>VWZX01004809.1:1557969-2157969 GCA_013399015.1 Galbula dea | reverse complement strand
CTTTTTGGGGGGGGTTGGGGGGGTGGGGCACAGCTCTGTAGGATCATCTCATCTTTCTATGTTAACTCACTCAGCTGTTCAACAAGGTACGTGTTCACCAACACTGTAATGTCTCCCTCAGAGCAAGCAAAGGAAATGTGGTTCCTCAACATGTCTGCCTGATTCACTAGGTGTTTCTCAGGGTAATTCCCAATGTGAAAATTCTGTGGAGTTTATTTGGAGATTATCAGGTTAAACAGTTGGCCTACCAGAAGATGCATCAACTACCTCCCTCTTCCCCTGAAACATCAGCCTCTCCTGATCAGAAAAACCCTATTTTCTTGGGAAGCCTGAATAAAAACAAAAGGGAAACAAAGAACATTTTTGAAACTACCTTTAATAAATTAGTCTTCAGTGAGATAATAGTGCTGTCTAAGTTGGTTTTTAGTGCACCTCTTGCCTAGGACTGGGAACTTGAAATCTTAAAATTACTAAGGGTGTCTGTATTAATTGGCAAGCATGTGGCAATTGAGTAGAATAGTTTATGTTTTGTTATAGCTTTAATCAATTATTAATTTGAATGAATTCAGGGCAGGAAGCAAGACCCATTTATTTTATTGAACATTTGATTAATTGTTTTTACTTGGTTCTTGTTTTGTATTTTAATTACCTATAATCAGAACAGTTAGCTGTCAAGTTGACAAGTGGTTATAGAAACTAGAAAATTAAATAAATCAACCAATCACTCTGTCTTATCTGTGCATCCCAGGGATATCTGGCCTCAGCAAGTACCACCTTCTCCAGCACAACCAATCTGGGAAGATGAAGCAGTCCAGGCATAGTGTGTGCTGTTTCTCTGAAGAACTGTTTCACCTTACCTGCAAAATCTGCTTTACCCTTATGCAAAGCTTGAAGTAGTTTGGGGTTTCTTTTAAATAACAAGTGGCCAAGTAACTTAAGATTAGAAAGAAAATGAAGCTAGGATTTTCAAATAGTCCAGGCTTTTGAACTGCAGTATTTCTTCTTTTTATTCAAAATAAGGTGTTTAGCCACACCAAGTCACGGGCTTTTTATTATAAAGGAAGGGAAAGGAGGACATCTGTTTCTTGAAGGCTTTCATTTTAGTGGAAGGGGAAGAATTGCTCTCCTACAGTTTCTGAAATAAAAATGCACACATTGACCAGGGACTTTGAAAAGTCTATGCCAGATATAGAGTTTGAACAGCCTCAGTGAAGTGTTTCCAATATGATGACTGGTAAGGATGTTAGCTCAGAATTTGTTTTGGTATATTCTACTGGGACTGGCACTGCTCTTATCAGACGGATGTTCTCTTTACTCCAGATTTTTGAAAGATGGGAAAAGGTTTAGTAGTAGGTACACTAGCTATAAGTTAGTAAAATTGTGGACTAAGTAGACTAGATTGAAGAAAAATTTTTCTCCATCAACATGCTTCTACAGGAATTTGCATTCTATTGTGGTAACTATGGAGATTGGGACTCCATTGTGTTACATAGCACAAGTGTACTTATTTTGAAAAAACATTTTATAAGACAAGAAAAACACAGTTATATTGGTATTAATAGAGTATTACAGGATTTTTTTTTTTTCTGAGTTGGCCACCTCAGCAGAAGCCTATCAGAAAGAACAGATATGAACATGTATAAAGCTTCTCTGGAATCTGACCAAGCCAAAGTATGAATCACCATCTCCCTTCAGGCTGAACTCATCTGTTGCCTTTCTGCTTCCACAGTACAGCACCTGTTGTTGGAATACCCTTCATCCAGACTCCATCTATCATCTTTGTTTAGATTTCCTGGTAAGGAGACTCACTGCAGTTTAGTAATGCTATCTATGCCATCTACATTCTGTAGTCCCTCTAGAAAGAGATTCTTGAGGGTCTTGAATATCTCTGTGGCTAAAGAAATACATTTTTTTCTGATAGAATTTCATGGAAATAATCCTAGAGGAAATTTAGGATTCAGTAGAAAGCAGCTGCCTATGTCCATGGCTTTTGTTAAAGGTGACTTTGAACATTTTGTTTTCTAATGAATGTAGCTAGCATCACAAGGCACCTGTGCTAGAGGGTGTGCTTGTGATAGTAGAGCAGAATGAAGAGCTAACAGAAATTCAGGTTCATTGTTGCTCATGTTGCTGCCAGTAGCTGTTTGTGACAGATGGCTACTTCTGCATATCTCTGTTCTGATTCTGAGAGGGCTTTTTGTTGCTGTTGTTTTTTCTTCTGAACTTTTTTGCACTAGCTGTAGGAATAAATTTTATTTGCTTTTCTAGTCAGACAGCTTGTCCAAGCAGCATGGAGAATCTGCTCAGAGAACCTCATTTAGAGGTTGACTGGGCAGAAATAGAGCTTTTTAAATCTGATCTGAAGATGTTGCTGGAACATCCAAACCCAAAGATGCCACTTTCAATAGAGGGAAGATGAAAAAGGGCTAATCTAGGCTTCATCTGCACTTCTATGGTACACAGGCTCAAACTCAGACTTGATTTCAGACAAAAAGCTGCCTCCAGCAAGATCTGCCAACAGAGGCATGGGCGGTGCATGAGTCTTTCCTCTGATCCATCTGCAACGCTCCTCTGTCTGAGTGTCTTCCTAGGAAGCCTGTTCCTTTACTTCACACTTGAACTAGGATTGGAGGTGGATGTGCAGTTCAGGTGGTCAGTGGATTGGGCTTCTGCACAGAGCAGTGTGCTGCAGTCACCTCCCAGATAGTGTTGTACAAAAGATCTAGCCTTGAAGCCTGTGCAGGGCACATGAGGGAAATAATAACTATTTAGTGAACTACACTGGTCAAATATTGTATTAATAATGGGTTTTTGACTACTCAACGATGAAGAGGAATGAGTTAAACATTATTGAACTGACTGAGGAATCCGAAGTCTGTGTGATAAAGCAAGAAAGACATGGGCTGGAGTTTACAGTCACAATGGAAGGGTACTTTTTCATTTTGTCTTCAGGTTTCCCTATTGTCTTTATTTGTACCTTAGTTAGATGGCAGGATATTTATTTTTATGCAGTTTAAATTCTTTCTTTTTGTTTTCCTCTTTGATTTGAATCTCACTTCAGAGTTAATTTCAGGTGGAAAGTAATCTGAAGAAAATTTCTTCAGGTGCTGAGGGAAGACAAAGACAGTAGGTCAAAGACAATAGTAAATTCAGACATTATGAGTTGACACTGTAGTTTTCAGGTGAAAGTAAAGCCTGAAGAATACAGAATTGATTTATATAGTATCATGTCAAGCCGCAGGTGAACCACAGATAAAATCCCATTAGAATAAATGTGACAAAAAGCATACATTAATTCCTAGGCTTTTAAGGATAGGGCTTCTGCACTTGTACAATGAACAAATGACAGTCAAAAGCAGATTTAGTGAACAGATTTATATGAAACAAATTTAGTCCAAAGCATTCTTTCACCAATAGAATAAATTACTCTATTTAGCAAATGTTCACTCATTTATTATGTACAAATTGTTACATCATCACATACTCTGCACCAAGTATTAATCTACATTGTCCTGTTAATAAAAATACTCTGTGGGGGTAGTACTACAGATCACAAGGATTAACAGTCTGTAGTGATGGTTTACAATTCAAACCTAGTGGGGTAAATCAGTTTAGCAGTGTGCAACATTTCTTGATGTGTAAAGTCACCCACATGAAGCACTCAAGCTGCAAACATTTCAGTTTGCCAAGGGTGATGAAAAAAACTACAGTAATGTACACAACACATGCTTACTGCATTACAGGAATAGTCAGCACCTTCATGTTTAACTTCATCACAGTCAAAAGGGCATAACAGTGAAGAAGTGAGATGACTTAACTGAAGTACAAATAGCTGGAACAACTTCTTGCCTGTGTTCTGGTAGGTTATGGAATATTTTCCAACCCACCTGGCCTGTGGATACTAAAACAAAAAGCATACGTCTCCTATAGGTCTTGCTCTTCTCAAGACATGCAAACATATCCAATGTAATGACAAATGAACTGTTTGTCTCAAATAGGGGCAGGGCTTGGCTACTTTAGTTTTTCTGCTCCATTACTCAACTGGGAGAAAGAACAAACAAGCTCTTATTTAATTCCTGAGTTGTTCTTTGCTTGCACCTGGTATTGGGGTTTACTCAAACCTTCCAATACAATGGAACCAAATCCATTTCTATGCTGTATAGTCCACTTTACAACCATAACCTTGGACTCCCTGGAAGTAATTTGTTAACTTCTACAGTTCATATTTCAGTTGTCAACAGTAGCAACATTTGTTTGCTGAAGTAAAGTACTCTGAGGAAAACAAGGGGAGGGGAGAAACAAAAGTGTTTTTTGAAGAGAAGGTGGGGATGATATATAATGATCATGGAGAAAGGAGCCCTTTCTCACCCTTGCACTTTTCTGGGTTATATTTAACAATTTTATATAGTAATTCTACTTGTAGAAGTTCGAAGACAACCTGCCTTATAGGATCATAAAGGTCAGGAGTTTGTGGTGATTTATTAAATAAAATAAGGATGACAATTCCTGATTTGCAGTCTGGCGTAACTCCAGCCGAGCAGGCCGAGAGGCGGGGTGGGATACAGTGCCTGGGCAATAAGCCAATGCACAGCATCATTGTAATTGCAGATGAAATAATAATTATTTGTGATAGCTTGCTAATCAGTGAAAGCATGGAAAAGGCTGCTGACAAGAGCCATCAAGGTAATTAAGGTGAAGCATTGAATTTGCATAAATTTACACTTTGATCATTGTTCACAAGATACTGTCTCTCAAAATAGACTTGGCTGGTGTCAAGATGAGCACTAAATCAAAGCAAAGGAGTGCAATAACTGCACAGCATCAATAATGCTTACAAAATACAGATGCACCTTACATAGGCAATTATCCAAAGAATCTATTGTCCTTAATCAAAGGATGATACTCAAATTACTTTTTCAAATTACCAAATAGTCCTAGTTAGAATATGTCTTTCCAGCTGTAGCTCTTTAATGAACATAGAAAAATCCTTAAGATGAGATCTTTGGAAAATATAACATTTGATTATTCAGCTTGCTTAAAAAACCCAACCTGTTAAACAAGGACTGCTGAAACTGAAGGTGTCATTCCCCACATTATTTTGACATACATGTGCAAGCTGTCTAGAAAACACATATTTAATGACTTTCTTTAGGATCTGGAGTTATTATGCTCTCAGGATCTCAGGCCTCATCACCTCTGACAGAAGGCTAAGCTGTAGTCCTGCAGACATCTGAGCTGGTTTGCTGAGTATCAGCTGCAGGGTGATACAGAAACTCAGCCCTGCAGCCACAGCTCCATGTGCCTTAGCTCCAGTGGTGTGATTCTTTTCCCTCTGGGAAACATCAATGGGGTCTCCTGACAGTGCATTCTCCTAAAAGAAATAGTTTATGTAAAACAAAGGACTTTGGACTCTCAAAGGAAGCTTGCAAACAACAAAAATCAAGACTGTACACATCTACTCACTCTTCCCTAAGGTTTACCGCTTCCTGAAAAAAACAGTACTGAGACTTCTGGAGTCCCTCTCTCTGTCAACCTGTTTCTCCAGAGACAGAGTCTGACAACTCATTCCCCACTCTCCTTTCTATGATTTTTTACAGATTTTTAATCTTCCAGATATAATGAGATTGTCTTATTAGGAATAGTGACAGGTTTTAAACTAATGCTATAGTCAATCAGAATCTCTGAGTACTCTTATTCATATTGTATTGCTGTTAGCTCAGATTTTGACTGACCTCACCCTACAGGAAACTCCTTTACTTCCTTACTGATATTCATGTTCCTGAGTACTTCAGTATGAATATATCATAATGTAAAAATTCTATAAATGTCATATGGGTAACTTCATATACACATGAAATAATAACTTAGCAGCTAAATAATTATTTTTGTCATTCCTTTTGGGAAATTTTTCCTTTGCTTCTCTGTGCTCTCACCTCTCAACCTCATCTACAGCTATTCTACATAAAATTTCTTTTAAAAGAGTCAAGGCTACTATAGTTGTAATCTGCTGTAATATTTTTTACACCTTATTTATTTATTGCCTTTTATTTTACTTCTGTCCGATATATGGTTGTTCACTGGGGACGCTGTAAATCATGGCCCCATATATGAGATTTTGATTATTTGAACAATGCAAATTCTTTTGCCTAGATACAAAATTTTCATAGAAAGAAGGAAATATATTTGTCTAGTACAGTATGTGTTTGGCATGTTTCTATATTCTACTCATTTAGAAAGATGATCTCTTAAAGCTGTCATTCTGACACAGACATGTAGCTCATAGAGTCTACTTTTACAGTATGGTAACAAACAGATCCTCTGAGGTACCAGAGATCTACTAAGAGTGATCTCTCAGCATGCTGTATTTGTATTCCATATGATCTTCATGCACCAGTGTAATTACTTGATTAAGAGAGACTCATTACTGTATATACAAGCATTCCATGAGCAATTCTCCTGTTGATGCACATACTATATATGACTTAAAAGTGTCATCTGAGCTGTCACTCTTTTTCTTCTGTCTATTAATACATAAATCAAGCTACCTTACAGAATACTAGACAATTAGATCAGGAGATACATACCAAATGCTGAAGCTGCCTTTGCTGTCATAAATTTGATGTTCTTGTCACATGAATGTAACACCTAAGTATTCCTCAGTTGAAACTAAAACCAAATAAAATAGAAAAGAGCAGGAAAAAAACCCAGCAAAACAGAAAATTGGAGTGTCTCTCTGTTCCTTTTCTATGTAATGGATAAAAGCCCTGATTTGTTAGCTCATTTATTGACAAACTATAGTCTGAAAAGTCATCAATTTCAGCAGTAAGGTTCCTTGTAGTATGGGCTGAATAAAGAGTCAGAGTGTCTTGCCATGTTCCCACATACTGTTCTCTAGAGTGGATGTGGATCTGACACACGGAGAAGGGAGGAAACACACATAAAAGCAAGCACTGATACTAAGGTTTACTCTCATTGATTTGCCTTAATTATATTATCATTCTCTTAACTGTATTATCCCTATTCTTGTATCATTTTCTCTGCCCTGATATTTTTAATGGATCTTCATTATATAAATACTTTGCTCTAGTGGCTTTCTTAGAGTAGTCTTGAACATAGTCACTCAGAGTTTCATGGTACTGAAAAGAAGATGTTTTCCTAGAAGACTAAAATGAAAAAGATGATGATTCTCTAACATCCACTTGTTGGTTTGTTTGGCTAGGATTTTTTGGGGGTGGTTTTTTTGCAAAAAACATGTAAAATAAAGCCAGTATTTTGGGAGATTGGGGAGGAATCTTGCATGTTCTAAAGTTTTTCATTTGAAAAGCAGCATCAACAGGAGTTCCAAGCACCCATTATAACGTAGGACCCTTTTTTTTTCTTCTTCCTTCAATTTTAAGACTAAAATGAGCCTTAATATACTTCTGTTTGAAGCTCTTAGATAGTACCAAGTATAAAATTTCACCTTGCAGTACCTTCATTGAATCCAATAATTTTTGGATGAATAAGTACAGATTTTACAAAGAAAGTCTTATCTCAAAAACTTTTATGAAGGTATCTCCACCACTTCTCCAGGGAAGTTTTTCAAAAGGTTAATCACTGCTAAAATATGTCTTTCTTCCCTATTTAATTTGCCTACCTTCAATTTTAGTCCCTGATTTTTTTTAATGTTTTTGGAAATTCATGGTCAGATGGTTCTGCACCATGGCCAAACACTAAATCTTTGTCAAGGTCATTGCATATTCCCAGGATGCAGTTCCTATTCAATAATCTTTTGTCCTTCCATATTTATGTCTTTTCGTCTGACTCTAGGAAAAATGGTAGCTAACAGTGTCCATTACTCCTTTTTGTCTGTTACCTTCTCAAAAAAGGTTTGACTCAGTACACAGAACATTAATTTCCAAGTTATCAATTTTAGTGTAGATGTTTTGTAGTCATTGCACAAAAAGCATAATTAAAAAACAATTAATGTTAAACGTTTACAGAAATAAGATTGCTACATACTGAACAACAATTGGATGTTTACACCAGTTGCAATTATTGGTTGCATAGATGGGAGGGTTTAAAAGCAAATTAGTTGCTCAATAATTTTATTGAATTTTAATTCACTTTTGGATATTTTTCTTGGCTATCTGAAACAAATAGTCCCTGTTACTCAGATTACTGTAAGAAGATTAGAGCTTTTATAACTTTTAAGCATTTTGATGGGGAGAGGGGCTGGTTTAAAATCTTCTGTCAGTGAAACTTATGCTTCAGCTTACTCAGCCTTATATACACCACTGCTAGTGACGATGACTATGCTTACTGTGACAACCACACAGGTGACTAAAGAAGAAATAAACAAATCACAGACTCACACAGAATCACAGAATGGTTGAGGTTTGAAGGGACTTCTGAGGCTCATTCTGTCTAGTCAACAGTTCAAGAAGGACCACCTAGAGTGCATTGCACATGACCACCTCCATATGGCTTATGAGTATTTCTGAGGATGGAGACTGGACCACTTTCTGGGCAACCTGTGTGAGTGCTTGGTCACTCTCTCATTAAAAAAAGTGTTTCATGGTGTTCAGAGGGGACCTTCTGTGTTAAGTGTGTTCCCATTGCCTCTGGTCCTGTCACTGGACAATATCGAAAAGAGTCTGGTTCCATTCTCTTTGTACCCTTCCTTGAAGTATTTATATACACTGCTAAGATCCCCTCCTAGCCTTCTCTTCTCCTGGCTGAACAGTCCCAGCTCTTTCAGCCTTACTTCACATACTTCCCCCAATCATCCTTGTGGCCCATTAGCCTTCTTTGCAGAAAGGGCACATTACTGTCTCACACGCAGCCTGGTGTCCACCAGGACCCCTAGGTCTTTTTCTGCGAAGCTGCTTCACAGCTGGGCAGCCCCCAGAATACATTGATGCTTGGGATTGTTCCTTTCCAAGTGCAAGACTTTGGAATTCTCTTTGTTGACCTTCAGAACATTCTTACAGCCCCTTTCTCCAGATGTTCCATATGACCTAAAGAATTTCCCTAGTTTCAGTAGTCTCCCATCTCTTTAGATCCTTTTGCTGTGCTCCCACGCATTAAAAGTCTCATGGCTGCTTTAAAGTTTATCACAGAATCACAGAATATTAGGAGTTGGAAGGGACCTCGAAAGATCATCTACTCCAACCCCCCTGCCACAGCAGGATTCCCTAGACCAGGTCACACAGAATCCGTGATGCTGGAAGTGTAAGGACACAGGAAAGGGAAGAACTATGGGTTTGTAAATAGGAAAAGGCATACAGATAGTGTGATATGTAGACCCAAAAGTATTTTCAACAATTCTGTTAAGATGCTCAGATCTGTTGCTCATTATACCTATACTTTTATCTGTTTTAATATAAATAATATACAGAAATAAATATGTACATTGCATATGCAGTAGACAATAGATCAAACATTACAAACATGCTCTGTTAATGTGGGGTCCTATATATCCCTGGCTTTCCTCACTCCTTTCTCCAAGAGTAACTTAATAACCACAGGTCACCAATGTACCAGATAATAGCAAGACTGAGGCTCTTTCATCTCATTACCTGAAGTTCTTTTATCTAAAGAAAAACTAGAATGTAATTAAGCAAAAGATACACAAGACACCTAAGTAAGTTCTGCAGGCTAAACCAGTTTATCAGAGTAAGATGTTGTTTTCACAGTGATTTATACATCAGAGCAAACACTGAGACTGCTTCTTGCTGTGCTCACAGCCCTTTAAGGAGACAAAAGAGCAAATCTGCCAATCTAATAGTTCTGTGACTAGCATGCATGGAGAGTTGTTGCATTAGATACAATTTCACAGCAGTTTCCAATTTCTGGTTTATGTAGCTATTTACTGGTGATGGGTTGTGGGTTTTTGTTGTTATTTTATGGTGGTGGTTGTTGGGTTTTTATTATTCCTGCTTTCATATTAAACACAATCCAGAACATATATTTTTAAAATAACATACTTTAAGGGAAATGTTTAATACAATTCTCTTTTGTTGTATAAATGGAAAACAGTTGAGCTGAAAGAAATGAGTATGCTATTAAAAATAAAGACAACATTTTTATTTGTCTACCATAACACTTAATGAAGGGAGAGAAGAATGAAAGCCTAAGAATATTAATCTGTTGCTATATTGATGTGCTTTGTGACTGTAGTACCAGGGTGTTGTGGGTTTTTTTTCACTAGTAAGGTTAGATAAGATTTGATTATTCTTATTTGGATTGGGACTTGGTGGGAAGGGGCTATTTCAAAAAAACTGTAACCTCTCTTAATGTACACAACTAGCAAACTGGCAAGAGCTGAATAGAAGACTGAAGTACTCAATAAAATCCTTGCCTCAGGCTTCATGTCAATGTCTCTTCCCAAAGCTCTTGAGGGGATGGACTTCGAGACAGGGACTGGGGGAGCAAAGTCCCTCCCTCTGTAAGAGAAGATCAAGTTCATGACCACCTGAGAAACCTGAATGTGCATAAGCCTATGGGACCAGACAAGATACATGCCAGAGTCCTGAGGGAATTTTTTAGCAGGGCTTCTTGTGATAGAACAAGGGATAGTGGTTTTAATTTAAAGGAGGTGAGATTTAGACTTGATACAAGGAAGAAATATTTTGTGATGAGTGTGGTGAAACACTCAAACAGGTTGCCAAGAAAGCTTTGCATACTGAAGGGGGCTCCTGTCTAAAGGGGTATAGGGCAGCTTATGGGCTACAGAGAGAAAACTATAGCCTTACAGTGCAATAAATATTACACTAGGGCTGATTGTGGTAGGTAGGCATAAATCATCAACCAATACATGTCAGATCTCTGTAGATGCAGAAGATGAAACAATTACACTGACAGTTTGCTGCTATGTGATAACTTTAGCCCTACTAGGTCCAGCAATCAGATACAAGGATTACTGAGGATACTGCATTTACAGTTTGCTGTAACTTCTGTCATGCCAGCTCTAAAAACAGCTTTAAGAGAAACAGCCACTTATCTTTGTCTTTTGTGGGGCAAAGAACAATAAATATCTGACTGATTAAGTGGTTTTATGTTGTGCTCAGTGTGTCAATGTGTGCTCTTAAGCCTTCAGATGAATATTGTAGGGTTGGTGTTAAAAAGCACAGACCAAATGCTGTCTTAGAAGGCCTTCTACACCTTGTGCTGAGCATGTCCAGGTGTCATTTCTCTCATCTGGCCTCAGAATAAGAGAGATCTCTGATGCAGATGCACCCAAATGACAAATGAGTTGGTTAGGACTTCTGGCAGCACATATTCACCTGTCTCCCTGGAAAAGAAAAATGTTTATAATTTAGATTCATTAGTTTATTCTCATGGGTTTTATAAAACAAGCTGTACAAATATGCACAAATATGTATAAATAATGATCCTGACACAAAAGCTCTTTTGGAATTTTTATTTTAAAATCAATTAAAACTACTCTGTTTGCTGAGTTACTTTGTACACATTTCCAAAGCCACAGATACAGAACTGAAACTGCTATGTTTGGCTTTGACAGAGTACACCAAAAAGAAAAAAAATGTTTGAAGTTTGTTTTGTTTGTAAAATAAATGGTACTCCCACTCCTAAATGCAGGGTACCAGGAATATGGGAATGGAGGAGCTAAGCTTGGGAATCTGGGTGCAATTTCTTGCTCTTAACACAGATACACTGTGACCTTTATATATTGGCATAGTAGTACAGGATTGTTGCTATGCATTTTCTGAAAGGCACTCATCTCTATTACTGTTTACTGAAAAAGTCAGGAGTAAATTAAAGGAAAATAAATAACTCTGCTCAAACCCAGAATTTTCAGTTTAATATATGTCATTACATTACATATGTCTTACAGGAACATTTATAAGCTACACCCAAGGTAGAACAAAGGTGACTGATTGCTATACACTGATTTTTAATTATCATTTATTGCAACAGCAATTTAAGTTCATTAGAGCATCAACTTCTTAATTACTAGATATATTTTAAATACATAGGTGCTGGTATTGAAGATAAGAGAAAGAACTAAAGTGAAAAGATTTTTTTTTTCCTCCTGGGTAAAATAAAACCTCCTTTAATAATATATTGTACAGGTGTAAAGGAGTTAAAGTTATAATTTCATCTATTATATATATACTTACATTACATTGCCTGACTTCAGCTGCTTCAAATTAGTTAGGACTAACAGATGGAAATCACCCTGAGGTTAATATCTCTTCCCTTCTGAACTGCCAACTTCCAGCAGGTTTTTTATATCCTTAATTTTGCTATGCTACTGCTTGCAAATCCACACTGTAAGCATTTTTCTACTTTTTTTTTTTGTTTATATTCTTCATTATACATCAAGGGTATCTTATGCCTTTTTATTCACTATATTCATCATAACTATGGTGTCATGCTTTTCCTCATGAGTCTGCTGTTTGATTACTCTTTCAGGCATCTGCTATCTGTTCTGCATTTCTCACAGCAAGTATTCTGAACATATCTGCCCTCTCTCTGCAGTTCACCCTTCATACATTATCTTGATTTTCACTAAAATTTTACTAGAAATCACATGACAGTTATTTTTATACAAAATGTCAAATGTTTAATCTGCTGAGATATTAAATGCATGCTTAAGGCATTAAATGTGTGTCCTTATTCTATGTAAGTGTGCAAGTCTTTATGAGTAGCTGATAACATTGCACACCAAGGAACTGAAATGTTTCTACAATCTAAATAATCTGCAGAAGAACAGGATGGGGTATGCTGGAAAATCCCATCCCTATTTTGTAGTAGGGAGGCTGTAAAATAGTGAAGACCATTTTGCCACTATCTGACAAATAACTATATGTTGAAGTCAAAGATAATTTTAAAGTCATGCATCTCCTTAAGTACTTGAATATGCTACCTAACTTCACAGGTTGTAACAGAAGCAAAAACTGAACTAGATCTAGTTCATGTACACATCCTCAAGACTGTCTCTTCCTTTTAAGAAAACCCTTCTGGACAGTAGCCATGGAAAGCTTACAGAAAACTTCCTGAGGTGCAAAACCTAGTTGGAAGTTACCATACAATATCTCATCAAAATAGAATCCTTTCTGTGTGAAAAAATGAGTATACTTTAAAAATATCAGAATTACCATCTCTGTGTTCCACAGGAAACATAAAGAAAACAGCACATCCTGAAAAGGTTAATCTTCAATATTCTTCTTCTCAAAAGAGTTCACCACTCCTGAAATTGCATACAGCACAGGATTTACATGAAACTGCTTGTTAGACCTGTATGCTTTGAGCTGCAAAGTTAAGTGCTCAAAAAAGCCCCATGGAAGATCAGGATTAGGCATGTTAGTGTAAACCTTCTCCTGTGCATGAACTTTATAATGTAGTTGTTAATTGTGCAGGCAACACTGAGCTCTTTTAAACACCTATCTGCAACATCAAGAATCAGGGTGTTAACATAATAAAATTTCCTTGGTTAAATCAGACATAAAAATGCACACTTGAAAACAAGTCTTTCTTAATGTTGTCATCAATAAGGATAAGGTTCTCTAAACACATCTTAGCACTTCAATTACTAGACTAGGAGGTTAACATTTTGTTCACCTATTTAGACTAGGATTAAAGAGAAAACACTTGGACTTTGACATTCACAGACACATACCGAGAGCACAGATATGATAGGACTAAAAAACTTAAGGTACCATTTCTGGTTCTGAATCAAACTACACACTAGTGTTCATAGGCTCATCCTGTGTTTCTTAAAAATTTTACCCCTGCTGCTCCTTTCTTCTCAAATCTTCCATCCAGCATCTTCCTTCAGTTTTTGGTTTAGCCATTCCAAGCCCCACTTTATTAGATTTTTTTCATTTCAGTTTCCATTCTATTTATATTTATTTCCACTGAGAAAGAGAAAGAAAAAAAGCCAGAAAGTATGATTTCCAGAATTATAGTCTGCACAATCAGTGCAAGCACTTTATGTGACTGACAGGAAGCCAGCTATAGATTTTTAAGGAAGCTCTGTCCCCAGATTGAAGCATGAACAGTGGGACTGAAGATTTCAGATTTTTAAAGTGAACAAGACTTCAGAGGGCATGTATGAACTGCAATATTAAACAATAAAAGCCTGTGCATTTGACCTCACTTGTTCAGATTTTTGTAGCTTAGACAAAAAAAACCCAGAGTTTCATTTCCTATACAGACCTTCTCTCTACTACGTTTCAAGTCCTTTCACTATAGCAGAAAATGGACCAGAATTTTCAAAGAAAATTAAGCTTTTTTTTTTTTCTTTTACAGTAGTAGAACAAAGTATTTTTCTGCATTTTAATCCCTAAAAACTAAATAGATAGCGTTATTCCTTTTTTTGTCTCTTTCCTTTAATCAGCCTACAGGCTGGGAAATTTCAGTCCAGATGACTGAAGTTTGGCAAAATTCTAAACAAACAAAATCAGGGTCTTAAAAATGGAAGTGATGGGCATTGTTACTAATCATCCATTCCATGTTTATTTTAACCAGGTGCCTTCTGTTTTCCTCCTCCAGATAAAAATAACCAAGAAAACAGAAAATTTATTTTAGTGAAAGGTAATAGGGTTTAGGACTTTGTTTGGGTGAAGGGTTAATGAAAACCTGTATGTTATATCTAAACATACTTTTAGGTAATGATCTTCCCTGAAACTTTGATCTTCTTTCCAAAATGCCTTTAAAAATTTCATTGTTTGAGTTGTTCTAATTATGCTGATGTTCTCCCTGTGAGAGTAAATGTTTGACAGGTATGTGCATTCTAAAGTGTGATCTTTTCCATTTATTTTTACAACTCACTGTCCAGCTTTATAGGTTTACAAGTTGTGTCCCTATTCAGTGTCAAAACACAAGAAGAAGTAATGTAAAATCAGAGTGAAAATGATGCTGACACTCTAAACTTTCAGTTCCTGGTTTCAGATGACTTGTTTCATCATCTTCTATTTCTTCTTTACACTTAGCACTTGGAACCTAACTGTATCCATTCTGTAAGCACTTCATCAAGCACCTACCATACACTGACAGACAAGCATGTCTTTTCCTCAGGCCTGAGTGCCTTGCAGTTGATTGGCTCCATTCTAAAGGCACTTCTGATATTTTTGATCTTTATCTGAACTTTTGAGATCTGCATTTGCTGGACAAGACTTACAGTCTGCATCTCAGTTGTGGTAATACAGAAAAGCTAGGAAAAGATAACCATGGAGTCACAGCACCATCAAGTGACAATTGCCTCTGTCACTGTAAACTTTGCTTCATGAGCACATGGAAGGTGGTCTCACTTTTGTCTCTCACTCCCTTTCTGCCTCAGGTAGTGAAAAAATACCCTTGTAAGTTAATAATGACTGGTTAAATAATTAAATTTAACCTCTATTTTCATTATTTAAGGTAGAACTTTATTCTACTAAGCCTTTTGTACTATGTTTTTTGGAAATACCATAACACTTTCAACTAAGGGTATGTAACAGAAGGCTGCAATCATGTGACTGAGCTTCCAGTCACTTTTGCTACACAAGGTAATGATAGAAAAGGATTGAGTATTCCTGTGATTTAATTCTCCTGAATAGAGAGTGGTAATTAGTATCTACTTCTGGTTTAAGTGTAGATTTACAAATTAAACATATCAAGTCATTGTGTAAGTCTAACTCCTTTATCATATTTTTTATTTTCTGTTTCTCTAAGGAATTTATGGGGGCTCAAACTGACATCACATGTGCAATCATGCAGAGACAAACATGGGTATTCACAATAGCTTTTTGAAACCCACACTAATACTTCCAGTGGTTCCCATGTTCCATCAACTCTGCAAAGCAGAGAATATCCCATAAACCAGGAAAACATCACAGGAATCATAAGATGGACATTAGTTCTTCTTCTATCAGACAACAAAGAGGACTTGAGACCATCGAAGGACACAAGTTTGATTTGTGTGCTGAGTGAAAGGCAAAGGTGATTTTCTTCTTCCACTTCTCTCACAGTCTGGAATTTTCTAGCAGATACTTTGACTCCATATATAAAAGCAACCGTAAGCTGTGTTATCCTAGGCCAGTCAAAGAGGCCTTCGAGACTATGCCTTTTTTTTACACATACAGAGCCTTTTTGTTTAGAGCAAAGGACAGGAAAATGGGAACAAATTAGATTCATTGAGATATCACAGTATCTACAGTTGGAAGGGACCCACTGGGATTCCACTCCCACTAGGAGTCCACCTCCTTAACCTATGCAGGACACCCCAAGAATCACACCATGTGCCTGAGAGCATTGTCCAAACACTTGGACTCCTTCAGGCTTGGTGCTGAGATGAATTGCTGAGGAGGCTGTTCCAGAACCCAGCCACCCTCTGGGTGAAAAAACCTTCTTCTAATCTCTAGCTTGAACCTCCCCTTAAACTTCATCCTGTTTCCCCTAGTCCTACCACTGTCCACTAGAGTGAGAAGATCAGTCCCTGCCCCTCTGCTACCTCTTGTGAGGATGTTGAAGACAGCAGTGAGGTCTCCCCTCAATCTCCTCTTCTCAAGGCTGTAATGTAATTCTAAATTGACACTATGTTTTCAAATAGCAAAGTTTCTTCATAAATATTCTCAAATATGAATGGAGAGGTATGAAATGAAGTAACATATGAGATTTTACTGTCCAGAATGATTATACCACAATATAACCTAGAAGGTTTTATTGACTCTTAGTGTATCATACATGTGTGTATATAGAGAGATCCATTAAATATGTATATATGATGTTTATTTGTTATATTTCTACTATAAGAATGTATAATGTGATTTTTTACCTTCATTAATCTTGTGAGTTTTATTCTTAATTATGACCACTTAATAAAGGAACAATAGGTAAGGCTATCACAAACATTTTGTTGAGACACCAGAAGTAGATTCAGGAAGTGCATATATGCCTCATTTATGTTAATCCTTGGTTCTGGAGAAGTCAAAATGAGAGGGAGAGTAATTTGAGTTAATGGCTGTTAGACTATCAGTAAGTAAATAATGTCAGACATTAGCTGGCTTCCTGAGGCCAAAATCTACAATTCTGTTAATGTCTCAGACAATCTGACTGAAGTCACTGGGTATAATCAGAAACAAATGTATGTATCCTGTTTCTTGCTTGTAGGTTCCTTCACTCTTGCTAGGTAACTGGGGCTTGTAACACCCTGGGGGAACATATATGGCTCCAGCCAGATTGATATGGACTTTTGGATGACACAAACCCCTCAGTGAATGGAAACAGGCATTGTTTAAGCCACAGCATTATACATAAAGTTTTTCAAATGAAGAGATATAATGCATTGCTAAAAATATGGGAAAAATAATAAAATATTTTCTATCCCTTGGGATGATTATTAATGGGATGGTGCTAGAACTGACAATACAAGATAAAAGTACCCAGATTCCAGAAACCCTTTGTGTAGATTTCTGAAATATGTGATTCCCTACTATGTTCAATCTGCTTGTACATCTGGTCCCAAAACATGATTTGTGATTTTAATATGGTTGGTGAGACATAAGCTAATATGTTTTTCTCTGCTGGAGCTAAAGTGTTTAATGTAGGGGGGAAATAAAGAAGAAAATTATAAAGGGAATCTCAAACAATTATGTAAAACAAGAAATAGATAATTTTCTGTGACAATAGCCCAGACAAATACAATATTTCTTAATGTTGCTGATCACAGGTCACCCTGACAACTTTGTGATCTTTACTATTTAACTTTTAAGTGGAATGAGGAGCTCTTCACTGTCAAAATCATTCTGCTGCCTGAAACTTCAGCAATCACTGGCTTTTCTACAAAGCAGTTTCACCTGTTTGTGTCACAGCCTTCACAACACACTAATTTTCTATTAGCACACCTGATATTTCATGTCATACAGCAGCCAAATGTTTGAAGTCCTGAGTGGTATCTGTAGCAGCTTTCTCCTCTGATGTTTGGATTACTCTGGTACTGTAAGTAGTATGAAAGTTGTAATCAGCTTGCCTACATTTCATTTCCTCTGTCTGAAATCTTGTGTATGCTGTATGGAACATACCATCTGTCTTAACAGCACAGCTGGGAGCTTCTTACTGCAGATACCTCAAAAAACACCTTTTAAAGATGTCCAGGTTTAATTCTTAGGGTTTCAGCTGTTACTTGTTGAGAATACCAGAGATAACATCAATCAAAATGTGAAAGCATCTCTCTGCAGTTTTAGTTGTAAATTAAATGATAGACTGTTATGGGGGTTTAATTTGATGATTATTTTGGCTCTAAATGTGAATCCCAAATTTTGAGTTGGTATGCTTTTTTTTTAATGTCTCTTCCTACTGTCCTACTTTTGGTTAGAACAAAACTAATTCTGCTCAATGATTCTACTTTTCAGCTAAGGCTTTCCTAAGCAAGTGCACTTTCTGAAATTAACAGCATGCTTTTGCACAGTGTCTGCTCCTAGCACTGACAAGACCTCATGTTTACAGTTAGTACCAAGGATTGGTATGCAGACCAAGGTCACTGCTAAATCTCATGTACCACGAGGGGTACAGAGCAAAAGGCTGCACCTGTGGGGAGGTGCAGACAGTTCAGGAGACCAGCTAGATATTCTGTACCTGTCCTGTACTGATCATTCCCTTATAAGGTAGGACTGAAGAACATGATGTATTCCTTTTACTAGCTTACCTGCCAAACACTGGACGCCCTAACTTCCTTTTTTTTAGGATTGCCTGTGCATTTTACAGCCAACCCTATGCATCCAAAATGTGCAAAGAGAATAGGAGCAGGAACTGTGCATCAGACCTCCTTTTTCTCATTCTTTGCCTCCCTACCTAGTGCTTAGGGTCACACTCCCATTCTCTGGCCAATTATGTGGGTTTTTCTGTATTTTGGTAGCACTGCAATGTCAGTTATTATGTGTATACTTTTCCCCAGAAAAGCTAGTCTTGTATTCTTAAGTGAGGTGAGAAATATTGTATTTCATCCCTACTGAAGGGAGATTTGAAGCCCTCTCTCTGTGTTGTGAAGGCATGTTCAGGTCAAACTTGAGGTTTTGAAGTAAATCTCTTGCTTTTCCCACTTACTGTTTCTTGGTTCATGTTACACAGTGAAACATAGAAGTTAGATGCTTGTTGGATCAAACAAAGGCTATTCCAAAAGAAAGATGTCTGAAATTTTTACTGTGTTAGAGACTGACGTTTCAGCACTACAGTTTGTTTGTTGTGTTGGGATTTTTTTCATGGGTTTTGTTATTTGTTTCTATTTTCCTACAGATTTGGCAGTATTGCTCAGCACTACTTATTAGTGCCTGCTGATGTGGGCTGCTTGCAGAGATGCAGGGAAGATGTTAATTATACTGGCAGGGGAAGCATCAACATCTCTGTTAACTTTTCTCCACTGATGCTTTTCTTGAAGCCTGACTGAATGAACTTATATTCAGTGTGCTCTGCATTCAGCCTGCTTGAACTTCAGCAGAGGAAAGTCCTCTTTCAGATCTAAACATTGCTCTTAAATAAGGAATTTTATTTTTTCTTAGCTATTTAACATTCCTGGAGCCAAAGGAAAGACAATGTGAAGAGTTTTCTCTCTTACCTGTGTCATAATATAAAAATTCTCAAAATATTTCTAGATATAATTAATGTTGTACTAAGTGAAATAACATCAATAGAATAGAAAACCTAAAAGAATTAATCAAATTGCAAGGGCATGGGGGTGCCTCAGTTTAAAAAATGTTCTGAGTTATCCCAAATTTTAGAAGCAATTGGGTTAGTAGTTTACCTTTCTGCCATCATTACTCAACCAGTTAAAAGCTGTAAACTGTCAAGCAGTTTATATGACAGAAATTGTAGGTAAATTTTCTGAACTTATCTGAGAAAGAGAGGCAAAATTACCTAATGTGTCCAAACAAAATGTATTGGTGGGAAAAACATCTCTCAGCCTAGATTTGCACTTCATCAAGCTCCCAGCAAAATATATCTATAAAATAAATACAGTACAGGGTAAAAAAAAAGAGAAATAAGTATTTTAAAAATGAGAAGCTCCCAATTCCTGTATTATTCAGGCACAAGCCTTAATGAGGACTTTGAGCCAAACAATAATTTTTCTTTCAGAATTGTTTTGCAACATTTAGAGAATTATTTCATACATAGTGTAACAGTCACTCTAGACAGCAAGTTCTTGACAGAAAAACTGTGACAATTCTGCACATATTATTTACTCTGCCACAACACTTGATCTTGAATAAACATACTGATATCTAAAGTAGAGGTTTAGGTTATTATGATGACTACTCATGTTGTAGATTTTTAAGAGAACTGTTCAAACCCCATAGTTTGCAGGCTCAGTCAGCAATATATGATATGAAACAAGCAAGGGCTTGAGGAGACTTTAAGATAAGCATTTTTTTCTTCAAGACTTTCATTCTCCCTGTGTTCTTTTGGAGATTGAATACTGGTAGAAATGCAAGTGCAACAATATTTCAGGCATTCAGGAGAATACCAAATGTTTATCTGTGTCCCTGTAGAATTGTTTGGGAGAGTGGAGTGAAAGCAAATAGAGGACAATTAGAAAAATCACCTTGTAACATTTAAAATAAAAGTCTGAAGAGGAGTTGAAAAGTTTAGAATTCTGTTTGCAACATCATTTATCACTCAGAATTTTCTAAAGTTGTTAGAAAGGTTTCTCATACCTAATTATTTGGTAGCAAAGGACATCCCCATCCATGTTAGTCAGTAAAGAGTCCCAAGGTTGTTATTATAAATTGCATGGCTCAGTAAGAGAAATAATTGAAACTACAGCAAATGTGGTCCTGACTTCTAAAAATTAATGTTTCCTTTGAATTTAACCCAAACATTTGGAAATAACTGCCTAGGTGATCCTTATTTTCAGTTGCCTACTAATTATTTTCATTTAAAGTGAATAGGTGTCAGGTGTGTGCTGGAGTAATTCTTGACCTTTGAAGTCAAAAGACACAGTTGATTACTGTAAAGTCTAATTATCCTTTACAGGGATATTCACAATTGCTAAGTTTGCTTTGAAGAAATTAGGATTCTTAGTGCATAATTAATGAAAAGAGGAAGGCTCCTGGGGCTGAATTAGACCAAGTGACTAATTTTTGGTTTTCTACAACCTTAGTAGGTTTTAGCAACACACTTCAACACCTCCAATTATTTGAAGACTGAGGTTTAAATACTCATGTATATCACTGATATTTAACATACAGAGGCAGGGGACAAACTTTTATTAATATCTGAACTCTTGGCAATACATTGTCTAATGCAGACCTGGATGTCACCAGCCTTCTTTGCAGCAAGGGAACATTGCTGGCTCACTTTTAACTTGTGCACTAGGACCCCCAGGTCCTTTTCTGCAAAGCTGCTTTCCAGATGGGTGGAAATGGGATTGTTCCCTCCCAAAAGCAAGATTTTGTACTTCCTTTTGTTGAACTTCACCAGGTTTCTGATAGCCCTTTTCTCCAGCTGCTGAGGTTCTTCTGGATGGCAGCACAACCCACTGGTGTATCAGCCACTCTCCCAGTTTGGTGTTATTTACAAGCTCACTGAGAATACAGTCTGTTCCATCATCCAGATCATTAATGAAGATGTTAAACAGGACTAGAGCCAGTACTGGGTCCATTAGCATATCTGTTGTACTTTATCAGTGACATACCAGCAGTGGTAAAATGAAAAAGTTACTGGATGTACTTTGACCTGAAAATATTTTACTGTCTGGATTCTTACAATAATAGTCAGCAGCAGTACTCAAAACCTACCCATACTGATGAATTCAAATTAATTCATTCCAGTAGTAAAAAAATAGGGTAAAAACCAATTTTTTAAAAGGTAGCAAAGATAATAATCAGCAGATTTGCAGGCTTATTCAGCCACATAAACCTTGCATCAAGGTAAGCTATTTATTTCAAGTGATGTGTACATCCCTGAGGCTTTGAGGACACAGCTCATTTGTGGTGTTAAACACTGACACACACACACACACACACACTAATGAAAGATAGGGAAAATGTGAGAAAAGTGAAGAAATCATGGGAGCAAAGGCAAGATAGCTGCCAGGAAGCCATGCATGGACCTAAGCAGTTTATAGAGCCTACATTCAAGTATAATGTCTCTAAGGAGGATGACCTTAATAAATGCAGTCCATTACATTTTTAGTGTCAGTACAGCTTCAAAGCTATTTGCATGTAAATGATTTCACATTCTGCCACCCAGTATTATCTGATAATTTACAAGAATAACACTTTTGTTGTTGTTGTTCATGTGATTTTTTTTCCAGTTATGTTTAAAACCTATAGAGAAGAGCTACTGGTGTCAGCAGAGCTTGGTACACTACAAAAGTTGAATATAAACAGATTCAAAGACCCCACATTTTAGAATTTTTTTTTAAATACCTAATATAAAAATGTTTTGCCTTTAAGTAATCCTGAATTTTTTTTTTTTTGTTAAAAGACTGTAATACACTCCACTGCTGGTTTAAAGAATTTCAATTTTTAGTTTCCTCCAAAGAAAAACTGCTGAAGAATGGCCAAACTCTCAGTTACCTGAGCAAAGGAAAAACTCCTTGTTTGTGATGCCAAAATCCTCTCAGCCTATATTTAACCTAAAAGATCTCACTGTTGTGCCACCAGAGCTTTTATGATTGAATCGGGAGGTGTCTCACTGGTGTCACTCTCTTCTGCTTTGCCTCCCCCCTCCATAGGTCTGTGCCTCATAATCTCTGCTGTCTTTAGCTGCAGTAATTGCAAAGTTTTTGGGCTCTAGCTATTTGCCATACTCTTTCATCAGGCAGCATGTTTTGTCCATAGCTAGTGCAGCTAGAGATTGAAAATAATAATGTAAATCTGAATTGATGGTTGGTTGAACTTAATATGCCAAGTTATAAACTAGTACAGATTCTGTAATAAGAGTCCCCAGAAGCAGAAAGGAAAAACTTGAAATAATAAGGTCTTCAGCTACCTCAGCTCTGTGATTGCATTGATTACATATGATGCATGCTTAATACCCTCACACACCACTTCTACCAAAAGAAGATATGAAACTGTATTTGCCCATGCAAATAACATGGTGTAGTACTCTCAGGAATGTGACTTTGTTTTACTAGGATATACATTTACATTCAAGTTAGAGGCAATTATTGTTTCAGCTATACATAGTCCTATGAAGAAATCTGAAGACATTTAAAAACAGGAAGTATGTTTGTTAGCCAGTATCAGTTGTGTGTAACTCAATCCACAGCACTATTATTCTTTAAACACCAACATGTAGTGAGTAGTAATTTAGGAAGAAAACGTTTTGTGAAGACCAGTATAATGTCATTTCACCCTCCAGTAAGCAATAGAACATAGCCATGAAGATTCTTTACATACAGACAGCTGGTCTGATAATGTTGTCCTCTCCCTGCCTATCATCTAGGCTGTGCCTGCACAGCCCAAGCCTGCTTATTTAGCCTACATAAATTTTGCATGGTCAAAATTTTATTTGCATCATGATACTGGCTGCTTGCAGCACAATGGTATTGTAATCCCATCTCCTATGCAGCATGAGTGCAACAATATGCTACATTCCTCCTAGTGTAATCCTCTGCTTCAAATGGGTTTATCCCCATCTGCTTTACGTAAGAATATATTTGCCATTAAAGTGGCTTACTGTACTTTTTTCAGATTGTTATTTGAACTCAATAAATTGTTATTCTCCTTTTCAACTCAAGTAGTTGTGACAGCACAATATTGCATGTCATTTTATTCAGTGGGCTGTGGCATCCCATAATTGTGACCATTTTTGTGGAAATGCTTCTAGTTGTCAGGAATTATGACTCGTAGTGATCCACAAAAACACAATTGTATTATGTCTTGATAATGTAGAGTGGCTTGTAATAGATCACTGCTGAAATAACAGGCTTTGATTTATTCAGTTCTCATCCACTGTTTCCAATTGGGAAAACAACAAAACAGAATACAAATGTATTAGTTTATAGCTCCTTTTTTTCTTTCGTTTGTGAAACGAACTGGTGTCATTGGTGCAAGCTGTTTGTTTCTCTAGATACCCTATTATTTGAGTCTTATGTCTAAATTATAGTTTTTCTCTAGGTCTAAGGACACCCCTAGAAACACTTCTTTTCCAGGCTGCTCTGCACTCTTTCCATCAAATCTGACATTATAAATGTTTGAACATAAAAATCAATTGCATGATACTACTAGTGCTTTTCTTATTTCACAGAGCTACTATAATTTATAGTTATAAGTCAAGCCATGTAAAACTATTTAAAATGACTAAAAATACAACCCCTATAAAACTGCCATAATCCTTCCCTGCAGGTTATTTCAGTGTAAATTTTCTGTAACATATGGATGCTCATCTGATTTTCATGCATCTGAATATTGTAGAAATGAGGTTGACTGTACACATAAGGGCTGAGCATCAAGCATTCCATTGAATTTTTATTTAAACACATTTTTAATATAAGTCAAGCAACCTTCTCTAACCATTTAAAAAATAAATTTTGTGTATGTTCCATAGCAACTAAAGCACAGAGACTGAATTACTTGTCAAAACATTCAGTAAATTACTTAATTCATTACAGGTACTCAGAAAACAAAATATGTGATGAACAAAATCTAAAAGTTCAAAACAAAAATGAAACACTTGGAACAAAAGGTTATGAATAAAACAAACTGTTTATCTCACTCTTTCTTTGCCTTCATTGTTTGCATGCAGAGCTCCAGAATTTCTGCTCCCAACTTGTTTTTCTAGATCTGTGTGAGCATTTTGTTTCATTAACAGCTCCATTGATGAACAGCTTCAATTTTGGCAAAAGCTTCAAACCAGGCAGCCTTCGTGGATGACTTTTTCAGCTTCTACTTCTCAAAGATCTGTAGTTATCAACACAATGCTTCAATATATCAAATACTCATATTTTGTGGGTGTCTTTGGGCTTGAGAAAGATTGCAGCTTCTTTGCCAGGTGCCATCATTTAAGTCTTTCTCTTTCAAAGCACATGTCACAAGGGGCAAAAAAGATTAAAAACTCTGATGCTCTTCTTTACACATGTAAAAAAGATGATGCTTGTCTTCAGGTATTTTTTTCCCTTTTGTTTCCTTAATGATTATCTTCCTGTGGGAAGTCAAAGTAATTTTCTTTAAAATAAATAGAGTACAACATTAGACTTTCTATTTTTTTCCTTCCTTTTTTTCCTTGTTAAGAGGCTGTTTAATCAGATCTGTGAAAGTGATGGGGGAGTATGCTAGTCTCTAACCTTGCAATTATTTCAAGTTTTTGGAGTCTATACACAGCTATTCTCTGTATTCCTCAGTGCCCTTTACAATTAGACTATTACAGCAAAGAGCTTCACTGCATTGTGGCTACCTCTAATGTTTATTCATAAGCTTTTGCTTTTAGAATTAGTTTGTAAGGTCAGTCTGGGAACCCTTATATGTAAAATTATGTTTCCATAGGCTTCTTCATAATAACAATCTACCACAATGCAACTCAGCACACCTCAGGTCTGGGCTAGAGGGACCTGTAGGAATGAGCTGACGAGAATGCCATGAAAGTCAAGAAGTGCAAATGCCAAGTGCTGCCCTGGAGAGGGCAGGGTTCCTGCAATGGGCCAGGCCGAGGACACAGTGGCTGGGAAGCAGCTCTTAGGGAAAGGTCTTGGAGTGGTCCTGGGCAGAAGGAACAGAATCCTCCTTGGACACCAGGCATTGAAGAAGAGAGCTTGACCTTTGTGATGCCTCAGCTTTATATCAAATATGCCTTATATACAATGGAACATCCAGTACATCAGTTTAGAGTCACCTGAACTGTCCACTGCAGCCTGAAGGTGTGGAATTTTACTCTGCACCTCCCAACGTGGTACAGAAGATTTAGCAGTGACCTTAGCCTGCAAAACAGTCCTTGGTAGTAACTAGAAACATAAAGTGTTATCACTGCTAGAAGCAGACACTGTCTGTGGAAATGTTGTTAATTTCAGAAAGTGCAGTTACTTTGAAGAGCCTTAGCTGAAAACTACAATTATTGAACAGAATTAGTTCTGTTCAAACTCAAACCAGGACAACTATATAGCAATGCCCTGAATGTTGCCTCAGCTTTTCTGCTATGCTTGCCTCCTGCACTGCACTCTACATTGCCAGCACAAAGCCTTTATTTGAAAGTGAGTGGAGGGATGCTTACCAAACTGCATCAGCCAGACAGTTCCAACTTCCTCATCACTACTTTTAGTAGTATTCAGAATATTACCAATGGAAATAAGCCTTTTAATTGGTGTCTAAGGTTGAAACATTAGAACAGTTTTGCTGTGACTTATTTGCTTCTTTGGTACTCATTTTTGAAAAGGATAGTAAGGTCTAGGCACCACACAAGCATTTGGAGATGATTTTTTCCTGAAAAAATCTAGCAAACTAACTTTTTTATTTAATTTGTATAATTGAAAAACATTGAAATGGAATCTGGAAAACTGTCTCCATCTTTGATAACAGATGCATCTATTTTTTACATGCTTAAGTATACCACAAACAGAGAAAAGTCATTATGACTGGAATATAGCCTTCCTAAGGAAAGGTTTGTATAAAGTCAATAGAGAGAGCAGACATCCCTACGAAGAACAGACATCTGTGGTAGGTGTGCATTTATCTTCAATCTAGTGTCTAGAGAATAAAAAACATATTTTAAGTGTCTGCATTTACCGACATTCTGGGTCAACTAACCTATTTTTGGGGATAGAGTCTAATAGAGCAGAGTATCTAAAGCAGCATTTTTAATTTGAAGATGATGGTGACAATAGATTTGCATCTGTGTTTGCATAATAGAATAGTGTTTAGTCTATGAGGAAGTGGGAAGACCATAGTATATATTTCTTCAGACATACATCTAATAATGCCAGCAAAGCAAAGCACTCTCTTCCAGCAGAAGTCTATAGAGAGATTTGCCCCCTCCTCCTATTAAAGTCAAGTCAACGTTGTGCCAGGAATAAAAGGATCATGAGGCATCCCAGAGAGCCTGACTCTCTCTTGTAACAGAGGATCTTCACCTGACCCTGGCAGTATGTCTGCACTTTGTGTTAAGAATTGGTCCTGGCACTGAGGATCAAAAATGCACCCATACTTCCCAACTTACTGGAGTAAACACCAGGCTGATGTCAATCCCCTCTTCCCTGGTCACATCTGAATTCAAATATGAATTCTCACAATTTTGGCAAAAATGTCTAATTTATCAAGATTTTGCAGCATACTCACTGCAAGAGTAAACTCAATTTTCTCCACACTTTCAAACTTAAACAGCTAAAGACATCAAAACGAGAATCATGAGGATTTGTTTCCCAGAGGTGGTGTTGTCACCATCATTCAGCTAGAGTCCTCAGGAGAAGACATTATTTAACTGATAAAGTTATCACACTATTCAGAGGAAGACTGTCTTTCCTCCTTTACTGAGTGTCACCAAAAAAGTATGGTTCTGTTTACATTTTATAGCTGATAGTGCAGCAGAAATTATCACTAGTGAATATGGAGAATAATGTCAGAAATCTACCCTTGCAGTTATTTTTTAACAAAATTTTATAACTAAGGAATGAAAAACAAACAGAAAAAAAAGAAAAAGGAAAAAAAATAGCTAACAGTGTCTGCAAAGCTTTTCATTATCATAGATGAGAAATAGGTTCTCAGTATCTATTTTAGTTTTGCCTTGAAATAGAGTATTATATATAACATATACAAATATATCAGATCTCAAAATGCCATGCATTAGCTTTCTGCACAGTGGTACAGACTGTTAAAATGACAGAAACTGAACAGGTCTTTAGGATGAAAAAGTATGTAGCTCCCATAACATAACACTTGTACAAGGTACAAGAACTGACTTTAAAACTTCCACATGTGTAAATCCCCATCACTTTATTTTAAGTAAAATCCATAATAAAGGATATAGAAATGTTACTTTGTATAGTTTTTCATGGCAAAATTTTCACTTTTTTTTGCCTAAGTTGTCTGAGTCCTCTATGTTCAGTGACTTTGGTGTGATGGCAAGTGCCTGTGATGTTTCTTTCAGTGTTAATTCTTCCAATGAGTGTTGGATTAAGATGTCAAAAAGTGGATGAAGATGAGGTGGAAATATTTGTGAAAAATGTAATTATGGCAAATTCATATTTTGGTGTTTTAGTTTACTCTGTGGAAATGCACTTTAGAGTAAAATATGACTTTACCTGCTCTTACAGCTGTAGCTTCAGACATACTCTGATTTTATACCAAAAGGAAATATTGTCATCTGCATTAATGGAAAGTCTAGTAGTCTTGTCTGAAGACAAATATCCATCAGATTGGAAACATCTTTTTCATGTAGTCATATTAAAATTAGTAAAACTAAAATGCATGACTCTGATTTTTCCTTGTGCTTGCAGTAAAAAGATCTCTATTTCTTCACATCCTGAAGTAATATGAATAGTATCTACTCCTATTCCAACAAAAGAAAATCATTAATAAAAAATATAGATCTCCTCAAGCACTTGCAACCCACAGTGTTTGCAGCCTCATAGAGCTTTTCAAATAGCAAAACTATTTTCAGAAAAACTTTAGTTTTTATAGAATAGATTGGTTAATGTTATCAGGAACTGAAAACTGGGGAATAGGTAAATATAAATTTCATAAGCTAACTGTAGGCTGTTGTTTCAACTGTAGAATAAAATGATTAATCATCATTTCTTTGAGGTGGATGACAGATATGTTACTATTACTGCAGCCTGAAAAAGCTAAAGGCAGACATGGTTAACAAATACAATGTTTTGAGGATAGGGCTTTTAGCAACACTGTTAAATTACAAATAATATTTTTCATTATATTTCCTCCTAGACTGCAAATACAATAATAAATAATTCAGTTGAAATCTTTTTTTTTAATCTTTAGCTTCCTGTGTGCTATTTACTTCATATAAGCACTCAATATGGAGCATTTTTCTTAAAGGATTAAAAATATACATGAACATGCTTTCATGTAAAAAGAATAATTGCCACATCAGTATTAATAGAAAAATAATTAAATTTGTTATGAATTTCAAATAGAATTATTACCATTTGTTTTGCACCACACAGCCACAGAGAAAACCCTGTATCCCTAAAAGATGTGTAAAGTAAAATATTTCTTAAATATTATAATAAACATTAGGACCATGAATTCATTTGACAGATTTCTGTGAGATGACCTTTTATACACTATTATTCAGTGCATATCAGAGTACTCATGGCATCTGTTGGAGACTTCTGGCTTATTTTCAACTTGCTGAAAATCCCAGAGTCCTGCAACTAGTGAAACACGTTCACTGAACAAAACAAACAGCTAGGCATAGACTGATATTCCCAAATTTTACCCTTAGGAACTCTTTTCAAGACAGAGACATCAATGAATTTAGACAGAATTATTGCACTTCGGTGTCACAGCAGAGATCTGCACTACTGCTGACTAAACCTGGCAGATAATCAGAAACAGCACAAGCTGCCAGCATAGCACCAAGCCCAACATGATGAGCCCAGCTGACAGGCTGGTGTAACTAAGCTTTTGCCAGCTCCTGTGTGTGGTGCCATCCTGGGCTACACAGACCTATCTTTTTGAGCTGGCATTTGCCTGAACAACTCTTCCTCCCATCCTCGTTCTTTTTTGGTGACTTGATACAGTGCTGTGTCAAGAATGTCCTATAGCTGTCTTGACATTTAGACAACAAGGTAATCAAAGGGACCAGGCCCTTAGATCTCTGTTGACATAGACAGCATAGACAAAATTTAACATTTTAGGGGGGTGGCTTAGGGATAATAGTAGTGTAGGGCTATCAGTTGGAATGATCATCTTGAAGGTCCTTTCTAACCATGATGATTCTGTGATTCTGTGTGATTATGACATTGCTGCAGATAACTGACTTCTTGGACCCATAGAAGGGGATTGCATCATATGCACCAGCTACTTAAACAAATCTGATCATTGTTTGAACAGCTTCAGCAACATCAAATAGGAATATCAACCTCAGTCAGGAACGTCTCAAAGTGACAGGAATAAAGTTAGTAACTTCTCAAGTATCTGTCTTCTGGGGCTTTAGCAGAGCTTACTGATTTAAGTAGTGCTGAGTTACACTATCAGCCATTTAGGAGTAGAAAGCTTTTTAGAAATATCTAGCAACATTAGCATTGTCAATAGATGCAACAATGGCACAAATTAACTGCAATATGTTTCTCATCTAATTTGATTTCCAGTGTACACTTTGAGCAAAGTCAAGGGCAGACAAGTATCTAGAGACAGCTTGTTTACTTTTCTGCGTGAGCCAGTACACAGACAGTAATTTTCACCCACACTTCTCAAAAGAACAATCCCATAAAGCAACACAGTCCTTGAAGCTGCCCTTTGTAATCCCTCAAGCAAAATCCACAGGTAATATTTACACCAGGATGCAGAACACAGAAGGATTTGTAATACTTTTTTGGTTTTTAACTTACAGAATGTGTAATTTAAAATTTTACTGATTATGACAGGATGATAGTACTAGGCCCAGGATTTCTACTTCAGAGAGTAAAACTTTCTTAGTATTAAGGGACAGGAATTAGGTATATGACATCAGCACAGCAGGCTTATTCTTGGATGTCACAGTGTCAGCTCCCTACTGTAGCAGTCTGTATGACACACTAAATATTTAACAGAGGAATAAGACACACAAATGGAAAAATATAATGGTTTTGTCTTCTAAACTGTATATGATCTTAGAGGTGCCTGAGAAGAAAAAAATACTACAGGAAACTGAAATCTCTACAGCAGATCAATAGACAACTGATGCCAGCACAGGAGCTTGGAATTAATGGACAGCAAAATTTTATAACTATGTCTTCAATTTGAAACACAGCAGATCTGTCTTTGCACAATAATCAAAAAAAATTCAGCCTTGAAACCAAAATATCTTCAGCTGAACATTTTTCCAAACAAAAGTCACTCAAGTGAAATTAATTACTTCCACACAGCCAAGGAAACTGGATAATGGAGCCCTTGGGATAGGTGCCTCTCCTAGAGGAAAAATACCCTATACATTTGTTCATGTAGTCTGAGCAGCATTTTTCACATGGGCTACTCTGAGCAACTCTGCAACCTAATGAGGCACCTGTGAAATACATGGGGATGGGTAGCTCAGAAGATAAAAACCAGAGATTTTGTATACCTGAAATTTAAGCTTGAAGCAGCCTTTTAACCTCAGTGGATGCAAGAGGCCAAATGTTGACAGATTCATTTATTCTACTCCATTCATTTTTATATCTCTTGAAAGTGCTACAAGTGATATTCAGTTTAGTCTATTTGTGAGTCTGCTTTTAAATCTTAAACAAGAAAAAGGGCTGGAGGGCCAGTATTGTGATGTACAGAGACAGGAAATCCTTCAGACTGATTATCATTCAGGAGCAAGGCTGACAGTCCCATAATGTTTACCTCAATTTGTAAAAAATGAGACTTTATGCAGCATTTTGTTTACCTATTCTTTTCATCCCTGCTTCCTGTGGCTCTGAAATGGACAAGTTTTGTATGTACCTTTTTGTCTAGGGCAGTGCTATCTGGGTATGCAAGACTGAGCTCAGTTACCGGGGCAAAGTCATCCAGAGAAGGCAGAACTGCCATGCGATCATCTGCATCTGACAGTGGAAATACACCCACATCTCTGCTGCTTCTCTTAGGAGACTCTGTGCACAGAAGCACCACCTTCCCAGATATAGCCGTGCTTGATATGCCTCTCTGATTGAGGCATATAACCTTATAGCTGGCTCCTCGGCAAGCTGTTGCACAACTGCTGTGTCTGCAGGATCAGGGAATGTCTTCCTGACTCCAGCTGGGATTTTTATGACTCCTCTAATACAGTGCGAAGAGGTCAATGATCATCTGGTTCTTAATCTGTGAACACCAATCAGCTGTTGATTCTCTTTGTATTCATCCTCAAGATTCATTTCTTCATGGAAATTGGAACTAAACTTCCTACTTCATAAAAGTGCCAGAAAGTCTACTCATATATTACAAATGTCTTGCAAAATGTCATATACATGAAAGAATTTCAATCTTTTCAATCTGTCATCCTCCCCACCTCTGACTTACAGTAGTATTATTTTTAAAAGAATTGGAATATTGCAAAAACAACTAAAACCACCAAGTTATGGTGGTAGAAACACTAGTAATGGAATACATAACTAGTCAAGAGGGGTACTTTATATTTTGAAAGAAATAAAAATACAAAATTTGATGCTTGTGATAACAGGGAAACCATTCAAGTTCAAATCAGAGTTGAAGAAAAAAGGGTAACAAAGCTAATTTTCAGTTAGTCTTTGAGGATATTTGTTATAAATCAGCTTAGGTAATGCCTAATACTGTCATAATAATTTAAAGTTTAGCTGAAACTACTGTAAAAGTCTGTAATTTCTATGCTACTGGATCTCTCTTAAAAGAATATTTCTGCATTACTAAGGTTTTTATTTTCTATGTCATCAAGATTCAGAAATTAAACATCAATGCATTTGGGGGGATTGGAAAAAGTTGTAGGCCCATAACTTCACTTTTTTATCCTGAGCTCTTAAATCCTCTTCTCAAAGCCCAGATAAGTGTACTTTATATATTTTATCAGAAGGACTCTCAACCTTCTGCCTTTAATTGGACAATATTGAGAAGACAGAGAGCCCTGTCTTCCTGATGGACATTCATTTATGTCTTCATACATCACTTCTATGTTTACACCATCTTTAGGGTTCAAATGGTGTCAAAAATATCAAAGCTCTTATTCAGATGTCCTTGACAAAGTCTTTTGTTAGAATAGGTAAAAAAAAGAACTGTCTCATAACACGCAAATCTCTGAAAACAAACATATTACTATGTTGCTATGGAAGAAAGTAACACATCAAAAGATTGTATTGCTTTTTGCCTGATTAACAGAAGCAAAGGTTTTTTCTTGCTTCCAAGTCAAACTGCTTCTTCCACTTGTGTTCTCAACAACGTTTCCAATTAGCCAGAGCTCTCACAAGTCTGGCTCCTTTCCACTTGCACCATGAACTTACCAAAAATCTTTCATTGCAGCATTTCTAAGAACCTTTGCATGTGTGCTTCTTGTTATTTTACAGCATTTCATATGCCTTTGTGCTTATTACTAACCCACAGAGGATGCTTCTCTTGATTGCCATACAACTTTGGGGGGACACAAACTGCATATTTGCAGTACTCTGAGGAATGCTATTAAGACTTGGACATCTGTTGAAGTATTCCCATACCTCGTTTGTTTGAAAAACAACTCTCAAGGAATGATCTTTTACCAGTCCCTTCTCTTGAAATCATCTTTTATATAATTAAAGACAAGGTGAAATGCAAACAAAGGTATTTGCTGTACCTCAAATCAGGAAAAAAAAATTAAACACTTGAAGGACAAAGATGAAGGAAAAACAACTGAGGGAAAAATTCATCTTGATCTTTTACACTGAAATTTAGAATGAAAGAATATCTTTCCCTGAAATCAGTTAGCTTTCTGGGAATGCTTTCCTGACAGTCATCCAATCAAGAATTCCTCCCCCAGACTACTTTATGTGTCAACTTGCACAAAGCACTTTCTTGGTGGATTATGTTCATTTTGCAGCTGTTTTTCATAGCTGAACTTTCTGGGCAGTCTAGGTATATTTAATCTTTTTATTAATACTTCCTCTTTATAATTATTTCTTCCTTATTCAAAGGCAGGCTTGACATTTTTCTTACTAATTTAAGGACTGTATCACCTCTCAGGGGATACATAAATACCACTTGTTCAGACCAGGTGCCTTCTCGTGTACTAGACTCATAAATTAGCAACTCCTTTACTCAGCAATGGTAAAATCCTTCCTTTCCTTTGCCCTTGGTGACTCAAGGTGCATATTTCACTGTAAAGTGTGTCAATGTACTGAACTTTCATTCATATCAGTATGAAAGTTCACAGAATCTTTGCATTAAAAACAGCCAAATGGGATAAAATCACATAGCTCATTATTGGGGGTTTTTTCAAAGGTCAAATATTATAGTAATTAGCTAACAAATATAACTATGAAAAGGCTGACCCCTCTTATATCCTCCAGTAGGACTGTTGTAATATTTTCACATAGTCTGCAATCATTAATTAACTTAAGGGTTTCATTTGCACTCAAGATCACACCTTAGCTATTTCTTAAATGCTTTCATAAACTGTATAAATAATCCATGAAATCATAATGCCATGTATTTTGATTCTTTTCAGATAGTTATACTATTTGTCTACAATATTTTGTATGATTTTCTGTTCAAATACAACAGTTTTGCTGAGCAGCTGGACAATACATAGGGTCAGTGATTTTTACTCCAGCTTAATCAGTCACTCATACTGTTCCTTTCAGACATAGACTTCTAAACAGTTTTTTCTTTTATGTGCTCCTACTGCTGCAAGCCATAATTCTCATTTCTGCACTCGATTGTAACATTTTCTTGTCTTTCTTTCAGCATCTTAGTTCATGTTCTGCACTCTGGGAAAATCTTACACTCTTACCAAGTCCAAACAGAACTGATTCAGAATCATATTTTCCCAGTTTGTGGCTATGATTCCCACTCTATTTTTTCACAAACTATACAAAATTACAAGGCCTAATTTAAACTTCTTACAGCCAGGTATTGGATTCCTCAGAATTCCACCTTCATATCAGCTGCTGTTAGCTGCTGCTCCACAATGCTCATTTTCTTTCTGTCCCTCTGTTTTCAGTTAGACACTTTTGTTTCTCACTCAGCTGCTCTACTACTGGTACAATGTGCTGTTCTTAATGGATGATTATGAAAAATTGCAAAGCAATAAAATGTAGCACTGCTGCATTTTTCTTAGAGGGGAAAAAAAGGAAATGAATAAACAATGAAAAAACTTTTCAAAGCAGCAGCAAAGGGCTCTTTGGCTACATCTGTACTGCTAAATAAAAAAGACAAGTGACATCAATCATGTTTAAGTTCATGTCCACACTGCTTATAGCCGGCACCACCTAAAGCAGATTGGCCATATCCACATCACCCTACACCCCACTCTGGATTCTGTGTGATGCACATTGGACATGGAGACAGAATAATTGCTTTCTGTTGTCTAGCTCCAAATACACTATGAGAGTTAAAGTGCAGCATACAAGAGAAACAATTTTAAGCCATGAATCAGGGACATGGGTGGATGTTACAGTGGCATGGCTGCAAACACAAAGGCTTTGGGGACAGAGTTGGAGGGCTGCAGAAGGAGCCAAATCTAGCACAATTCTAACCCTCGGCAGCAGCTCCTGGTTTGAACTGGAAATGTGCTGGCAGAGTCAAATGGAATGCTCCCAAGACATTGGGTGGCCAGGACTTTGGCAGTCTATCAGTAAGGAAGAGCCCTTGAGCTCACTTTTTGGCTTGCTTTTGTTCAGCTGTGTAGGCAGGACCCTTGGCAGCCTGCTTGCTCTGATTCTTGGTTCAAAGTAGAAATTTACATTTTCTTCCAGGCATCACTCATTTGTGGGTGACAAGTACAACCTCCCTCTTGGTGCTGTCCCTCTCTGGACCTATATATCCTCCACTGTTCTCTGTGTAGTGACCCAGCCTCTGCCAAACAGCAAAGAATATTTCCTAGCCTGAAGGTGTTTTGTAGCATTCAAAATGTAGAAAGTATGGATTATGACCATCTCTGAGGGTGTTCTGCTTCCCAGATGAACTTTATAACCCTGCAGCTATTATGAATATGTATGAAGCAACACAATCCACCAGTTCTCCCTGAATGCTTACCTTTCAAGCTCAGGATAACATGTTCTGGAAGAGACATTTCTTACTTTATTATATTTCATTCTCCTTTAGGCTTCTTTGTTTAGTGTACAGAATAATTCTGGGTCATTCTGGTGCACAAAATTCTCACTATTTAATGTTCAAGGAACTTGAGATATCTAAATTTAATCTAGTGAGTTTTTACTTTCATAACTACGTATATCCAGCTCTTAGCATCTTTTTCACCAGTGTGAAAGGTTTTGGATCATCTTATGAACTTGGACCTCCTGACCGTACTGGAGTTACTGCATGGGTTATAGGTTATTAACTATATGGCTTTTTTGTGGGATGATCATATGAAAATGACTGGGTTGAATATCTTCATCCATGAGATTTAGAAAATTAAAAAAATTGTTATACATCCTTGGTAGTTTCAGGTTTTGGCTTTAATCGTAGCATAGATTATTGCAGACACAACAATTCAGTTATCTTTGCTGTATCTGTTGCAGCCAGCATTTTAACTTGGGGAATGGATATCGAAAACAGAATGTAGGAAATTTATTATAGCCACTAGCTCCATATGTCAATACACCCACTAATTCTGTTCTACAGTTGGAGAGCTTCAGTGTTTATTTACATGTCCATTTACAATTCATGTTTCCTTTCATTTCAGAGTCACGTTTCAATTCCCAATGTTAGTTAAAAAAATTAGCTCCATTGCTCAGAAGCTTAAGTACCCATAAACTGTTTCCTCTGTGGCTTTTTTGAAGATATTTAAAGAATAAATCAATCTGTTGTATCTCAAGAATAAACACATTTTTTTGTGTTTAAGAAAAGAAAGGACAGCAAATGAAAATGAACTCCTCCTTCAGTGTAAAAACATTTTTTTTTTTAATGTGATCAACATCCTCAGGATAAAGAAAATATTTTAAAAGTATGCTTAACTTCACTGCCAACAGGGTCTGGAATCATAAAAACTCAGAGACCCAGTTTTTTCCACAATTCACTCTTATTATTATGTCAAGGTCTGATTTGCTACAACAAAACACTCATAAAACATCACCTGAACTACTCTTGAAAATGTCAGTTAGTGTTTTTCATGCTTTACAAGAAGGTTCATTATGCTGGAAGTGTCCTTCTTGAAATTCAACTATGTGACACAGGTATGAATTGCTATATGGAAGTGATTCAGAAGCAGAAATAAAATGGTGGTAAATTAACTGCTGCCTATGCAACTGGACTGAAGGAATTTTATTTTATTGTACCTAATTCTATTAATATTAATTTTTTGGAGGCAGTCTCTGTCATAGGTCATTCCAAAGGAAGTCTCTGTCTTGGCAGAAAGACAGCAGTATCTGTGAAGTCTGACCATGTTCTGACAGTCATATCACAGAGCTCCTCATGAATAAATAAAGCAGCTGTAGTTTCCCTTTCAGGAAAAATCCTCTTTCCTTTCATGACATGAGCGATCTCCAATATACTTAATTACTAGAACTGGCCTATTATCTAAGTTATTTTTTAAGTTTTTTTCCTCTAACCACTACATCCAAGAAGCCCAGCCAGAAAATGTGCAGAAGATAATCTGTGGCAAACTGAAATTTTAAAAAGAACTGGAGTGCAAATTTACTTGATACAGTTCCTCAGTGTCTGGGAGAATGACTTCCTATTTTCAAGAATGAAAATAAAGCCATGCAACCATAGACAGTGACAAGTTTGTCTTGTTGGTAGGTTTATCTGTCTTGCATAGTTTGCAGCCCCAGAATTTGTAGTCTAGCACTGTGACATCACCAAGTTACATGTTTTGTTAAAGTTGCCTAAAAGTAAAGATCTAACTTCATATTGTTGGTGGGGGGTTACAGTGATTATGGCTCCAATGCATCTGTTGGTATTTTCTGCACCATTCTTTTCCATAAGATTCTTCTTTAACATTCTGACCACTATGCTCTTTCTCTCCAAAGACATATTAATGAAATGCATTACAAAAATAACTAACTATCCTCAAAAGCATAAAGAACAAACTGTAGAATCTTTCCTCTTTCCAGCACGAGGGGCAAGCATTCAAATTCAGTCAAATTTTGCATAAAAGGATCTATGGTCAAGTAACATTACTGGGAAATAATGTGTTCAAAGCCTGCTGTTCAAAAAGAATGATTAACAAAGAAAAATTAATCATTATTTATATATTCAATATTGTTGTCACTATATACTGTTGCATTACTTGCCTTTACATTCAATGTCTTTTGTTTTCCTGGAAACTGCATTTCTACTATGCTTGTAGTATATTGCAGTGTTACATAGATTTTTTTTTTTTTTTAGGCATAATTTTCCTGCTTCCCTGTTTAAAATACTTAAACCCTAATTTCAGGGTATTTTTTCAAAAGGGAAAATTGTGGGAAAAACCTGCATGCTAATACTGGGAAAGTAATGAGCTGAAATTATTTCATTAGGACCTTTGGACATAGAACATTCTGCAGAACTGACTGTTTGCATTGCTAAATCCTCTCTGATCCTGAGAAAAGCTAAGGAACTTGAGGTATGATGCAACTGGCTACTCAGCTTCTCCCTGGAGCCATAAATGCAGTGCCTAAACTGAAACTCAGTAAATTTAAGATGTGGGGGTTTTTTTCCAGAAAAACAATAAAATATTATGCATAGTAACAAACCCAGCTGTCCCATAGGTGAATAGTTATTTAGTTCTGATGAACCTGTATTTTACTCTTTTCTATTTTTCCATCATACACATTTCTGATAAGCATCCTTGATCCCAGTCATGAATTTTACAATTAAGTAGATACATAGCTTCTTCTAGTTCCTTCTTTTTCTTCAGGAATTGGTTTTTTACTGAGAGCTGTGCTTGAGGGCAGTTCCTCTAATAAGTTATCCATGTACAATTAATGATTTTTCTTACTTTCTTTTTCCTCTTCTTTTTTCCCCCCAGATACCTTCTATCTCAGTGTCACGATAGCTAGGAGGTCCGCCTAACCCTTCCTTACTGCACCCTTCTCCATCTCTATACTGAGGTAAGGTAAATATCTTTTCAGAAAGACATTTCAAGGATATGGAGTATGGCTTTTCTACATGCAAAAATATTTTAATGAGAATGAAATCTGAAACAGACAGTAATTCAATATTTACAATAATAAGCTAAAAAATTGGTGCATGCATAAAAAAGTCATAGGTATGAACATGTGATACTTAGGGCAGATTTCATATACAATTTATCATATTCTCATACTTAACTTATATATTTTATTTAAGGAAGCATATCAGGAGACAGCCAACACTGGAATTATCATATATCATGGAGTTCTCATTGAAAAGATCAGTGAAGGCCTCAAGATGGATTCTCTGTATAATATGACTCCACGTCTCAGCCAGTGAGAGAGTTAGTCATTGCTAATTGGCCATTACTGACCATGGGAATAGTCCTACAAGGGTTTGGGATTAATTAATATCACCTGCAATACTGTGAAAGAGAGAAAAGTAGAAATCAGTTTCTGGTGAATGGATTTAGTGTTATGCCAATCACATTTCCATTATAAACCATTAGTCTATAGATGGATGAGGCAATTTTCTTTGGTGCTGAAAACCGATGAGCACTAAATTGTAGTAATAGATTGGATTGATTTTAGGGAAAAGCTTACAAGTTTGAAACATTTTTTCATTCCCCCTGTAGTCAGCACAGACTACAACTCAACCTTCAGAGCAAGCTGCACTCCTACTCTATTAGGTTTTGAAAACAGCTTTGGTTTAGAACAAACCTGGTAACACTGGAGTTCACAATCATTGTTTTTAGTAACAGTAGGAGAAAGTTTATTAGTGTTTTAGTTTACTGGCAAGCTTCCTTATTTGTAATAGACAGATTTTTGGGTAACTAAATATAGAAACCATACCTGTGCAAACCTCTTTTGGTTTCCAGTGATACTTCCAGTTTGAATCAAGATTACATTGATTACTTCTTTGGATTAAGCTTTATAATTTATATGATACTAATTCAGATTTCTTTTCCTGCAGGCTCAAGGGAAGTAGTATCTTATCTTATTTCAGGATTATGAGATTCAAATTGAGAAGCCTGAATCCTTTATAATAGTAATTGAATGCCACAAAAGAATTTATTTTTATGGGTTCTCCCAGCTTTTAGTTTGCCCTTTTACTTTCATTAAAAAAATCCTTTGAACACTTTTCACTTTGAGTTTAGCTGCAATATAAAATCCTTCTTTTACTTTTTTTCAATTCAGATAAATAATTTAAGAAGTATTAAGTTTTTCTTAGCAATAGGCTTAGACTGGTATTCATTTATCAAAATGTGAGGATTGAGAGTTCCTTTTTAATCTTGTTCAAATTTTTTTCATTATTGTTGCAAATTATTTCTGTGCAAAAAAGCCCAGGTATTAAACAGCAGCATATATTTTTTATTTATTACAAAGAACAAACATACTCTTTCTTGCCTGAAAATGCTTACAAACCTACCAAACATACATTTCACTTGATTCTGTACTATACACAAACCAATGCTGATACAGAAACAGTGTGACAAACACATCTTCTGGGTAGTTGATTGAAGTCAGGTAGTATCTGTGGAGCTTTTTGAAAGATTAGAGGTCAATGTTCTGCAGATCATGGGTTATAGGGAAATTTACACATTGAAAATAGTGTGTTGCTTCTTGAAAAGGCAAATAGGCCGATTTGGGTAACTGTGACTCATGTACTCTTAATACCAATCCTGGAAATATGCCAGGAAAGGCTAAAGGTTAGAAGGAGCAAGCAATTAAGGAGTGTTAATGGAATGTTAATTATTATGCATTCATATTAATGATTATGTATGTGTGTATATATATACATATATTATTTTTTAATAAGATTTTTCATTGTTCCTGTGCTGATGCTCACATAAAGAGGATTTGTTAAAAGAAATAATTACTGGTATCTTGGAATACAGTAAGGCCCATATTGGAAATCAGATTTTTTGAATGGGATGGTTGGTTGCAACAATACCTTCAGCTGGAATAAGTGAGACTTACTTGGGACTTGCTCTTGTACTCATGACTTAAAATCCAGCTGGACTGTATTCCTACTACTCCAGAACATGCATGACCCATGATTGTTGAATATCTTAATATACATTCAAAAAGTCCCTTAATTATCATAGTGAAGTGGAAAAGACTGTCCTACATGCCAACTTCTGCATCTGCAGGAACAGGTTCTACTGATCATTTACAAATATATTTGTGAAAAATCTGATAATTTACAATAAATAGATTTCTATTTACAATAGAAAGCACCTGAGAGGAGGGACCCATGGGGCCAGATTCTTCACCCAGGATATCAGCCAACACTTTTATAACAACACTTGGTTTAGGCACAGCAGGATCTGAGGAGGAATCCTTGAGACAGTCTTAGTGTCTTCAGCACTGAGAAACTGGGTTCAGTCACTTCAGTCATCTGGTTTCAAGACAATGCATTGACTCATCTATGCAAATGATTAGCAGAGGACTTTGTCCACCTAGTGAATGAACAACTTAAAGGTGGGCATACAGGGACAGCCTTGATACCTAGCTCATCACAATTATCAGTGAAGAAGAAAATTTAATTTTGCACTTATAACTTAAGTTCCATAGCTCTTGCCACAGTGCAGTCATTGGTATTGCCATAATACAATTAGTTGTCTAAGTCATCTCACTGAGTCCAGTCTGAAAAGTCTGGTAACAAGAGTGTTGTTACACAAAATCAGTGCAACCTAGAATAAATGCATTAAAAGCAAACAAATAAAGCTGTTTTAATGATAGATCACAAGCTTTAATTTAGAAATTATTGTGCTTTCAAAGCATCTATTATGACTATGCAAAGATATGTGTTGATATCACAAATTAACTGGGTCAATACTTTTATCAATACTTCAGAAATAAAATATTTGCTAGTAAATTTGATATAAATATTGGAGGAGAAATGTATCAAGAAGAGAGTAGATTGAATATATAAGCATATTTGATCAGGTACTAAAATAAGCTCATCTGGACAAATTGTATTTAAATAGGGCTTTGCTTTTATTAGAAACTCCACATTTAAGAGGACTAAAAATTCAGTCACTGTAATATAATTTTATTCTGAGCCAGAACAAAGACAAGATATCTCAGAGCTTCCAGCTAAAGTTAATTGTCACTACCTTCTTTGCTCCACGAAACTATTGATTGACTTAGAACCAGCAATGCAAATAGAAGCTGTAGCTGTGTTAGAAGCAAAGCTAAGAACTGGAAATTTCAGGGCTGTTAACATCCTTCATTTTTGGGAACTTTCAAAAAGATGTACTGGAATCCTGAACTCCTCAATGGCCTTCCAAGTTGAAGAACCAGGTAAAGATGTTAGGAATGATGAAATACATATGGGATTTTGTCAACATCATAGTCTTGCAGAAGGTAGAAATATTGATCAAATGACAAGCTCCAATGAAAGATTTTTTTAAATGTTAATGAAGATTGATGCAAGGCCAGACCTCAAGGGAGGGATTCATCTGACAAATTTAGACATCCACAGTGGTGGTATCTGGCTATGCACATAGATGTCTGGCTTCAGTTCGTGATCAGTGGAAAGATGTGATCAGATGAATCTCAGTCACACATTTCTACAGCGTGATGTAGATGTTTAAGGCAGACATCTAGCATCATTCAGGTGGTTCTTCTGGCCCACAGACAAAAGATCATATTTTAAAAAGCACTACTTATGATAAAATCAGAATGTCTAAGATTCTTTATCAGTGACTTACAGAGTACAAGATATATATGAAGTGTTCTAACAGAGAGAAATGAGAATTCTTGAGTGTACTAATGGGAATTTCTTGTAAGAACAAATTAGGATAAATAGCTTCTTTGAATGCCATTATAGAGATAAAAATTCAGGTACTACAGTCTCATCCATTCTGGAATACTTGTCTCAGAAGGATGTTAAAAAACAGTATTGAGATCAGAAAAGAAATGCATTAGTACTTTATAGTTTGCACTGCTAAGGTAGATTCATGTCACTTGATGTGATATTGTGATATGACCTTAATGTAACAATGCTATGAAAGAGGTCCAGTTTCTGTGTCTGTTTATTTACTATAGAAGGCACAGTGTGCTTACATCAGATATTAAAGCTTATCTTGTAAACACCCCAGTTAAGAAATAAATATTATATCATTTGGCTATTAATAACGATTTTTGTCTACAATTGTCTGTTATCTATCTCAGACCATAGTCAACATGTCTGATTTTACCAGCATTGAGGCTATAGGTATTGTTGTGGTTGAAGCCTACCCAGCCAGCACCAAACAGCAGACAGCTGCTTCCTCACTCCTACTTCCTCTAGTGGGATGAGGAGGAGAAAATATAACAAAAGGCTTCAGGGTTCAGACAAAGGACAGGGAGGGCTCACTCACCAATTATGGTCATGGGCAAAAGACAGATTTGTCTTAGGCAAACAAAATCAACTTAAATTAAACAAAACCACCACCAGTTCATCAACTGAATCAAAGTAAAACTGATAAATAAAACTGGATCTTCCAAGCACCTTCCCCTCAACCTTTCCTTCTTCCTAGGCTCAGCTCTGCTACCTTCTTCCTCCACAGCAATGTAGGAAAACAGAAAATGGGAGTTGAAGTCCCAGCCTATTCCATATTGTTTCTGATCATTCCTTCTTGAGGGAAAACTCTTTACACTCCTCCCCTGCTGCAACAAGACATCCCTCCTAGCAGGGACAAACTTCCACAAACAGCTTCTACCACCATGGTTCTCTACCTCAGGCTGTTGTCCTCCTAGCAATGAACTGATCCTGTATGGGCTTACCTCAGAGTCATGGACTTCTTTGGGTTCCAAAATGGGGTCCTTCACAGGCTACAGATGGCATTCTTCTCCACTGCTGATCACTGTGGTATACAAGAATTCAGTCCACAGTCTCACCATTGGCCAAAGAGAATGCTCCAGCATGCCTTCCCCACTGATCTGGGTATCCCCATAGTTGTCTCTCCTGTTCATCTTCCCAAGAAAACCTACAAAACAAAAGAAACTTACTCAGCAGCTTTTTCCCCTCCTAAATATGTTATCACAGAGGCACTGATTGGCTCAGCTTTGGCCACAGGTAGGTCCAATTAGGAGCCAGAGGGCTTCTTGAAAGTTCTTACAGAAGCCATATCAGTAAGCCTTCTCCTCTACTACCAAAATCTTGCCAGTCACCAGCCAGATGCAAACTAGTAACAAAAAGATGAACAAAGAGACTTTGGATAAAAATTGTGACCTTGCAATGAGCTCAAACCAAACAATCGTATCAAGTAAATAAGAAGTGCAAAGTGAGTATTTTACTGAAACAAAGAAAATACACATTTAGCTTATCTAATCTGATTTAACAAGAGTTACTTAAGTGAAGTAATGTCTTAATCTTCTGACTACAGCAAATTAAATATCATCCTCCAGAAACTTTAGGACTCCATGCCGTTAGATTAAGAATTCTGTAGTTTTAATTTATTAGTGTTTGGGAAAGCTACTAATCAGAAATGATGAGTTGTGAGTTAAGTGTATGTGATGACACTAATGTGTGATTTGATTGCTTTTGGTAATAATTCCTCTTTTTTTTTTTGTAAGTGGTTTTCGTATTTCAATAGGTGTTTTGAATGAAAAAGAAAAATCATCTGCAGTAGTTGCTTATTACTGCCTTCTGTCCCCCCTGTACCTTCCTTTCATATTTACTCTACTGTAACTAGAGATAACCCTAACACAACATACTGGTAGACTGATTCCTTAAAGACTTTTTATTTGTCTGTAATTCTCTCTACACTGGAAGAAGCTTGATGGTTAAGTACCACTCTTTGTAAAGCTAACAGAATCATAAACCTATAAGATCAAAACTGGAACATAGTTTTGGTAACATACTCTCCTTCCTATTTGATACTACCCACTGATAAATAGAAATGTGGAAAAAAATGAAACAAACAAGCAGTTTTCAGTAGGAAGGTTTGGTTGTGGTTTGGGGTTTTTTTCATATTTTTAAAATCAAGATTGCTATTTTTCTTTGCTCTTTCTTTTGGGCATTTTGTGTTTCCTGCTACTGATTTTAAGATAACTTCGTGGTATATAGCAGCAACTTTTCCCATTACCTTTAAGAAAAAAACACAACCCTCTAGAGTTTTGGTAGGAAATAGTTACAAAGTATTTGAAGAGAGGAGAAAGGCTTTGGTTAAAGCAAGACATCTGCTGAAACTTCAGTTCTAGATAGATTACAAAAGAACAGCATATTCAGGCTCAGGGGGTTATTAGAAGATCTAAGAAATGTTGGCAAGACTTCTGCAGCTGGATTAATAACCACACTTCTGCAGAAAAGACTTGGAATAAGATAAAAACAGGAAAAAGAGAAACTAGTCTTGTCTTTTGCAATAGCTACTTTAATTGAAGGGTGAAACTCCTGTTGACTTATAGATACAAAAAGGTAACATGCTAGACAGGAGCTCTGCTTCTATTGGTCATAACTATAGCTTGATACAGCTTTTATTATGGGATATTTTTTAAAATTTTTTCCTGTTTTTCCTTTTGAAATATTCAATTACATTATGGGGTGCTGATATGAGACTTCTAGTGCTATGGTATAGGCTTTCTGTTTAATTAATCTGGGTTATTTACCTCCAGTAATATGATTCATGAACTTTAAAAAATGCATAAACTAATAGTTGAAACAATTTACTGAGCTGAACTATAATAGTTTGAGGAGAGAAACAAAGGAATTCTAATGTCTTTGTACATTTTCAGAACTTAAGTATTTGTTGGGTTATGGGGTCTGGTCTTTTTTTTTCTTTTTCCTTAAGAAAATGTTACATATTTAAACATGGAAGGATATTTTCTGTATAATTAGATCAGGTTGTATTCTCTATGTCACAGTTCTTTGTTACATTGTATAGGTCAGTTAAACGCAGAAACCATGCTTAGAACATTTTCTAAGTTCCTTGTAAATTCTCTAAGTTCTTTCAAGAAGGATTTGTCTGCTTTGGTCAGAGTCATCTATCATTTTTTTTAATAACTTTGTTGATGGAGACCAAAGAGAATCTTGAGGCTAATCCTCGTGAGAGAAGGACACTGGATAGCATTGTTGCTATTGCACTTCCTTCACTTGGCTAACTGCTTTGCCTGTGAAAGGTAGCAAGGATATATATCACTGCTAACCCAAGACATCAGAGAAGTCCTAAATTCCTCCTCATAAATTGTCAAGGTAGAGTTTAAACAGCATGCTATATTGTGTTTGCTGTTTAATATAATTTTTATTATTTTTTATCTCTTAAGGAATTATCTGAGTATTTTTCTTACTGATTCAGGGTAGGAAGAAAACGACATTGGCAAAGGCTTTATACAGCTGCTCAGCTGCTTTTCTGGCAAGTGAACTAAATTATGCTTCTTGATGGGCTGTGGAAAAGTGGGAGGAATACGTTCCTCTCTCCTGCCCTCCCCTTTGGCAAATCTGATATTTTAATTGTGTGTGAATTTGCATCAGTAATGTTTCAGATAAATACTTGAGGATTCAAGTGTCTGTGGTTATGCACAACTAAAACTACATAATGATGACTGCTTTGAAGACAATTTTTCTGTTCCAGGTGACAATCCAATCATTTCAAAATTGATATTATTCCAAGTCTGATGAAAAACATTTCCAGTAATAACTGAATTTTAGAACCATAAGATGACAGGACTGAGTTTGAGCTTGAAAGGCAGCTAAGGTGGTGTTCAGTCCAACCTCTCCCTGCAGAGCAGGTTCAGAGACAGCAGATTGTTTTTGACTGTGAACAGCCAGGTTTTGAATACATCCAAAGATAGACTCCACAACCTCTCTGGGCAACCTGTGTCAGTGTTTGTCACCTCAAGAGTGTTTATGACAGTAAAAGACTATTTCCTGAAGTTCATAGGGAACCTCCTGTGTTTCAGTTTGTGCCCATTGCCTCTGGTTCTGTCACTGGACACCACTGAGAAGAATCTGCCTTCATCTTCTATATTCTTTCCCTGTGGGTATTTGCACATTTTGGTAAGATCCCTCTGTCAGCCTTTCCTCACAGGAGAGATGCTCCAGTTCCTTAATAATCTTAGTGGCTTCTTGTTAGACTCTCTCCAGTAACTTCCTAGGGACCAGACTCTGCAGAGGTTCATTGACCTTCCTTTTAAACAAATTATCTATTTTTGAGTCTTCTGATGAACAACTGAAATAGAATCAATACCTTACTTATGATTAAATCTTTCTTTAATCCTCTGCCTTTCCATCTATAAATATATGCTATAATCAAGAAGCTAATTAATTAATCCAATGTACCTGTGAAGCTGTTCTTGCAGCTCCGTACAGGCAAATCACCTATTTGTAGAAACAACTATAAATAAATGAACATTTAATAGCAAGTAACTAAAATTCTTTAGGATAATTAGACATAAAAATACACACAGACTGACAGCTCCTGCAAGGCATTTTTTTAGCATTGTTGAAAATCCATCTGCATGCCTAACTACAGCTCAGGTCACCGTGACTACACTGAAATCCCTCGAAAGGCTGAGTCCCAGGCACTGAGCAACTTTCTGAGGAGTCACCTCTCTAAGCAGTCTAAGTATATTCTCACTGTGCAATACATGGGAAACTGTAAGAACAGTGAGAGGATAAGTAAGCTCACTTAAGGCTCGAATTGCCCTTTGAAGGATCTGACCTTTGTCCTTCAGCATAAAGGAATCCAAGAGCAACTATGATACCAGCGCAAGTGCTGAGAAGGTTTGAGATGTCCAGGACTATGGGACCTTTGGAAGGCAGAATCAAGGTTACTTGTAGGATAAAGATGCTTAGACCCTGCACAAAGAAGTAGAAAGGCAAGCAATACACACCAGAGTAGGCAAAGAGTAATACTTTTTTCTTTTTTTCCAAAATCCTAAATATTCCTCAACTGATGAGTGTTTTATAAAGATCAGGGTTATGCTACCCCAGAAAAGAGATTCAGAGAGAACAAAAAAAGTAGCAAAAAAAATTTATTCTTGTAATATTGTGATATAGGCTACTTAAAATAAGAGACGAAGTACACAACATCCTTTATAACCTCAAATGATTAAGAACAAGGATTAAATAGAACAAACACATTTTGTATCCAGTACATCTTACTGAATAGGAAAAAATAAAATGGATGTAAGCTTTTGCTTATTCAGATCCTCTCAAACTTTGTTTTGGCGTGTTCAGAGATAAAAAGCATGGGTGGTATTTTTGTAGTCATTCTCTCTGAAAATAGAGCATGTTTACTGTGAACAGAATGGCATTGTTTGCTGACTTCTGTAATGCTGCTCTTGCTTGAGAAAGGAGCAAACACAAAAGGAAATTGTAATTGTGTTTTGGTTCAGAGAAGTGGATTAGTGATCTGTGTAAATATGATGTAATGTTTGTTTAAGAGATTTCTCATCTATAAACACATGAGGCTACATTCTGGTCCTCTTGGAGGCTGTGGAAAAATTCTCCCTTGACTTTGGTAGAACCAAAGATTGACTCAGCACATTCTAATACCTCAAAATTTCTCACTACAGAAGAAACTTGACTGGACTGGCTGTTTTCACAGCTCAACTCTTCTATATCTGAATATGGTAGCTGTGAAGAGTGTGTGTGTGTGTGTGTGTGTGAGCTCCACACAAAAACACTATATAAAATTTTCCTCTGAAGAAACAAATAACCTGAGTCTGAATCCCCAGTATTTCCTCTCTGTATTTACTGCCTAGGTTCATATCATCCTACCAGTATCAAACCACAGCCTTTCTGATGTATTTTCCTAAACAGAATCAGCTGATGACATATATTAACCTGTTTAAAGATCTGGCAGAAAAATTACAGCTGTTATAAATACATTTTTTCTGCTATTTGCTTATTTTCTTACGTAATATACTATTCAGTACAGAAAGAATACAGTAATGAAGAAATATGCAAAAAGACTCCAGACCCTCTATGCCAATTGTAGACATGGTCATTCATAAAGTTACCACCTATTTCCACAAGGTAAACCATAAAGAGGTACCCACATTTGTGCAGATTGCTAAATGCTTTTGCTCAGTAATCCTGATTTTACACCATTTCAGAAACATAAGAAGAGTTGTTTACTTCTTGGTTATTTAATTACTAATTACTAAAATACACTTTAGTTGGGATGAGATCCTTTAGCTGTGATTCAGGGGAGAAAAAACTTAAAGCTGATAGGACAGTTCATCAAGCAGCACACGTGGTCACATAAGCAACAGGGTTGAGAGACTGAATCATACCTATAGCTATAGGCCCTGATATACAGAGTAAAGTCATGGAGCTGACTCAAGGCTGATCAGGATTTCCATCTCCCTGACATAGTTTCTCTTTATAGCTTTTCCCTCCCCTTCTCTCTCTCCTCTGTCCCCCTCCTTTATTGCTGTTATCTTTGTTTAAAATGATTTGCTCACTGTTTCAGCTACAAGTTTTGTTGTATGCTCAGCACTTCAAAACACTTCTGCAGTAGCAGTGAAAGTGCTCAGTTACCAAGTTCAGATGGGGAATAAAGGAAGAGAGGAAAGATGAGTTTATAAAGAATTGATTATACTTAACATTATACAGGCATCTAATGCTGAACAGAAAGAGAATTGTTCTTCATGAAGGCAGGAGAAAGAACATAAACAGACCAATTTTAGTCAAAAATTAATAGAACAGGGCCAGCTCTCAGATGTGACAGAGATCTCTTTCTCTCGTGGATAGTTAGCCTCAAAAATGAGAATAAAAGGCCCATTATTGCCCACTGGTGGTGATATTCAGACATGTCAGCTAACAGTAGAAAATCAGTATTTTCTAGGTCACTCTTATTGAAATAACTCAATAAAATGAAGTAAGAGAACAGCTATTAAGCAACTTGGGCTCAGGCTAATGTCACACAATTTATTGCTATCATTTTCTAATAATGAATGTGTTGTCTTAATCTGTTTTCAGAGTCATGCATGGCAGGAATATTATCTCCAGAGACCACAAGGTCCATTAGTCTAATAGGAACAAGCAGAAAGAAAATACAGACATTAAATCTAGATGTAGCTTCTGAAAAAAATACTGCATTTTTCCATCTTTCAGCTTCTGAAACAACAATTATTACTATAGTCTTTGGACAAAAATATCCCCATATGTAGATTTCCCTTCTGCCAATACCAGAAGGAGGTTACAGGGATCTTGCTTCCCCAAAATCATCCATATTTTTCTGCACATATAGATATATTTATCTCATAATCTTTTTATTGCATGTAGAGTTCTGGTAAATTCCTAAAAGTCACCTGTTTTTAAAACTTCAAAATCTATATATCAGAGTTACAGATTATATTCAAGTACAGTGCAAATTTTTGCAGCACTGTGTTTATTACAGCTATATTTAGAATCCTGTTCCTTTTCTGTAACCACAGACTTGCCAAAACTAAATTAAGATTATGAAGAGAGTACAGATTCAGCAGTCACAAACATTAAACTGTGAAACCACCTGGTAAATCCACTGCTTAAAGGGCTTGGATATTTTAATGCAAAATTGTTTTCATCATTTTACCTGCCAGCATTGTAATATTATAATTTGTCAGATATTTCTTACAAACCAGAAAAATCCTGTTAGGAATTGTGGAATGTGATTTCTGTGAACAGAAATTCTGGGGCATAGGATGAGAGTCCTGCACATGAAGGGCTTTCAGAAACAACCCTCAAAAAGAGGAATTTCAGCACTGAGTTGCACTACTGAGAAGAGGCCCTCCTAACCAAGCAAAACTGCAATTCTTTTCTTGTAAGGCTTAACAACAGTTCTATGTTCCACTAGCTGACCATTCAAGTACAGACAATTTAAACATAGAACTTTAAAGTGAAAAGTCTACAAAATAATAAGGCCTTTAAAGTAAAGGTGAAACAGCTAAGTAGAAAACTCAGTACTTCCAGAACTAGCAATAGAGTAACCTATTTTCTTTCTGGCCTTGGTCCACTTCGGAATATTAGTGAAGAAGCAGTGTTGCCATCACACAGACTTCTGCTTTTACTTTCTTGGAATGGGCCAGAGAGGCATTTATGGTGAGCAGGGGAGTAGGGGAAAATGAATCCATGAAAAAAATGAACCAAAAAAAAAAGGAGTGACACTATTTTTATTAGTCTTAGTATAAAAAAAACAAATTAGAAAATGAATGTCACAAGAGCATTCCAATGAAAGCCAAAGCTTGGCAGAAAGATTGTGCACTGCAGCTCAACTATCTACCCAAAGAGCTGGATAGATAAATTACATTATTGGGTTATCCATGATTAACTACATTTTTCTAGTGGTGAATAAAGTGGTTCAAGAAAGCAGAACTTTATGGAGAGCCAGGCAAAATAAATAGCAGTTCAGAGAAACCTAAGTTTGCAAATGTTTGGATTACATTCCCTGAGATACCATCTGAGAGTCCAATACTCTTCTCAACACTACCATCAGCCAGCTCCTTACTGCCCCTCTTACTTCACTGTGCTTACCAGGATGTCTCCATTCAAATTCTTATTACAATGACCCTGCTCTGCCCACCTTCTCCAGTCAGTCTTTACAGATTTTCAGGGAAGAATCAGTGATAAACAAAATCTCTCCCCTAAACCCTTGTAGTAGTGGGAAACCACTGCTGGTCAATCTCCTTCTTTGCTCTCTCCTCGTATGTCTTGTGCAACATTTCTACTTCCAGCTGCTGCTGTGGTAGCCTAGCCAAGAACACCAACAGAGCACATCACCAGACCATACCTAATGTGAGCAGGAATGCTGGTTTACATCTAAGAATTCCATAACAGCATATGAAAAAAAGTGACCTGGACTGTCACAAAGATGTGTAAACTGAACCCTGCAAAACCAACTGGTTACCTCTTTCTCATAAAACTTCTCAGCAGAGGAGTTTTTTCCAGGCAGCCTTCCACATAAACTTTGCCCACCTGCAGTTTTTCAATAGTCTGGGCTTTTCTGTACTCAGCAAGAGGTGTGAGTAGTGAGGTCCCCAGACATAAAATGATTTAACTGTTCTCTAATTATCAGCTTTCTTCTAATGCCACATGACTAGAAAGAATGTAGCACTGTCCCACTATCATTCAATACAGTGACACTCTGTGAGTGCACTGCAGTAAGAAATCTCCCTTGTTAAAGAAAGTGGGTTTTAGCATTTGATATTAATATTCACCATCTATAAGCTACCATAGTCCTCTCCACTCAATACTCACCTTCTTAAGTTCTGGGCCACAGGTTGCTCTGTGTGTGCATGATTTTGAATACAAGTGTTATGCATAATTAGAACTGATAAATAAGGATTGGCAATTAGAGGAACCTTAAGCAATTTTTCACCCTATCTGAACAAAACTACTAAACTGCAAGTGACAAGCTTGTAAATTAAAAATCTGAAAATATAAAAACTTTATTACAAGTGTGTCATTTGCAGATCATTTAAGTGGCATATAATTAGATACGCAGCCACTTTATTATGGTTTATTTGTTCCTGGCTCATAAAGACTTTTTATCATGAAAAGCTCCCTGACTGTGACATTTATTGCAGAGTGGCCATGAAAGGAATTGTTGAAACTTTGCCACTAAAGACTTGTAAAACTACTTGAGAGAAATTACATAAACTCCAATAGAAGATGCTTATAGGAGTTACATCTGGAACTGGTACAAACAATTAATTTATGAAAACAAGCTTTCTGTCACTGCAGAGGAAGTCTTGCTTCCACTCTTTTTGTTTTAGTTCTTTACACAAATGTTTTAACTTTTCCTTGGAAATGAAAGAGAAGTGGGTTTAGTCAATGCACTAATGACTAATTGTATTGAGTTTACATGGCAAGGTTTTGGTAGCACAGGGGGCTCCAGGGGTGGACCCTGGTAGAACAGAGATGCCTCCATTTTTGGACACAATCAGTTCGATCCAGCTTCAAAATGGACCTGCTGCTGGCCAAAGCTGAGCCCATCAGTGATGCTGGTGGCACCATTGTCTTAACATATTTAAGAAAGTGTAAAAAACATTGATTAGCAGCTGCGAGGTAGGAAAGTGGTAAAATGTAAGAGAAAAAGCCCTGCAGAAATGCAGGTCAGTGAAGAAGGAGGGGGAGGAGATGCTCCAAGTGCAAGACAAGATATTCCTCTGCAGCCTAGGGAAAATAGAGTCCTACTCTAACTGACATTAAAATAAAGTGGCTTTCCTCAAGTCAAGTGTTTTTCCCATGACAGTAATTAGTGAGTGATGTCCTTGGCCTTATCACGACCCATCATCTTTTCTCTCCCTGTCCTGCTGAGGAGGAGGAGTGAGAGAGCAGCTCGGCAGGCACCTGCAGATAACTAAGGTGAGCCCATTACAGCAGTGTAAAGTTTAGGTGTATTAATCTCTAGCCTGAGGCTTGAGGATGAACTCACTGACCTTTTCTGATCTTTTTCAGTTCAGTATGGTTCAATACAGAGAATGAAACAGGCACTAAGATGAACTGGATTGCTCTTCAGTCAACAGAAACCTTGACAGAACTATACTTGCAGAAAATATGTAGTCTACTTTTAGCTGTTCTTTCTAACTTGCTTCCTGTCCTCTTCCTCTGCCCTCTTCCTCTGCCCTCTCTGGAGCCTTCTTCCACACTTTCCTCTCAGACCCCTAGTCCATATCCAGGATAGAGGCATGCCTGTGTCTTATCTCTTTTCCTGCTGTTCCAGAATTGCAAGAAGAGTTTCCACATTGAATAAAACATAATGTTCTGCACGGTCATCTTCAATTACTGCAGCCTGTTCCAACTCCTCTGTGCTTCTGGATGTACAGTGAACCATGCTTAAGTCATCAACCTCTTCCAGGAAATCCATAATATATAGCCCACACTCCACATGGGTATATATGTATTTAGTTAACAGTACTGATGAACCTTAGCAGCTATAATTTCATAGTTTAGTCAACAGCTGCAAAGCACTATGTAGTGACTTGATGTAGGTTGTCAATAGTATGTATCAGTTTGAGCCATTAACTTGGGAATGCTCTCCTCACAGTCTTGCCATAACTGTGAGTAGGTGACAAAGGCTCTCAGAAGTGTAAAATGAAAGCAAAGCACACTGTAAAATAAGACATTTGTGACACAGAAAATAGTGAAATATTGTGTCAGCAGCTGACAGAATTAAATGCATTCAGAAAGACTTGTGTTTCTTTTCATCTTTTCAGAAATGTAGCTGCTGTGCTAATGGGCCATGTGAGTCATGCTATGAACTCAAGGAAATGATGGGAGAGAAAAGTGACACATACCCTGATTCCTGCCAATGAAGAGAAAAGAACTTTAGGTTCTCAAAATCTCATGATGCATCTTACTGCAACTTCAGCTTTGCATGATAAAAATCACTATAGCTGTTCTTCCATAAATCACACACATGAAACAAGAAAACCCTTCCAGTTAATACATGTCTCTCCTGATGTCTCTACATTTTTCTTTCTTTCTTTTTGCATCTTTTCTGCCCTAGCTATAGTTGATTTTTTAATGGAAAATATGCTTTCAGCTTTTTCCAGTAGTTTGTTTGGGGTTTTTGTTTTGTTTTGGTTTAGTTATAATAATCACATACTTTGGAACAGTGGAATAGCTTGCATGTGTTTTTTTTAAGTATACTACAGTATTGTCTTCTACAGTTTTGTGATATTTTGCTTCCCTACACATTTTATGTAATCTCTTATTGGTATTTACAATTCATTTCAAATTAGTAACAGCTGCTATATTAAAGCATATTTTTAGGGTTTTTTATTTGTCCAGAATGAAAAGTAACATTGGATCAAAATCTGATAACTCTGATCCCAGATTCTTTATATTGCTTCCAGTCTGAATCATCGTTGTTTGGGGGTTTTTGGGTTTGTGGGTTTGGTTGGGGGTTTTTTTGTGTGGTTTTTGTTGTGTTTTTTTTCCTCAATATATTCTTCAGCTACTTTATAGTCTCACTGATAACTTTAGTTAATTTTCAAAGTGAGATATTAAATATGGTATATTAACAGTACCATCAAAGTCTTAGAGTGCTGAAAAATAAATGGAGGATTCTTTATTCAGGTGCATAATAATATCTTTTAAAAATGCAGTGAGGAGCAAAGAGTTCAGAACTGAGAATTGATGTGATTGATGCACAGCCCAGAATCCTTTATCTTGGACTTGAATTATTCCTTTTAGAAATGCAAAGCAGGTCACTTTTTCCTTTTTCTTTTAGTTCCACACTAATGGTTTGCTGTACGGTAATACAGAAGAACTCAGAGAAATCACTCAGAGAAATTCACTGATTTGGAATCAGTTCACTCCTCAGCTTTGTGGGTTTTGGACTGACTTCTATTATCTCCCAGAAGAGATTCTATTCAACAAACTAGGGGTACATATGCCCTTCTTGTTCTGCAAGGAAAGAATGGAAGCATTAGTTTAAGGTCAATGAGTACACTGAATTCTACATTCTGCTCCTGGTACCCTTGGTGCATTTTATTCAGATGATTTCTTGTAGAATACAGAAGACTCAGTCATACAGAAGAGAGAAAAAAAAATTAAAAAGAAAACAAAAAAGAGATGAAATCTACAGAAAGCCTGGCAGCTGTGATGACTGTCCTTGCCAGACTCAATTTCTGAGACTACCTACTTCTGAGAGCAAAAGCTCTGTCCTCTTATGTCCTCTAGCTGGGAGTCCAGGCAAAGAGAATTGTAGCCACTGTGTTCTGCTAAACCCTCTTCTACAAGTCAGTGTGGTGTATACTTCTCAAGAGGAGAGGAGAAACTCAAGGGTGCTACATTCCTTTCAGCCAGATATAGTTCTGGGCTTGTGCCTACAGGATTTGCAGACACCTAGGGGCTTACCATGCAGACTCAGCATATACAGACAGCTGAGAAGTTGCATGAAGTATGGGGAAGAAGAAGACCCACAGCTTGAGGTGTGAAATCTGTCTCTACTGAAATCCCCAGCAATTTTTCATGGATCTTAATGGAACTTGTTTCTGTTCAGGAACCTTTGAAGTAAAAACAACCATGGTAAACACTGTCTAAGAAAAAAGGGTTCTCAATTTTAGTAAGATTCTTTTGTTTCTCTTTTACTTTTTAAACTGAACAACAACAAAGAAAATTTACTTTTCTCATGATTAAAGATTATCACAAAGATACTTTTTTTTCTGTTTTCTGGAGCCTTCTGGAATCAGATAAGCTGAAGTCTTCTAGTTGGTTAACTATTTTCTCTAAGTTTCTTTCCCCTCTGTTGTGAAATTTTCTGTACAAACACTTTCCCATAAGGTGAAACTGATGAACCAGCAGAAGAAAAAAACACAAAGTGTGAACTGTTGCAGACCCTTTGGGTTCTAGGTCTGCATATAAGCATTGTCTCTTTACCAGTAAAGAAATTCACACTGGTTGTTGAGTATTCATCACTGATTCATAGACAGCTAAATGCTGTGTCAGTGCATATGTATCAGTGCATCTTTTCACCCAAATTATTTTGTTCTGTTTCTTTTACTTGTGTATCCACACCTATCTACACCTGTTCACGGGTAATTTATTTGGTAAGCACTGTATATGTCTTCCAGCTGTTCCTCTCCCTCTCTCAAGTATTTTTACACCTCATTTTATTCAAGATAAGGCATATTGTTCAATTCATGGTTGTTTCAGAATGGCATAATGAGAATATATGCATTTCTTATTTGCATTACTACAAACAAACAAAAAAGCCCAGTCCCAGGCTATTATCTGCTCTCAGCTATATTATTTTAGCCACATTCAAGTGATGAAGAAGATTAAAAATAATATTTCTTTATATATATTTTTCCTGCACTGTCCTCTTCATCACTGATGGCAGGAAGATATTTTATATCAGCAAGATAATATTTGATTGCTTGGTGTATTTCAATGTCAACAAAGATTAATTTGTGTTTGAGTAGAATATCCACATCAATGCCATATAGTTGAGTTTAGAGTCATTCAGATTTATTTTGTTTCCTCTAAGAGAGCAGTTATATCATCTAGTCACGGCAGACATAAAGAATCTCTGCTAACACCATTAGCTTTAAAGTTATTACTCTCATTGTCTGTCATTCAAACATAAAAAGCTGTATTAGAAAACTAGACCAAAAGTCAAGCACTTCTTGTATCTCAGAATGAAGTATAAACATCTGCCCTTCTAAGTTGACATAAAATGCCTTGCACTTCAAATGAAAATCTCTGCTGACTTCCTATTTCACCAAGTATCAATTAATGTTTAATCACTTACTAATAAAGGTGTATGGCTTCCTGCATCCAAGCAAAAGTCTAAAATCTGGGTTTGGGAGGAAAAAAATAAAGGTTATTAGAAGGAGTTAGATGTAGTTTAATATCACTTATAACTGCCTGCACACATTATTTATATGATGAGGATTTTCCATTGCATAGATAATAATTAGAGATACAAATCCATTATCTGATATATGCAACAGATTAACTCCTACACAGTTTGCAAGATGACTGTATCAAGCTTTTCATTAATCATTTTAACCTTCATTTTACAAAGAAAAATACTAGCTTTAAGCCTATTGAAAGATAAATCATTTCTAACAAATGACAGAATCTCTGTGATGGTATCCAAAGCATTTGCATGTAAAGACATCTTTTCAAAGCTATAATGACATTTATTTTTTATGAACTCAGTATATAGTTACATAGTGATGCACACAGTCACACTTGGTTTCCCCTCTTCTTCACATTCTATCCTTATTTTCTTTAACAGTGACAGGTGTCTCATATTGAAAAAAAAATGCTCCAGGGTAACAAAGCTTCAAAATAACATGGGGGGAAAAGTACCAGAGAAAAATTATGGTAACAATTTTAAGAAGTAGCAGAGTATTGTAATCTTTTCAGGCATATTTACATTTTTACAGGGAATTTGGAATTTAAAAAAAGCTGTTCAGATAAAGACAGATGAAGGAAGGACTGATTATGTAGTTTTGATGGCCATGTAATTACCCATACTTTACCCTAAAAGTGATTGCTAGGGAGAGCATTAAATAGTACATTCATTTTTAGTACAATAAGATTTTAGAAATCATTTGACAGTCTCAGATATGGAACACTATTAAATACTGCACTATGCCAGTAGAATAATCACTACTGTTATGAAGGCTTTGTCTAAAGATACAGGTTGTACAGTAGAAGTAAATTTACATTAATGGCACTATGTTTTCAGGGAGATTTCAAGAAAAGGAGTTTCCTACACAGGTTGTGGGGATAATGGCTAAAAACTTCTGTTGTCTGTTCCATCTGAAACATTTCCCTTCAAGTAATTTTGTGACAATAAAAGTCATGCTCTACAATTTGTAATATGTACACAACTAAAGCTACATATTCATATCTATATCCCTTACCTAAAATTAATGAAAAGGTAGCTGTTTCCAAAACTTTTCACATAACCAGAATGAGGAACTAAAACTAGCAAATACAGGAGCTAATTCAGTTAAAGTTATTACCTTAACAATGTTTGACTATTACATTTTTCAAGTGGAAAAATGTTCTCTTAAGAGTCAGTTTGTGAATCTAAAAATTACCTTTAAATATTAATTCTCCCAATTCAGGTAACATCTCTGTTTCATTGATGTCAATGACTTTAACTTCTCAAAAGAAGCAGTCCATATATATGAACAATAAACTGTTGTCTTTTATTAGATTTATATAGGACAGTCGTGATTAAGAAACTTTCCTTCACCTTTGGTGTCTTTTTTTTTCACTTCTTTTTCTTTTTTTCATATTTAAAAGTGGCTTTACTTAAAAGGCAATATTCACTACACAGTACATATTGAACATATTGCAGTTTGGTTTTACCTGGAAGAAAATATGGTAATTGACAGCTATGTACTTTTTTCTGTACAAAAGGCTTTAACAGATGCAGTTATATCCAGTGGTTTTGGCACCTGCATAGCATCTATTTGTGAAGCTAAAGATGGAGCTTAAGAAGGTAAATCATTCCTGCAGCTGTGGCATGCTGAGAGAAAAAAACTAAAAAGTGAATATAAGACAAACAAGGGCTAAGAAGGACTTGGGGAAAAAACCCCACCACTGATCATTTATTTAATAATTTATACTCTAAAAAAGTGGATACTAAGCTCCTGTTTCCTGCTAAATTCTAGTCCCCTCAAGAAAATATACAAAGTAGTTCTCTTAAAATTGAAACATAGACAAAAGGGCCATTTAATGACCACAAGTGAAGTAGAGCTAAAGTGAATCAATTGAAATCAAGGTTTTTTATCCCAGACTTCTGACAGGCAATTTTTACAACTAGAAACTTTAAAAAGCTAATTAATTAATGCACTGTTGCAAACTCTTCTTTGTTTTGAAATGACATGCCAATGTTTCAATTTTGACTGAAGTTATAAAATCACTCAGATTTTTTTTTGCCAGTCAGAATGCCACCAGCAGTCCCACAGCAGGGAACAGAAAAACAAATTTCTTGTTCAAGAACATTCAGTTTGACTGTTTAAATGGCGACCATTGACCTTGAAACACAAGGCTGTGTGCAAGAACTTTGTATCATTCTGAGCTCAGAAGTGATCATGTCTCCCTGCAGTAATTTTCAAAGTGTGCTTAAGCTTAAATGCTTATGCCCTCCAGCCAGCCTTGGGCAGAAATCTACCATGAAGGTTTTACAGGAAGCAAAACAAAGAAAGAAATCTAAATGCTGAAATACAAAAATGTGCTTATTAACACTTTTCTTTGGCTATTTTGTAAGAACTCCATTTTCATTTTGTCTAGGCTGAAGAAACAAAGGAAAGAGTGAAATATTGGCCTGATTATTTTGTCTGCAGCCTAAAATACTTGAACAGATTTCTTAGGTCATCGTGTTTGGGCCATTTATTTATGTGGCTGCTTTGAGAGATACTGAATTAGTTTGCACGTAGAAAGATCTACATTAGAAGTAGATTTTTTTTTTTTTTTTGTTACTGTTTGTGTGTATAAAGACCTATTCCTGGTACCACTTAAGTGACCAGGAATAATAAATTGATTTCATCCATTTGCACTGAAAACCCTATGAGGTACCTGGCCTGTGAAGAGGAGTTCTGCAGGGACTGCTGGGGCAGAGGGATGCTGAGGAAGTGGGGTTACATGCCACATCAGGGAATGCAGCTCTAAAGAATTCACTTGCTTTCACTGCAGTCATCTTCAGAATTTAATTCTGGGTTTTTTTATACTTTTATAAATTCAAAGAAATAATTGAAAATGTAATTAAAATAGAATTATCTTATATGGGATTCTTTCTACAGCTACTACATGTGTCACTCAAGGCTATATATGGATGTCCTTATTCTGAACAAATTCAGTTGAAACAAGTTCTGAGATCTGAATCATTTTATCACTGTAATAAAAGAAAAGAAAGAAGAAAAGAAACAAAAACACATGCAAAAAAACCTCTAAACAAATCAAAACCTCATCTTCAGTAGAAACTAAATAAAGACTCTTTACTGTTCCACCACAGAGAAGTTTTAATTTTAAATTTTGGTGAAAGACTTGCAGGATTAATTCCATATATTAAATAACTATCACTGATATCTGAAGAATAATTCTTGATCTTGGAGCTGAATCTTTCTTAAAGGAGCTGATCACCAAAGCAAACAACAGGATAATCTGAATATATAAGGACAGACATACTGCATTCATGATATTTCATTTGAATATTGATCTCTTAGTAGCAATGTTTATTCTAAGTTCCAGTGAGTCCCTGGTTTTAACCCCAAACACTGCAGATAGGTTATATGCAGTCTCTTCTTCCAGGTAATGAGGAATAGGACAAGAGGAAATGGCCTCAAGTTGTCCCAGGGGAGGTTCAGGGTAGATATTAGGAAAAATTTATTCACTGAAAGAATAGTTAAGCATTGGAACTGGCTCTCCAGGGAAGTGGTGGAGTCACCATCACTGGAGACATTCAAAAAACAGGTAGACATGCCACTTCATGACACGGTTGGTTCAACAGAGGGACTAGATGAACTTAGAGGTCTTTTCCAATCATAATGATTCTGTGATTCTATGGCATTTTGCACTCAATTTTCTTCCACTGACTTTAATTTCAAGTCTGAAGTTTGTTCTCTTACTAGGATTGCTTTGAATATATTATAACTTTGCTAAAGTACAAAGTCACACTTCACAAAGAAAAGAAAATTAGACTTGTCCTTTGTTACAGCTACAAAGCAGTAACACAAGGAAAAGAAACTAATACAGAGTTTTGTTTTGCTCTTCCCTGTAGTAACCTATAGTTTTCTTTTTTTTTTTCCAAAGCAATTTCTGTATGATGGAGTTCAAACCTAAGTTCATCTTCAAGCTGTGCATTCTAGTGCAGTTCCAATACTGCTGGCACTTCTGGAAAGCAGCCCAGGAGGGTTTAATCATAGTATACTGTAAAAAAAGTAATTTGCTTTGCACACTGTATGAGATCAGGTATTCCTTGCCCCCATAAAACCAAAACAATAATATTTATACAATAGAGTTTATTTATCTTTCCTTTTTTTTATTATACAGAAATACAATTTTTTCACTGAGATAAAACTAACTTTCTGGTGCACAGGTAAAAGAATATCATATTTTTAGACATGTAAATTGCTCTCTTTCTACACATTTCCTTGTCAAGAAGCATGGAAATATTGTTAACTTGCACAAAACAGTAAAATATTTACAGTAAATTTTCCTCTATATTTGTTAAGTGTTCCAGCAGTCTTTCCCTGACCCTAAAACTTCTGCTTATATTTATCCCTTTATTACTCTTAGGGAAGTTTGCATGACCTCATGACAAAAGTAACAGATATGAATAACTGCAAATACTGAAAATATTACAAACTGTGTGTAACTGGAAAACTGAATAAGTCAGGAAGAGTTACCATTTTGCATATGGTTTTGCATAAAATATTGAACTGGTTTTAGTTTTGCATTCGTTATAATAGTCTAGAAAAAGACTTATTTAAGTAATGTATACTCAGTTGTAACTGAGTCTACAGCTGCTAATTATTGAATACAACCTTAAGAACTTGGATAAGTTTCTAATGTAAACTTATAGCAGTTTTATTACTACTTATGATTCTCATCTTTCTGTGAGAACGTTTATTGGTTTTATTGCTTATGATACTAATATTTTTGTGAGCATGTTTTCTCTCCTGAACAGAAATAAATCTTAAATTAGAAAACAATTGCAAGTGTTGTAAGTATTCAGGTTCATTAAGATAGTAACAGAAACCAAAATTATCATTATATCAACAACTAAATTGCATCAGGACCACTAGCTAAGACAAACCATGAAGTTCTCATCTTTGGTCTTTTCTAGTAGTTAACTAATTACATCTTTATTATTATCAGAATAGTATTTATCTTTTCCTCAAAAAGAAATACCTCCTCAGTTGTTTTGACAGAATGTTTTAATGAGCTCTTCTACTATTTTTTCAGTCTGAAGGAAATATCCGAGTGCCTGTTCACTCCTGTGGTTCCTCTCTCTCTGAAAGGGAGGAAGAGCTCTTTCCTTCCTGGCTCTCTCTTATCTCAAATTTAGTTTCACAGTGATGCACTTTAGATTTATAGCTCTAACTGAAAGGAGGCTGAAACTGAAAGAGACTGATCCACTGGAAAAACAATACTCTTCTTTACCAGATTTATGCCTCACTTGCATTACTTCCAATTTACTCATTTTGCACTCTACAGATTCACTGGAAAAACCAAAACCAACCTTGCTTCCCTATGTCAATAGCTCAACACCTTCTTTTTCTTTCTCTTTTCATGTTTCCTCTGTGCCTTGAGCATAAATATTTGTAAATCCATTGCTGACAAAGCTGCACAAATAGTAAGGCAGAGTGATACTCTGGTGATGGTCCTTTAGTGCATTAGGACCTATGTGCCACATCTCCAGCATAATTTTTAGCCACCACATCTCTCCTTGGAATAATTTTTCAAAAATGTTATTAGAAGTAACAGTTGTGATGTATTTAATCTATAAACCAAGCAGAATAGACTATTTTAGACAGGTCTTTTCTGCCTGGAGCACCATTATCCAATGCTAAACAGAGTCTCTAAAGGAGAATAATTAAAGAATCATCACCTGGCAGGGCCTTACTGCTTTGCCCTGCAGGCATGGAGTAATCCAGTAAAATAGAAAGAAGCATTGTAATTCCTTTTCAAGTTCTACAAAAGAATTGCAAATGTTTGCTTGGGTGTGGTATATATTTAGATGATATTGGATACGTCTAGATGACACTTGTCTCTCTGGAGATGCTGGTATAGTGTCAAAGCAACCTGAAAATGTCCTTAGACATCCCCTTGCACAACAACTGTTTGAAGACCACAGGTATTTTAAAGGATAAAGTGATAGGAGGATTCCCAGGCAAATTCAGCTTTCAAACAGCTCTCAGCTTTTGTCAGGACACCTCAAGGCTGATGAGGGCTCTTCATGGTGGGTCAGGATAGAGCCTGGCTGACAGGTTTCATAACACACAGAGCCAGGAGCAGGGCAGCATGGGGGGCACTGGGGCAGCCCAGCCCCAAGGAATCAGCCATCTCCCTAGGGGATGGGATGAGGACATGGACCTGCAGGTGGGTCCAGCTTGGTGAGGCTCACATCTAGGCAGGGCAGTGCTGTGGTGGGCTAGAGACCTGCCCTACTGCTGCAACACAGGGGCAGGGTCCAACGATCCTGTGGGACTGACATGGTGTCCTGGGCCATAGACAGTGTGGAGATAGCTTTGATGGGACTGAGCAGTGATGGTGTGGGCTGGTGGTGCCCTCAGGAACACCACAGGTTTAATATTTCCATCAGCTGTACTATAAGAAGTATGAAAAATACTTGTGGGTACTTCTCCTCAGGGAACAACTCTGTCTGTGGATGGATAAACATCTATGAGCAGAGGCACTATAAAGAACTATGATTTCCAATGTAGGACCCCACCTTTCTCTATGGGCCAGATGGTTCTAGACATGTCATTTTCAGCATTCTGTCTGCTGTGACACTTAGTTCCCCTCTTATACTGTATAGATAAATTAACATTTGTTTCATGCAGTGTTGTCCTTTGGTCAAATATCAAATCACTATTTAAATGTATCATGTTAGCAACAGCATGGCATAAACTTCTTCAGGTTACAATTCTTAGAGGACCTCTCTTTAGATAGAGGCTGCATCTTCCATCTGATACATAAAAGAAGTGTTGTCTCTGTGCATCATGTACATTTAAGCTTAAGGAGTACAGATATGTGTTTTGTCCTGTAGTGTAACAAGAAAGGAATGTAAATCTTGGTACAACATCCCTGATAATTATGTTAGCAATTGTGACAAAATAAATCTTGATAAAATACTGCATTGAATGAAAGAGGATAAAAAACAGTTCTTACATACAGTAAATTGATAGTAACACAAAATCTATGACCCCATTGCCAGATGCAGTGTTTATCAGACATCAAAACCAGACATGCACAAAGCTGTTTATTCAAAACAAAAAAATCCACCAGCAACATAACAACAAAACAAACTAAAAAAGCCCTGGCAAAGTTATTTTGGTTATCTAAAGAAAGTACAGCTATTCTGGAACACTTCTATAATACTGCCTTCAGAAGACTGTTCAATAATTCACAAGCACATTATTTGTCAAACAACTTATTCAACATACTTTTCAAATAGAATTTTCTTGGAACACTTTGCTTTCACCAAAGTTCTGTTTCTGAGTGTTCTGATACTGAAGAGCATTTTCAAATTCAAACCCAGTATTTTTCATATAAATTCAAACCCAGTATTTTTCATATAAGGTTCTTATCAGTTAGCTACTGGCATGAAGGTTCAGGAGCATTACAAGGAAAAAGAGAGAATGGCAACCTATCTGTTTGTCACTCGACTCACATAGTCAAGGTTGCAGTCAAGGTTGTCTTCATCCCACTGATGTCAATGTGGACACCTTCAGGGTGTATACATAGCTAGTGCAGCCTCAGATAACTGCTGCAGCAAGAGGCAGTAAATCTTTAAGATGATATTGAGAACATTAAGACAGATTCCTAAGCCAGTAGATGAAACTGACTGAAGTTTGTCATATTCTTTAATGTTTTTTTCATTGAGAGCATTTCTCAGCACACTGAACAACAGCTAGGAAACACTGAGACACAGTATAGTCCTTTTTCCTCACCTATTTCCCAGACTCCTCTCCCAAAACATGACAGAAGTCAGGGTCTTTATTAAAATATTGCCTCTGAGGTAGTACTGAAGGTAATCCCTGATCCTTGGGAGGTAAAAAAAAAAAGAAAATGCAACAAACCCAACCCAAACAATAAAAGAATTGGGCCAGTGCATTTTTTTTAATATTGGAATTCTTATCTTTTCCTTGAACAAAGAACTTCAAAGAGGGTAATTCACTTAAAAAGACTGTCTTTCTCATAGCTGTATAATAAGGGAGCCCTTACCCTTTCAACACAAAGGGGTCTCTTCTGCTCTCATTTTCACGCCAACACATCTGGATCTGTCAGAATGCCCACTGGTAAATTGACAGCATTTGTGCCATAAACTGACATTCTGACTAGGTAGCAAATGATTGTCACATACAGATTTCAAGAGGTGCAAGTGTGTGACTGTGAGTTAGCAGGAAGAGCTATGGGTGTAGCAGGAAAAGATAAAAGAGTTGATGTGAAACTTATGATATGCCATTTTCTGAGTTGTTTTTCCTGCTGTACAATACCCCCTGCAAACACACACAATGTCTTCCTTGGCCACAGGGTGTGTTTTTTTTCTTTTTGGTGAAGAAAACAATTGATTAACAAGTTTGGTTTAAAAGGTGCTAATTCCTAGTGATATTTCAGTTAAGAGAGAATTCAGTGCAATCTGTAATTCATAACACCTCCCAGAGCCTTCTTTGAGGGACAGGTCTCCTTTGGATGGATGCTTTGTTTTCTCCTCTGCTTTTCAGCATAATAAACATATCAGACACTCACACATACAGAGAAAAATCTTATTTTTAATGACCATAAAGGAAAGATTAATAAAAACCCTACAGGATTTATTATATTATTAATTTAATAGTTTTTATTTCCTAAACAAATTTGAGTAATACAACATAATGTGGATAAATTCTTGCCTTTCTAGTTTTAGTTCCAAGGTCTGTTATTTTATTCAAAGTGAAGGGAACAGACAGAGAAGGAAAAAATTACATATGCAAGTTTTCTTGTCATGAGTAATGACTAAGAAAACTCTTTGATAACCTTGAGAAAAGACAAAGCTATTTCCTACGATATCTGTGAATTTTATCTGATATAATGCTTACTCCCTTTTATTTAAAAACAAACAACAACAACAAAACAACCCCAAGCTTCTGAAGATATAATTTGCACTAGGTTAAGGATTTTATTAGCCTGATTTCGAAAAGATCTTTACAGTTTCATACTTGCTAAAACCAGAAGAAACATTTTTACTGACTAATTCAGGGAGAAACCTTACAGTATTCTCAATATTTTCAGACAAAAACAAGTGTCCTTCCATACAGTGCAAACTTTTTTGTAGGAGAACTGAGGAAATTTGTATTCACTACCAAGTTAATGATAAAAAATAAAACATCCTCTGCCTCAGAGCAGGTAGGTGTTTCAGTTCAGATTTTGTATATCTCTAAGAACTGTATTTTTCTTCGTTTCTCTTAAAAAAAGAAATCTGTTCAACAAACAAGCCATGTGGTTGTACTTCTTGTAAGAAACCGAGATAAGGAGGGAGCTGTAATTGGAGGCAATCTGCATTTGAATTGGAGACATTGCGTGACTGAGAATGACTTAACAATAAAGTGATGGATTTCTACATTCAGTTACTTACTGAACTCAAGTGTTAAAATTTTTATGGCATGTTCTATGACCTTTTAGTGACTGAGATGGAATTGCCTGGGGATTTAAGTAAAGTTGGATCTATTTTTAAAATAAAATAAAAGGTGTTTTTTAAATAAGAACAATCATTGTTCCAGAGACATGAAAAGCCTCCATGTTATTCTTAGACAGGAAAGATAGTTATCACTGTAATCAAAGAGAGGGATTTGAAAATTTATTTTTAAAGATCCTGTCATATATGAGGAGAAATAAGTACTCTAGGAACACTGAATAATAATATAATGCTCTTCTTGTTTAGTATTAAGATTAAATAGTCTTTACAGTCACTTGAAAGTGTTCCTTCTCCAATTATATGCTTGTAGACATAGAATGGCATCTTTGTAAACAGTAAAACAATCTCTTTTCTTTTATTCTTTCTAGGTACAAAGCACAACAACAATAAAAAACCCTACAACAACATTATAATCTAGTAATTAAATGATGACACTATTCCCAAAGGCACACAATTCTTCTAGGTACAGGATTTGTGCCAAGACTACCTCAGAAGACTTAAATAGCTCGAAAGGTGTTGTTTGCCAAGCTGATGTGATTTTTCTCTCACTGAACCTGTTTCATTATTTTGTTGTTTGAGAAATAAATATTTGCTGTGCAATTAACTGAAGATTATTACAGTCTAATGGAATTTTCCCATACAAACAGATGCTCAACCCTTTAGATGCATAAAAAGCACATCAGTGCTTGGTAAATAAAATGAAGTTGTGGGGAAAATATTGCTGAAGACATTTAATTGGTGAACAAAATTGATGCACATGTAATAGTTTTTTATTTGCTTAATTGAAGAAGTGAAGAAAAAATTACAGTTACCATGTGTGCAGATATATTTGCCAAAGCTGTGAAAATTATATAGAAGTACAGCCAGTAAAAGTAACATTCTCTATTTTTTAATAAATACATATGCTCTTGTTCTCATTTGCATTATATTTAACTAGAATATACAATATTTTATGAAATTATTATGTCATTGTATGTTCTGATAAAACAAGAAAAGAAAAAATACACAAATTATGGGCTGAAAATTGTTGTATTTAATACCCAAGACATTTTTTGTCTATGCCATAGTAAAATAGACACATTCCTTGTATTATCTAGGCTGCAAACCTCTGGAAAGGAAAGTCACACCTCTTTTTCTTATACACTTAGCCACTTCCTAAATGAGGGATTTGCTCTAACAGTACTTTTGGTGGTAGTACAATCTAAAGCCCATAGTTCAAAGGTTATAATCTCTTCAGCTAACATAAGTAAATAAGTAAACAAATGAGTTATTTAGTAAGTACCAAAGGGGAAGCCCTGGACTGTAGCTGCTCCTAACACTGCATTTCAAAAGCAACACTTTTATAACAAGACCAGTGCAGCATACTCAAAGTGAAAATGTACAAATAAAAATGAGAAACTACAGAAAGCAAGAAAACATCAAGCAGACAAATTATAATTCTACCTCTAATATACATGAAAACATTCAGTCTACAGCAAGGTATTTTAGGCGTTCAGTTATAAGTTGGTCTTATAAATTACAGATTAAGTTTCTTCTGAAAAGTACCTAATGCATTAATAGCAAATGTGAACACAAAGAAGAAAGTATAAAGAGAGATTAAGAAAATTAGTCAGGTGAATGGAGAAGTAGCAGGAAAAGAGCCCCACTGAATGGCTTAGTTACATTAGTAATTATATTCAACACAATAGTTTAGCTGTCACATGTCTTTTGCAGTCTTATATATTGCCAGTCACAGGCAATTCCTCCAGAAATCTCTCTTTAAACTACAGTATGGAACACACTAAAATGAAAAGCATTTATCCAAAGTTACTTTCTAAAGACTTCCAATATGTAATCTTGGGATTACACAAGGTCGGAAATTTAAACAGAAAATTATTAGGCCTGGACCTCAACATCAGAGGTGACATCATTTTTAAGGCAATTTATAGATGCTAGTTTTCCTCCTTCTATTTAAAAATGTCTGTAATATAGCAGCAAGGCTTACTTTCCAGTCCTATGTGTTTATAATCCTTTGACCTTTGTACTTTTTCAGTGAGACTCTGATGCTTACGTGCTCTGGCATTTTAGGCATCTTGCATGCTTCAGTGTGAGTGACCAGAGCTTCCTGGTGAGCAGCTCCAAATAAGCATTTCCTTTCTTGACATTAACCTCCTCTAATCTCAGTCCTGAGCTGAGGTCAGCCACATGGCCAAGACTGGCTTTCTGCTATGCAGAAAATGCTAAGGAGAAAGACTCCTATCAGAGTTACTCTGTGGGAGGTGACAGAAGAGTGACAGCCTCCCTCAAAATCAAATAGCCCTGTAAGTGATCTTCCAGGCATAGAGGTAAGTAACAATAATACTTCCAGGGTTTTGGACCGTGTGAGTGGCAGATTCAATTTTACTAATGTTTCTGAAACAAGTCAGGGTTACAGGACTAGACCTAAGGACAGGGTAAGGTCCAGCAGTGATCAGGAAAGCTGTTGATTCCTGGGTCAGATCTCCATGAGGACACACAAAACCACACACACTGTTTCACCTCGACACCAAACCACAACAGTAACCTCTTCTTGTAGCTTCTCCACATATCAGAATCTCACCCTGAAGCAACTTGCAGAGCAAATAGTAACCTCAGAGCAAAGCTAAATTGCAAATGATGCAGCAGAGGTGCAAAGATATGTAGAGCATAGAGGGCACATATTTCTGAAACAGTTCTTGCTAAAGAAGGAGAAATGGGGGATTCATTTGCTATAGTATTTGCCACAGAATATTACAGTTTAGAGCTGATAACTGAATGTCTTCTCTGACAAAAGCTATTAGATAAAAAAAACCAAAACAAACAAACAAACAAAAACCAAACAAAACCCCAGATAAATATTGCTGTTATCAAATACAACATGACTCCCCTTGCATATAGTATTCTGTCACATGAGACAATGCAAGCTTTGGGGATAATTTCCATCTTAGAAAAAGAGAAATCCTTCTCTGCAACTTTAAGAGTGCCTGTCCTGCCACTATTAACCTAGCTGAAGGATCAAAGGAAGGCTGCCTCATTTAGTGCCCCAAGACTATCATGTGGCATTTTGGTTAACACTATGTTTCTTTCGAAGGTTTTGCAGAGAGGTTTGTTTGCTTTAGGTTTATATTTGTTGCCATTGGGAACATTGTATCTCTCATGTCTCAGCTGCTACTAAGTAATAAAACAACATGACTCTGGGCAAGCTGCCAACTAAATAAGGCAGTAACAGGCTCTGTTAGAAGATGGTGATGCTGTCGTGGTGATGATCAAGAAGAAAAGAAATATTAAAATAGAAAGTAGTAAAAAACTCCTGACAATTGTTTATAACCAATAAGAGTAACATTACACCAAGACAAGTAATGCAGAGAGGGTAAAGGGTTAAGTGAAATTATGGCTGGTGCTGATTTATTCAAAGGCAAGAGTTTTAAGTTTTACACCCTGCACAGGCACATGAGACAGACACATGAAATTGAACTTGCTACTTCTTTCTTCTGCAGTGGGTCCTGGTACTTTCAAAATGTCTTGTCAATCATCTATTACAAATAATACACTTTACAGTCTCCTCATCTCAGTTCTCTTTTCCTTCTTCTCCTTTCCTAACTTTTTAGTTCCATTTCCCTCTTCCTGTCTGTCTCTGCCTCTGTCTCCTCTCCCTCTTCCTCTCTTTCTCCCTTCCCCTTTAGCTCCACACATAGATTTTGAAAAGGCAAGACCACACACACACAAAACAAAATCAAAACCCAACAAAAAATAGTACTAATTTATTATATAGAAATCATTTTTCACACTTTAAATAAGCTTCCACTTTTTCAGCATACCTACACCTGCAACAACCTCTAAAATTAATGAATCTCAGGCAACAACCCTCTTTTAACATTAAGGGACAAATGCAACCATGTAGCAGGAACTGTATTCAAGGAACTGTATTCAATCTATCATCCAGAAGTCACTTAGTCTGTCTGCATTTACTATGCCTCTCAACTAACTTTTTTTACACAAAAATCATTGAGCCTTGGTGACACTTAAGCATATCTAATATTCATTAGAAATTGCTAGTCTCATGTTGAGACCAGCTGGAGTCTTTATCAAATTACTGATGAAGATATTTGGGCATATGCTTTAAGCAAACAATTATGAACAACATTTGCAACTTGACTCTAAAATGCATAAACCACACAGGAAGATAGTTGTGCTACTTACTTGCAATTCATCATATTTTCATTAAATGACCCTTCTACACTGAACTAACCACAACAAAACTTAGATGAGCTTTGTTTCATGCCAGGAAGTGTGCACTAATGGGGACAGAGGCTCTTCTGACCTCAACTTATTCAGATCTGACAGCTGGTTTAGATAACTGCTGCAGCCCTTTATGGATGTCACCTCATAGTGACATTACTAATGCTTCATGATGGCCAACTGTTTGAATTTATCCAATGCTACTTGTGGTTCTTAAACTGGAGGCAGAATTTGAAAGAAAACAGCATTCTGCTACTACACATGCTGCAGAAAACTTGGCTTCTATCCTGACTGGCTATATAAAGTAAAAAGTTCCTGAAGTATTTCTCATGTGAGAAAAAATATTTAAGTTTCAAAGACAAAAATGAAACTGTTTCATGTATCACCACAGCAATACGTTAAAAGTACTATGGATTCATGACTATCAACTGAAGACTTTTAAGAATTTCCTTTCACTCCAATTATAAGTGGCTTCCTAAAAGTATCAACCTTTTCCCTTACCTACAGTGCTCTATCTTGCAGGATGAATCTCTTTTTGTTTTACTGTTTCCTCTTTAGTGTTCTAAGTACATGGACATTTATTAAATACAGTCCCTGTAGCACTCAGGAATGTACTTTTGGGAGCATAAACATTACAATTTAACTGTTTTAAACTTGGACTTATACTTGCTAATTTAACAGTCTCCTCCTGTCTTACAAAAAAAGAAACTGAGAAACTGCCAGTTTTAAATAGAGAATAGGCATAATGGCAGCCTCAAGTTTGTTAGAGTTCAGGCTTTTGGGAAAAGCCAGCCTTAGCCTGTTTTCCTCTGGCTACCTCTTCAACTTTGTTTCAGGAGAGGTTACTCATGATCTTCAGATGCCATCATAACACCAAAAAGGTAACATATCAAGAGAAGTAAAAAGTTTCTGATTTACATTTAATAAGGAAATAATAGGATGCAGTTGTTGGTCTGAAAAAAAACTAGAAATCTGTAGAATGAAAATTACTATTCCTCCATTATTTTACTACATGTTAATTGAGACTCAATAGTTTAAAAGGTTTAGTAATGTTTGTGTTTCTTAGTTACTTCCTCATGATGAAAGGTTCCTATATACCTTCCACAGATAATTATCCACATTTCGACAACATAAACCTGATTAAAGCAATAAGAATAATATTAAATGTTGTAATACTTATATCCCTGTAGACCTAGTACAATATGTGTGGCAAATAAAAGCATTTGAAACAATGTGGTGTGCATAGCATAATGTAAATATGGTACAGGTGACAGAACCAGATACATTTTAATAACATAATGTGCTATGCCTAAAAATGTAAATTGAATTACATGGATTTAATACTAGTTTTGTAGATATTTTCAAAAATCAGCATAATCAAAAAGTTAATGATGTAAGAGACCAGAATAAGAGAACTATAGGCAATTGAATTCTTCCCACATTCAACTGTACAAAAAGGACACAATGATCCTATAAAAAGTACAAAATGGAACTGAAACAGGGGGAAAAGAGGAGGGAAACAGAAGTGAAAGCTTATCTGCATTTTCTTTCCCAACCTCTTCAATCATCCCTCCCACGATTACCTTGCTTGCTGTAGGCCAGATCCTTTCCATTGTTAAAGGCTGTTGAAGAGAATTTCAACAGTGCCCAAACTTCCTTTCAAAAAGCAGCATTTGCAAACATCAGAAGAATCTGTGCCTTAGCTTCTGAAGCACAAATGAAAGGGTGGTGTTGTCAGTGATTCTCTACCAGTGGAAAATGTGTCTGTGCTCATCACAGATAGAACATAGAGCTTCCACAGCAGACATTTAAAACCAAAGCACTACTTTTTCCTTTCAAGTTCACCCCCTTGAAAACTGTAGCTAGCCTCAAAGGCTCAAAAGATGTATCAAATCTGACTTTAAAACTGTTTGCCTCCTGTACAGCAAACCCATATAACATAACAGAGAATTGGACCTTCAAATTTCTGGTGGATGCAAACAGAGAATAGAAAGAAGTGGGATGGTTTCCTTTTTGTTTAGTTCTAAAAGCACAGAATACAGTCTAATAAAGGGAGTAGACACCTGCAGGCACTCTAAAGATAGCCTTTTAAAAAAACAAGTACTGTTCAGGATGGTTAATAACATCCTCTGAGCTTTAGGGAGAAGGAAAACTACTTTGTTTTACCTTGCCCAGTGTTCGGGGGGGTTTTTTTGGTTTGGTTGGTTTTTGTTTTTCTTTTTTTCTTTGTTTGTTTGCTTGTTTAATTTTGTGTCTTGCTTTGTTTAAAGGTAAAAAATTTTTGGCTTCAGTGATTCCATATTTAGCTTCACCTAACTAGAACAGGGAGTTGTATATGACCAGGTCTTCAGTTACAGTAAAGCATTTTCAGACTGAAACCTGGAGCCCTGATCCATCTGTTCTGCTCCAGACCTTCCAGAATCTGCCTGTTAAAACATATGGCTTGCAGCACCTTCCATTTCTCTGGCTGTGTTACTGAATGAAAGCTGTGGTTGGTGCTTCTGCTGAACTTAGTCACATCTGCCTACACTGCTCCTGGATTGCATGAGGCCCACGAGGGGATTCACTTACACAGGAAGAGATTTAGCTTGGGAAGAGCACATAGTGCTAGAATTGGAATAGTCAAGAGAAGGCTTTTGGCTTTCAAAGGTCATTCTGGACATAAGCAAGCTCAGTAGGATTTTTACGAGCTCCCTCTTTGACTGATGTTCTTAAACTTTGCCTTCACTACACTTTAGGTAACTCCATACTATTTGTGACATCAAGGATAATTGTATATTAAGCATTTACCCAGACTGAAACATGTTTACATAGAAAATTTCCAGAGATTGAAACTGGGAGGAAGGAAAGGAAACTGTCACCAAAACCAAGACAGATCAAATGATTTAAAGAAAGGCAACACTTTACAAAACTGAGTCTGTCAGCTCCCTGGATAATTTTTTTCTTGCAGAAGGAGTGGATTAAATGTTATATTAAAGGAAAACTTCAAAAACAATGTTTCCCTATTGATCTCATGGTATCAGTTCTAATGATACAAGTGTGCTTTATGTATTTATCTTTTATAATTTCTCATTTAAAATAAAAGGGGGGAAAAAAACCACTAGACTAGCAGCAGAAAGCTATAAATTTTGCTGTGGTTGTTGTTTGTTTTTTCTAGAAAGAAAGGAAGAAAGAGGAAATTTCATCTCTCTAGTCACTACTAGTGGTTTAACACACAGAGGGTTCTCACTGTTTCAGTTTGACAGTGTAACATATAAAATATTTGCTGATTAAATTTAATCTCATATGTGTATAAGAATCTGCACTACCACTCTTGCTAGTCCATCTGTTTCCCTGATTGCTGCTGACTTCTCCACAGGGGTGGAAAACAGTAATTTAGTTGCTTCATTATTAGCACCTGTGATTTTCACTGGCTGAGAACAAATATGCTCAATTCATCAAAAATCCATGAAAGCTTTCAGCTCCTTACTATTTGATGGTCATTGAATGCTGGACAAAGGTGGAAAGCTGCTACCACTGGAAACTTGATAAATTTATTAAAGGAAAAGACAATGTCTGGCTCTGATAATACAAGCTTTTTTTATACCACTCTGTCAATGCAACCCAATTCTGGCTTAAGTTTTTTTCTCCATCATTCAAGGTATGTGTGCCCAGAGTTGTGTTCTGCTTTGTTGTCTTTTTTTGGTGGTTTTTTTTTGTTTTTACTTTTGTTTGTTTGTTTTTTTCCATTTATGGATCAGCTCATGTGCCATGAGCTCCTTATTCCAGATATTTGGACAGCATCTGTTTTACACTGAGGGAAATGCAGTACCCTAAGGGCACTCAATAAAGTAACTGTTTTAAAACTTTTTTAAACAGTGGAATCTGGAGCTCCAAGTTCTCAAAAGCTAGCCAGTTTTCTTCTCCATTTTCTCATAATAAACAAAGCATATTTTCTTCATCAGATCAACAGTCCTGATAGGAGAAAAAAACCTATGAATTACAAGGATCCTCAAGCAAACAAGAAATGTGGATAATTGTTCAAATGTTAGAATTACATTTTGGGATCTCCATTATGCAGAAAATAATTTCTGACAAACTATGCTACTGGTTTACCAGTAAATCACAATATAGGATCAAAGTAATAGTAACTTCACAATTTTTCATTATTGATTGCAAAACTATTCTGAGGAATGGGAACCTTCACTATCATACAGTAAACAAATCCTCAACAGTTAATTTCGTTTATTGCAGCTGTGAAGAATATCAGAGTCTTTCAGTGGTTTGGGGACCACTAATCTAAAGATAAGCAAATAAGTTAGTGTTTTACATTTATCTTTATGATGCTCTCTTCCTCTTTTTCATCTTCACTTTAACATATCCTACCTCTACCTCCCCGCTTTGAGTTTTACATTACCATGCATGAAATACAGTTTCTGTAGTGATAAAAGTTCCTGGCTTAATATCCAAGTGGTAGAATGTCTAACTATTGTGATAATGTGACTAGCATTTGAAGGGCATGAACACAGTGCTTTCTAAGTGGCAGTGTTTGTCTTACTCAATACTAAGCCCACCAACACTGACTTAAACACTACAGAAACTACCTGCACCTCAGGGAACAGAGTTATATTTCAGATTTATATTTTCCACCTCAAGTTGTTTGTGAAGTTAACTGCAGAAAAAATAAATAAGGAAGATTTTGATTTGTTGCTAGGCAATGAACTTAATAGTTTCTTAAAAGAGGGAAATTATCAGATTCTATCGAAGTAATTGCTCCAAAGAGAGTCGATATGTCTCAAGTTGAAACAGATGTATAGTGCAGAAAGACCTCATCAGTTTTTTACCCTTCCTGCCAACAGATGAAGAACACTCACATTAGGCTTGATTAATGTGTTGCTTACTTTTGATATAAGAAAGCACAAAGACCTGTTGACTTGGCAGTGAACAGAGCTTGTAAACAAGACAGAGGGGTGGAATAGTGGGAATTTGATTTTAACCCTGAATAAAGGGGTTTTAAGGAGTGCAGCTTTAAATCATACCAGTCACAAGAAACAGAACCAGGTAACTTATTCCATGATGGAGATGTCTTACAGCAGAAGACTTATATGCATTTGGGGGTTTTCTTTTTTTGAAAGAATACCAAGAGATTATTCTGTACAATGTGTTACTATCATCTTTAGTGCCTCCTTTAAAGAAGCTCAGAATACAAATGAAGATACAGCCTTTCACAGTGACAGTGATTAGTCATTACAGAAGCAAACTGTTCCATTGGTAGATTTTCTATCTCTCAAAGCCTTCAGATCTAAACTGGACATTTTTATGAAAGTTACCTTAGTTAAACCCAGACTTTCAAATCTGTAGGCAGTGTAGCTGCATGGAAACAAGTTTTAGCTAAGCCCAGGGGTAACTTAATACTCTATACAAAAGGTTAGAAGGACCTTAGCTAATCTAACAGGCTCCTGTAAATTCAGAAGATATGAGTTAGAAAGGGGACTATATTACTTTCTTCACCACATTATAGGTTTTAGCAGCTAATGTCCATGTATCCTGGACTGCAGGATGATAGTTAGACATTCAGTATCATTTCAGCAAAGAAAAATCATGTTTCTTCTGAGGCATTCCTGTGGTATACTTGATTTGTCTAATTGGAGAAAAACTAGACAAAGTAAAATCATCTTCATCTATGAGGTGTTTAAGGCAAAACCAGGACTTTGAGCAGGAGCTTGAGGGTTGGGTGTCTATTGCATGCTCTCCTGCATAAAATCATACCCAATCTTGGGGGGTTTTAGTATCTTTTTGTCAGATGGGCAAGTTTGAGTAAATTTGCCACACAAAATTGACCTTTCTCCTAGTTATGTGAAAAAAAATATTCAAAATAGAAGAATAATCCCAGTGGAGTTCAATTTGAAATGATGATTTTAGAAGCTAGTACATTGCAACATCCAGGATGTGTGATAGTAGAAAAAGACATAGTTACTTTGAATGAAACCACAAGGACCTCCCCTTAGAAACAAGGTTAAAAACATGTTTTTAGGAGAGCTTTGACTTAATTTTCAACTACTTTCTGAAAGCTGTGGTGTTAGTAATCTTGGCTGAGGTTTTAAAACCTCTTCATTAGCAATCCCAAGAAAATGATGCAGCTTGGTATATTAATTATGGTATCTTACTTTGCTCACTTTACAGGTAAGTAGATCTTCTGTTGGTTTGGGTTTTGGTCATTGTTTCTTATTTTGGTGGGTTTGTTGTTTGTTTAAGTTGGTTGGTTGGGGCTTTAAAATCATTTTACCTCAGAATTCTCCAAATCCAAGTTGAAAAAGGAAAACAGTGCTGCTTTTTAATCAAGGATGAAAGTGTCAGCTGCTCAGTTTTACTTTAAGACTTCAAGTCTTCAAACTGCTGTTTTATGGAGGATAAATAAAAAAAAATGAGAAAAAGGTATAAAAGTACTTAAAATAGTGGGTAGAAATTAAAAGTACACCTGACATACACAATTAAAACTATATTGGAATGAAAAAAAGATAAAATCATGGCTTCATTTTTCCATGTTAGGAATTTTACTGATTTTTTTTTCATATAGGTCAACTGGAAACATATTAATTTTATTTCAGGATTTTCATAAAACTGAGTGTTGGAGGACTTTTAAAGTATTTATTCACTTACATATTCAATTACAGCAACAGACTTAATAGAGAAAAAAAGTTATTTGAGATTTTTCTTTTTTTTTTTTAATTGTGTAGCATGATGAAAATACAAAAGATATTTCAGGTATGAACCATCTGTTTCTTTTCACAAAGTCAGCTACCTCTTCCTCATTGACTGAGGTGAGACTGGTTTTCTGTGGGTAATGAAGTATTTTATCAACGGGATGTAATGATTTTTTAAGATACTTATTTTTCACTCAAATAAAGCTGTGTCCCAGAAAGTCCTCTGGATTTTTTCCATTTTAAAATATGTTTCAACTTATTTTTCTGAACATGTATTTCTTAGTATATACGTTTAAATGACCAAAACTCTAAACAAAATGACTATACAAAACCAAGTCTATAACCAGCTGCTTTAAAACATCTTACTGGTATGTTCTGATATTTTTAGAAGAATGTTTTATCTGTTCGTAGTAATGTCTGTGTAAACTTGAAAATCCTTATATTTAGTTTAATAGAAGCACAGAATTTCTTCTTTTCCTCAAGTATTCATTATTGTTGTGTCTATTGAATTTTTATTTTTTTATCCTTCACAGCCAGCAGTGAGCCAGAGCTTTTGGTCACGCAATATCCTGAACATGCCAGTGTGCTCCTTAACTCCACGGTGTGGATGCTGTGTCTATTTGAGTACCCCAGTGAGGAGAAGGAAGAGCCAGCTGTATACTGGAGGAAAGGCCCTGACTGCAGCAACCAGCAGAGCCTCCAGTTGAGCCCCAGCACAGGCAGCTCACAGGTACACATTATAAAGAACACCTTCAGGGGATTCTCTATCTTAAAACTGAGCAACGTTGACCAGAATGCCAGTAACTCCTACTTCTGCGATGTGATGCTAACACAGAAATTCCAAGGCAAACGTGGGAATGGCACCAAGCTGACCGTGCATGGTAAGGAGCATTTGGGAGTGACAGAAATGGACTTGATGTGTCCAAAGTGAATTAAATTTTCCTTCAGCCTCACTGCCTTCTCTCCCAACACTCACCTTCTGCTGGAAGAAGGGTGGGAAAAAGCAGTCTATAGCTGTGTGAGTCAGGGGAGAAAAGCACACATTGTTTCAACCATTTATACAGCTGGACAGATAGACTTCTCAGAGATGGAGAGTTTTATCAGGATCTAAACCAGTTCTCTGTGCAGTAAATCACTGATTCTATATTTTATGTATTCAAAATATGCTATACATTTACATACATAGCATTAATTTTATATATATATATATAAAACCCCCTTTTTCTTCATATTCTTCACAAACATGTGCTGGATATTTGCTCCATACCAAAATAAACAAAGAAAATCTCAAATCCTAGACAATCTTTCATTATATTTTTTATTATTTTTTTCACTGTCTATAAACCATGGCCTGTTTTGAAATATGTAGTTTGTGCTTCCTCTTCCAGTTGCTTAAAAATGAACAGTAAATTCACAGAGCAGTGTGAGGGTTTTAGAAAGTGTGTACATAAAAGTGGGGATATGTGGAGGTTTGATGGCAAAACCATTTTCAACACCTTGTAACTCTTCCTCTACCCTCAAATTATGAATCCAATTTCTGTAACCTTGCTGGGGATGTGACCTCAGTGACCAAAATACACTATTTCAGATGAGCCATGTTTGCTTTATGTGGACCTTCCAGATAACTCTGACTAGCAAATGCTAAATTCTATAAAGTGTCTAATTCTAGATTTCACATTATGTTTAACAATTTTCCAGTACAATTCTTCTGAGTCCATAAAAAACAGCAGTGGCCAATGAAATTCTTTCGATTATCACACCATAAACATAAGTTTGGGTTGGTTTAAAACAAAAAGTTGTCTGAGACTTACCTGAGTGTGTGCTTCACAGCAGAGCTGTTTTTCGGCTACACCGCTTTCAGGAAAATGAGAAATTTAGTTAGCATCTTCTTCTTAAGTAGCTTGCAGCACTTTCAGAAATCTCATGTCTGAAGTAAAAAGATGACAACAGTTCTCTCATGAGAAGTTTAACCTTTTAGCCTGAAAAAAATAAAAAAGAAAGAAAAGGGGAGAAAAATAAAGATAACTGTGCTGCCTGGTCAATCCCCACTAAGCCTTCAAAATGAAATCTTACTAGCAATGCAGGGTTTGTTTTTTTTCTTTTTCAAATACTTGATTTGCTTTTTCTTTGTTTCAGATTTCAAATGCAGAGACTGTATAAAATCAGATAAGAGCTGGTGGGGCTGGTTCCTTCTTCTTGGATATGCCATCTTTGTCACCACAGCTATTGTAGCTTTTGGTGTAAGTAATAACTTCAGAAATAAATGCTACAAACCTAAAGATGGGTGGCAACATCTAATGGAAAGGATGATAAGCAGATTAGCCTGAATATGCACCTGAGGGAAATTAAAACGTCACTCTGTTATCTGTTAACTGAAGCATTAGAGATATAACTCCATGACTGTGACTGTTTTCAGGGCACGGTCATGAAAAAAGCAAAGACGTGACATGTTGAAAATTACTTTTTTTCCTGAATTTAGTGACAACTATGAAGATTTTTTCTGTGGTGCTGACTGATTTTTTTCTTTTACCTGAAAACAAGAGAATGAGAAAAAAATAGCCGAAATGATCAGCAGTTTGAAACATATCCTGCTCCCTCCATGCACCAGGGCTCCAGCTCCTAATTTCATGAGCTCCCTTGGACACTCATCAGTGTATGCTCATCTTTTGTCTCACTCATCTTCCAGCCAACCAACCAGTCATGCCAGTTTTATAGCCACTCCCAGTCACTGGTTGGTACTGAGACATTGCCTGATGTTTACCTGCCCAGTAGTGCAGCCCCTTGGCAACTTGAAAATTTGAATATATTTTGCAAGAGGAGAAAACTTTTTTTTTTATACAAAATGGTCTAAAGTCAGGGTGATTTCTTATGCTTCCCTTGATATTTTAAAACACCTTCACTCTTCCTTAGTTGCAGCTCTGTTCCCCCCATCAGGATAAAACTTCGTAATTGTATTAATCCATTCAGTTTTATGGAACAAAAACCTAAAAAGCCAGCTATTAACAAATAGCTCTATTTTAATCCTACTTGGGAGTATCCTTTATGCAGATAGAACCATCTGGAAGGAAGAAAATGGAAGGAAATAAAGATGATCTGAAGAAATTTGAGCTATGCTATAACTTAATGCGTATGAGCATCACAGTCTTTGAAGGCATGGCCATCACTACACTTGTGTTTACAAGGTTCTTACTTGCAAGTGCAGCTCAAAGATTGATATTTACAGGACGCCCACAAAATTCTTTGTGTTTCACTGGTATCTCTCCTCAAAAACAATATTGAAGAGTCCCATAAAAGTTAACAAACACAGTTAAAATGAACCAAGAGGAAATAGGTACTGAACTGAGAAGACTTAGCTCTTGATGACTCAACATGCTTTAAAATGGTAGTCCAGAAAGATGGATCTTTTAGGTAGCCAAGTCTTGACTGAAAGGCAGGATCTCCTTCACCTTGTACTCTCTTTCTCAGCTTCTGTAGTTTAAAGGTTATACTTCAGTGTCACAGAAGCTGGCAGGGTGGCAATAGCTCCCTTTCTGGTGATACCACCGCAGAGCTAAGAAATTCATTATTTAGATAAGACTCAGTAGCAATGACATAAGTTACAAGACTTACAAAGACATTTACTGTATCCAATTGCCCTTCTAGGTCAAGTAAAGTTTGGGTTTTGTTTTCTTTAGCAACCAGTTGTTAAGTATGGTTACCTCAAAGCCACATCAAAACCAGAAACGTTCACACAGTAAGTGAACAGTTCAGGCAAAAGGAGACAAGATATATGACTCTGTGGAGACAGTTATCTCATACTAGAAAGAGACATAGTAAACAGTCAAATCTTGGTAAAATACAATAGCTGCAGAAGCCTGCCAAAAGCCATTTCACATCCGAATATACAAGCTGATCCAACCCAGACTCTCCCAAAATCAGTCACTGTGTGCAGAATTAGTAAGCAGTAGCAAACTCTACTGGGCCAGGCTGGGACGGAGTTTAAATTTCTTCATAGCAGCCAATATGGTGCTTTGTTTTGGATTTGTGGTTAAAACAGTGCTGATAACACACAAATGTTTTGGCAGAACAGTGTCTGAATGACATCAAGGCTTTCTCTTTTTCTCACTCTGCCACCCAGCAAGTAAGCTGGTAGTGGGAAGAGGCTGGGAGGGGACACAGCCAGGACAACTGACCAAAGAGATATGCCATGCTATATAATGTCATGCTCAGAAATAACATCTGGGGTAGAAGACAATGACCAAAGGGGTTTTTTGCTTCTGAGGTGACCACTGCTCAGAGACTCACTAGGCATTTGCCCACTGAAGGAGGTGGTGAGTGATTTCCTCTTTATCACTTTGGCTTCTTTTTTTTTCCTTCAGCTATTAAATTGTCTTCATCTTGAACCATGAGGTTTTTTTGGTTATGTTCTTCCTATTCTACCCCACGTCCCACTGGTGAGGGAGGAGTGAGGGAGGGAGCAGTCCTGCAGGTACTCGGCTGCTGGCCAGGATCAAGCCACCAAACAGACTGAAAAGACCAACACTGAAATTTAAAGTTTATAACTTCTTAAGGTCATTTCTTTACTAAATGACAATTGTTTTTTGTCACAAAAATCTGCATTGTGTCAAAATCAGAGTGTAAACTAATGCAAGATGACCTAGAAGACCCAAAGGCCCTTCGACCCCTTGCAGGCCACTGCTTAAAGTCATGACTGGTTAAGTCCTTCAGGGAGCTGCTGTATGGAGCTGTTAACCTTGTGAAGAGGTCTGACCTGCCTTTTCTGAATCCAAATTCCTCTCAGCTGTTCCCTTGCTTTTTATTCTGCCAAACTTTCTTGTGCTTCCAAAGCCAGACTAGGGTGCAGCACTGTGCTATCCCAGTGACACCTGCATGACAACTGTGTCTGTGGTATGGAGAAGCCACCACAGCTGCCACTTGGGGATTCACAAAAAAAAAATACAACCACCACCCCCCGGCCCCCCCCCCCCCCCCCAATTGTTTATGCTACATAAAAATAAAGAACAAAAATGTCTCTCTTCCCATCCCCATGCTCTATTTTTTCTACCGTAAGAGCATCCTTTCAACTTCAAACATAGCACATGGAACAGAAGTATTAAATAAAATCTCTGGTGTACAATTGGACATACTTTCTGCCTGTTTCTTGAATATGACATGAAACAACCTGTAAAGGCTTACAATTCAGAATAAAAGAAGATAATTCACTAAAATATATTAACACTGTTTAATATTAGTTCTTACTCTTATTTTAAATCAATACATACATAAGATAACTGTTCTGCTGTATTTTAATGGTCCTTGCCTGACTATATTCTACTTGTTTACAGCTAAGCTATAAACCAGTAACTACTTAGTATCTTAGCTAACATACTGTCAACATTCATTAAAAATAATAGTGAATAACCTGTCAATTCATGAAGGGGTAGTTAAAAATCAGTATTACCATGTTTTGTTTGACTGTGCTATGCATAACATCATTAGAAACAATTCAGAATAAACACTGGGTTGCTATCCCAGTAAAGTTAGGAATAAAAATCAGTATTACCATGTTTTGTTTGACTGTGCTATGCATAACATCATTAGAAACAATTCAGAATAAACATTGGGTTGCTATCCCAGTAAAGTTAGGAATATGTTCTCTAAAAATACAGAGTATCTGAGGGAAACATTTTTTCCTGCTTAACAATCTATTTTGTGGAATTTTGCAACAGGTACATCAGTGCTGTATAAAGTACAAAAATGAGTCAAGAAATACAGACAGCAGTGCTACCCTGCCAAGTGAATGGATTTATGATCAGCCATCCAGAGCAGTTAATAATGGCTTTAATCAAGAATACGAAGATATGTCACTAATAAGAACTTTCAGTGATATTGGAAGTAAAATGAAATGAAAACCAAGGTGCGTACTGTCCTAAGATATGAGCATGTGTGATATGTGCTACTTCTATTAAGGTAGAAAAGAAACACATACACAAACCTCTTCATTAACTTGGAATGGTTTTTGTTCAGTTTTTTGCATCTGTTCACATATTTATTTCAAGCTAGAGAAGTTGCCACTCCATGCAGCTATAAATGAAATGAGCTCCAATATAAATACCTGCTGTCAAAATACTGTAAAAGCTAAATTTGTTGAAACCTCTTTTCAATGCCAAAAACTCTGACCATACATACTGGGTTGGATTTTTTTCCTTCAAACACAAAGGCAGTCAAAATTTTGGTTTTACCTAGGTTAAGACATCTTTGCTTTACAAATGCAATATCTGTCCATTGTAATGATAGATTTAAGATGAGTTTGTCAGAGGAGAATTCCTCACGTGCTCCTCAGTACACTGTCTGATCTTATTTCTAACTCCTTACACATCCTCACATGTACAAATCCCTGCAGCTTCTTCCACTCCTACCTATTCAGGCAGCTATGCTCCTCATGTAATGCATATTGGGTTTATGTATCTCCCAATAGAATCAAAATACTTCATGTGTTTTTAAAAGTTGTAACTTGTGTTTTCTGAAAAACCATTAACTACTAAAATAATCATGACATGCAGACAGGGCTACATATAAAACAGTTTACTGCTATAGGGCTTATCCTAACTGCTTATGTGCCATAACTAAGATTGTAATATAAACTATCTGGATTTAAAAAAGTGTATTTTAAACTTGTTTTAAAGTGCTTAGACTACTTGTAGAATCTATGTAAACAACAATAGATCTAAGCTGCATAGAAAGGGCTTATCATAATTTGAATAGCAATGAAGTACTTGAAGTGCTGCCTTGGAATATTTATGTGACTTGAAGAAAACTAATTCTTCGACAAAGTATTTAAATTGTTGGGTTTTTTTTCTTTTCCCAGTCAGATATTATAAGTTGAATATTGTGTTTCAAATTTGCCTGCCACTGCAGATGATATGAGAAAGGGAATAGTTCATAGAATAAAATCAGAGGTTCTAGTCTTATAAATTAATTGTGCAATAGTTGTAGAAAGTGAGTAAAGTGTTCACTCAGAAGGGGACAGCAAGTCTTACAGTTTACACTCAAGGGTGGACATTAAGTAGATGCACAATTCTAACTGGATTCAGCTTCAACTTCATCACTAGCCTCCTACTAAAATATTTCCTTATTCTATCAGTAAAGATGTCAAATAAAATAATTTCATTTAAGAAATTTGAGCATTTGACTCTTTTTGTTAAAAGTTCTGGCTAATACATTTTAGAAAAATTCAGAAACTGGGAACATGATCTTCCCACCCCCCTCATTTGGACAGTGGGAATTAAATAATGGCCTTCCCTCCTCCTCTACACACACTGGGAACTGACAGCATTTGTTTTCAGAGTCAGTAACTCAGACTTCAATTGTGGATATAAATATATAACTCTTTTCTTTCCCAGATAGTTTACAGTGCAGAATCATCTCAAATTCTGTATTTCAATAACTGTTTAAAAATAAAATACTTATTTCATTTAACATGTCTAAGGTTTCATTGGATAAAATACTAAGAGGTTAAATATAGGGAATTTTTATACATTTTAACACAGCTTTAAAATGTGAGGTGACATCCAGCTGAGCAAGATGCAGTTTTGTGCAGAGAACTGAAGCCAGTAGTAACTGAACCAAAGTCACCTTCAAGTACAAGCAGCACAAAGAGGTCATTGCATTCAGTGAAAACTTCCAGCTATGGCATTTTGGCAAAAAATGACAAGAACTCATACCTAATCTAGGAGGCATAACTAGAAAGTGCATTTAAAAAGCATCTTATTCAGGTAACTCATATACTTGAATGGGGCTGTTTTCTTTCCACTTTATAACACTGCCTCCACTTCAGATCCCTGGCCCTTCAAATCAAGGGCAGTGTGATTTCTGCACTTTTTCAAACACTTCTCAGAAACAGCTATTTTCTACATAGTGTTTCCAAAGAAACTGGACATAAACTTCCAGTCTGAAAGGTTAAATATTCAGAAAGTTCTGAGGGACTGAAAACATGTAATAGGTAACATGTTCCACCATCTAACAGCAACAGCACAAGGACAGTAAAAGGTATGTTATGTTGCAGACAAGAAGGTCATGGATTTTTAAGGTAACTTCACACAGAATGAAATATCAGGACCAAATTCAGAATGAGTTTAGAACACAAACATTCTTTAGTATTAGACATGTGGAACACCACTTTTTTTCAATTTGTACCTCTTCTATAAAAGTGTAAATGGTAGCATTAAGAATGTTAATATCTACATGAAATGCTGATCCAAAGAATCATAGAACCACTATGGTTAATGCAGAAAGACGGAAACTTACTGCATTTTTCTGTTCTTACACTGAAACCCTAATATTCTCAGTAGGTGTGTATATCCTTATCAAGAATATAATAAAAATGGAAGGCATGAAGTCTTAGGCTGTTGTCCAATTCACAAACATGGAAAATATTTTTCTTCATGCTCCTCTGTCTTTCCCTAGTACAGTTACAATTGCACAAGCTCTCTCCCTTGTAATTACCCAAGACTGACAGTATTCTGCATTGAATATTTAAACGAGGAAAAAAAAACCTTAGCATATCCATAGCTTAATCTGAAATAATAATATCAGAACAGACGTATTAACATTGTTCTTTAAGATACACTGTATAAATGAGTAGGCAAGTGGGCCAGGCACAAGTGCCTTGGTAACATAAAGGTAATTTATTTCAGTTTTACATGCAAAAATGCTGTCTTACAGATCTGGAAATCATACAAGCTATCCTGTTTTCACTGTACACAGAACATCATGCATCTAGAAAGAACTGCTGTTCTAAAATTAAATGATTTATATTAGCATTTTAAAAATTATGTCATTAGTAAAAATAGTAATAAATACTTCAATTCCTGCCACATGATTCCTAATCTGATGCAATCTACATATGTATATAAACATGGTGGTTATGTGCTGAAAAGCTTTTCAAAACAGCTATAGCAAGCAGATTATTTTTACCTTGTATTTCACCTCCACAGATTTTCTGTTGTTTGGGTGGAATTCTATAATTTCATATAAGTTTAATCTAATATCCAATTTTTTTAAAAAGTATTATGAAATCAACTCTAAACCCAGACTTAAACACTGTTTGCTGCTAAATAAACAATTATTGATTTTAGCATTATAGGCATTAAGACTGAAAATCCTGAACCTGCACTTAAGGTTGTCAATGCAAGGTGAATGGTAAAATAATAAGATACACGAGTCTGAGTTCATTACCTGCAGACTTACTTTAACTTCTCTCCAACAGACTGGGGGTTTTGCAGATAATCATGTTGTTACAGCATTCCAAGAAACTTATAAATGAGGTCTTGACAAAAGTTTCAAGAAAATGTATTTATTCAATTTTAGCAGCAGAAAAAAATATGATTTCTTACACTCATCTTTACAAGGTATTTTTATGTTCAAATATCACAGTTCTGTTATAAATTTCAGCTAGTATTTCAAATTTTAGAAGACCACATTCACTGAAAAGAGTAAGGTTAAAAAATACACATATCAGAGTAAGAAAGTGCAAATGTTTTATCTCTTGTGGCTAGCGCTAAGTGTTAAAAGTTCTTCAGAACACTGCAAGATATGTGCTAGATCAGTAATATCCAATTAGCATACACAACTATTACATTTAATTAAACAGTAATTTTTCATGGTACAACATTGATTTCTCTCTCAAATTAACACTGAAGACAACTTTTCCAAGTTTATGTAATTACATCAACACAAACTTCTTACAAATCCCACTTTCAAGCCCTCAGCTGAAGCAAAACAGATCTAAGCTTGAACCTCTTCAAAACAAGACAACTACCAAGAAAGTACAATTCCCATGCTGACACGTTTCTGTAGTCTGTTGGTGTGCAACTGATACTTTCTTGGCAGAAGCAGATGCAGTTCCATTTGGATTTTTATTTTCATAAATGGGAGTTAGGACAGCAATCCCCGAGATTCTGTAGGATGCCTGTAGCTGTGTTTTGACATCCATCAGGTTTTGTAGTTTTCTATGTAATTTTCTATTCAAACCAGTTTTCTTTCAGTAAAAAATGCACAGCATCATCAAATCCATTTTGGTACAATGATTCCATTTTCTTCTGGTTTGGCGGGAACAAAGCTTGATTAAGTCTTACTAAGTTGGCCAGAGACAGCTGCAACAGAGCGAGAAGCTATAAATTAGTTTATTAAAGCAACTTCTCTAGACTTGACTGTGTTGCTATCTGTTCTGTCATCTGTTTCACGTAGCATATGTAAAAACAAAAGACCAGCGTGGCTGTGTCTACACTAGTAAATTAAGCACGGTCAGGCACACTGCTGAGCGCCAAGACAAATTGGCACAGACGGTCTGCATATACGCTATTAAACTCAGAGTCTCCAAGATAGATGGCCTGCCTGTAGAACTGCCCAAAGTTTCTTCAGCATTTTAACTTTGGAAACATTCCCAGAACTGTCTGGCAGACTGGTACATGGTACATGCTAAACTTGAGCGAGGAAATATTTTGACATCTTACTAAGTGCAAACAACCACATTCTTGGGAGCATTCCCAGCCCATGTTTAATATGTAAGTATAAACCTAGCTTGTATTACCAAAAAAAAAAACACCCCAAAAACCCCCAAAACTATTCAGCATCTCAAGTGGTCATTTTGACAGCCTCAAGATTTCAGAACTTTGTTCTTACATGCAGACATCATTGTTTACAATAAAATTAAAAATATAATTAGATTTTAAAATGTCCTGAACACCTCACTTTTATGGTTGATTCAATACTTGAGCCACATACTTCATTATACAAAATTCTGTATCAACAATATCAAACAATATTAAAGTAATCTTTATTATTTGAAGTAATTATTCAAATTCTGGCACTAACAGATGAAGGAGGTTCAAAGTGACAGGAAAGTGTACACATTCCAATATAGATGAGAGATACACAACTCCATTTTATGCAGATCATAATATTGCTGAAAAAAACCCATATTCTTCAGTGCACATTTTTACAGCTATAAAAGCTACAGGTGCTTCAAACAGAACAGATTACAGTGTTTCCTGATATTCTGCACAAGTCTGCACTTGCATGACCCTATGACCCTAGAAGCAATGTAACTGCAATTCATTTTCTCTTCTCTAATCACCCATTCATTATTCCTCTTCTACATGCATTAGGTATTAGATACAAATAACAATCAAGAATTACAAAATAAGTGATTGCATATATTTTCAGTATATATGAAATCAATGATCTCATATTCTATGATCATTTACAAAATATTACTGTGCTTAAAATATCTCTGAAACATTATCACGATTCAGAAACTGGTCCAACTTAGGATGACATTACTTAACACTAATTTTATTCAAATTATGAAAATATACTAAACTGTCCAGAAGAAACTAAAAAAAAATTCCATTTATTGCTAATCTTTATTTTTTCTTTCTCAAGGAATTTTGTTGACAGCTATATCTACTGTTGTTCAATGTTTTCTTTCATCATGTCAAAGGAAGCAATAGTGCAGTTAAACTGCAAGACAAAGCTTGCAAAGACAAATGTCAATGATGAAAAGGAAGCCATAAAAATCAGTCTTAGGCTGCACTTCAATATACAGAAATGTTTCTGTAACATCTAATAAAATAACTTCTGGAAAACCACTGTGGTCTTAAATGTTCACAAGCCCTCTTGAGAAATGAGGTGATAAGTTATTGTATACCATTTCAAATGTATGACTTAAACTTGTATTTTAAATTCAGTTAGAGCAGCTGATTTCAATAAGCATGAAGGGATGTTCTGGAGTTTTCACCTCCTGAAGTATTTTAAAGAAGTCTTATTTTATTTCTTTTCTATAAACACTCTACCTAGCCAAAGACAGCTGATACTTAAAGCAAACCTAGATTGTTTACATTTAATGGCCTGTGATAATTTGCTCAATGCTTTTCGACCTTTCTTCTTTGTTCTACGTTTTCCTTCTCTTGTGTTGAAGAAAACGTTATTCTCCATTTGCAAAACAAAAAATGCCTAAACATTACTGAAGTTGTATATAAGCACAAAATAGACACTTAAAAATAAGCATAACCTGAACTGCACAGCTACCTTTTCTTGTGAAGTTCTTTAATGAAAAGCAACTCACCATTATATCTTGCTTTGCAAATTTAACATAAAGATCCACACGCCCTTTATCCTGTGGACAGATGTCTAATCGACCACTGAAAGGAGAAATTGTCACAGTTCTTCCAACAGGCAAGATAGGAAGGCCATTGGTAAGGCCACCATCAACCCACTTCTATTGGAAAAGAGAAATATTTTCAAAGTAATCTTAGTAGTCTGATAATAACTGAATACTTCATCTTTCTTGTCCCTGCCTCCTTCATCCCACCCTCAAGAAAACATACAAGTCTCCTTCTCATAGTACCATGACTGAGCTTGATTATGAGGCATAAAAATCAAGGAAATGACAATGTACACAGACTGTTTAACCAATAAGCATTTGACATAATGTTTAAATACATGTGTAATATTTAAGAAGCTACTGACGAGGCTTGTTAGTTAATATAATAACAATGCCCCATACAGATTTTTCCTCAACATACATGAAAAAAATACGGTTAACATTACGTATGAACCATATCATATAAGCTATACTGCTCTAAAACATTACTCTGAGCTTATGCAATCAAAAGACTGCTGTCATTTTCCACTCCTTCCACTTCACTGTCAACTCCCATATCTAGGAATACATGGATTTAATGTTTAACATGCAGACATATAGCAAGAACCATTTGGGCAGGGCAGAGGGACTCATATGTCTGTATATACTTTGCTCCCCCACCCTGCACTCTTCTTCATTCTCTCAGATGAATTTTATGCTCCTGACCTTAAAAATGTAAGCCAAAAATATTCACACCCAATAGTTTCTATGGCCCTTCTAACCCTATTATTTCATAATATGCTTTAGAGTTTGACTTTTGACATTAGCTGACGTCTACCCACAATCCACCACTGAATTCCCTCACTTTCCACAAAAATTGCATTTCTCAATGCTTAGGATTGCAATTGTTTTGCCTTTGATAAGGAGGGAAAAAAATCCCAAAGCATTTAAAGGTATCTTTCAGATTTCTCAAACTCCATTATACCATTATTGTGGTAAATGTGAATAAAGTTGCAACACAGAATCATAGAATGGTTTGGGTTGGAAGGGACCTTAAAGATCTACTTTCAACTCCCCTGCCATTGGCAGGGACACCTTCTATGATGTCAGGGTGCTCAAAGCCCCATCCAACTTGACCTTGAATGTTTCCAGGGAGGGAGCATCCACAACTTCTCTGGACAACCTGTTCCAGTGCCTCACAATAAAGAATTTCTTCCTAATACCTAATCTAAAACTAGCCTCTCTCACTTTAGAACTGTCACCCCTTATTCTACCACTACACTTGATAAAGAGTCCCTCTCCATCTTTGCTGTAAGCCCCTCTAAGTACTGGAAGGCCACTGTAAAGATCTCTGTGGGGCCTTCTCTTCTCCAGGCTAAGTGAGCAACCCCAACTCTCCCAGCCTGTCCTCACAGGGGAGGTGCTCCAGCCCCCGATCACCTGAGTGGCCCTCCTCCGGACCTGCTCGAGCAGGTCTATGACTGTCTTACAGTGGGAAGAGTTCTCAACATTTCCAATACCAAGTACCTTAACACTTCTAATACAAAGGGTTTTGGTCTTTTGTTTGTGTTCTTTTTGTGTGTGTACGTGTGTGTCTATTAATAGTCACTTATTGTAGCTTCGTGCTACAGAGATCAGTCTCAGCACACACAATTTTTGAAACAACACATGAACAAACCCATGTCATCTTTCACAGTGTTAATCTACTGTATCAACAGAAACAACTTCTATAAAACATAGTACTGCAGCTGCCTTCCCTAAAGATAAAATTATTACATCATGAATGAAGAATTCTCTTACACTAAAAAATAAGTTGGTAGACAAACTTAATGAAAAATTACCTCTCCCTTATATTCCACTGGCTTAATTCCTGCATATACTGGCACAAAACTACTTGCTAGCAGGACCTAGAGAGAAGGAGAAAGAATAGAGAGCAAAACTGAAGAAAAGGCAAAGTAATTCTGAAACAATATATGTTTTCATATATATTTATCTATACTAAATAATATAGCAGTAATGGGTCAATATGATAGTTTTACATAAAAAACACTGTCATCTCAAAAGTCTTCTTGCTCTAAGTCAAAATTTGATTAAAACTATTCAATATGGTTTGGTTTTTTTAATAACTTCTCAGTGACAACTCTCAAAACTAAATACCACAACCTAATTCATCAATTAATGTGATTCAGAAGAGTATGAACTTAGTCCAACAAAATGTGATGTAATTTTGATTTTGCGGTAACAAAATATGCACATACTGAAAAAACTGCAAACTAAAGTGGCATTCCAAAGAAGAGATGGGCAGTAAAAGATATGCTTTCCAGCAACAGTTAAAATACAGTTTATATAGGATTCTTAATATTACATTACATCTATTCTCTACACAAGGACCTGTAAAAAGTGTTAGATTATTTTAACTTCCTTTACTTTTTGTGATAAAACATAAATAGTATCAGTGAAGTAAGAGATGCAAATTACTCTGAATTGTTAAAAAATCTGAGATTTTCTCTATTTTATTCTCATCCACTGTAACCAATAGTTACCTTGTTAAACACACTTTGCCTACAAGGTGGTACTTTAAAAACAGATTAAGAAACACATAAACTAAATTTTAGCAAAATTTTTGAAACTGTTGGATAAAATTATTTTTTATTTTATTCTTTATTTTATTGTTGCAGCAACACTGATAGTATAAGTGATTACTTGAGCAACTTATTGCACAGCTAATAATATAGTCTTCAGCCTTGAAGAAACACAAGCATTTTTATTTAAAGTAGCAATATTCAAGTTCATTACCTTAATGAGGTCCTCCCTTGAGGCAAAATTTGAAACCAAGTGATTTTCCCCAGTTTTGGTATTAGTGACTGACACATAGAGCCGGTTCTCAGCTATCTCATGAGCATTAGAGGGAAGAATAGACTCTATACCTTCCCTAGAGTAAAGAAAATGGTAAACATGATTCACCATCATTATTTAAAAACCTGGAAAATATATTAGGGGTGAAAGTAACTGCTGAGCACCCCACAGTATAGAAAAAATATGCACGCCCTCCATTTGTGTTTAGAGAGCTTAACACAAAAGTGATCTTATAGATGTATTAAGATAGGTACCTAAGTGTTTTCATAAAATCATAACCAGGCGTTACAGCACCAAAGTCCAATTTTCTAACTTCCTCTGCAAATCCATAGGCAAACTGCTTACATTTCTGGAAATTAAAAATATTCACCATTAAGGATGTTTCAGTTATGTAATGTTCAACTGTGGTATCTAAAACGTACTAGTGGCAAAAGCTTTAATAGAGAGCTGTAAGGTCAGATTGAAATATTTTCCCATATATGCTTGGTTTGTAATGAAATATTCATACCAAAAAACCCCAAGAAATCCTTAATGTTACATATTTTCCAAAAGAAAGGAAAAGTTGTATTAGAGCTTTGAGACTAGGAGATGAAGAAAGTCCTGATTAGAGCTTGTCTAACATAGCCATCCCTGGGGAGAGGAAGAAAAAAAGTTAACTGATGAAGGAGTTATATTTGTGGATATAAAATATTTCCAGTTAGAAATGTAATAAAAGTAATATAATAATCCTGATATGAAACGTTAACTCTATTTAGTACACAACACTGCCTTTACTTAAATTCAATGAGAATTAGGAAGACTTATTCCCTCTCAAAAAATAGCTCTCAAGTTTCCATTTAAACAATGTAACAGACTGACCAAATAGTAAATAAAAAGACTAAAAGTATTAAAAAGTTCAGGTGTCATTCTTCAGTTTGTATTAAAATTACATTTTCAAGGAAAAATCCATCAGACTCAATGTAATATAGGCTTAGTTTCCACAAACAAAAATTAAAACCTGTTCTAGTATTTTTACTTAAATCTTTGTAAGTTGGACCAGTCTGGGAGCAAATGCTCCCACCCAGAGCCTACAATAAGCAGAATTTTCTTGGGATAAAAGGCTAGCTGCTATGCTCACCTTAGAGCAAATTAAAGTCAGAGGTATGCATCATCTCAGGCAAACTTGAAACTGAACTACTAGTCAGAGACTACAGAAAAGCAGTAACACCTGAGCGGAAAACAAGGTTCTCTTCACAGAGTGGAACTTGCCTAATACTAATTCATTTACAGAATGCATCTGGGAAGGAGTAGAAAGAAGCCAGGGAAAGCCAAAACAAAACAAAACTTAGTGCTGAAAGCAACAGAAGTATACCTAACTTGCATGCTAAATCCATCTCCCAGCAGAAACAGACAGACACAAAGGTCAGTGGCAAAGTGTGGTATTAGCTGGGGCTATTTGATTCAAATGCTTTGCAAGTTGTTACATGCAAGGGACAGAGGAAGTTACCTGATCCTCACTGGACTGAAAAAAACTAATAGTTTTTTTTTTCTTCCCACAATAATACTTATTATAATTTAAAATTTTAGAAGAAATATCAGCATCTTGGCTAGGCCTAGTCCTCTACATATATGAAGACAAAGTCACTACAAGTGCTCCTGTACAAGATGTACCACGATTAAATGTATATGCATTTCAGTGTATTGAAGTTTATCTGGTTGCATACAACTCAACATTCTCACACATTACATTTATAATTACATAACCTAAACCAAAGTTAACATGATAGATTTTTGTCATAAATACTTTCTTCATAAAAATTTTTGCCCATAAGTCACAGCAGCTGTTAGTGAAAACACATCAGTAAGTCCTGCCTTTACAAGGACCAAGAAAAAAAACAAGACCCAAAGCATTTAAAGAAACCTTAATGGTCCATTATGGTATCACAAATACCCTTGGAAAATTATCATGTCCTACACCTACGAGTTTATTAATTTACCTCTATATTTTCTGGTACTGCTAATAAGACAGTGGCAGCCAGTGATCCCGCAGAAGCTCCCGCAAAAGCTTTCACAACTCTCAGTAACTTCTTACCATGCCTGCAAAAAGCAGCTGCTGCCCCCAAGTGGTAAATACCCAGAAAACCACAAGCTGCAAATGACAGATTGATGTGTTTCATTTTTGCTGTGGAAACGGATCAGAAAAAGGAACAGTTAATTTTATCTTACAATATACATCTATTCTTCCGGCACAGGACACATACTATATCTACATAACAAAAAGCAGTTTAATAAAGAACAGTAAAAGCTTTCAATTAACAAACACATCAAACAAGTAGCAGTTAGTTTAGCATCTCTGAAATTGAAAACTCTAAAATACTCCCTAGCATAAATCACTTTTTCAAATCACGAAATATATATACACACACAATGTAACTACACATTTTCATCTGTTAAAAATAAAGTAAAAGTAGGTACTCAGAAGTGATTAAGAATTGCTGTTGTAGAGCAACAATAGTTATCTAGAGTAAAAATCAAATTATAAAACTGCTGGCTACTGTGTCATCATACTCCCCTTACACACACATAGACCTGAATGCAATATAATTCTAAGAAAGCAATGTTTTTCCTTCACTTTTGGAACTCATTTGCTTACTAGTATTATTAGGAATCATCAGACAGATTCTTACTTGAAGTCACTGTTTATTTAGAAAAGAAAAATACATAAGAAAAGATTCTACTGGAAAACAACAAACACAACTCTACTTTGAGGATTTGTTTTTCAGCAGAGTGGAAAGAAACTGAAACAGACTTTGAAGTATGATGCCAGTATGTGCTTACTTTCAGGCTAGTTAAAACTAGCTTGGGAGTTTAACCAACTGCTGCAGCTGTTTCTGTGCCTTATAAAATTGGTAGTAAAGAGGCACTTGCAACACAGGCCACTCCAACAAAAAGGTTAAGTTGGTTAAAGCAACTGCGTTATTAAGTAGGAAAAAAAACAAACATGGAAAAAACTAACTCCCATTTTTGTCCAGAAGAGATTTCAGGGTCAAGACAATAGTAATAATAAGAGATAGTATATGAAATAATGACCATGTTTCTGTAGTAGACTGGCCAGAAGATAAACAAGGAAAGTAAGAGCTCACAAACCCCAAGAATTAGGTCTAAGGGACCTACAGAATGTAACCAAGAAACACAAGTGAATGATAATAAGGTTATGTAAATAAACACAAGCATATGCATGCTTACGTACATGCATACATACACACACATCATCCAAACCTTCTACAAGGCTCATCTACAAAGCATTCTAAAGGGTAATCCACACTCACTCATATGGAAAATATTTGGCTGCTCACAAATAAAAAAGTACCTAAAGCATAGTTAGAGCAAGAAATTCTAGATTAAAGGATTTTTTTTTTAATCCCCACCAATGTGAAAGACAATCCCACTTCACTGCATAAAGAACTAGCTGGTGCATTTTTTCTAAAGCAAGAACAAAAAAGGAGCTTATGTGAACTGAAGAGATAATTTGTATTTCAGATCAAAGACTACTGAAAATAACACTGACTAAAGTCAGAATGTTCATGCCTTCTCTTACAAGGCTTCACAAGGAAATTTTATTTTCTTACATGAGCTTCAGTCCTTTCTAATTATCAGTTATTTTGAGTAATCACTGTTCTCTTGAGTGTCTGGATACATGGCATTCACTCTTTGATGAGAGTTAATTTCTTAACACTTAGATCCCCATACTGCTCTCTTGCACCTTCTTCATTTCCCTACCTAAGAGACAGAGATAACTGAATGAGTACTGACATCAGTTTCTTGACTGGCAAAAAGGATTCAGTGAGAGATGAACACTCAGAAAGAAAAAAAGAACACTAAGATTTCAAGTAAAGGAATACTGTTAGTCTCATACTCTGTTAAGAGTAGACTAATTTTGAGTCCAAAACGATGAAAAACAAAGACACCCAAAAAGCAGCTAACTTCAAATCAATAGTAGCAACAGCATGGTTGTGTTATCAAGAACCACATTTTTTTATATATAAGGATCAATCCCCAGGTCCACATTATGTATTTGTTGTATATACATGACAGATCCAGTGGTTACATCTAGCTGCATGACTGAGGAATGCGTTTTGCCCATACACATAACAACACTACAAGTGGAAAATGATGAAAAAAAATATAACCATAGAATGATCAGGAGGTCTCTTGCCCAGTCGTCTTCTGCTCAAAACAGGGCCAGCTACCAGATCGAATTGGGCTGCCCAGGGCTTTATCCAGTTGTTAAGTCATGTTAATGTTTAGCTTCCAAATGATAGTATATGTTGCTGGGTGAAACACTCAGCTCTTGTTCCATTTGTTCAGAACATTAAAATCACTAGAGTACTGCAAATAATCAGCTTTATAGAGAAGAAACAACAGAACATTAACATCTTCACTCAGCACTATGCATCTACCTATGAAGATGTTTTGTGTATTGAATTGTAGGCTTCTTAAAACAATGCTATGAGAAAGCATTTAACCAACAAAGATGATACAAAGGACTTAAGAATCATGGTTCAGTAAGGAGCTATATGCTTGATGTGGTTCACCTTGCAAAGGAATCTGAGTACAAGGAACAGGTAAGAAAACATTCATTAGGTCAATGTCTTACAAAAATCAGAAAAAGCAAGAAAGAAATAGGAAATCAAGATACTCACTTTTATAAGACTGACTCTTGCAAATGTGTCATGGCAACACTTGATTTGCAAATTAGAATGGTGTATTTCAGAGACAGTAAGATTCAAAAATGTCTTTAGCTTTGATGATCTGGTAGACCACTGCTCTTTTGATCAAAAAGAATAGTAGGGTTATAATAATACCCAAGAGGATATACAGAGAAATTTAATTAAAGTCTACAGTATGACTATTCCCTGACAATTTCTTACAGAGTACCAAAAATGGGAGCACAGGCACATCTGGACATAGATCTTTTTCCACCTGCCCAAGCAAACAGCAGAAATCTTGCTATCTTAGGAATGGTATGAAATACCTGTTTCTTGAGACTTCATAACAAATATTCGTAGAGGATTTAATGTAAGTTTTGACAATCTAAGTTATTACGTATTAACTCAAAGTTACCTATTTACATGTTTTAAGAAAAAAATTCAGTGAGCCTTAAAAGATTCACAAGGACATTTCAGCTGGACAGTGCACACTGTAGAGATAGGATGTAAACAGAACAAAGCAAATGCTTTGATCCTTGCTTTTGAAAAATGTCATCTTACATGATTGGCAAATTTCAAAATACAGGTTTTAACTGGCTAAAGAGATAGGTTCTGTTGTCTATGAGAAAAACAATAGAAGTATAAGAAAAGTACAAGAAGAAGCTAGAAGGACACTGGGGGTGTTCAAATGTCATTACAGATAACGCAGGAGCATTCTTGAATAAACATAAACCTAAGAGTTCTATTTAAATCATTCCCACATCACAAAAAAAAAGTAAAATTCACAGGTGGGTGCATTTCTGTTTACTCAGCAGTATCTCTTCTATTCATAACACAAGAGAATGTATGTAAGGAAACGTCCCGGTCTGGGTTAGAACAGAACTGATTCTGTTTGATGATTTTGGTTTTTTCCAGCCAAAGCTCCTCCAGGTAGCTGCATTTCTGAAGCTGGCAGTATCTTTTTTATAAACCCTGTCTGCTTCCAGCAGTGATTATGCCTAATATTTGGCTTTATTGCTGAGAATTGGTATGTAAACCAGGGCTACTTCTGAATCTAGTGTCTCATGTTGTGGGATGCAGAGTAAAAGTCTACACCTACAGGGAGAAGCAGGCAGCACAGGTGACCCTAAGCTGACCAAAATGAGTATTCCATTCCATATACATCATACTTGACCTAAAGCTGAGGGGCAGTTCCCTCCTTCTCTCACTTCCTGCTCTTTTGTTTTGCAAGGGCCCATCTTTGCTGCTTGTCTCCCTTTTGCTCCTGAATCCAGCTCCAGGCTCCAGCCCCTGGATCTGATCTCGTGTCTGCTGCTAGGGGCCTCCTGTCACAGTATCAGTGGGGATGGTGACATAGTCACCATCAAGAGGGGTTTGGGTTCATTGCTGGTTCTGTGTATATTTGCACATATATTTAGACTATTGTTACTGTTTTCATTAAAGTAGTTTCTCCTGTTTTGTTTTGTTTTTTCCCCCTCTCCAATCCAAAAAGACTCTGTCTCTGATTCCCTTAATGGGAAGAGGGGGACAGTGGAGAGTCTGTCACTGGGTGGTGGTCAATACAGGCCTAACCCTCAACAGGAGACTAGTTTGTACAGCAAAGTTATGACACAGTACAACATAGCTTTTTCAGGATAGGTGCTGTCTTTCTAATTGTCATGCACAAGAAATAGCACAACAGTTTCTCATACTGCCGTTTCCTAAGCAATATAATTATACAAACAGTGTACCACCTCAGTGTATTAACTAGGCATAACTACCTCCCTGTCATCCCTTTTGTAAACAAAAGCTGAAAATGCCCAAAGCAACTGACTAAAAAAACCTTTACAAACAAAAATTAAATATACATAGAACATAAATGACCAAGCACCCTGAAGCACAGGAGCTAAAATGTGTGATGCATAGCAGTACATCTGAGGATTAGTTATTAGCTAGGAATGACAAAACAAGCAAAGTTATGGAAGAACTGTTTAGCTAGGCAGCATTGCTAAAATAAAGGTCATAATTTTAACCACTACTTTACCCAAATCATAAATCACCACTTAGACAGGAATGTTTAACTTTATTTCACATTTATAACAGGAAAAAAAAAAAGTACACCAGCATCAATGACCATTAGTAGCCTTCAGAGAATGCTCAAGGAATTGATTCTCCCGGTCAAAAATAGTATCACACAAAACAATAACCCATCCAACAGACTGTACTCAAGAGTCACAACAGTTGCTAGCAAGACAAAAGGAAAAATAAGTTTTGCATTTATCCAGTCACGAGGAATAAGCATTGTAAGAGTCTGATTAAGAAAAAAACCCAAGCAACCAAAGTAATTATACACTAACCAGTCAACCATTAAAGCACTTACATGTCTTTGTAAACTGTAAAAATTGCATATAAACCCTCTAAAATTGAAAAATAAACACACCACATGATACAATACTTTAACACCAAGACTTCTGACCACCTTGTCTAGAGAGGACAGGTAAGACTGACATCTTAAAAGGGTGGTAAAAGATTCAGTACCTTCTAAGGAATGTTGGCTTCCATCAGATACTCCACTGGGACTTTTTCCAGCAGCTATTTCAGTTCCTTCTGCACTAGTAGCCATTTTTGTATTTACAACTGATCGTTTATCATTTACCTTGGAAACCTACAACCACAGTGTCAAGTATTATTATCAAAAAGAGAAGCAACAGACAAACATAAGCTGAACATCATTTTTCCTTAAACAGACTAATAAAGTCAATTAAAATAGTTGTGAAACCATTTAGATTAATTTCTCAATTGCTTATCGCCCACTGAACTACTTGAAAACTATTTATACATGCAGCAATTCTTATTTCAAAGGTGAACTTAGACAACTAGAAAAACATTGCCATTTCAACTATCAGTGTGCAAGATTAGCCTTAATTTTGTGTCCTTTCCCACCATTTCTTTTATGTATATATATAACTATATATATGCAGGTTTGATTTTTTTTTAATAAGCAAACGGTTATGTTTTCATCCTCCCTTACCATGCCAGTAAAAATTACTTCCCCCCACACTTTTTGGTGCCATATTGCTCTGGACTTATTCTTCACTAAATGGCTGTCCCTCTAATTATCCTGTCAGTTATCATGCATTATTGTCTGAGGTCTAATTTAAAAAAAGGCAAACAAAAAAACAAACCAAAAACAATAAAAAAGTTTCTCCCCAAGTTAGAACTATTAGACGTAAGAAATTCATTCTGAAACATTTATTGTCCTGCTGCTTGTTGCTGCCTGCCCCTCTACCTTGATATACTGAAGGTATCTTCAACTCATAAATAAGGGTACAAGATCAATACCTTAGCCCTGTGCATTTTAAAACAAGTTGTATTATCACTGTACATTACTTATACCTAGAGCACCACAAATATAGTTACCTGGAATTTAACTCTGTTACTCAGCATCCTTATGATGCAAGAATTTAGAATTCCAACCCGGAACTGATGAGGTTTTGGAAACATGCAACTACACAGTCTGCCTTCTTTCAGCTGAAGCAACAGTACTTGAGCATGCCAAAGACCTTTAGCAGTCCACATGTTCTTAAAAGTAACCTCTAGATCCAGAGGATGTGGCAACCAAACTGACAACTCTCAGAAGATGTTTTAACGTGGAGTTACAAAGGAAGTATCAATAGATGAGCTTGGGCACCACAGGAGTACGCAGCTGAAACCTTCTCTCTTCTAAACATAACCTGTTTAAAAACATTAATGGGTGGGGGAGAAGGAAAAAAAAAAGCAGTTGAAAGGTAGTTGTACATCAAAGCCCTGATACTGTAACAAGGCCCTCTTCACAACCCTCTCACAGATGCATTAACTGTTGATTCACCTGACAATGAAACAGTTCTAGGCAGAACTTGTATTCAGTATCTACTCTCTCGCCCACCAGTCTCCTTCCATTCACCATTAACCATAAATTCAACCACTTCACAAACAGGATGGACTAAAATTATTAGCAACGCCAAGAACAAGTGAACAAACTGACCCTTATAATTAACAACATGAATACACTGCTCCTTATACCTCATCTGAAAAACCTGCAATGAGTGTTCCAGCAACTTATTTGTTCACAAAACCACAGTGCTGATGTCAAGGTCCTAGGAAAACGAGGCTAGTAAAAGGCAACCCTTTTCAACTTCTGTGCTACCAGGACATTGTCAGAGTGGCTCACAAACTAAATGTAAGCCTGGTTTCCACCTAGTAAGACTTTGACCATAAAGAATTACATATGGAAATACACCTGTTCAGATAGGAAGCACCAAACTGCCCTGGCTACCCGTGCAAATCAACACGGTATGATTCCGCGCAGGTGAGGTCTGAGAAGCACACTATCAATTTCACATTTCACCCCCATCAAATATGTAAATTTCAGGTCTTCTGCTTAAGCTTGCGTATCGTGAGATTAGGCCTACAATGCAATTTGGCATTTTTCCTCCCTCCACTTTTGCTCATCAAACAACCGATAAACAAGCAAAACTCAACTGATGAGAGAAAGTTTTTAAACGCAAGAGAGGACCTCACGTGAAAACTAAAGCGAACACAGCGTTAAGAAAAGTCACTGGCGGCTTTTAGTCTTGCATACTCACAACGGAAGGGCGAATTTAAAGCGGACCGCGTCCCTTCTAATTTTAAAGCTCAATCCTCCCAATCTTTCCCCGTTTCCCTCCGCGGACTCCCCCCTCAGACCCTTCCTTCCCCTAACGCTGCTTACGCGACTCAGCAGCGGCGCTGGCGACGGTGCTTCTCCTCGGCTCCCAGGCGGGACCTGGGCCGCGGTGGAACAGGCCCACCTCCCTGGTGAGAAATAGACAACTGCTGTAGGGCACAGCGGAGGCCGCCGACGGCTCTGACTCCACCTCGGGGTGGCGGCGGGGCGCGGGCGGTCCAACCTGCAGCCCTAGCTCCGAGACGGACGCACGCCCTCCCTCCCGCCTGCCCGTGCCCAAACACCACGCCCGGTGCGCGCTCCCTGCCCGCGAGTGTCTTCTCCTCACCCTACAGCTCTCAAGACCACGTTACAATATTTCCCCTGGCGCTGTCTGCGGGGTCTATACTCGCTGCCGCGGGCAAAGGGGCGGGGACGTTCTCCCCGTGACCCCGCCCCTGCGCGCGTGCGCACTCGGGGCGGGTTGGCAGCCGTGGAGGGCGTGGGGTTGTCTGTAGCGCGGTTGGTAGTAGTTCTCGTTTGATTGCAGGGTTAGGTGGTCTTGGTTGGCATTCGCCACGTGGGCGACGGGTGTTAGGTGTGTCGGCATGCCTGGGCTGGCCTCCTCTTCTGGAGGCCACCCGAGGGAGGCCCGCGGGGTACCTTTCAGCCGGCCTCATGGCACCACCCGGACACCTGTCCCTGTCAGCGGGAGACGTCGTGTGGCTTGTATCCGCGTTCTTCCCTGCACCGCCTTTCCTTGTGCCGTGCTGCACGCTGTGGAGTGGCTTCCAGCACACAGGTTCAAGATGGAAAGGAATCCTGTAGGCAACAAAGAAGAATAAAACTGGGGACAGCAAAGATGCCTGTGAAATAAAAGTGTGTGAACTCTTCCAGGGATCTGAGTGACGTTAAAACTAAACTAGCTGGGGAAAAAAATATGTTAGATTTCACATAGATTAGTCTCCTTCACCTCTGGCATCCATTATTCCTATTTTTTACTGGTATAAGGCAAGGGGCTGGTATGGATCTGGGATGCAAGGAGGTTTTTTAGGGGGAGCCTTGGCAGCTTCTGTTGTCTGAAGTGGTTGTGCACAGCTTAGTTATCTTTTCGACAGCTTAAAAGCTACAGTTGCAAACCAAGCCCTAGGATTTTCTTAGAGCAAACAAACTGTCTCATGGTGGAGCTGCTGCCTTCTCTTTTCATCATCCCGCACTCAGTTCCCAAGTTTACAGGATGAGCTTTTAGATGAGAAATCCAGATGAGCCCTAGTGGTGGGAAAAAAAAAATCTTGCTTTAATTATAGACAGAGTTCTAATTTGTAGTGGGCAGTAGTATATCATTAGGACCACACATGCACCTAAATTGATACTCGGTTCACGGATATTGCAAGTACAAAGGTCACAAACATGGCAGGAGGGCCCTTTTCATTCTCATCCTTCCAAGCATGGACTCAAGTACGTTAGTTAACTTCTTGTTCCTTCTATACTGTGTCTGATCCATTAACAAACCCAGTTTATCACCTGGGTGCCACTTTAAATTCACTGTAATCAAGCTGAGCAGGCAACATGCTCTTCATTTTTATTCCCTTGCACCTGTCTGTGCTTTATGTGGAACATTCTTTTGATGAAAAGTGAGTAACCATAGCTAACAAAAAGACTGAGGGTGAATTTTCCCCTGGGCTGACTCACAGCTGCTATCTAGTCCAAAGATGAGATGTTCAAGTTATTTCTAAATATCAAAGAGAAGATAGTTCTTCATCAATATCCAAAAGCCTTATTATCTAGATTGAACAGAGTAGCATTATTTAAATCATGCATTTGATCTGATTTTGCCACCTAGGTATTCTACTAGGTCGGCCTTTCAGCAGCTTTACATCTGCCAGTGATCTCTGAGAGTTTCAGTCATGGCTTTCCACATTTATATTATCATATAGCTATAATATTCAAAGTTGTTTTCAATATTATTATCATTGTTCCACTGATACGGGAAGAGAGACAGTAACTTACTGAGCATACTTCTAATTCAACTTCTAATTAGAAGCTTCAACAATTAGCATGTATTCTCCATTTAGGAACTCGTATGTTACTGGCAGCCAGATCTTTCCAGAATTTCCAGTTCTCTCCAGGCTGACAAAAAATTTCTTTTGATTTAACCTTCTGTGTTTACTTAGCAAATAATGTACTGCTTCAAGTATGTTTTCTTTAATGATACTGATTAGGCTTTGAATCGAAAAAAACACCTTATAGGTGATGAGCAGTAAATTAACTAATTAGATGGATTGATCTTTACTGGAAACTGAACTGTGACCAAACAAATCATTTGTAAGGAGTAAGCTATATCAAAAAACTCACAAATTAGCAAGTTATGTAATTTGATCCCAAGACACACCACAATCTTGAGTACTAGGTATGAGTAGGAAATGGCCATGTCTTTATATGGCCTAAAGAAAAATGTTGAGATAATAATATCTTCACCTACCATCTTAAAACCTACAGTCTTTCAGTTTTAATAAATACTTCCCCACTAATTACAAGTGAAAAAAAGCATCAGGAGTAGTCATTACCAAGAAGAGAAGAAATATAGAAATAAAAGAAAGGTGAGTAGAAAAGCAGATGAAACAGGGGGCCCTAGAAGAAGCCATAAGTTAGGGAAAGTACTCACATGTACTTACAACTGCCCTTCTCCCACCTTTCCTAAGTCTTAACCCTCTGTTTCCGAAATGTACATTCTTAGTGAGTCTGTCACTCTCAGGGTTAAGGAGAAAAAAATTTCACATGGAAATTTTGATTTTCAAAGTGGAGAGTGGAGATACAGCCTAGTGCAAGTATTAAATACTTCTCAACTGAAGCACATGCACATATGTATGTACATACATGTGCATTTATGTGTATCTACATCTCAGTATATTTTTTACCATCATTGCTGCACTCTAACTCCTTGCTTCATAAGCCTATATCACGAAATTGGAGATGGAACAAAATCTATTTACAGGCACCTCCTTACTGATATTTCTGTCATGTAATTTTATGAATGTCCTCTATTATCAATTCCAAAGCCTGAAATATGTTTATAGAAAGACAGAGGAACTTTTATACCTGCAGAGGGCATTGCAATACAAAGAAAAAAGCAACAAAAGCTGCTGAAACTTTCCAACCAGTTTGTCAGGTTTGGACTGTCTCTTTTATATCTTCTTCTTTTACATAAAATGACAAGTTGTTTCGAAGACATTAACAAACTTTTTCCTAGTGTTTTTGAGGTCACATTAGTAAGAAGATTCAAGTTACATTCTGAAGGACACTTCTACATTCTTGCACTCACTAACGCTGATGGTGTGATGGGATCATGGTATTAAAATGGGAAATAAAGTGCAAGTGATACTTTCTGTAGTATACAAAAAGAGTTTTCAACTGATCCATCAAACATCTTCGTTAATTTGATGTTTCTACTTAGTCTTTAAATGTTATGGATCTCTTGCTTAATTTTTTTTATAGCTAGAGAATAAAGGAAAAAAGAAATGACATCTCATCTGGTCAGCTTTCTAATACAAAATAGTAGCTAATGTGTTATGCACATATACGAGAATGCTGTTGGATAACTTGTCACTCTTCATTGAATTCATTAAATAAATCTTACGTTTTAAGCATCATTTGTAGTAGAATTTTACAGATTCATAATCTGTAAGGAGTGCAAACCAAATGATATACAACTTCTACTTCACAGATAATAAATAGACGGACTTTTAAAAACATTAAGGATTATGGAATTGCACTCTTAAAATAGCCAAAATACATGCGATTCTGTATAGAAGCAGAATATGATGATGAAGTGGCCTGATACATACATATTTCATGATTTTTCAACACTATGTCAACCATTCCCTGCTTCTCACTTGTGGAAAACCTTTCTTCTCAGAAGCAGTCAAAAAAGCTGAACTGTCAGTAAAAAAGGAAGGTGACCAGACTTTAGAGCTGTCACTGGGAGGAAAATGGTGATTGGATGGATTTACTAACCACTCAAAAGGAAAAGACTATCCAAGCTCTGCAAGTACAGTAGAATGGCTGTAGTGGTAGCTGCATGATTGACAGTAGCAATTTCAGTTCCTTTTACTCTCTTGCACTTCTAAAATGACATTTTTTTGTATGTCTTCCCTTCTCCCACTAGCAGTCAAATTATGTTGACTTATAAGGTTTAGTTGAAGAGTGATTTATGATAGCAGACCGTAGTTTCTTCAAAAGGGAGTCAATCACCTTTGTGATTTATTTTTGTATCTAGTTATACACAGGGATAGTGAAAGACCTATTTTGATGGTATAATAATGGTAGATTGTAGGCTAAACTGAGAAGAGATCATTTTATTTCCAGGACTTATCAGTAAACTACTTATAAACACTATTGATTTGTTGGCTGTTTCTTTGTACTCTTAAAGCATAGATTTGATTACATGTTCCTAATATTCTGCATTTGCTGATAAATTCTCTGCCTTGCAGTAGCTGTTGTGCTCTTGCAGCAGATCCCTATCTCTAGCTTTGTCAAAACTGAATGCAAGGCAATTAGAATTCACTTAGTATTACTATTTATTTCCTGCAGTAGCATTTCATTACTGTTGGCTGCACTTTCTGTCACATTGTAAAGAAGAAAAAAATGCCTTAGCATTGTTCCAGGAAAAAGTGAAACCAGCACTGGAGATGGTAGGCAAAGCAAACCACTGTAGCTCCATATAAACCCCACAAAAAGAAAAATACATTATACATGATAGTAGAATGTCATTATCTATGTCATATCTATTATCAGATATGCATTTAATCTATACAAATTTCTTAATTGAATTAACTTTCATGTTTTGTAAACTGGTTGTGAAGATTCCTTACAGATTTCCTTAGCAGTTTGTTTAGGCAAGGCTGTATTCACTTTGTAAGTACCTCTTTACTTAGTCACCTGTACTCTGTTAATAGCCCTCTAGACTGAAAGCAGATGCCTTTTTGTATCCTTAACAGAAAAACTGGTAAGTCTCATTGCTGTAAACATTATGATTTCTAGGTTTCTATGATTATTTTAGAGATACTATTTCAATTAGAAAATTGAGGAAGGAGAGAGATCTTGATAGCTTTCTCCAAATGAAAGCTAACCAAACAATGAACAATATGAAACAGATTAATTCTTAAGTAGTTAAAGATTTGCTTGCTTCACCTGGGCATCACTTGTTATTGATGTAATAATGTTTGTTCTTGGAAGGGCACAGATACTGCTAAAGTTTCCTAAGATGTAAGAGAGAAGAGTCATCACCTCTTGACACATATTTGTTATAGTTTCCCTTTTGGTCTAGGAAGTGTTAAAGGTCAGGGCTCTGGCTTTCAGGTTGAATCCCAAGAATTCTTACTTGAAGTTTTGGCTTAAAATACATTTTCCACATTTACTACAATTTGAAGCCATTTATGAGTTTTATGTGAATAAGATGATTATTTCATTGTTCATGGAGGGTCTACAAGATCCAAAACATAGGAATGTATAGATAACAGTGATGGAATAGAAGACTATGTCTGTTTATTTCCATAATTTTGAAGCTTTTCAGCTCATCTTTTCTCCTTCCATAACAGAAAGCTGATAAAGGTATATCAGAAAACAGTACAATAAAGTGAAAACAGCAAATAAATGTCTTGTTATTAGCAGTGTTTACTTGTAGTTTTAAGTTGGAGAAATTTATATCTCAATGGAAAGTAGGTTTGGTTTTTAGTTATAACTGGACAATGTGCCTCAAAAGCCAAGAGTGTGAGTCTTTAAGGAAATTGTCATTAATTCTGATAAATGAGACCCTATGCATACAACCTTTATTTAAATGTAAAAAGGGACTCTTTTGCACACACTTTAGTAAAGGAATGTTTTCTTCCTTGCTACCACTTTCATAATCCCCCGAAAGCTCTTGCCTGCAGTTCTTATATTTCTAATTCTTCCATTTTATATGACATTTACAGAATCACAGAATGGTAGGGGGTGGAATTGACTTCTGGGGAGCATCTTGTCCAATCCCCCTACTAAAGGAGGTCTACCTAGATTAGGTTGCACAGGAACATGTCCTAGATGGTTTTGAAAGTCTCCAGAGAACGAGACTCCACAATCCCTTTGGGCAACCTGTTCCAGTGATCCATCACCCTCAAAGGAAAGAAATTTTTCCTTGTGTTTCAGTGGAACATCCTTTGTTCTAGTTTGTACCCATAGTGCCTTGTCCTATCACTGGACACCAATAAAGAGACATACCTCATTAATATATACATGAACGTGTGTATATATATATATCACAACAACTTTAACTCTTAATACCAAGTTCTTTTCTGAATTTTGCTAATTAGTCTTTAACTCTTGGTAATACTTTCAGATTTACTTGATACATGAGCAAATGATGAAGCAAATTATTACAGGGACAAAAATGGCATCTGCTTTACAAGATAGGTTTTGTTTTGGAATGGGATATCTTCTTGCAAAAATAAGAAATGCTTGGGTTATTCTGTGATGCCTTGAGAATTTATGCATCCTGAAACTTTTATTACAAGTATTTGTTCTGAAAAATGTTTTCTACACACTGTGAAAATTATATTGTCCATTTTAGAGAAGTGTGTTTGCATGGTAGCTATGTACTAGACCTCTTATTTTTCAAGAGGTGGCATTTCTAGGCAACAGTGGCATGTTGAGTCTTTGTCAACACCCTAACACTGCTGAAGGTCTTATCTAGTTGAATATGTGGTTACATGAACCCTAGGAAGAGTGGATATGGTAGACTTTAGGGGTGGACTTCACTATGCAGGACCCTTCCAAATTCTCATGCCCTTGTGACCTCCAGCTACTCATGCACCTCAACTGTTCTTGGGAACCTGCCCACAGATGCAGCAGCCATACTCTTCTGGTTGGTAACTCTTTTTTCTCATGACCTGTTGACCTCTGAGCCTTCATGCATTATGAGTATCCATGGGAACTTGATAGGCTGTTACCCTCACACAGCATTTGATCTAGAAGATTTCTCTGAGTACTGTTGTGCAGTACAATGTGTTCAATACCAAATACTGACTTGCCTTTCAAAACAGAATCATAGGATTAATTTTGTTATATTTTACCTGATGTTTATGTAAAATGAACTTAAGGAAATCCATACTCTAAAATTTTGGTGTTTTCTTAAGCAACATTGAACATCCCTGTATACCTCCTAAGAAAGGGAAGAAATTAAATTGCAGTTTGGAAGAATTAAGACTCAGCAGTGTATCACCATGAGTAAGACATTAAAGAGGAAAATAATTTCCCTGCTTTCTGAGTTTTTGACTCATATTAGTGAATATTATGTCATGAGGAATTATGACATGAGCCATACTACATATTCAATAAACTTTTTTGCAGTTATATTACTCTCTTGGCAATGTTTAAATCTAACAGTTTTAAAGAAACAACAAAACTTTTTTTTTACACAGATTCTGAGAGGTACACTGTCTATAGTGAAGTAACTTTAAGATCTGTACTTTTCACCAAATATTTATACTGTCTGCAAATTGTTGTAGGTGCTGTTAGTCATCTCCATTTCATTGCTTATTTTCACTCCTGCAGCTTTATCATAGACCATAATATCTATGCAATGGAACCAGTCAGGCAAAAAGGACTTGTTTTGTGTTATTGACCCCAATATGTAGACTTGAGTCTTACTGTTTCTCCACTCACACTTATAGAAAAGGTTTTAGACATTAACAATTGCTGTGTTTCTTTAATCTAGATACTATAGAATGTATACATTTAAGTTATTACCAAGTTAAATATTTTCACACATCCTCTTGTTTTGGCAGATGATGTTTGATTTCTGTTTGCAAGACAAAAGTTCTGCATGTTGGATTAGGCAAAAGAATTAATGATAAGATTGTATTCTTCAGTGTTATATCCTGCAATATTGTAATATCAGTTATTATTGTCTTATCAGTGTGGGAAAACGTGTGTGTGGAACACTTGTTTCAGAGAGAAAGTCCAGTAACAAAAAACACTTTCTATTTGAGGTTTAATACTGAAGTTTAAAGGGATAGTTTTATTGTGTATTACTTACCATTAGCAAAAAGAACACTGAAGCTCTGAATCTGTAAAAAGCATTGTGTGAAATATTATTTGTAGAATAAGCAATTTGTACATTCATTCTTCTTTCATTAGTTTTGTCTGGTTTCCTACCACTATAATGTTTCATATAGAGCCTTACAACTAGTTTCTGATCTTAAATGTTCATTGTGTTACTGACAGGCTATAGGTACCCTTTAAGGTTGTCAGTCTCCCCAGAAGAACAAGGTTCTGTCATGTCACAAATATGAATAGGATGGAAAAAATAGATGCTTCAAAGTGTTTTTCTCCAGAATATGAAATATGAAATTTCCTCATTGTCCTGATGCTGTCTTCAGTTCCTTTAAAGAGCAAAAAATATTCAGATGCTGACATCTGAGGAATTGGTTCTGTCATGTACAGTGGAAGTTTTCCACTACTTCTGATTGTGAGTGGAAATGGGGACACCAGAGCCCATCCTCAGTGTTGAAGACTGAGGCAAAGGCAGCATTAAACATCTGCTTTGTCTCTGTCCCTATTTGTGAGGTGATCATCCTCACTGAGTAATGCACCAATATTATTCCTGATCTGCCCCTTGCAGTTAACATATTTTCAACAACCCTTTTTACTCTTCTTCACAGTACTGGCCAGCTTCAACTCTAGCTGGGCTTTGGCCGCATGAATTTTCTCCCTACACCTGCGAACAGCATTCGTGTAATCCTCCCAGGTTGCCTGACCTTGCTTCTGCTGGCCATACACTTTCTTGTTTTGCTTAAGCTTCAGAAGCTCCCTGGTCAGCTAGGCTGGCATTCTGCCTCACCTGCTTGACTTCTAACATTTTGGAGATAGCTGCTCCTGTGTTCTCAGGAGGTATTACTTGAAAAGTGGCCACAACTTATACACTCCAGCACCTTCAAAAGCTTTTTTCCAGGGAGCATTACTAAGTAGTTCCCTGAAATCTGCTTTCCTTGTATCCAGAGTTGGAAGTTTTTTCAGCAGTTTTCCTCCTGTCTCCAGGGTTTTTTAAACTCAACAGCTTGATGGTCACTGTGGCCGAGATGGCATTGCGACTGTCTTACAACATAGTTGAGCTTCTTTAATCCATAATCATACTTTCACTCCTAGTATGTTTACTGTTTACACCAATAAAACAAAAGTTTCTTAAGTAACTATTTCAATGATGTGTTAACAGTCAATGGCTGCCAAATGGGAAAACTGTGAAAGTGATCAAATTTGTGTCTCAGGCCCAATAAAGCTTCAAAGGCTACACACATTATTGAAGTGATGAGGTGCTTAGACTTGAAAGCTGTACTTAGAGCCTTCACCATCAGTCTCTGTATAGAATTTCTGCTGGAGATTTCTTTAAAAAAAAGACTTTGAGGAAGCCAGCTCTGAAAAAAGATCTGTAAGAGAGAAGTAGGTAAGGGAAATATCAACATATAAGTTTAAACAGAAGTCTTAGATTAATTATTATGTGAAGTATGGAGATTGATGATCAATACCAAAGAAGGTGAGAAGATTGTAAGGACATTTGGAAGTAAAACACTGTTTCTTAAGTTCTAAGGACGTAGCATATCAATTATTCTTTTAATGGTTGCCACTCTGGCAGCTCTTAACATAAAACAAGCTCATCAGAAGCTTTGCCAGATAACCTCTGGCTTTCTACACAGATTTTTGAGCAACATCTATAAATCATATTTTATGTACGAGTCTGTCAGTGAAACACAAAACTTAACAACTCTATAGCTACTGCTTGCTAAGTTGGTAGACTTTTTCATTGCCAATTTAGTAAATTATGAAATTGCAGTAATGGTTAGATCTGTGTTGATGATGTTAAGTTAAAAGCTCCCTTTAACTACTTCTCACGGAAGATTTTGCATGAAGGGAAACTTCAAACAAGATTTCAAATACATCTAAAGGCTGTTTCTAAGTTAGATGATTCAGAAATATGATGTTTCCTGTTCTGTTGTTGCCCATGTCTTTCCACACATAGATGTGTTCTAGAGTAATTGACTGAGTAAGGACTACTGTGCCAAAAGAGTGGGGATCACATACTTGAGATAATTTTAGATTATAGCTCCTTTATTATTAGATTATTATTATTACTGTAACAAAAGTAGTAAGTAACTCAGGACAGGCTAAAAAAGTCATCAGGTTTAATTCAGCTTCATTCAGTGTTTCAACTATTTTAATTTTTGAAAAAGCAGAGTGAAATAGCTGATACTGGTCTGCAAGTAACTGCAATGATTCTTCTAGTGAGTATTCGCTTTCTACACTACTTCTGTGTCTGGGGATATGTTCAAAAAGTACAAAAGGGTTATTGAAAAAGTGCAATTAATATCTAAAAGTGTCAGAGAAGCCTTAAGAACAGCCTGAATGAAGAAATAAGGGAAATGACAGCAAAATTTCAAGAAATGATCTCTTCAAAGAAAGTAGGCAAAAGAAGATTCAGGAATTGTTCCTTCTGGAGTCAATTGCTGTTGAAAAGCCAACATAAGTTATTTTTTTTCCCTGCTAGATAAGATTTTTAACAATCACCTTTGTTTTTGTTTCCATGAAGAATGGATTCTTGGTCCAGATGATACTGACATGAGTTGAAAAATTTCTCACTTGAGTTTTGGTTTAGCTCACTGAACTAGCATAATATTTTGTAATGGATCCAAACAAAAGTGTATGAAGTATCCAGCTTGTTAACTGACCTAAATATCTTTCACTTGATTACAGACTAGTTTTTATAAATATTATTTATGTTACTTGCCATAGATCTTCATGTATATATATGAAGCAAAACACTTAATCTAACCTTAATGAACTCTTTTGAGCTGTATTCTGGCTCTCTAAGAAACTTGTTGATGTCTTTTTCCTCAGCCCAAGAGAGAAGTAAAGTACAACTAAGGCTGTAAGACACTAGTAGATCAATCAGTCAGGTTTAAAATGTTACAATGTCAATCATTAATCAGCCAGTTTAAGCATGGCACATTATTCTTTTGGATGGTAAATGTTGTTAGTAACTTAACCAAGACATTATTAGATTATTTATTTTCACTTATTCAGTTTAGGTCTCCCATGTGTTATTTCAACATCCCTTGGGTGTGAGAGGAATTTAAAACTAATTGTGGCTTACCTAGTTTGTTTATAGAGCTAATACTTTTCAGTTCTGTGTCTCTGCGCTACCTGTTTAAGAAATTAATGTTCTGTGAAATTCAAATTAAAGAAAAAGAAATTTAAAACAAATACCAAAATTACTACCTGCAATATGTTACAACATAAATATACAATGAAAACCATACATTTTCATGTATATTTTTGTAGAAAAAAATTATTTTCTAAATCCAAATTTTGCTATCATGTACACAACATGTAAGCTTCATAAAAGTAACATATATATAAAATAAATGTCAGGATGTTTTTATTTGGCATGTGTCTTTCAAATATGTACATAATCAGAAATATGTAAATAGGCTTAAATGTTTGTATCTAGTCTGTGTCATGTAAGGTATTAAGATGCTCACAAACTTTTTTGACAAGTTATGTACCAATCCTGCTTTTTGTTAATTGGCTTAAAATTTCAAAATAAGCTTGCATGATTACAGCTGCATTTTTCATCTTTTCACTTGCTGTTGGCTAGTTATGATTTAGATCCGTACACCTGTCTGGACCATGGCATAGAGCACAGCTGAAAATCTGGATCTGGTGAGAGTTTCTCTAGAGACCCACATGGACTGCCCTGCTCCTGGCATACCCTAGGCAATGTGGAGATTTGAAAAATGTTATTAAAACAGAACTACATAACATATTTTTTCTCAAAAGAGAGTTGGATGGATTTAAACTTAATTGAATCACAGAATCACAGAATCATTACGGTTGGAAAGGACCCTCAAGATTATCTAGTCCAACCGATAGCACTACACTACTCTTACCCCTAAATCATCCCCTATCAACTGCATGGTCGCTTGCAAAATATGGATTTGTTCCCAAAGTGTGAATTTCAAAGAAAATGCCATCCCTCAGAGAACCTAATTATTAGTCTTTGGGTGTTTTGTGGGTGTTTTGGTTTTGGGTTTTGTTTTGGTTGGTTGGTTGTTTTTTTAATCCTCAGGATAGCAGAGTAAATCCAAAAGCTGTTGAAACTCTGTTGAAGCTGTTAAGAAGGCTGTGTCTTGCTATCTTTTATGAAAAGCATTTTGTATCTAAGAGGTCAGTTTCAATTTCTCCAAGTGTTACTAATGAAGCAAAATTGCTAATAATTGCATTTTGTTGTTTTCTTTCCACTGCAAGAATGAAGACAGAATACAGATGAGTCAAAATCACTCCATATTTTGTCTGACACAATTCAGTCTGCAGTGGTAAGGAAAGTTTGTCTTCACTTTCACAGAGGTGACACAAATCACCTTGACAGTCCTGATGTGGAGAGGAGAGGAGAGGAGGCAATTTCCTGGATAGCATTTGTCTGGGGGAGATTCACACTTAGCCTGACAGAAGGTCCCACCAGGCCTGAGTTCCACCTCCATTCAAAATCTTCCCATTCTGCAGGAGAAGGACTCAACCCCCCTGTAAATAGAAAGAGGCATTATCTTATTTTTTAGAGTCAAAAGAGTTTCTTCACTAAAGCCACAGACCTAAACTCCAGTTTTTTCTCTAGACAAGCTAAATATTAAAACTGAAGTTGTTCAGCAGTTGGTGGCTATTTTTGTGGGATCCTTATCCAGCTGAGTCCTACATAGTGACAAACTTTCTGGATCTGCAGGTTCCTTTTCCTACATCTTCCTTTGCACAATGATGATCAAGAATTCTAATTGCTAGATGTATGTATAGATTATATACCAGAAGATGAAACAATCGCCATAAGGATTAACATTATTTCATTTTATAGATTTTTTTAATATCCTTGGGATTCTAAAAGTTTCAATCTTTCTTTGGATGTGATTGGGATTTTTTTGGTGGCAGTTTTGTTTTCCTCCAGAGTCTAATATTTGGGGGTTTGGATATGAATTTATTTATGTTTCCTTTGGATTGAAAATCAGCAGATGACTTTTTGCTTTCAAATATGAAGTTACAAGGTTTTTTTACTTTTCCTTTTCTGAGAGAGAGAATTTGTAGCTTCATTCTTTTTAAAATCCCTATAAAAATGTAATTTTAGTTTTGTATGGCAACAAAACCAAAAGATGCATACAGCTTTCCTGTATCATATATATCTACCTGTTAATTTGTGTGAACTAAAACTAAAGATTAATTTAACCTTTTGTCTAGAAATATGTACAGGCATTACAAATCTTAATTAATATTTTTTCCTTTTGGAAGAAAACATTTATAAATCTGTGATCCATTTCCGTTTCAAATCCTGTATAAAGTACTTGGGAAGAGCCTGCATGGTAACCTGGAATCTAGATTACTTAAGTTTTAAAGCCTATTTCTGTAACTGGATGCAAAAGTCTAAAGTGGTTGAAAATGTAACTTGTACTGCCCATGAATTACTACCATTGTAAATTATGCTCTTTGATCCTGTGTTGCACAGCAATCTACAGTGAATTATTGTGTGTTTATTCTTTAGGCTATATTTTGTTTCCCCTCATACCCTGTTACTGGGTGTAACATTTGCCCTGGGATTTCAGACCTTTTGTCTTAGAGCTCTACAGTAACTATTTGATCTCTCATTCTTTCATTTGTCTGTTTTCTCCTGCTGAGTCTTTTCCTCTTCTCAGAGAAGTCAGCTGGGGAGACATTAGGCCATTGAGTGATCATAGCCTGTCATGGGCAGCTGCCCAAGCTGTACTGTGCAGTGCTGCCCCTTCACAGGTCCCATCCCGAAAGAGGATGCTGCCAGCGTAGCAAGCTCCTGGCAGAGAGGCATATCCCCAGTGTTACTGGAGAGGACAAGGGTACTCCTGCAGCCTCCTCTTACCAGGGAGGGACTAGTAAACAAGGCAGATTCTGTAGCACCTTGTCTGGCTGGCATTGAAGGTTCAGTGTAAAATTTGCTTGTGACACTAGCTGTCAAAATTTCTTCTCCTCAGATGAAAAAAGTTAAAAAGTAAAACTCTTGCAGCCTTTGAGGAATATTAAGAATCCATCATTTCCTCCACTCAGTCACCTCTGTTGCATTGCAGGATGTTTTGACCTTTAAAAATAAGATTTGAAAACTAAAGTCCAATAGCCTAGAGGACTTCTGCAATTCATATGTATATTCATTCTACTTTGGTTAATGAAGCAGTTGGAAAAAGAAGGAAGACAAAGGTTCAGATAATTTATTACTAGTCTGAGGTACTAGATCAATTTCAGGAAGAGTATTATCTGTAGTAAATGACTACAGGAAAGAAAGATACAGTACTGTACAGCTATTTGCAAGGGTGTTTTGATTTTTATAGGATAGGTGAGGTCACAGATCTTTTAGATATAGCACAATCAAACAGAAATTCGAAGTAATACACATAGGGAAAAAAAATCCAAACCAAACCCAAGTATTTATTTATTTTGATATTATTCGTTGTTTAACAGCATAACTTGAGCTGAACTAGTCTTTAAATGGTCAAGATTTATTTAGACCTAGAATGCTTTTCTTTGACCCTTGCACTGCCTGGGTAGAAAAAGACATGAGTGCTAGCTGCTTGTGAGTGCTCTGCTCTTACAAGCCCTTAGAGAACAACCTGTCACAGGTAGTCCCCTAATTTAGCTAAACTCTTTGTGTGGCCAAGGTTTTATGATTGTGTTCTTGAGATGGCTTCAGGCACATCTTATTTATAGAATATGCTTGCTGTCTCCTTCCAAACAATCTTTGATTCTCAAGACCACAGAAAGCCTCTTATTTTCCCATTACAGGGACTCCTTAACTTCTCTTAAAATGAATGGTCCCTGTGCTCTTACCATGGTTTCTTTTCTTCCCTCAGTAAGTGACTGGAGATCTATATTTCTGTTTATTTCTACAAGCTGATTCTCCTCAGTAAGAGCTGTTTCCTCCAGTCAACACATGGGCTTTAAGAACACTATAAAATTGATTATCCTGACTCATCCATTGGATGCCTAGCTTGTTATTATAAGTTCTTATTACCTACTTAGGCCAGCCATCAGTGAAGGCTCCTGGAAGAAGCCATTTGAGATCTTTTATTTTTTACCAGAAAGTTATTCTTCACTGCTGCCACATGGGAGCCACTTCTCTAATGCCCCAGCTGAGATGGAACACATCACCAGCTAAACCATTTATCTAATGGAAGTGAACCTCACTTCACTTACCTGAAGAGATCAAGATAAATGTTGATGTGTCAGATGTACTGTATCTTATTGTAACTCCACCAAAATGAGCTCTTAGATATTTTAATACATGATAGTAATATTTTCATTATCTCCAAAGCTTTTCTAAGACTTTTTCTACATAGGCTTTTATGGTAAATTTAGTTGTTAAACTGACTTCAAGTAGGCATATACTTTCTTCCCCAAATAAAATAGAGACATTGAAAACTGCAAATAGAAAGTAACTGTGAAAAAAAATGTTCTGCTGCAGTATTTGGCAGAAACCCCTTTATGGATCATGCCAACTTCAGAAAAATAAGACTTCAGAAAAATTGATGAAATAAGTAATTATTATGTTATGATCATTTAACAAAAAAGGTTGTAAAGTATTTTTGCTAAATACAAAATTACTTTCCATAATAAAAAGAAGTGCAAATACAAACCAATTTGGTTTTATGTAGCTAGAGGAAAACATTAAGATCAGAATCTATGGCATTTATGGATCTAAATTAAATGCATTTTAGTGTATAGTTCTCAGTGTTTTTTGAATGTGTCAACAGAAATTTGCCTCATGAGGAAGTCTATAAACAAATAATATGTTCCTACGTGTATCTTTAGTCATACTGCTGGTTTTATTTGCTAATTGAATCAGTAATCTACAATAAAAATCATGAGGCTTAGTTATTCCACTTCCCTCATTATACATTGTCAAACAAGAAGTAAAAGGAATTCTGTTGGTTTCATTTTGTTGCAATGGATTTGGTAAGTTCCACTAAAAATAATGTGCATATATATATATTATAATATAAAAATTAAGTGTTCTTCTTACACAAAATGCATTTTCCAGTGTTTTGAACTCAAGTAAAAGTCATTTGTTCAGGCAACAGACAGAAGTTGCTGAATAGGCTTAGAAAACAGAAAATCATCATTTATCTGGGTTTCACTCTGCTATAAGATTATAGTCAGCATGTAAAATAAAAAAAATGAGGAAAAGGCATTTGACCATGAGACCTGAATGTTCATTATTTTTGTTCCAGTTGAGGAAATTCTGGGCTTCAGAAATCTATGGCAACTTTTGAAGTTATATTTAATCTTGTTTCCTCCATCAATAGAGGAATAGTTGTTTCTAACTTTGTGACTGTTTACATCTCAATCCACCAGAAAAGATAATTAAATGTACATGCAGCCACATAGGCAAATACTTCCTAATCCTTTTCATCTGTGAACCTTACTTCAGGATGGAGTAGGGACTGGGGATCAGGAAAGTTAGGAAAAATAGTACTGTCAGCTTTGCAGAAAACTAAGCATTTCACAGTCTTGCTTCAAATTTCACACAAAAGAGAGAAAAAAATTCTCTGTTGTGGGAGGATAATTTTGCTGAAAGAAGTGTTCAGTGCTAAAATGTCATAGTGTCTGTTGGGACAGAGCCACCATTCTACCAGGGAGAATTAAAACAGCCAACATCTTCCATGAGCATCTGTGGCCAAAGTGGAAAACATTAATAATGGACTGAATTTATGAACACATGGGTTACTGAGTGAAGTTAATCACAAGTTACAGGTATTCTTACCCACAATTGTAGTAGTTTTCATGCAATTTTTAACCTTCCTCTAAAAATATGCTTTCTGGATCCTGAAAGGGTCAAACTTTGAAGTACAAATTAAGAAACAAAAGACTCTAAAGGTTCAGAAAAATTTCAGATGAGTGACCTCTGCCATAGTGTTAGGACAAAGGTGGGGTTTAAGCATCCAAATCTGCTGCAGCAGGCCTGCGACACTGGACACAGCTCGATCCTTGACTGCACTCACAGACCAAACAGGCCATGCTGTATGAGCCGGAGGAGCAAGTCTGGAACTCTGAGCAGCATCCTGCAGTCTAACTGAGTTGGACCAGCCTGCCAGTATACATTAAAGAAGTCTAAAGTTATTCTTCTTTATATGGCCTACCAGTTATCCTAAAGAATCAAAGATAAGCTGGGAGCACTGAGTTCATCAGCCAGGTTCCTTCAGCACATGTTACAGCTGGAAAAAGTGACATCAATTTTTTCCCAGCAGATTTTTCCCACATCTGTTACATCAGGCTGATACTTCCATTGCCAAGCGTGTGAAGTAACATGTTCCCTTAAACTAGAAGAGCAGCAAAAATTTAACTGGAACATAGCTAAGAACTGCAACAAACTGATTTTTACTTTGACTTTTGAGGTGCCAACCATAACAGGTGGAAGAAAGGGCAGCTCTTCTTGAACAAATTTCATATCTAAAACAGCTTACTCAGCCCACTGCTTGGTGGCCCACTCACTAAAATTGCTTATTGTCATTAGAAACCAAAAAGCATAAAATGATGCAGAGCATCACTGCAATGTGTCATTTTCTGGGGAAAGCTACCCCCCACCCCAAAGCTGGTGGCCACAGCTCCAGGCATCCGATGGAGATCCTGTAAAGTTCTCTCTCAAGATGAACTATGCACAGACCTTCTGCAGAATAAGCAGCCTATTCAGCCTGCAGAGTTACTGCAGCATGTGTGCTTCATTAATTATTATTATTCATGTTTTAATTGTTATTATTTTACAGTGCCCAAAGGAATGTACGGGTTTTGTCATCTGTTAAAGATACAATTAGAAGAACTAGGCTCAAAGGAGCATCAGAAGCAGATGGTATGCTGGCAGTTAAATTTATAAAACTCTTCTCTCAAGTCTCACCAGCAAGAGAAATAGCTTTTTTGCCTTTTAATTTTTTTTATTTTGCTTTTAGGCAAACAGTTCATTTCCAGATGAGTTTGCAGTAGTCGAGAGGGTAGAGAGGGACACAACTGAGTCTCTTAAGAGTTTTGACATTCAGAAAAAAACTTGACTAAAATTATTTTGTCTGAGTCACAAATCATTTATTCATATGCTGTTGCCACAGAGAAATTTCCACTAGTTCCTAACCCAAATAATATGTGCCATGTGTCCAGCTCCTCTCTTCTGTCTGTCACGTTTCTAGTTAACCTTGTTAACTGGGTTAGTGGAAAAACACTGGTGTAATGTGACACAGGCAGTGACCTGCCAGATGGCCTATGCAGATCAGATGAAGAATATCAATTTCAAGGTTGGTTGGGGGTGTGTATAGAACCACTACTGCTAATAAAACCTCAGATCTTTTACAAACACACCCTTCACAGCAAAGCAGTAGCCTTCCGAGGTACCAGGAGCTGATCTGAACTGCAGGTGAGAGTGTAAGTGCTCACATACCAGAAAGAAAAAAAAAACTTTACTGAAAGGGCAAATAGTAAGGCTGTCAGAGAGCTAGGATTACTTGTCTAAATGGCATTTAGAGTCAGGAAACAGCTGGTCTTAAATAAGCAAATACTGTTTAGAAATTACTATTGTGCTCAGTAAATATGGTGATACAGAAGTGTTAAAGGATTTAAACAGCAAAAAGGCATTGTGGAGTTTTCTACTTTTCTCCTGGTAAAATCTGCAACCTGTGAACATTTAAGTAAAATTACATTACAGTTCACAATTATTATATGAATGAAAATCATTCCCAACATGTATTGTTAATATAGGCTAGTTGGAATACTCTTAAGCTCCCAGCAGTGGGTCAGATTCTGCCAATTTGTTAGAAAGTTTTGCAACACCGATATTTCCCATGTGGATTATTCGAAGGCTCTGCTAAGCTGCGTACTGAATTGCTTTTTTTCAAGGACACATTATTTAGCTATGTTTGCATGGTGTCCTTCTCCTCTCCCTAGCACCTATACAGAGCAAATATATTGTCCTGCACACTTATTCCCAAGTGCTGCATGGACAGATGAAAGTGTGGCCCCTCTCCCTCTCCTCCTGCTGCCTATGCACTGTGGAGTGGGGCCAGACATGCTCGTGAGAATCTTTTCTTACTAGTCTCCAGTGAGCTCACTAGACCTCGTGGAAACATATGTTTCAGATATTTTTTTCTTTGGGGGGGAGGAAGAAATAAAAATAAAAGATTTATGAGTTCTGCCATACTTTCCAGCCACTTTACAGAACAACTGAAAGTTTTCAAATATTCCAAAATGTAAAAAGCAATAGCTTGTTTTAGACAAACAAATCAGTTATGTCTTTCCCAACCAACTAAATGTTCCAGGCAGTGGGAGGCACATGTGCTATACCAGAGGGGATAAACTGTTATCCATGAAGGGATTAGTTTGTAAGTCCTCACAAAAGAAACACCAACATTATCCATGCATAGTCTGCTTTCTTTCTTCAAAGGAGTCAAAAGCACAGCTAGCTATGCAGACACATATCTGGACAGTTCAAATCTCCAGTGAGTTTATGTAGAAACATGACTAGGAACCTGGGTCACTACAGGTCCCTTATATCCCTTTTGTAGATTCATTGTCATTATCTGAACTCCTTTATTGTGAGGGTAGCTGAACACTGGAACAGGTTTCTCAGAGAGGTTGTGGAGTCTCTTTGCCTGGAGAGATTAAAAAACTGTCTGGACACAATCCTGAGTAATGTGTTCCAGAGGACCCTGATAGGGCAGGCAGGTTGAACTAGATGACCTTTGGTGGTCCCTTCCAACCTTAATCGTTCTGGGATTCTGGGATTAATTGGCATATGTGCTGTCCATATAATTTCTGTACAAAAGCTCTCTCTCCATTGCCTATCAGCCTATGCCCACGTTCCAGTTTAGCTTAAATAGCTCATACTCTCTTCTGCTGTTTATAACTCTGTCAAGTTGTTCTCAGTCTCCCTTTTGCTGAAGGAAGAGGTTTTTTTCAGTGTCTTAAGTATAATTAAAAGAATGATTTAGTCAGTGTGTTAATAATATATAAAAAAGAAACAAAACCAAAACCAACCCCCCCCAAATATCAAAATGAGTATGCACAGTTTAATCCTGGCTTGTGTCAGACACACAGCTCTCTCCCAGACTGGATGCTCTCCAGATGGTTGTGGTTGCATTAGCATTACATTTTATGGGATCTCATATGCTGTAAACCTCTGGAGCCTGTCCACAGTGCTAGCACTGCTTCTAGCTCTGACCCCTGAGGCATGTTTTCCCCAAGTGGACAGCTCACATCTAACACTCTTCTCTGAAGTGAGGACCCTATATCTCAGTGCGTATACACAGAAGCTGTGTGGGCTGCCTTGCTGTGGAAAGGAAAAGCATGTATCACTGCATCAAAAGTCACATTTGTACACTGTAATTTCATGATATGTCAATTTAATATCATGAAATCAGCTGGAGACCACAAATGGTGCATACAAAGATTTCCCAGATTACCACAGCTTGTAGGAAAACATTTGGCAGTTTGACTATAAGACATGATTCTAGGCTGGAGGAAGCTTCGAGACTTAGAACCCCACCCTAAATATGAAAATAAACAAATAAGCAAAACCCCCTTGAGTTTTAGCCAATGAAATTAAAATTTTATATGAATTTTCCAAATGAACAAAATCAGAGCAAGAACAGAATAACAATTCTCATCTGTCCCAGTGAAGTACAAGCTACTTTCCCTTGCCAGTTAAGAAAATAACATCAAATAGCTAAATATATTTGCACCCTGAAAAGGATTTGTAGAGGTGTGCAAACCCTTCATGAGCCTGAAGCTTTTTCTCAGAGGCACTGTAGACAAGATCTTCCCTTACTGCACAGGAAACAGAGGGAAATAGAGGAGTTCTTATTCCCAGTTCTTGGTTTTATATATAACCAGTGAGGAACTACAGCCACTTTAAGAACACTGTTCATTGCTAGGTGAGACCTGGTGGAGGCATATTGCTGCAAAGGATGGAGTAAAACATTTATATAATGAATCTCTTAGTCTTCTCTTTCCTGAATTCTATGAAGTGGAAGATCTTGTGACATAACATTATTAAAAGATTATAGTTTAATTTAGTTTTACTGTAAAACTAAAGGACTTCCAGTACTTTTGTAGTTTGTAGCATTTGCCCAGAATTATTTCTTGCAACGTTGCTGATTTGTGCAGAATATTTAAATGCAAAGTACACACTAATCTTGCAAGAATTGCTACACACACTAAGATAAAAAAAATCACCAAACAACAACAACGAACCAATCAACCCAAACCTCTGAAAAAAGTGCTTGGATTAAAGATGAATTGGTTTTGGTTTGTTTGGAGTTTTTTTCAGCAAAATGTATGTCATTACAAAGGCAGAGGCTGATTGCTTGCAGTTAATTCAAAGGGCTATATAGTCTGTTTGGCACCTTCATGTAAACAATTGTAAGTCTTGGGTTTTGTGAATTGCATTAGTTTTGTGGTGATGCATCAGGGCTTACATAAGAGAACAAGACATACATGAACATTATTTTGGGGGTAATAACACAAGTACATATATCCACACCTACCACACTCCAAAACTCTTTGAACAAATTGGCAACAGGATGTGGCAGCCTCAGATGCCTTAAAGATAATACACATCATGGAAAGGTCTCCAAAGGAGGAAAGGGAGACCTTAGTGATGCCATCTCTGGAGGAGTGTCCAGTCTGACTCCAGAGGGTCCATGTGTGAGGGAGGATTTGAGAATACCTTGATTGGCACTTAAACATACATGACACCAGAGAATTTCAATGAGAGATAAAAGCACACATGATGCCAGACTTCCTTAATTCTTGTGAGGTTTACAGAGGCTAGGGATTTACACCAAGGAAGTAATAAAAAAGGACCAAATTCTTGACCTGGTTAGTTAATAGTAAATAAACACTGAACAGCTCTGAGTGTCAGCTCTGCACCCGAGTGCTCCAATAAATGTTTGATCTCTGTGAAATTCAGGAGGTGAGTTCACATGTGTGAGATGCACTACCAATGTTGCTTTAGTACCAACAATAAGTTACCTCAATCTTTATTGTGTCTCATTTGCAACTGAAATGAGAGTATAACGGTGACTGATCACCCAGCTGTGTTGCTTATGCACCCCTTTTCAGTGAAAATGTGCTGAGTTATTCAGGATTTACTTTTTTAAACAGCCTCAATTAAACTAGCTCATTTTCCACAACCCTGGGGATCCCTAACGTATTTCACTCAAATTAAGATTAGACATTTTAAACAGCTCATGCAAGCAATCTAACTTGTTTCACTTGAACTGTGCAAAGAAGCATTATCAGCAAAAAGGTGAAAGAGTGTGTCCAACAGCTGGGGAACAGCTGGCAGGCAGTGACCCTCTTAGAGGAAACAGCTGTTTGCAGAAGACACCTGTCCATGCCCCTGTTTCACTTTTACATTCTAGGAAAGGAGTATGGGGATCTGTACACTGAAATGTTAGCTACCTCAGTACTATGCAACTAGTCATCTCCTTTGGGCACCTTGAAGGGTGAAACTTCCAGGAGGTAATAGTAATGGAAGCAGATGGCGTGAATTAATTAACTAACTGAAGTGTGAATGAATAAAGTAGGTATATGCCTGTCTTTTGGGTACTATGCACTAATCAGTCAATTTAGATGCAGTAGATAAATTTTAGAATGCTAAATTAGGGCAGAAAAATCTTGTTTTTCAGATATAGTCACTCTATTATTTGTATCTGTATATGTGAAAATATCTATAGATACAAAATTATGGAAGATATTTGCTCTAAAGAACTTTGACTTTCAAAAAGTACCAAGGGTATAAGAAAGAAAGTCTGTGTTTATATCACATCACAGCCAATACAGCAAGAATTAAGGAGGCATAGGAGTTAAAGGTGATCTCTCGCTATCCTCTGACCTGGTCTCAGGACTCTTAGGACTCTTAATTTCTTAGAGTCTTTAAAATCAGAGTCTTTGTTCCAGAGACAGTCTTTAAAATTATGAGATCACATTTTCTGTCTTTTAATCTCTGTATCCTGCATTTACATTTTACAATATAAATGAAGTATTGCACAGTATGTCATTCTTATATCAATGTCAGGATTTCAATTGTGTACTACAGTCCCTGTGATTGGATCATGTATTGTACTCTTTAGAATAAAACGGGCAAGCCACCCTCTTGAAAAATCAATATTTATCTGTCTCCATTCTTAGTACCAGGATCAGTATTTAAGGGAGGAAGGGATTTGCAAATTGACAGTACAATATGCTGTATGTAATTACATGAAAGTGGAAAAGATCTCTGGAGATGAGGAAACCAGAATCAACTCCTCCACCAAACTCAGCATTTGAGTTTATTATTGAAAGCATTCCTTCTGCTCTCACTGAGATTAAGATTTCACTGTAACACTCAAGGCCATGTTGGCTGACCTGGTGCTGTTCTAGGAAGTATTATATTCTTACTGCATTTCTCTCCTGAGACGGGTAATAAGTTCACATCCTGAAGGAGCACCTAAATCTTCGAGCTCCTAACCTTTTGTCAGAGCTACTTATTGCATGGGTGAGAATGTGAGGGGTTTAGCCTAATGAAGGAACCTCTGCAGGCTCCCAGCTCCATGTTGTCTGTTTAATCCATCATGGTGAGGCAAATACATTAGCCATTTAACACAAGACTCCTTACGCAAGCCTGGAATAACCACAGCTTGTGGGAGACTTAACCACATCATGACCATTCTTGTGTGGCCTCAGATTGCTACTGAAGCACAAATGGGGAGTTTTCTGTGCATTTTAGAGAAATTAATGCTGGAACACTTTTAAATTTAGATGTTGGGTGTCCTTTCAGACCAATAAGTTTATGTGTGAGACAGAGTTTACTAATGAGCTAGTCTCTCTCATCTGTTAAGTCTATGTAAATGTCAGTTACAAAATATTTTGACCGCACTGACCACAACATACAACCACATATGTGTTAGAAGAAAAAAAGCTATTTACATAAAGAGTTATCCATTAATCTTAACTATACTGAAGTCAAAATATTATGTCGTTGTTTTGAACGTCTGAGGTTTTACTCTGTGATATTAAGAAGCAATGTATTTTATTAGGAATACTTCAACGCTACCAACTAGCACTAGGTACTATAGACTATAGAAAAGAATATATTTGCCAACTTTGACTTGGCTAGTAACTTCCAGTTCACTGCACTATGCCTCCAATCTTTTATTAATTATATGTGGACATTCATAGAAACACATTTTGTTTCTCATTCCACAGTACTTGAAAGCTACAAATGTCACACAAAAGTTCATTTTAAGAATACATCTCATACATTCCCATGGGGTTTTTTTCTGTGATGAATATTACTACTACAGCTCCTGCTGAGATGAGTTCATCCTTAGTTGGAATTCCATTGACTCACTCTGCTAGGTCTGGAAGTCTCCAAATTAAGGCCAAAGGATGATGATATGATGTCTTACTATACTCAAATCTCATAGCTACATATGAAGAAAACAAAAAGTTTTACAGCTGTGTGTATATGTGACAGACTGCACCTGTGATTTTTTTTCCTGCACTGTTCTGTGCCTTTTTTTTTTGTCCCTTTCTTTGGAGTATAAACAAAAGATACTTGAATTTCTTTGGTCAAAAAATATATTATTTCAGGTTATTTCCCATGCATGTGGCCTATAACCATGTATAATAACACACAAAGGTTAAAAATTTAATGATTTCATTGTTCCCTATTCATTTCAGAATCAAATCTGTGTGTTCTGAAAAGTAATACTGTGTCACCAGTAATTCATCTCAGAATGGCTCTAGTTGACAAGTGCTTGAATAGGTTAGAATTTTTTGAGCATAGATGGATTTCAATCTGTCCCATATTGAGAGTTGAGAATTAATAGCAGGCTTCCACTCAAAAATCAGATCTTCATAGCATGGAACACAGATAAGTATAGATAAGTCTTTCAAGCAGATTGACATTATTTGTCTATTGACTTAATTAAGCATGGCAAAGTAAATGAAACAAGACAAACACGGTCATTTTAATTTAATTTAACCCAGAGCTTGTCCTAAGAAAACAGTAATACACACAGAAGTCTTCTGAAATAGTCATATCCAATTAATTGAACTGTGTATAGACAGAAAAGGGTCAGTCATAAAAATTAGGTAGGTGACGTGAGTTATGCTCTTATAATAAGAGGTCAGAAGGCAGCGTTTACTTTGTCCTGATAATTGATTATCACTGCTCACCTTCACTTACTGACTAAGTTGGAAATACTTTGTAATGAGAGTCTCACTAGATCTTAGTGCTCAAGGACAGAAAGACTATTCTGGAAGAGCTATTGCATTTCTTGATTTGAAAAATTTATCATCCCAGAAATCAGAAAGATAAGCTATTGAGGAAAAACAAACAAACAAAACCCAAAACCTAAAAACACCCCTTCCTCCAAAAAAACACCCCAAACCAAAACACAAAAACCAAGCCACAAAAGAAACAACCCAGTACAGTTGTTTAAAAATATCACCAGTACACAGAGATGAACACATATATATAAACATAATCGTTATCAATGGTGAAACCACTTAAATTATCAAGTTAAATGAGAAAAATGAAAGTTAATTGGATTTTTTTCAGCAGTTCAGAGCTTCCACAGTTGGTTTTATGAACCTCAGGCTGGGAATAGTGTGAAGAAACACTAAGCTGTTCTCATTAACCACTTAAAAAGGAGCTGGTATGAAAGTGCTGTTCACTACACAGCACTATACTTTTCACTCATCTTTCTCCCCCTTTATGCCCTTGTTTCCTTACCTTCCTTATGAAGTAGAGCCCTCATCCACGTGTGGAAGAGCTCTGCAGTGCAAAGAGCAGTGGAGCCTTGGTCCATAACTACTTGTGTAGCAGAAGTAATAGAGCAAGAGGTCTTTGCTACTTTATGTAAGATAACAGAATTAGACCTGATTAGAGAAAAACACAAGCACTACCCGCCTATGGGGTCTAAAGAGAGATTGGTACCATTCCCTCTCACAAGATACACCTGTCTAGAACGGGACAGCAGCTAATATGGTTGCAGCTGTCCTAGCTCAAATTATCCTCTGTGACCAAAGGAGAGAGGATGTTATTTCTTGAAGGATATTCAGCCCCTCAGAGTTGGCTCACCATCTAACACTGTATGTAACTGGATATGTGACCTGACTTCTTCCAGGTGACTTCTCATTGCTTCACTCAGCGCTGAAAGAGTCAGAGTGATCATGGCCAGATGCATTCATTAAAATTTCAATAGATTGTGTCTGCTTTTAAACTGAGAAATATTGATGCTCTAAAGAACAAGAATATGTCTCATCCCTTCTGTAGGGACATGTCTCTTTTCTTTACATCTTCTCTTTAGGCAGTAACCTAATTAAAGTCTGGCCCAACATATACTCACTCATGTACAAATGACTTTGAAATTTGCTACAAAGGGAATGCTGAGTTAAGGCCATGCTTCAGTAAATGATTGCCTTTTACTCATCTTCATTGTCATTAATATGTACCTTTATTTATTACTTTCAGAGCCATTACTATAACACTTTTAAGAAGAACATATGTTGTTCAATAGCTGGCTTGGAAATTGAAATAAGTCTATGATTAATGCACAATATGTGCTACCACTACAATCTACTGATTAATGTTAGATTTTTTTTAAGGAATTATTAAAATTAATTAGAACCATGTGTTGATGGACTTAAGTGTAAACCTAATGGGCGGCATGACAACCCAAGGATTTGAGAAATGGTTACTTACAGAAAGAAAAGAAAGACAAAGGCTGTCCTTCATTATTAAAGTGGTGTGGAAATGCTACCTACTTCTTGATGTTTCCACAGAATTTCTCTGGGACACTTCTAAATGAAAAGCACTACATAAGATTGAAATATAGATACTGTAGATGAAGGAGACTAAATCTGTTTGTGTTCTTGGCTATAATGTTAATTTAAACTCTTAAAATGTTTCCACCTTAATGTGACCTTGGTTTTCCATACAAAGATTACAAAAGTATATTCAATTTCATCTATATGTTTATTATTTCATGTGTTTTTAAAGGAGAAACTATATAAGAACAAAGTTATTGCAGATTTTATCTGTCTTCCCTTTGCCTTAAATAAAAAACATAATTTCAAATAATTTAAATGTGTTTAGAAGAAATAAATGGAAAACAATGATCCATTCTCAGTCATTTGAAACTAAATGAGGTTTTTTCAGCCACTAGGCATCACATGTGGTATTGAGCAACATACTTGGTTTCCCAAGCCAGGAAGAGAACAACAGACAAGAGTATTCTCGAGTCCCATAGTCAGGAAAGTCATTCCTTCATGTAGTTAGAACAAAGGGAACTTGAATATTCCCAAATAATCTGCAGATTCCATTGTCAATAATCTTAAATTCTAGTCTAAGTAAAAATTCCTAATTTTAACCTATTTCTAGAGGATCTGGGTTCTTTTTTATTTTGCTTGTTTCAGGCAAGGCTGAAACCACATGAAAAACATCAGTGAGGGAGATGGGAGAAACCTAAGTCTAAGTTCTTGCTATGGGAAGTATTCATTGTGGCTTCATCCTCTAACTGCAGATCTGGTTTCTTTCCACTCTAAACTTTCAACAACACTCACCTAAGAATTAGTTAAATCTGATTTAGAATGTTGCTACTTATGATCAAAAGTAATTTGAAATCACTGCATTTCCTGAACAGACAACTTTCTCTCTAACTTCTTCAGAAAACATAGTCTGTAAAATCTCTCTATATATTTTTTACACTAATTTATCCACAAAACAAAATTCTATACTTCTAAGCTATGTCATTATATACTTTGTAGTCTGTATATAAAAAATCATTAAATACACCAAATACTGTATGCACAGTTCTTACAAAATACTGCACAAAAATGGCTTTGAAAATGTATGTCTAGGAAAGAATTTAACATGAAAATTGTCGCAGGCAGTTACACAATTTGTATAGAAGTCTAAAGTTGCTGAGTTTGTTGTTTTGAGGTGGTTTTGGGTTTTGTTTTTGTTTTTTTCCTCCAGGGAGCAAATATAAGACTTACTTGGCTTCTGCATCCAGTCTGAGATGACAGTACAGCAAATTATATCTCACAGGTTTTTCCCCAAGATGATAGTGTTGGGTGGACAGGTGGACTAGATCATCTCAGAGGTCTTTTCCAACCATAATGATTCTATGATTTACGATTCCACAGTTCTATGGCTGGAATTTGATGCTCCTACCACAGGTACGTAAGCCATGTTAGATATTACAGGTCTCTTCTGGCCTGCACCAGCAAAAGAGTAAAGGTGTAAATTTTATCTTTTTCTATTTCACCACAATTAATAAAATATGAAATTGTGTTTGCATGGATATCACTGTGAAAATTGAATTAATTCATAAGTTACCATTATTTTTAAGACACAGTTTTCTTTGAATTCACAATGAACCTCAGTACAGAACTGTACATTTATAGACCAACACTAAAAAAGTAATGTAGTCTTGGGAGTTTTCACAGAGGCATTAGCCTAAATTTACTGCAGCTGACTGCCCAGTTTGCCACATAGGTTGCAGAATTAATTTTCTTTGTCAACTATAAAGAATTTTGTTGATCAAGACTGTCTGTGTGGTTTATAATTAAAAACTTATAACAAATGTTTCTATATTTCAGTATATGATATGTAATAAAGACCCAAGATGATTGAACTAGTGCACATAATTTCAGACTATTGTATCTTTTACTAGTGTTTCTCTTGAACAAGAAATATATTTTGACATTCAAGTCTCCTGACTTTTATTTTACTGAGAATTTAATAGATACTTTTCCAGGCTGAAATAATGAACAATAAGGTTTTTATATTATTTTTTTAAACCTCTCTGTATTCATAAAATATGATCTTATAGGATTAGTGCCCTTTAAAAACAATAACGTTAACAATATTATGCTAACATTAAATTTTCCTTCTCAGTAGATAATCACCCTGATCCCAAATGACAGGAAGGCAATGCAGGAAACTCCTCCTTTTTCAAGATAAAATGGAGTAGTGCTTGTTTTGTTGGAATGTTTGGAGGTTCATATCTTTCCAGAAAAAAAATCATTCCACCTTCACAGAATCACAGAATCACAGAATGTTAGCAGTTGGAAGGGACCTTGAAAGATCATCTAGTGCAACCCCAAGGTAGTGTGTGATCACTTCTGGTAATTTATATCACATTTGATCTCCTTTCTAAATTTTACATTATGTACATAAATTTCTCAGGGAAGATGCAAAACTATGCATCTTTAAGCACTATTTATCAAATGGTCTTATTTTACATTAGTACTTTAAACACAAAAATTGAAGCAGTATAAGGCTTATAGCTCAGGCTTCCTGGCACCAAGTATTTTTTCTTTCCCTGTGCCAGACCTGCTTGGCAAGCATTATTTGGTATGGTCCTAAAAGAACAGATTGATGTTTTGATTGACTCATACAGCTTAAGAGGTTGGTTCAGGCAGCTGCAAGAACAATTTCTCAGTCTGAAGCCTGATTTCCTTTGGTACATTTCATTTCCTGTGGGAATTCCTGGGCTCCTCTTGATTCCTTGTGCCATGGTTTTGTTTACCATCCTCTTCTCCATGACCAACCACAGAAGTTCATACTACCTCTATGCAAGCCTCCCACTCATCCAAAAAAACACATACTGATATCTGTCATCACTTGGCATTTTTTTCTGAGGCAATGTAGGTGTTTCTTTATAAAGAATTCCTGGAGGGAGTTCTACAGGCCTGAAACACTCTTGCAGAGAGCACTGCATGGTCTCTTATTCTTCCTCTTTATTATTTTAATTACACTTTAGTTTGTCTTAAATCACTGGCCTTTCCATCCTGGAGAATAATTTGCCTGGCCAGTGACCGTGGGAAGTTGAACTTAGTAGGATTTCCCCAAAATTCGCTTAACATGTGGCTCTCAGTAATCAAATGGGTAGAGATCATTTAAGTGTGAAGGTTTGCACTCACCCTGCTTTGGGTTTAGCCCAAAAACTAAAGTATATGCTAAGGGAAAATATTTCTGAAAAGGTATAATGCAAACAGCTTTGTATATCAGATTCATGGAATAACATTTTACCTAAAATGCTCTGTTTCCCACACTTGCCAGATTTCAGCCCTAATGCATGTTGAACCATAGTCACAGAGAAATTTTTAATAGCTAAAAATAAGCTTTATAAAATATATAAAATTGTTAAGGAGAATTTCCTTGCAATCTTAGATATAGGACAGTGTTAAGGATATTTTTTTATTTTCAGTTTACTAATTTAATCAGGATATTCTAAGGGAAATGCTTAACATTTGTCAAATAAACCCTGGGCTTATTTTTTATGAGAGAGCTCTCATTGATGTGAGAGGGCAGAGAATTTGATCCATTAAGAAGGAAAATTAATGCTCCTTCTAAGTGAAAAGAATGGCCACTCTGAAAGATTCTGCTTACCATAACTTTGCCTTTTTGTTATGTTACACTGTTTATCAGAAGTCTAAATTGGGACCCATCATTTTTAATAAGAATACATTTGAGAAGATGAATTAAATCTCAGACAGAAGACATAGGTGAACTTGTCCTAACTGTGGGTGGCACAGCAATTAAAAGTCAGGGAAACTGCATTCTCTGACAGTTCATTAGACACAACAGTATGTGGAAAATGTCTTGTCATGTCTAATTGCTACAGCTGCTTGAATGTCTCTGTTATACTAGGACATCAGTTATTCAGAAACCAGCAGGAGAAATTATTCTGCAGAAAGACTCACTTCCTACATTACATGTGTCTTTCTATGTGATCAGTGCCTCCAGTCTTTGACTGAAAGCTTAACTTAGCTAAGAGACAAGGTAAATCTAACAGTAGAAAATCTATATCTACGGAGATAGTGTTAGGATTATTGAGTTGAGCCAGCAACATTGCTTAGGAGCATAATGCTGTCTGAGTGGGATTATATTGTGTTGTCTATCAAGATAATTTTTACATATACATTACTAAGTGGTTCCAGATGTGGAATTTGAGCTAGAGCTACTGGTGCTGGAGCTTTCATTTCATCTCACTGTATGTAGCAAAACTATCTTCAGTACATAGATGAATGATCTTGCAGTATAGCAGGGGAAATATATCACACTGATTTTCTGTACTTTCCTTCATATTTTACATTATACAGAATGTTAGGATGCAATTTAGTTTTTCCATAATAAAGAAATAAATCACAGCAGGGCAGCTTTTGGGCTTGAATTGGTTGTAATTCAAGCATTTTCAGTGCAGCAAACTATGTCCTAGCCGAACACTTCATGAGTAGTTTCAGACAGTACTGGGATTTCAACTGAAGCAACTGGTTTGACATGAGACCAACTGAAATCAGTCTAATTCATGTCTACAAGACTGATTTCTGCTTTCCAACAGAGGTTGTGTAATTTGCTGTAACCCTGACCCTGCAAATATTTGTGCATGTATTTATCATTATCAGCATTAGTAGAGTCAAATCTTTTGATGGAACTTCTTATTAATCAGGTAATTATTGAAGTCTCATTGCACTAACATTCAACAGTAGTTAAGGGCTGCTATGAAATCCATGTACAATTTGTCTCCCTCAGTCCTTAGATTTCCTAATATCCTAAGCTTTTGCCTCAGGGACTACTTCAGTGCCAAGAAGCCTTTCCAGCTGGTGCATGCACATACTGCCTGATGCTTTGAGGCATCTACTTCATCAGGATTGAGTTTTCTTGATAAAGACTATCCATGGGAAAATAGTTTTCATAAGGGACTCATAAATATGCTTCTGGATATTTATGGAACATGGTGGAAGACTTTTAAATCTTCCTTTTTATGGATGGTATTGTGCAAAGTTAAAAATAATGATGATGACAATAATAATAACAACAACAATAATAGGCCACATCCACAGAGCTTTACTAAAGCTCTTGGAATGGACTCTATTATACAAAATTTAAATGAAATAAATGAGATAATTGACTTAGTTGGTGGCTACAGTGTTTGCAAGTAGTTTTGCATGAGTGAACCCCATATACTGACTATCTTTTACACTGGTTCCTGTTTGCCACTGGGCCCAGCCTGGGACTTCCTCAGTGCCTGCAGCATCAGTGGTGATGGTCACATAATAGCCATCAAAGGGGTTGGGTTTAATGTTGGTTTTGTATTTATTTGTGCATATTTCTTTTTTTTTAAATTTTCATTAAAGCTGTTTTAGTTTTCTTTTCCAATCTGCAAGTCTCTCTCCCATATTCCCTTTCTCTTCACCTTTAGGAAGGGATTAATAGAGTCTGCCACTCATCTAGTGGCCAGTGCAGCCCTAACCCTTGACAACAGGATCTGACTGATCTGGAGGAGGTATTTGCACTTTGACATGGTGGATTATTTGTAGTCTGGTGCTACTCCCTGTAACTAGTGCAGGCAAATGAAAAACTACAGCATCCCTGGTATTACATAGTGATTCAAGCAAATCACAAATCACATTTTACATATTTTAAGAGTCAATAATCTACACTCAATACTTAGCAGCCAAGATTAGAAGCTAGATATGTGGCCTATACATTTTTTCTTTTCTCAATCTAGTTACTTGGTTTTTAAGGCAGTTGTGTGTCATTCTTCTACCTTAAATTTGTCTCAAGTACCTCTGTGTTTACCATCACACTCTAACACACAAAAATCCTCTCTCTCTTTGGATGTCAGGGAATAGTCCACAGGGATTCAACCTCTTAATTTCAATAATTCTTCATTCTTCTGAGTTTATTTTTAAATTTTATCTGGCTCCTATCAGCATCCAGAAGTGAAATCACTTTTTCAAGGATTATCGATTCTCCATGAAAATCAATAGATTGTATTAGTCCCTGCCACAAGGCTGAGATGGAGGGTTGGAACTTGCAAATTACAAGTGTGAGTTTAAACTTCTCAACAAGATGGCAATTTAACCTTTTTATTTGCTCATAATCTTATGGCAGGCCCCCTGAGGCTATATTTACCTTCAAGGCAGGTGGGTTTCTTGATCATATCAGCAGGATGAATTAAAAAGACATGTTCCAAAGGAGAAGGAAGAGGAATTTTGAAAGGGTTTCAGGTTGAGAGCAAGACTCAGAATACTGCATCCAACCTGTCACTCAGGTTCTCATTAGAGTCCCATTTACTCTAGGTCATTTACTCTAACCAAGATAATTTGGTGCACAACCACTTTTGTTGGGTTTTTTTGTTTGTTTGTTTTTTCAGGGCTGGGAACAATGAGTGATTGATGGACTGGAAGATTTAACTCCTCTTTTCATATAAGTACTGGGCAACTCAATGCCTACTGTAGGTTTCAAGGGTACTGATACTTTTAGATTCTTATAAAAAATAAGAAGGAAAAGAAACATTGCTAGTAGCAAAAACAATTGTTGATATAAGTTTAGTATATTGATGAAAAGCAAAGAAATGTAAATATACACAGATTCTGCAGCTGGATGTGGACAGACTGATTCTAGCACCAGGTTCTTTCATTGTTTGATCTGTCTTTTATAAAGTTTTATTTTTCTGCAAATGTTATTTTGATCTCTGGTGGCAAATCCATTTAATTTCTAGATAAATGTCAATATACTTCTGGCAGTAATATTAATAATAATATTAAAAAGTGAACTCAGGAAATAATGACTTGCTTGTTTTCTAATCACCTGTTACTGCTTTTATTATGCATGAGAATGCACTGTCTTTGTAAACTGTGTTGTTTTATATTTGGAAAAACACTGGAAGATCCTTTTGCAGATGCCCATGTGCTGTACATTATTCCTTTTCCCAAAGCATTAGGATTTATTATCTCCCAGTTATCCTCTATTAGTGCCAGTAACTCTTTTGCAAATTCCTTGTCTCCTGCTGAGCATGAAGACATTGTAGAATCTGTGCAGCATTGTAATCTACCACATTTCTGTAAGCTTTTTCTAAACTATTTTAAATGTAAATTAAACTGAGGAAATAAGATCTATATACAAATTATACATTTTAATGGAATGTGCTGGTTCTGGCTCCAAGCTTCTGAAAAGTACACCAAAACTTAATCAGTGTTCAGTTTGTTTCCTTAGCTATGTCTAGTATTTAATCTCTAGATACTCTCAAACTGTTTAATACTGTCAGGAAAATATTTTATTTTCCTTTAATAACTTGGCTAGATAATCAAATTCTTAGCCAAGAATGGTACAAAGATCCTCCAACTATTTCTGTCCAAATTGTCAGTCTTTAATTCAATTCAAGAACACCAATTATCAGCCCTTTATTTTTCATTAGCCCCCAACTTGCATGGTTCAAACACAAGAATATTGATGCAGAACAATGACACATCTTTGCAGTGGGAGAGTGGAAAATCAAACATCCTACCCCAGCCCAGCAGGGGTACTTCAGCAGTCAGCACTGTGTATGTTATGTTTCAATGAACAACTCCAGTTTTGATATCTCACCCACATACTTGGCTCTTCAGCTGCCTGGTTGATTCAAGGGGAATCTTATTCTCACCTTTGTTCAAGCCAATCAGGATTTTCATTCTTACATAACAGAGAAGAGTGCAAATGTATGAGTGGTTTATCTTTCCACTGGGAACAATTTGGATAGCCTCTCCTCCTTCACCTGTTGTTCTGGATCTCAAAGACGCAACACATAAAACCAACCATACTTCATCAGATTAAAGGTCCATCTAGCTTAGTTCCTGATGCTACCTGACATAAGAGTGAAGGGATTCAACAAGCATATAGGAATACTTTCTCAGGATTCTTTCAGTCTATGGCAATTTGGACATCAAGATTTCTTTCTGAGAACACTGAACAATGTCCAGTCTGCACTTTCTCTCTAGTAAACTGCTGCCAGGAAAACACAACACATCCCTCTGTGCAGACCAGGAGAGAAAAGCATGATAAGAACAAAACAATATGGCAGATATTAACAATCTGACCTCATTTTCTAAAGAAGGGAGCTTAGATATGACAGTGATGAGGATGATGAGGTAATTACCTTACCTAAGATTAGGTATTATCTGGTGCAAAATGCCACTAAACTCCATCAACAACTTTTTGATGTTTCCATACTCTGGTGAACAGCTAAAACAACATCTAATTGCAACTTGTCAAAAAAACCCACAACCAGATGCTCCATGAAGGCCAAATTTCTCATATTTTTCTGACACAATAAAGAAATCTTAGACTATTAATAATTTACTATTTTAACTTTGAGTGTTCCTTTTTTTTTTGACCCTGTTAAAAAAAGAATCTTGTGATTTATTTGTAATTCAGATAGCAAATTGCTACATATCCCCATTGTTGTTCTTTTTAAATTGCTTTCAGTGCCAGTTCCAAGCTTGATCAAAAAAAGACTGCATTTCTAGAAGCAAAACTCTACTTTATTCTTAATACATTTCAATGGACCTTATCCCCTTAAAACAGCCAGAGAACTCTCAGAATTAGCTGATAATTAAAGGACAATAACTTGAGAATATAGAATTTGATGACCTGGAATCCCAAGCCTATTAAAGACTACATGTTTCCTCTAAAAACTCTCATGTTACAATTGCAAACATACAGATCTTCAGGAAATACTAACAGCATAGCAGAGAATTTAATACTCTCTGCCATTTGTACCAACAAGCAAGACATTGACTGGCAGGTGTTTAAAATTTTAGATCAGGTAATCTGTTATGGTCAGTATCTGTTATGGTCAGGGCCTGATGATGAGTCCCAGAATTCATTAAATCCTGGTAAAATTCACTTCTCCTTGGAACAAAAGATATTTCTTAAAGTTTAGGCTTGAGATAAGCCAGAGCAACATTATACTTCATATAAGCTCAAAAGTTTTATAAGAATACTGAGAGGTTTGTAACAAGAAATTATTTATTTACTACTAGAATGGGCTATTGTTATTAGGGAGTAACTCTAAAAATAAATTTTAATGTTTGATGGAAAAAAAATATATGCCCCTGCAAAAATAACCCACAGAGATTTAAAGATGTTGACTAAAATTGAGTACTGTATTTTCATCTGATATTCAGCTTCTCTCTTCTAGGAAGACACATTGTCTAGAAGGTAACTTCTGTGGTGGTTAATTATATATTAAAATGTTTTCTGGGAGATTATATTTATACTAGACATATCTGTTTATAACCTATATCTGTCCCCACATTTTTTGTGTTAATAAGTAATAACAGTGAAATTTTCAAGTTAAAATAAGCGAACATTTCTACTTTTGCTCACTGATTGTTCACATTTCATTTTTTTCACTTGGGAATAAGACTCAAAATTTGGAAATGCAAAGTAACAATTATTATTTTTACAAAGTATATCAATTTTATATGTAATTATCTTCTGCTTTTCTGTTATTATATGGTACAAAAATCTGTTTCCTCCTTTCCAGTACGTCTTGGATACTTATAGGTGTTATTATCAGATAAATATTTTATGGGTAACATTTTTGCCTGAGACAAAGTAGACCGTCTGAGATAAAGTGTAGTTCTGGGCTAGCAGTAATTTTATTTCTGTCAGTCCAAATCTTTATTGTATATATTGAAAACTGTCTATCCCTTAACAGATGCAACAGTGTTTTCACTGAGATAATTCCTAATATTTTGCTTGTGGTCTTGCTCCACTTGTGACCCTTCAGAGCCTAACAGAGATCCAAGAGAAGGGCAGAGAAGACATTCATTTTAGATGATCAGGTGACAGCAAGTAGACAAGAGGAAAAGACAGACATCCTGGGGGCACCAAGCATCTAGAAAAGATCTTATTTAAGATAGCTGGGGAAAATGTCAACCCATCACACCAGCCCAGCAGAAGAATTTTACTGCCAGGAAGAAGGGAGATAGACCACTGAATGTGTTTCTGAAAGTTTGAGCCATGTACTAGTTTTACTGACTGCTTACCAAGTAATAGAGAATAAATAAGTGTTCTTCATATATCCATTAAATAACTGTTAGAACTGTTAAATAACTAATATACTAAATTATTATTAATATTGGTTAGAAACATATTTTATCCAAAGTCTACAGTGCTGGTATTTTTTTTTTATTGCCTGCAAGGAAATTTCTGATCTTCCATGTTTTAGTATCAATAATGGCCTAAAACACAACTTCAAACTAAAATTCTTTCTCTTAGAAAGTCTTAGTCTACTTTGAATTCCCTGTTTCCACATCAGATTCTGAAAAAATCACCTGCAGTTTGCAGTTGTCTTTTTAAAGTCCATATCAAAAAATAGTTCCAAAAGGATAAAAAATCTCCAAAGCTGACACAACAATGGGGTGCACTGGAAGCCAAGCCAAGTGAGAGTGCCAAGCAATATGGGCTCCTGGAAAAGGAAGTGGATGAAGTTTTAAAAGGAAATCACCAGTAGTGATTTGAGCTGTGAATTATGCTGTGAACGGTGCTCCCACGTTTGAGTACTAAATGCACTCTTCATCACCCTCTATTTCCCTATATCTTAGCTTCAGGAAAAGTCTATCAAAGCTTACAGAGACCTAAAAATCCAATTTAAATCCAGCACTTAATCACAGGAAGGGAAAAACACTGAAGTTAGCAGAAATCCATGGGTTTTCATCTGACAAAGTCAGAAAAGAGAGAAGAAACTTCTAAGCAAGAGACCTTGAGTCCCTTAAGCAATTATTTCACCACAAGAAAGGATAATATTTGTCACCAATGCCACCTAAATTCTGCAACTCAGTAATATTAACAGTGTGGATCAGGAAAATGATAGTCTTAGGTGATTATTTACTTCCATTTAAGTGATGAAAGTTCAAGCACTTATGACTGGATAATTTAACAAGACAACCTGTAATAAATACTCCCTGAAACAAGAGCAGAATAACAAAAAATCTAGTTTCATCATGTGAATTAAACAAAGAGATGTGAAAACTAGAATGTCTCTGTTGCATAATATGTCTAGGCCAAAGATAAAAAGAAATACACATTGGAAACCATTGTTATTTTTCAGAGAATTTTTATTGAAAAGAGTTGTTGGTCACTAAAATGCATCTTACTGGCACGACTTCATAAAGAAATAACAACATGCAAAAAAATTCACTGCATTGTGTTGTTTACAAGTCTCAACCTGAAGAGAAAATAATTGTTGTTTCTTTTTTCTTTGACATAAACCAGCCATGCTGCTGAAAACTTCTTTTATGCTTTTATTTCACATAAGCAAAGCAGTTAGAGCTCACAGCTATTTAAGTCCTTACAGATAAAATACATCTGTTCTCAAACTGTCATACACAGTGCATTTTCTTGCCTGTTTTATACACCTTTGTTCCAGAAATAAAAAAACCTAATGTCAGTTTCATATTGAAATAAAATTCACATTCCTTGGTGACTAACTTATTTAATCACTTTCCAGAACAAATATGATGGATGATTAAAAACATCCTTTCATTTTAAATGAAAAGGTGGTTTAAGGGTAATTGGAGTCTTATCAACCAAATATTATCTACACACAAGAGACTGAGCCTCTGCCTTCCTTCATCAGTTTTTGATTTAAGTTAGGTATTCTTTAAAACTAGTCTTCCTTCCTCCACATCCTGAATCACTCTGTCCTATTTTTCAGCCCTTTCTGAAGACTTTAGCCCAAATTTTCTGAGTGCAAAATTCTGAGTTAATGAATGACATAGGAAATATAATGTGATACCATAAATTTTTATCAAAACCATTTGTTAAATTCATACAGAATACACACTTTCTCTATTAAGTTCAATTGCTGTTAATTCAAACAGTTTTAGCTCTGTTCCAGAAATAAATTACAATTTATTAGAAACAATTATTGTATAATAAACAAGGCTTCTATAGGTAAACAATTTAAAATCTGAAGTGATTTTTTTTATTGTAGCTCTGTTATATTTTGAAATGAAAACTTTTTACATACTGAAGTAGTCCTCCTGTATACTTCATGCTGAAAGCAACTCTGAATATTTATTTTTTCATATTTGTCTAATTTACATTAAGAAATTGGGTAAGTATAACCTTTTCCTACAAACTCTTTCAGGCTCATTAAACAATTTTCCAACTAGAAATGTTTTGTCAAAAGATCTTTTCCACATACAGTAATGACAATGACCAAATCTACATCTTCTATTCCTAAGGACTTTAAAAACAATTAATATTCCAGTCAGACTTTGAAAAATGCTTTTTTTTATTAGCTTCTAAATATTCTTTTTTTTTCTTTTTTTTGTTTAAAATTCAATTTGAAGAGAATGGAATCAGAAGAAAACAAAAGAGCATTTTCACCTAGGTATGTCAATGAAGTGCAGGCCCAGGTCATAGCATTGTTTCTGAGTTTCAAAAAACTCTGCAAGAGTTTTAGACACCAATGAAATATTGCATTAAACTTTCTAATAATTTTCCAGAGTATCAGACTCCTCACAAGACTTTGGGTTTACCAGGACACTAACACTCTGAAATATCCTGCAAAAATAACTTCTGTTGTTAACGTTTCATACTTCAGTTTCTACAGTAAAACACATCTCCAAAGCATTGTTGCAACTACAGAGAAATGGTTAAGCAAACATATTTTGGTTCAAAAATAAACCATAACTTTCCCTGAGAAAATGACATTATAGAGCAACCTAAAATGCAGTCAGAAATATTTTGGCTCATACTATTTCTTTTCCTCGCTTCAGCACGTGCATCACTAACTGAAAATATGCAAGATGAGAAGAATATCATGTTTGCTGGGAAAAAAAGAAATTGTTTATTTCCTCATAATTCAAATTATCATGTGCAAAGGTGATTCTTTGGACAGGAAGCACCATGGTTAAAGGTTTTGAAATGTGCACATGAGTAGTGTTAGAAATAACAGGAAGAACATCTAAGCTCTTTCAGAACTGAATGATTCTGTGGAAGATTCTTCTTTTCTAACCTAGATTGCTGGGATGTGCCTGAACTTCAAGGACTCTAAGAAATGTTCTTTAAGAGCTTTTGCTCTTCTTACTAGCTACTTTGGATATAGGTTAAAAAAAAAAAGATAAAGAGAATGGAATAAACTTACTCTTCTCTAGCCATTTCCAGATGACATAACTAAAGAGAGAAAAATATGGGAACATTCAAGTTTAAGGTGATGAAAGGCTGGGCGCCTTTGAGACTAGTCCAGGGAGCAGTGCAGTGGCCAGAAAGCCACTTCCCTTGGAACAGTCTTGGCTGAACAGATCTGAAGACAGAGCTTTCTGTAGTTCTGTTCTCTGATTCTGCATTTTGAAGATTGCTTTTCAGAACACATGGTAAATCACTCATGAGCAATCCCAAAGCCAAAACAGAATTTTTTATGGGGGAAAAAAATGTAAAATCAACTCATCTGAAAAGTTATCTTATTTTGTATTATAAACCCTACACTGGAAGTGATCACTACTTGGACTTTGTTACAGTGTTTTACATTAAGAATCCCATAATCTAACAGAGGAATTTATGGGGTTGATTTTCATCCCAATTCAGAGCTTCTGCGGTTTGCACTCCTGTTCTAACCTCTAGTTTCTTAAGGAAAGGCAAAGAACAATTTCAAAAGATTCCACTGGCACATACAGAGTAACTGTTGTCTATCCCCTGGTCTTTTGTTCTATACTTAACACATTGGTTTGCAGTTTTAAGAGTATAGTAACACCAATGCAGTCTTCACTGCTCTGTTCATAAACCAGAGGAAAAAAAAGCTATCTTTGCTGGACATCTCTTCTGTACAAAGCAGCATTTTTTCTAATGTTAAAATTAAAAAATTATGTTTCATTGCAACACATGACTGATATATACTAGAATTCCATACCAGAAAGAAATAGGACACCATATGTAACTAATTCAATAGAATTTTCCAAAAGCAACTTCAGTTTTCCCATTGCTAAATGGCATTTTCACAAATTGAGTTAGGCACTAGCTTGTGAAAATATTTGGCAGAAAAAGGATTTAGAAAAAATTAGTAAATTAAATTGTTGCTCTTAGCCTTTCAAGCTTATCTAGAAGTTGACAGAGATTTATTTAATTATTTATGTAAATGGGTATAGATAAATAAGATGTGAAATGATAACATTTCCAACACATGGTAGATCCTCTTACTTCTTTACAGCTGTGTTTGTTTTAAAAATCAAGCTGTTGTATCTGCAAGGTCCAGCAACCCTCCACCACTCACCTTCTATCTCGTGTTAATAGGAACAGATTTCATGGTCTGAGGTTTACATTTTTCTGTAGAAACACAAGCATGGGGAATTAAATGAGAAATAAAACTAGGGAGACTGTAGTAAGAAGTATCTCTTTTTTTATTGCTGTAGATGACATCTGACCCTAAAGAAGCAAATGTCAAAATAGCAGCTGGCTTCAGTGCTACCAGAATTTCAGTCTGGAAGTAGAATAATGAAAATTGCAACTTTCTAAATTTCTCTGGCAAATCTCTGTCTGTCTGTCATTTCCGTAAGATCCAGAGGTGCCAATACAGCCTGAAATTGTTAATGATTTTACTTCTGAAGAGAACAAGTACACAAAGGTAAGAGACTATTTATTTTACATGACAGGCTTGAGTGGCAAGTGTAGAGTTGCCTTCCATGAGTTAGTGGTATAGCATCTGAAAATCATCACTAACTCTTCTGAAGAACTCTGCAGTGTGGCTTTTCTTTGTCTTGCTGTTTTGTTGCCCACTCTGAACCAATGCTTACATTGACACCAAGATAAACAACTCGACTTAGCAAAGAGCTTCTCTGTAGTCTACTCACTCTGTTAACCATTTTAAATTAGGAGGGATGTCCATGTGGTTATATGTAATTCCTCTATCATACTTTGGAAAAATGACTCCTTGGAATCAGCTGATTTCCTAGCACACATAGTTTATGTGCTTTAAATGAAATTGGCAATTTTGTATGGAAAAGCCAATTATTACATCAACTAAGCAATTTTCATTCTCATGTCATCTTTGCAGGTGGCCCTTCCAGATCTTACTTGAGGTACACTGGAAAGGCAGCCAGAGCTGTTACTCTTCATGTGCCTTTAGATAAATCAAGATTAAATGTCCTTGTTTGCCAGTCTTGCCCTTTATCCACTAAACATAAAGCTAAGTGCGTATGGCAAGATAAAGACAAGACTTACACAGGTGTTAGTAAACAAATTTTATATTTCAGCATTTTAAATTGCTCTGGCCTGGGTTTTGTTTAAATTTCTACTTCCCTGAGAATAGCAAATTGAGATAACCTCACACCAGAGAGAAAAAGAGAAGGTAGGACAAAGTAATAAATAAGGACAAAACTAAAGACTGAACCTTAAACTTTACAAAGGTTTGAAGCTATGTGGGAGTAGTAAAAAATATTAAAATGATTGAAACTCTCATTCTGTGACATGTTTCAAACTTTACTGAAATATTTGTAATGAAGAAGAGTTAGTTTGTTTCTTTGCATTTTAAGAAACTATTTTGAATAAAGCTGGCCAGAGATCTTAGATCAATATTAAAAAGAAAGGGAGGTTTTGTTGTAGAGGAATAAAGGAAACTTTTTGAAAGCTTCCCCAGACAATTGTGGCAGAATGTCCATTCAGAAACGCTAAGCATTTTACTTAACAGGTTTTCCTTTCTTAATATTAGTTGTTATAATCAAAATTTGTATTTACATGTGAATCATTTCAGATTTTACAATGAACATATTTTGACACAGGAAAAAGGCTGGAAGAGTTGTCACCAGATTTGCTTTTACACTGTAACAAACTACTATGATTCAGTATTTCAGTGAAGAAAGTATTCTAGTTAATATATTCCAAAAGAACAATTTCTATTCTATGAAAACAGTATTTCCCAAAATGAAACAGTTCCCATGGATATTTTTCAAATATTTCCCACATCAGAGTTTGAAAAATGAAAGCATAGCCAAATGTTGCATTCTTTTTCTTTCTTTTTTTCTTTTATTTTTTCATCATAGGAAAATTACATCTAGAGAATGGCAAAAGGAATCTAAAAGAAAATGTTTAAGCAAATAAATATTTAATAAAAATGGTGACACAGTAATTAAAAATGGTTATTTTCTGTATTATCTGCATGTATTTCTTGTAAATGATGAAAAAAATGGACAGGAAACTGGCTGAGAATGGAAGAAGCTCAGGCTATTTTTTAGTATTATCAGGGGTGCTATAAAGCAGTATTCACTCTCAGAATGAAATTTATCCAGAAAAACAGATGTGGCCTGGATTGACCACTTAAATTAAATTAAGTAAAAATGTTAGATTTTGCAGTTTTAGTCTCTTGGTTAAGTCTTCAAAACTGTAACAATACAATAATACTGACTTGCTAATATTCCCTCAACTGAGGGACAGCAAATGGAGCACTGAAATTTATATTTTTCATTGTTTTTCCATTAGTAAGTGTAGCTAATTAAAAAAGACACTTTGTGAGTTCCTAGAAACCTAGCATTTAAAATATTTTGTGTTTTATGTATTCTATTTTCTTGTGTTCTGAGCAGTTGGAGTCCTTTTTCTTCATGTCATGGTTTAGACACATCCAGCAGCCAAGCCCCACACAGCTGCTCACTTACCTCCCCAGTGGTATGGGAAGAAATGGGAGCAAAATGTCAAACCCTATGGGTTGAGATAAGGAAAGTTTAATAGAACAATACAAAGAACAGAGAAACAACAAGAGTAACAGAAAAACTGATGAAGTAATATAGAAACTGCTGATAAAATGTGACCCATCACTGAAACCACACACCAAAAAAACACTTCAACTGCCTACACCAGCTCCCCTCCCCTTACTTATACATATCAGGCATGATGTCTGTCATGATCTCATTGGGATTAAAGTCTGCTTGACACCTTAGGTAAAGAAACCAGCAAAAGACAATAATAGAAAATAATACTCCAGATAGCTTTAGAATTCACATCCTCATTGTTTCTGCATTTTCTGAAGTTTGACAACATCAAGATTTATATTTCTGAGGAGGCTTTCTATCAAAATATGTGACACTCCTTTGCAGCAAACAAAGAAAATTACTCTGTTGTTTATTATGTGTCTCTATAGCCTCCAAAGTTTGAGTGGTAAGAATATAATTATCATATGACTTACTGTTAAACCCTAAACATGTCCTTCCTAAATTCAGTTTGGAGTAACCAGCTGGGGGTGGTGATAGATACACTACTTCTCATGCTGCTCTCATGTCTTCTTAGCGTTTTTATTAAACTCCCTGAGTTCAATACATTAGCCTTTACACAGAAGCTTATGCAATTTACTTGCAAGTCTCTGCCTTTTAGGTTTTCTCTCAAAGTATCTCATGAAAATTTTTGATTGTTTTTTGGTGTGGTTTTTTTTTCCAACCTCAGATTTGTCCATTATGCCAGCAAGAGTGGTGGCCATAAGAGATTCTGGACATGGAATTGGACAATGAGAAAAGGGAATCATAAGAAAAAAGAGAAATGAAATCTCAGTGATGAATAAAAGGAATTTTAAATGTGCATTCATATATGCATATGTGTTCTTGTGAAATCAATAGCCATTACTTTTATTGCAATTGTAGGCTTTTCTGAAAAAATAAATAATAATCTGTTAAGAAAATGCAAGCCCTGTAGGAATGAAGCTTTCTCCTGCTCTTAGGGTGAAAGTCATCCTGTCCAGTTGCATGGTACTTTTTCAGGAAATGTCAGTGTGATACTGTAATTAAATCAAGCCACAGCATGACTGGAAGGGCCATATAGAGAGATGAAGATCTCAGCTGTGTTTCCTAACTGAGGAAAGGTAAGTATGTGTGACAGCTGTAGCAGCAGTAGGTTTCACAAATCCCTTAAGCAATTTGGGAGGGAAATAAGGGCTTTTTTTATAGATGACTTGTTTCTAGTGTTGAGTTTGGGGGGGTTTGGGAAGTTTTCTGGTGTTGTCTTATTCTTTTGTTGCTGTTTTGGTTTGGTTTAGGTTTAGGGTTTTTTTTCACAAAGGTTCTGTACAATGTCTCACAAGCACCTCATGAACAGACAGATGCTGTTGCTGTTATGATTACTTTTTGTTGTTGTCATTGTTGCTGTTCTTCACTTGCTTTTTATTGAACAGAACTGACAGTTTGATTCCACTTGCCTTTTAAATGAAAAGCTTGTCCAATGTATCCCACAAGAGATACAATTTAATGAATCTGAAGATCTGGAATTCCCCAGTCTTTGCTGTCAAGAGTATTTCATGTGTAATTTGCAGAAGTAGGCTATAAGGAAAACAGTAAAAAAAAGACAATGGAATATGAATTCAGAGGCTTGTCTGATTCATTTTCACTCTGAGGAAGACTGTGGCCATGGAGACCTGCTTCTCACAGAATCACAGAATGTTAGGAGTTGGAAGGGACCTCAAAAGATCATATAGTCCAAATCCCCTGCCACGGCACGATTCCCTAGACCAGGTACTGGTAAGGAACAGACAATCACATTAATGAAAACAAGCAAAAGAGAAATATCAAATTCTTATGGGAATGGGTTTTGAGTTTTTGGTGTTTTTTCTAAACATAAATCAAGGTTTGTGATTCAAGCCAATAACAAAATCACCACTGGTTTGAATTGGAGCATGATCTGCCTTTGTTAGCCAAGGATACTCTTTGGTATATAGACATAAACTGATGTAAAAGAGTTTCAGACAGGAGAGAGAGAGAGAGAAACTATTTCCCCATGAGGACAATGGGGCAGTGGAAGAGATGGTCTTGAGTGTCTGTACCACCTCTAACCCTGAGGGTTTCAAGCCCTGACCTGTCCAAGCCCTGAGCAGCCTGGTTTGACCTTAGAGATGATCCTAGTTTGGGCAGGGAGCTGAAATACAGACCTTCTGATGTTCCTTAACAGATGTAATGGTTCCCTGATTATACTTCTCAACAGAAATGTCACCAGAGATTTTTCAGTAGGTATCAAGGACACAGCAAATATTTCACTAGAACAATTTCTCAACATGAACTGCAAATCTGAAGCTTTCTTCTCTTTCACTATTTTCAATAATTAACAACAATAAATATAAACAATAGATATAGTTGTACTGAGAATATCCAGAACAGCATAAACAGGCCTTGAGTCAATATGGCCACTGGGTGTCATTGTTTACTCCACCATGTAACATTCATCTCTGTAAACACAAAATGCAGCTGGATTATACTTAGGTCAGTATATTTGATCTTTGTCTGAAATTGGTGAGCTAGTCATTAATCAGCTAAGAGTAAAGGCTTTTTTTTTCTTTAAAACAATAATTTTTGATCTATTAAAAAAATATTTTCACTTATTTTGTCTTGTCCAAAGTTTCTTAGACTTTGGAAGGTTTTTTAAATAAATGTGTCCATTCCTTATTTTTTAAGAAGCCAGCAAGCAGCTCTTTTTATAAATATACTTTGTGGAAAAGAATGACACCAGATCAATGATAGTACAATTTACAGTTCACAGATCACACACACTAAGATGCTGCTGATGAAAATTTTTATTGTTCTCATGGCATTTATCCTTCATTTGCTGACCAACAAATGTCTATCTCTATTTCACAGTTTGACAGTTTATTCTGAAGTCAGGTAAGTTGTTACTGAATAGTCTTTCTAGATTTCAAGCTCAGCACAATTAAGTGAAGTGTGTTTATTTTCCCATCAACCAACCATGATTAAAATACAAGGTTAGCTTTTCAACTAGTAGTGGCTTTATGTAACATCAAACATGATTTTACTAAGTCTATGTTGAGCTACAAGTCCTGTGTAGCATCATGTCAATTAAATCAGCTCCTTCCACAGTACTCAACAGCTTTAGTAGCAGAGTTTTAGGTTGACCAACTTATAAATGAAGAAGATAATTCAGTCTTCAGAGCTATTCAGTCTCTGCTCAGCCAGCCAACCTGAGGGCTAACAGTGTAGTAGATGATGAGTACAGATGTAGCAGTGGAGAGACGTGAGTACATTTGAGTACCCAGATTCTTCTACCTGCTACATGGTATATTTGTATTGCTATTTGACATTAAACAGTCAACATCCAGTGCTTTGGGACATCTGAAATGCACCTCATAATTGCAAATTACCTAACTTCAACACTTTAGGTAATTCGCTTACTTTAACTGGCAACTGTTAATATTCGAATGGTTGTGATAATATTTCACATTTAGTTTGTGTTTCTACCAAAAGAAATTCTCACAAAACAATTGCAAAAAAATCTTGGAAAGAGAACAAAGGAAAAACTGAAAACAGAAAGAAAAATATAAATTAAATAGAATAGGTAATAAGAATATTACTCCTATCTTTACTTGCTAAATGTATCAGTGCCCAAGTATTTTTTTATAATAAATAAATGACATTTCTTTACCTAAAAGAAAAACATCTGATAGACTGTCTTGAGAACTAAAGGATGAAGTACAGCCCTCTTCTCCTTACTGCCAGTATCATGCTCCATCCAGGACTGTGGTGCCTCTGTTTGAAGACCGATGGCAAATTGGATGCAAACACCGTGGAAACCTCAGTAGCCAGAGACAGAGATTAATGAAACTGAGAGAACATGAAGGGAAAGACCAAGCCAAGGAGAAATTCAAGCCAAGAAGTCCAGCCCAAGGTATTAATTTGGCAAAGTTTGTGTGTGTGAGGCAATATTTTTGTCTATTCATTTTCCCATGAAATTATAGGTCAATCTGTACACACAGAAAACCACATTTTTAATCCATTTTGAATTATTTCATTTGCAGAACTTTCCTTTTAATTTAAAGACACTCCCACCATAAAGCATTTCAATTATTTTGTTTCTTATTGGAAGTGAAAGGAATTTTTTAAACCAAAAATATGCTTTATCTTTCTTTTCCTTTTTAATTTTTCCCTTTATTTGCACGTCTGACTAAATATGAAGGTTGGGAAGAGATATGGCTATATTATTTTAGTTCTTTTAAAGTTAAACTGCATCAAAACATTTATTTATTATTTTTCTCACTTTATCTGGTTCTTGGTACTGTTCTTGAATCTTTGACCATGCTTCTGGTGGCAGTCCTTTACAAGGAAAGAAGTCCCTTCAAGCTTAGGAGCACTTAGTATAGCACACTTAGCGTGAATATCATTTCATTGTCACCAGTCACTAGGAGACCTTTAATGTTTCTCCGAATCTGTTTTTCTCACACTTTTATAGTCTTGGGATTACACTTGTGAATAAGGCATATGGTGCCTTAGTCTTAAATATTACATCTTAAATAAAGAAAAAAAGGCTTCAGCTCCTTCACTGTATTGAATTGGTCTCTAGATTAGAAGTGGGAGGATTGAAAAATATTGTGACATCATGGCCCGTCTGTCAATTTTAGAACAAAGTTCTACATATTTTTGACAAAAGCTTAAAAAAATAACTCACCTCCTCAGCTCCATGTGGATCTCCTTTCTGCTGCACAGAAGATGGTCCAGAGATGCTCTTAGCTCTCTCCTCCCTGCCTTCTGTAGTTCCAGATTAATTATAGATGCTCCTGTCATTTAATCTTAAAGAACTACAAACAAGAAGTCAGCAAATTGCTGTCAGAAAAGCAGTACTGATACTGAAAAAATAACAGTCACTATTTTCTAGATCATATTAGCATAAAATAAAAATATGACAGTATAAATATTATACTTTTCAGTCAGAAATATTGTCTCAGAGATAAGCAGAATATTTGATCTGTCTCAATCAGCTAGACATGTTCAGTCATCTTTGAATTATTGTTTTATCAAATGAAGAGTCACCAAGTGCTTTCAACAGTATCTGACCTGGAAACACTAGGCTAACAATGCTGCACATCACCTGCAGCCGAGCTTCCAAAGAGTTGTTTAGTGTCAGTATGGACCCAGGACTCACACAAAAATCTTTGTCAAAACCTCAGTGGAATTTTCATTTTACTCTTAGATATTAAAGTAACTGATGGTGAGGAAATAACAACTGCCATTAGTTTTCTGATTCATCTATGCACTAATTAATAAAGGTTCAATTGTGCTCTGCAACCTTTGAACACAAGTTAATGCTTTTGTAGAGCATTGCTACCATTTCATCTTCATACTCTGCTGCTACACCCTGAGCACAGAACATGAAATATAGTTAAATGCTGTTTTCTGTATTTTTTCACTCATCAGTTCATTAAAAGGTACACAGGAGACTTGTAGTCTGGCAGCTCTGCAAATGAGGAATAGATTTTTTTTTTCCATGCCAGCTCAAAGTGTTTGTCATGGACATTGATTGAAATACCAGGCCCTTGGAAAATCTTGGGTTTTTATAAGTGCAGCCTTTTAAAACTGAGTTTCAGCTCAAGATGTCTGAAAGTATGTATGCATGTGAGCATGTGTGTACTTTTTAATAAAAACATGATTTCAAAAGTCTGGCCAACAATTTTGGTTCATACATGTGTATATATAAAGACATCTATATTTTTTCCCATTACAATCTTTTATGAATTTTATTATTCCACCAAAATGCTGTTAGCTTCTATTTCCTTCACAAACATGTATAATTTAATCCCTTAAAAAAACCCCAATTTTCTTTTTCCCTTCCTCCATCCCTTCCTTATTTGTAATGCAGTTACATTCTTTTTTATGCCATCTCTGCACTATTATCTTCAAGGGTAGTAGAAGTAGGTATTATACATTTGCTAGCATGGTAAGTTAGGATTTCTAAACTGGTGTAACTGCGGTAGATATAACCCTGCAAAAGGGTAGCTCTGAGAAACCCTAAGTAAAACTGATTAAATCCTGTCTTACCCTTTAAAACAAAAATCCAAGACTTTAAAAAATAATGATTTGAGCCATGGTCATACTGATGTACTTATTTGTCTTTTTGTCCTGCAGCAAGTGGAGGTTGCAATGATTGTGCTAAAGCTTACTTCACGAAGTGCAAAAGACATGCCACAAGGAAATACAAGAACAACAATAGCATAGAATTAATTTGATTAATTATAAATTATAATATAATCAAATTATTGTCAAATAAATACTCTCAAGCAATGAGCAAATATAGCATAGACCTTCAAAGAAATAATCTGAGAGCTATGAAATTAATCTCCTGTTTTTAAAAAAATAGAGTAAAAATATGACAAAGTTACAGACTGAAAGTCTAACTTAAATGTAAATCCTTAAGCTTAATGAAAATGGTATGCCCTAACTTGAAAAGAAATGATGACTACCCAAATCCTTGCATAATCTCTAGAAAGCAAACATGTTTGGGTCTTATGCACTTATCTGAGGTCATTAAATGTTTATATCATGGATTTCCTGATTATATGTTGATTTCCAAGTTCCATAATGTTCTTATAAAATAAATCAGTAAAAGCCAGCATTTATCTTTCACATTATCTGCTTAAAACAGATACAAATGAAAAACAAGTTTTATTAGACTGCCTTAACTGCTTTTATAACAGTAAAAGTGCTTAGAGGTAGAACTGCAAAAGCATTTGTTGAGCATTACAGCTTAACTAGATTGCAACATACCGCTTGAGCCCCACATGGACTACGATGGTAACTTATACCCTTAACTGTATTCTATTTTATCTAAATATATGTGTTGTGTGACTGTCTGTATAGTAACAAACTACCAGTGTGATGCTGCTTCAGCCAGAGACTTCAAAATGAAGGGCTTTATTTGATGGGGTAGTAGTTGGAGATTATAAAGGATCAAAGGATGATCTTTCATATCAAGCTTTTATGGCATCAAATCACAAGGATTTAATCTATATTCTTCCTGTGACAGGAAAAGGAATTCATCACTTCTGTTAGCAAGTACTTGACTTACTGGATAGCTACATTTTAAAAAGGTCTGTATGGTGACTATGGATAATATTTCCAATAACAGAAGCTATGTAAATCTGGTCACATGCTTTGTAATATACAATGGTCAGTTGCTGTGGTCAGGGAAGAAATCAAGTTAAATGGGTTAACAAAACTATTACTGTTAGCAGACTTTTGATATTGTGTCAATACCTTATTTATTTTTCTAATCTTGGACTAGCTCTGCTCAAATGAAAAGCAGATAGTTTTGCATAGTTGCAGTGCTCTATGGGTGTGATTTTTAAGTGTCCTTAGTTTACTCTGTAGCCCTGAAAGTCCAGGGTAAGTAGCAGCTGCTCCTGAGAAACACTGCTTATACCTCTTCCACCCTCTTGCAAGAAAAAGCAATGACAGCCAGGGTCTCCCAAGTGCTGACTTAGGCCTCACCCTTCATCCTCAGTGCAGGCAAATGCAGAGCTGCAAGTGTTAACAATCTTTGAGTTAGTTTTTCATCCATGTTGCTTACATGTATACTAAGAAAAATTACTTGCACAGATGTCATGAATACATAGTGTTCAGACTGCAATAACAGGGAGATTTCTGTCTGTCCATGAAGAGAGCTTCGGAAAAAAATCTGTCCCATTGATAAAGGGAACCTGGACAACAGATTGTCTGTAACCCACCTTTACACCCAGGACTCAGGGGGGCAGCAGCCAGTCCTCTATCATCACTAAGAAACATTTCATATCATCTAGAGTCTCTGAGACTCTGCCAATAGGCTGATAGAAAGGACATGAGGGGAAGAGGTGACCTATGCAATTCTAAAGTAGAAGCTGGAGACTAAGGAAGATATGTCAGATCTCAGGAAATAACTCTGTCTGTGTTAAAGCAACTGGCTCTCAACCACAAATAAGGTATCTATTGATTTTATTTGTAGTGTGTTGCTGTCACTTGCAGCATGTCTAAATAGAACTAAGCTGTCTGAGACAAATACTTTAACATACAGATGTTTCCAGGAAGCTTCAGCCTGATAGCAGAGCCATGTTGTAGTACCTCACCCCACAGGAGGCAGTTTGCCTCGCATTAAGCCAATCATCCAGACAGTTTAAAAGAAGGTAAACCTTCTTTATGTTCCTTACTGGCAGGATAATAGCAAAAAAAAAGAGACTGCTCTTCTTGTTTCATGTCATCTTTCACAGTCAGAGTGTAATTTAAAGCAACTCCTAGTATGTTCTGAGTGTCAAGGCTACTGTAAACTGAGTAGCAGTATGCAGCAGTATTAGTGGAGTAAAATACAGCTTGAAACAATTTTATGAAGTATAAATTGACTCCAACATATTTTTTGTATTCTAGATTTCAGTCCTTTGTGAGATTGTTTTATGGCATCATCTCTGTTAACTGCAGAGTCCATAATTAAGGAATATTTCATATTTTAATGTGGGTTATGTATAGAACTAAAAAGCTGATATTTCCACGTTCTTAATAAAGGGGTTTGGGTTTGATTTTGGTTTCCGTTATTCATAAGTGATGCAAGTAGAAACTATTTCTGCCAAAAAAAAAGTGACAGAAGAGAGATAGAAAGGAAAAGAGAGAGGAATGTATTAAGAAACCACAGTCATCTGTGCCTTATATGATATAGCATTGGATGTTTATGAGATACAACCAGTAAAAAAAACTTACGGAACCCAACTCCACAATGAAGCCTATCCTCTGAAATACAGCACCTTGGACAGTACTGTGACATTTCCACCCCATGGTCTTGACAGCAATGATTTGTTAATTAACACATGTAGCTAATCACATTTCAGAAAAAAAAGATAAATTTCTGGAATTAGGAAATGTAAAAGTTAGGATTTACTGATAGTTCATAGAAAACCTTTCCATTCTCCTTTCTTATATCTATGCAAGGCATGAATTCACAGTGGATTCACTGTTGTGCGGCTCTGATTTTCAAATGGAGTAACACAGTTGAAAATTGGCTTGAAAATCAGAAATGTTGAGTTCTCATGAGCTCTCTCCAAATGTAGAAACCAGCTACTCATTGCCTGGTATTGTTCAAAAGTTTAAACTCAGTTATAACAGATCCATATCTAAGAATTTCATTTTACACTGCTGTAGTTCAAAAGTAAGATTTTTGAAATGATTCCACCTTAGATTAATTACTCTCTCATTGAAACCAGTATTAACTTTTCAATTACTTAAGTAGAAACTAGGCTGATACTATACAAGCACTTTAAAATAATATTTCAGTTGACTATCTCTCAGTTTGTACAGATTTAACTGCCAGGAGAATGAGATACTGTATTTATCATTGATCACGTCTAGAAACAAAAATCAAAGAATGCTATCTTTTAAGAGGATAGAGCCAACACACTCTGAAATTAGTGTGGATTGTAGCAAATAGACAAATCTGTCTGACTATGAAGAAGCTAACATTGATCTGCTGATGAGAATTTTGGTTTAGTTGCACCCATTAATTCTTTACTTTCTTGGAAATGTGCTCCAAGGACTTTGTCTTTTTAACATTTTTACTTAACACTTAATATTGCCCAGTGAAGGGTTTGTTAGAACATAAGGGTTTTGGATTTTTGTAGCTTTTGAGTCTCTATTTCAACTTAGCTATCATTTTCTGATATATTCTCTTCTGTCCCCACTATAACTCAGTGAGGTATAATAAACCTAAATTCTTAGCAGTTTCTACGGTGAATATTGTTGTCAGGATATTGTTACACATATTCCTTATATCTGGGGGCTTTCATTCCTTTTCTCACTACACTCAGGAAACGTCATTAGATCTAATTTTGACTTAGGTCAGGAGTATTTTCAGCAGAGCCCAATGAGTACATTTGTAATGAAGGCACATACTGTGCTAGGTGGGAAATGACATAATGCAAACAAATCTGTTGTCTTCAAAACAGCTGTAATGTCTACAAATCAACCTCAAAGTCACTGTGGTTTAGATTTTCTTGCTGTTGCTGTTAAGGGAGTTTTATTTTCTGGAGCTTAGTGAATGTAAGAAATGTTGCCAGAAAAAGATTTCCACAAATGGTTTTCATTACAAAAAATTGAACCACTGGTAAGTAAATATAGAGAATAGCAATAATAATGTAAAAAAATAATTTCTGCCCTCAGGTAGCCAAAATATTGATTTCTAATTTTCTCATGCACTGAATGAAAGTGAATTTGCCCTATATGAATCTGAAAAAGACGTAAAGCTGATATGAAGTATACAAACCTGTAAGCAAGGAAAAATATACTTCTTTCTCTTGTCTATATTACTGTAGTTAGAATTACCATATCACAGGATGATTCAGGCTGGAAGGGACAGCTCTAGGCCAACCTTCTGCCCAAGGCAGGGCTAGCTGTGAACTCCTTAGAACTTGGTCTGGTTGGGACTTGAAGCCTACCAAGGACAGAGTCAGCAGAGCCTCCCTGGGTGACCTATCCCTCTGTCTCACTGTTCTTATGGAGAAATGGTTTCTCCTTACACTCAGCCTGAACGTTTCCTGCACCCATTGTCTCTCATCCTTCTCCCCTGCACTACTGTGATGGCACCACCTCTTTTGCCTTGACGACCTCTTGTAGGCACTGAGAATCTGTCTGATGCCCTGAAGACACCCCTTCTCTAGCTTAATCCAGTCCAGCTCTGCCAGTCCCTCCACATGGGACAAATTCTCTAGTCCTCACCACCTTGAAGGCCTTTCACTGGGCTCTCCACCATCTTCCTGTGACTTTGCTGCACTGGTGCAGAAACTTGATGCAGTTTCAAAATACGATCTGACAAATACCAAGACGAATGTTGAAAATCCTGCACTTCAACCATAAAATACCTAGCCTTCTCTTGAAAAATAACATCAGTGATTTGGAAATTAAAAAAAAAAAAATAGTTTCTACCACTCATGACTTCCAGTAGAGATAGATGAATTATCAGATTTACAGACTTCAAGGCAAGAGAATCACTACAGCATCATGTCTGATGTTCTCAACTCATATGTTATTACATTTTAATTTAATGTTCAGTACAAGAATCTAGACAGAAAACTGCTGGAGAAAGACCAGATTCTAATTTCAGTTTTATTTAGATGCACAGATACAGCCTTGAGATAGACATTTAAGAAAGGAAACTTAGAGACACTAAGTTCTAACTGTTGTCTGTTTAAAAGCAAAAAAAAAACCCCAAGAGTCTATAAACATGTCTGACTCTAGAATTTCTCTTCCAGATTTGGATGGCTTGCTTCTGGCACTCAGTGTTAATTGTTACAGTCCTACAGCCCTAAATTTTTTGTTAAATACCTGCTATGCTTCTAGGAATCATGTCAGGAAATTATGTCTGTGCAGCAAACAAATTTGCAACCTTCAATAATGCCAGTATATTCTGATCAAAAAAACCTTCCAAACCTAAAAATCTAAATTTTAATTTTCATTTGTCCTTTCTGCTGCATCTTATTTTAAAGGTTGTGCAATTCTTGTCTCAAAGATAATTTGACATGCTCCTCAACTATAGCATCAAACCTTTCCAAGAAGTCTACTACTGTAATTAGAGCTGCTGCAAAAGTGTACTTTTTCAGCTTTCTAGAAGATCCCATCAAACAGGTAATTAAAATATTTCAAGACAGTTTGAAAATAAAGTAACATCTTAATTATTTTCCTATGTCATTCTCTGTCTCACAGACAAAGGAAAACAATTACTAGCAAGTCCAGATTTAGTGTTTGAGACTTTATCATGCAGTGCAATATGATTGCAGAGAAGCTATGGAAATGACCTTTTCAATTTTTTTCTTAAGATATTCCCTTGAACAGATAAAATGATAGAGCACTGGCAGTCAACCCTAAAATCAAATTAAATCCATTGAGTGCAAGAACTGAAATAAGACAAGAGAACCAGGGAAGATTATTCAATAGACCATTTCAGTCCCAAGCTTGTAGACAGTGACTTGAGAAGGCAGATGAACTGGTGTGAAAAAAAATCTTGGTAAAGCCTAGAAAATTAAATATGGAGAGGTTCAGATTGGATATTAAGAAAAATTTCTTCACTGAGAGTGTTATCAAACATTGGAACAGGCTGCCCATGGAAGTTATGGATTCACCATCCCTGGAAGAGTTCAAAAAGTGTGTAGAAATAGCATTTGGGGACATGGTCTATGGTCAGCATGGTAGTGTTAGGCTAACAGTTGGATTCAATGATCTCGGAGGTCTTTTCCAACCATAAAGCTTCTATGATTCTATGAAAGGTTGAACCAAAAAGTTTTATTCTGTTACAGTACAAAACCTCTTGTGAATAGAGAAAAACCATGTTCAGAGAATATGTTGTCATTGTCATAGGGAAGAGCATACCAACCAGGTCTCTTCAGAATTTGTCCTGGTCCAGCTCTACTTAATAAATTTATTAGTATTCAGTTGATACAGAATGCTATTAAATCTGCAGGTCATACCAAGTTTGGAAGGACTGCCAGGAATAGGTACATAGAATTTAACATCATCTCAGCAAACTGGTGTGAAAAAGATATAATTCAGTACAGAGAATACATTGCTCTGCACTCAGGCATGCATAATCAGTTACATTGGAAAAAAAAATCAGATCTGAAAGTTGAATTATACTGATGTCACTCCTTTAGAAAAAGACCTACAGGTTATGGTGGATCACAAGAACAATATGAGTCACTAATGTCATGCTGCTTTGAAAAGTGCAGATATTATACAGACAAATGATCTTTCTGCTTGGCTCTGCGCTGACAAGACCTCAACTGAGTATTGCTCTGCTTTTTGGCAGCCCTTCAGCAACCTTCTGAAACTACTGGAAAGACTCCAGAGAGGTCTAGAAAAACTGACCTGCAGGAAATATTAAATGAAATGTGAATGTTTAAATTAAAGTTGAAAAGACCAATATGTAATGTGACAGCTGTGTTCAGGTACAAAACATGCTGAACAATTGAACAGTTGCTCGTCTCTGTCTCTCTGTGCAGAGACGACAAAGAGCAATGAGCTAAATTACAGGAAGTATAGCCAAAGCTCTCTGAAGCTCTCTTGGCAAATACACCCAACAGCCAGTGATATATTAGAATGTGCCTAGGGCACATTGTGGAGCCTCACTGATGAGTAGTTTTCAAGAAAGGATTAGGCATCTGGATGTCCTGCTTGATGGGGCAAAGCAAGATGGTTGAAAATTTTGGTTTAGCCTGTTCAATCTCAGCAAGGAGAAAATCAGCTAGTGGCTTCTGGGGAGAAGGTGAAGGACCTTCCAGAAGATGGGAGTCCTCAAAATAACAATAAAACTATAAATAGCTAAGAAAAAGAATACACCTCTTTTATAATATGCACTCATTCTCATCCCTCTCTCTTATCATTACTCCGGTGGGAAACCAACTTGTTTACCTCTAACAGCTCTAACTTTTCACTCTATTTTAACACCAGCTTGCCCACACTTTTTATGAAAGCTAAAATACTATGTTAGTTAAGATTATAGAAGCTCTTAGTGGAAAGGGAATGGCAGAAAGGTCTCCTGCCCTCCCCCCCCATTTAATCATAAGTGTAGCAGACAGCCTAAACCGAGAGATTTGGGTTGGCTCAACTAACAAACCTTCATGTGCAGCATAAAACACTGAACTGGCAAAGGAGCTGATTTGCATAGCCATAGTGTCAGAAATGTAATGAATAATATTCTGGCCCATACCAGAGGGATGTTAACTGTTCCCAAAGAAGAGCTATATCGTCTTGGGACAGGACAAAAAAGTTACATGTGGTACTGCCTGTTATTACAAATAACTCTCTTGATTATAATTTTTAGAAAATTATGTTAAAACCCATGAAGAGATACATCTTCAGTAAACACAAGACACAGCAGGCTCCATGGATACATTTTTTAGAAAAGATCACCATTGACTGAAGATTATTGTTTGATTAAATTGACTGCCTGGTGGTGAGGTTTCCAACAGATAAACAGAGCCAAGAATTTAATCAACAAACTGCATCATATTTGCATCTATTCCACATTCTATCTACTTAGAGAAGGAACAGATGCAGACTCAGTAGGAGTCAGAAGGAAAGGAATCAATAGGGAAATACTCTATTAAGAAGAAGTTTCTGAATTTATAATCCAGCCTTGACCCAAATATGTTTAGATTCTCAGTCTGATAGTTCTCTTGAACTGTTGGTCTCTGAAATCCATATTCTCTCTATTTAATAATGTCCTTTTACTGTCATTATTAATCTAAACAAAATGTTGAAATATTTTTTAAGCCCCTCTGACATATGCTGGTGCAGATGTTACTCTAAATAACTACCTCTGTCTGGAGTTTATCTTCATGTTTAGCCTACAACTGCTTTGTAAGGATTTGTTCCCCAAAATAAATAAACAACTCCATTTCAATCCATGTAAGGCACAAAATTATAACTGCCAGACTCTTTTGTGACGGAATCATCAGACTATAGGGTCTTCAGACATGCATGGAGAACAGTATTATCCTTTGTCATTCAAGGGCATGTATAAACATGGGCTGGAGATGGATAGATCAATGTTCACAGGAGCAACTGTACAAGTGACTCACAAACAGGCTGTGTCAAAATGCCTCTGGCAGCCTCCACAGTCTTCTGCCACTGCCTGTTTTCCTGAAAGCTGAATCACAAACACATGGTATAGAAAGATTTTCCTCCTTGTAGAATGAAATACTCTAAATCTATTATGTAGACATCTGTGTCAGGGAATTGAGAGTCAATTTTTTTTCTATTTTTTTTTTCCCATTTAAACTTCTCTTGAGAGAAGTGACATCAGGTTTAGAGAAATTAACCTCTCCCACTCCACAGGTTATTCTGATACTACAGAGTATTTTTTCTAGATGAATGAGTTTAGAGTCTTTTGTTTAGTTTTGTTTCAGAAATAATGAATATGAGATCTGAAATACCTGCCTGCACCTCTTGTATCACATAGAATTTGAACCAAAAAAGTGGAGAGATGGTGTAGCTGAACACAAAGGCAGTCTATTATGCTATTAGACTATTATTTTTATTATTTCCATTAGTCTACTACACTAATTCTCCTTTTGTTTTGAAAGTCATCCCAGGAGAATATAATTTAAGGTATTCAGGAGTGTATTAACTTGCTGACTCAAGATTCCAATATTGTTGGGTTGCACTCATAAGTTGCTTGACCTATTGATGTGCCAAAGCACATGTTCAGATTAAAATGAATGTCTGAATCTAATCAATAGTTAGGAATTTTCTGCTACATCAGGTTTCATGATGACTTTTCAGGCTGTGCTATATCCTTTTGACAGATTAAATAAGTGTATTCATAGATCTTGTGGCTTTGACAAACTAATCGCTAGAAGGTGAGATATACATCTTCTACACCCAGAAGATCTTTGCCACATTGATTAGTTACCTCCAGGCACTGCTGTAAGAGAGCTTCACATTTAATGCCTGACTACTTCTGTCATAGGTGCCAAAAATATTGTGATTAAATGCTTTAGTGGGTAATGCTCAAACTAGTAATAAATAATTCTGATCACTGGTGCCAAAAAGGAAATGGTTTGAGGATCTTACATATTTTTAATAGTACTTTTTTATATAACTGGTATTAAATTCAATTGATGTATTGTTTACAGAGGTGTGAAAGCATAAGAAAGAGCTGAGTCTACCACTTTCAGCATATAGTCAGTGTCAAAACAGCTGTTGATGGGGTATTAGACCGTCCAACTCATGGGGCCTGTTACTGCCTCAGTAAAGCTGTGAAGGAACATAGAAGGAATATATGCAACAGATAGCAAAAACATAATAAATGAAGAATACCTGATAAAAGAGAGCAAACACAGATGATGATAAGACAAAGCATGCAGATAATGTATTTGCTAAATTTTGCAAAGTGATTTGCAGCTCTCCAAGTGAAACCTTACACAACCTATTCTATTCTATTCTATTCTATTCTATTCTATTCTATTCTATTCTATTTTATTCTATTCTAAAGTTAGTTATTTAGTTAATTTGAGGCACAAAGATAATTTCACAAATCTAAGCAAGTTTAAAATCCTTAATCAAAATTAAAATATTAATCAAAGTCTACAGCATTAAATGGCTGAACAACAATTGTTTGCCTGTGGTAATTAAAATCTCTGATACTGTCCTTGTCTGTTGGTGGTATATATCATAGAAATAGGCTTCTCAAGTCATAATGAGGAGTTTATGCACACCAAGGTTTTCGATGCTCACTGAGTCCCAAAGTATTGAGAGCTAGTCTTAAGCAATGCAATTAAACTTTCAAAATGGTAAATTTATAGGGACTTGGTGGCCTCATGGAAAGAATTTTACTGTTTGCCTTCCACAGATGAGGATTTGTGATAGGCTTAAAAGAATTAATCTCTACCATTTACAGTTTTGAATGCAGAGACATCCAAGACAGTAGAGCAGGCAGTGCTGTTCCTGTTAGCACCACTGTTAGACGACACAACTCATGGGGATAAACTCTGGACTTTTCTGTACAGGAATGTTTTAGTCTTTCCATCTTGCTAATAATGCCAAACCAAGTACAAGGCACTGTTGTATCCTAGTGACTGTGCACTGACAGCAACTTCTTAGAAAGACTTTCAGCTCTAATTAGATCAATTTTCTGCTTCTATAACCATTTCTGGATTAATATATTCTTGAGAACTGTCACGGAATTTAATAATGAGCAACTAAATATTAATATATTGATATGTTTAACAGCTGATTCGGAAAAAAAAAAAAAAGAGAGAGAAACAAATAACTACAGTGTTGTAATTAGTTCATTATGCACCAAAAGTAAGCCACAGATTTTTGTCATGGTATGACATTCAAGTCACATATCCATCCTTCATCTTTCTTAGTACTTGTAGTACCTTGCTTTCCCTACTTCTTTAGTAAAGAGAGGAAAGGATTGTCTCTTTAAATTCAGCGATCTGAAACAGTTATTTCTCTCAAATACATTTTATAATATGTACTTATTATGTTTGTCTCTTCTTTAACTACAAGGAAGTTTTTAAGATTCAAGTTTTTAAGATTCCAGTGTTAGCAAATAAGTGTGGATTAACTTTGAAAAACAGGTGTAAAATCAACATTTGTTATGTATCTGACTTATTTTTACGTACTCTGATAAAATTCAGGCAAAGAAATGGCAAGACATGTAGAAATAATGCTAAGAAATGCTGGGAGTGGTTTACACAAACAAAAAGGACAAATTTGTTTCAATCTTTTCCTACACATTTCTGGTTTAGTGCTTTGCGTAATAAAGTGTCATGGTCCACAGAGGCAATTTAGTTACTTGGATTCTTGTTTTATTTCTGGTACTGTAGTTTTCATGTGTTCACCTTAGTACTTTAATGTCATCTTAGATTTGTTGTTGAGTATAAGGTTGTCCTAAGCCTAAAGCAAAAAAATCCAGGCAGACAAAAATCACAGCAGACAGGACACGCAATGTAATGATATCATGTGAAGCTCTCATGAGACTTAAAAGTCTAAATCCCATTCAGTTATCCCAGAGCTGAAGCAGCCCCTTAGAGAAGTGCATAATGTTAGTTCTAGCATATGAGTCCACCTAGTAGGATTATGAAATGCTTTATTAACTCAAAGGGTATTATGCAAATACATATTTCTATCCACCCTTCCTTCAGTTTTGAAACAGGACATCATATAGAGATTGTCCTGAAAAGAATCAAAAGTACAACCTGAAGAAACTACAGCCTTTGTATTTTTCCCTTTCCTGTCTTGTTAGAAAAAGGACAGGTTTTTACCTCATGATCTGAATACCAGCAAGCCAGAGAACAGCTTCTGAAAGGCAGATGCCTTAAGAGAGTTGAGTGCTAATCTCAAGGAACACCCATTACCACTCCATTAACAAAACAAATGGTCTTCCAAATGTAGAGTACCAGACATATACAGAGCTGGTTCCTGATTTTTTCTGAGGAGGCAGGGAGAAATCGATGTCTCAGCCAACCTCCTTTCAAAAATGCAATAGGTGGTTGCTACTATTCATAGGTGAGATGCAGTTACGGTGCTGAAAAAGGATTTGCAAAGTGATGCAGCCTCTCCTAGAAGTGTAACAATGAGCAAACAAGGCACTGCAGGCAGCTGATAGTCTGTATCCAGCTTCTCCCTCTCCCCACCTCAGAATCCTGCCCTAATTCTCCGTCTAGCATATGGCCTGTGTACCAGGCTGTTGTATTCTCATTTGTCATCAGAATCTGAAATTGTTTAGTATGGGATTTCCTGCAGAGTGGTCTCTAGTAGTTTCTATTTGAAATGGTAAATATTTAAGTGATGATAATGCTGCAGTCAACAGGCTTAACAGGATTGAAATGATCCTTATACAACAGTATTGCTACATGCAGAAATTGAAGTTAATGAAACAACATTCTGAGACTCTGAATCCTACCCATAATTTACAGGCAAATGCCTGTATTAAAAGGTCTAAGTATGGTCTTTATTACAGTTTCAGGTTGCTTCCTTTCATCTGTTACAACCATCAACCTCCACAGCAGATAGTATTCTCTCTACTTTGCATTCTCTGCAAGAACAAAATTAAACCAGTACAGAGTAGTTCCAATCATTTTCAATGAGGTCTTCAAAACAGGAAATAACATTATCATACTGATTGCACTGGAGGCAGTAGACCAGCATGGACGTTTTACCCAAAACCAGGTGTTTATGTAAGTTCCAGACAGCCTGGAAAGAAGCTAAGATGTCTGAAATAGTAGAAGCCTCTAAAATATTTTTTTGTAATCTTAAACAAATATAGCAGATTAGATGGAGAATTATAGAAACATCTCTATGTTTATTGTCTTCACACTGGATGGTATATGGTCCCATAAAATGGAATCTTCCAGTCCTGGAGTAGTGACTTTCATCATCCTTGAAGTCAGCTCTGCCTACAGACCCTTCCTAGATAAGAGAAATGGATGTCCAAAGTATATGCCGTAAGCTAATATAGTCTCAAATTCTCCTTTCACTGCAGTGATCAAAGCAAGTCTAAACTGCAACAAAGAAGACTTAAAGCTTGTTTTCTTAAGGTACTTCAGTATGTTCATGGCACAGCTGAGCATTTAATTTACTCTGTGTCCTTTGAGAAACCTCTAGAATGAACTAGAGAACACAGAGTTTTCCATTTCATTGCTCTTGCTCTTTTTTTAATCAACTCTTTCTCTTCTTTTTTTTACCCTCAGTTTACTGTCCTAATTTCTGTAACACTTCCCTTGGCTTCTATTAAGTTTTCCAAAAGGTTTATGTGCTTTCTTGCCAGGCAATTTCTTCCAATCTCCCATGGCTCTACTTTTAATAACACTGATACATTTCTCAGCATATTTCTTGCTCTACATTTCTTCTGGGTCTTTGATTTTTCACAGGAAATGGTGACTTTTATGAAGCCTTGTTACCACTGCCACAAATTTGCTGCAAAAAGCAATCAGCCCTGCTGCACAATGTGATCATAGAATGCTACAAGGTCTCCAGTGCCTTTATGAATGCTAGTGCATATAATTAAGTCCATTGGTACAATATTATGATGCTTGCTGAAGGTGCAAAGGGTGACAAACATCAGACCCTTTTCTTAGTATCATATAATATGATTTTGTTCTGCACAGTTAAAATAAGATTTACCCTAGTGCTTTTTTCCATCAGTTGGCTTTGTAGTGTTGTCTTCTGCCCACTTCCTTCTTCATGTCTCAGTTTAACTGGTGATAAAAGGGCAGCTAAAATACAGGCACATGTATGTTACTGCTGTCATGACAAAATTTTCTAAAAATATGTCACAAAAATATGGGTTTTGAGAATGACATAACTAATCAATTTGGAATTGCAGAATGAATTGAAGACAACAGGTAAGACTGATGTGATTGTATTGGCCCAACGGGGCCATCACAGGTCTAGACAGAACACAGAATTCATTTTTAGTAGGTGTTATTAGATACAATAACCACTGCCAAATTATTATTATAAAGGAAAAAAATCCACAGACATCCCACATGACAAAATTGCCAAATTATTTGTTAATTATGATCCAATGGCAGAGAGTAGGCCACTTCTACAGGAACACCATTTAGTTTTTAAATAGCACCGGGACATCATGCTAGAGTAAGAAATAAAAAGATGGATCCTCTCCAAAAGAGCATCCATCCTAGCACAGTGCAAAGATTCTTAAAGGAAATAAGAGTTAAATACAACTTGGCAACCTGCAACTACAGCAACCTCTATACCCACCATGTACTCATCACTGAGTGTTTTGTAATGATCATATAATCTAATGTAACTATATTTTGAAAAGAGATAAGAAGACTAATAGTGCAATCTTCTAATTTTCTTACAGGGAGTACTTACTGTGCATAAAGACTGTGCTGGAAGAAAGTATAATGGTGTTTATGAGAAAATTTGACAAATGGGCAATCTAGGTGAGCATAGTTGGCAAGGTGGCATTCGATAAGATTTAAATCTGTTGTGTTAAGGAAGCATCTGTTGTGGAATGGCTCCCTCACAAAGAGCTCTATTAATAACTTCGATTTGCCAGTGGCATGTGGTGTTACAAAAATATATATGAATGTTCACTTAGTTGTGTTCCAGACTGCCACAGAAATTGGAATTGATTAATGTTGCCAGTGGGACATTTTCAAGTTGCCTCTAGTTATTCATCTGGTGCCCCACTTCAGCCTGTGACTTCTGTGAAAGCAAGGCACTATAACATGCTCACGGTCTTGGCCCCCATGCCGGTGTTTCTGTAGCTTAATAGTTTCTTTGGTGGCGTAGTATATTCCAAAGGACACAGGAAAGTCTAACAATCAGGACTAGATATTGTCCTGCTCAGATCTGGGCTTCAATATTACAAAGAATGAAGCAGGTACTGAAACACTATCAGAATTGTTTGCTTGCCTCATTATCAGATCTCTGAGGAGACCAGATCAGTAATGAAATTCTATTTACCCACTAGAGAAGAGTTCTAACAACAGACAAACTTGGCATATCAGACTTTGAAATGCTGCATGACTCAAATGATAACGTTTCAGGTTTCCTGTCCATCACAATGGAGCACATTACTAAAAGCAGCCTGCAGAAGGCAGGGAGCTGAAGAGGTGCTGAAATGCATATCCAGATGTAAACTCTGCTGAACTAAACTGCATCCTCATTCATATATGCTCAGGTTTACTGATTAGGGCCATACTTTACCAAACTGTTTCTACCAATCTCTTAAATTATCTTAAATAAAAAACTAGAGTGGCAGCCTTATCTGTTTCAGTCAAACCTCAATATTACAAAAAAAAAAAAAGAAAAAGAAAAAGCCTTATATTTATGCAAGCTTACACTGATGAACATAGAATGAACTGTTGTGGAAAACACTGAATTGGGGTAAATGACACATGCTTCTGCACTCTATATCCTGGAGAACTTTCTACCATTAAAGAGGATCATGGCAATGCCATAATAGAATTCTGTGTCATGTGAATCATTTAAGACTTTTAAATAAAGGTTTACAAATTATTCTGTAATTTGATGGGGTTTAAATGGCATCAGAAAGTATCCACCTAGCTTTAATTAAGATTTAATAATTATTTAAGAAATCACATTTTCAAAAGAAAATATTTAGGGTATCATTATATAAAAGTTGCAGTCCACAGTTCCACAAGTTCTTTTTTTTGACTTACCTCTAAAAGGGGCCTATTTAAGAATACCTTATTTTCATTTGACTTCAGTTATGAACACAATATTTTACTATATTCTGTAGTATCCAATGTAGGCTACTTTACAAACCTAACTGAACCATTCAGGGCTTACCTAAAGCCAGAAGGGAATGGTTTACGACTGCTTGAGTTTCCTAAAACCAGCTTTTGGCAGTGAAATTTCCTCACTGATCCTTCACAGGTCACTGGGAATTATTACCCTACCTGGAGTTTGCTGGCATTGAGGTATAAGTTCATGAGGGCTCACTTCACACAGGATATCTTGTTTTTCTGAGAGCTGACCACCCTGATTTTAAAATTTTCAGTCACAGTCAAACTGCCTTTTGGCATCGTATATGTTTGACGGTAAACCACAGAAGAGTTAAAGTAGCACAGTCAAATTTTAAATGTATGAGATTTGAAAGCAACAAGAGCTTCCAGATTTCTGCTCACAGTAGTAATTCATTCAGAAAATAAAATATTCCCCTACCTTTAAAAAGAAAGACTTTAAAAAAAACCCCAGATCTGTAATTGTTGACAATAAAATAAACTGGAATATGCAGCAGACACAATATGCAAGACACTACGTGGAAAAGCTCTCTGCAAATTCATTGGGTTGTTTAGATGTGACTGACTGTAATTCAGGACTTTAGGCAGGGTGAGTACTGATACCATTTCTATGAAATCAGTGGTAGCATCCATATTCAGAAAACTACACTGTCAGATGCTACACTGGGATTGAGCCACAGGGCAAGACTGGGCAGCAAGCACAGATATGCATAAGCAGAGATTCTGTATCAGGGTGACCAGATCATGATTCTTCACACCAGTATGCAACATTTCTCTCAACTACAATTCATTAGACTTATTCCAATCACCAAGGACAGAGTTTCACAAAGACAACAGTCTTCCAGAGTTTCTCTCTATTATGGAATTAACTCACCAGTCACATTCATATAGCTAAAGTATGCAAATTCTTGTCATAGCTCTACTTGAAACTAGCAATGTCCTGCATTTATTGACTTTGTCTCCTGCACCAGTAACAAATCATCTGGTGTTATACAAGAAATGTGTTACCATCTCTCTAGAGAAGTATTCCTTGCAAACTGAGAAGTGCTGATGTAAACTGTTATTTTTCACCCCAGAAAATAGATGGCACAGTGGTTACTGTGCTATTTTAAGATTCACAAGACACTAACTCGCTTCACTGCTATATGTGTAGCTTAAATAAGTGACTTGTCTACTCTTTAGCTTGGTTTCCCATTTGTAGTAGTATCTTTCAGGACTATTGGGAAGCATAAGATATTAGGACATTTCTGTGGCTCAGATGACAGTAAAGGAACCATTTAAGTACCTAAAGGAGGATAAAAGCAAAAATGTTGAGATTTTATACTATAATCAACAACAGAAATCTGGTGTCAGCTGAAATTCCAGCAGAAAATAATATTTTGTAACTTTTGCAGATGATGTTTATGTAGCTAAGGGAGTTTTTCACAGTATTTGTAATTTATTGGGCTAAGTGATTAGGATGAAAAGTTATAAAAACATGAATACCAGCTCCTTCATGAAGTCACATGAAAGACTACTGGTGGAAGACAAAGTTCTTTTAAAAAGCACTGTTGTTCCAAAGGCATGTTTTCAGCAAAGACCTTTTTTTTCCCCAAAACCTTGATTATGGTATGTTAAGTTATTTCAGCACTACATGTCTCTAGTTTAAAAAGCTCAATTGCCTGGTTTACTTGATGTAAGGAATAGCAACTGTAAGCATGAATTTCCTTTCTGACTGATTAAGAAGTCTGAAGAAGTGCAACTAAATCTATTCAGTTGAGACCAGTGTAACATCTGCTTTGTCTGCAAATTGCTTCTTTTAACAGTTTGTTTTAATGAGTTGGAGCTTTTCACTTCAACTACTGGGAGTTTATTGTTGTTGCAGTTGCGTGCATGTGGTATTTTATCACTTGATGGTATCTTACAGTTGCTTTTTTCCTTTAAAGCAAATCGAACTGGTCACATCTGTTATGAAAATTAACATATGTATATATAAGCAGTAGTTAGGTACTTCTACATAGTTGTTAAGCCAAACAAGTTTATAAACAGTAGAAAATATATCTAAATATAGTCAGTAAGAATTTCTACCCCTTACAATATGTGAATAACAACCTCACTAGATCCTTAAATATAGCTATGGAACAATTAACAACTACACTAGTGTCAGAATGAACTCCTTTTTCACTTCTTTGCTTGTTTGGTGTATTTTCTTTCATACTGACTGAAAAACTACATAAACAGGGAGAAAAACATGGTCTGTCTCACTCTAAACTGCTAGTAAGTAGCTATAGTAATGTGATCAAAAAACAGGGAAAGTTCAAATTCTGGATACTTTTCAGTTAAGAACTGCAGTGGGTCACCAAAAGGTAAAAATCTAGTGAATGCCAACAGGAAAAAAAAAGTGAATCTTAGCTGTTTTCAGTACAGAGTCAAGGGAAACAAGCACTGCAGAGAATGCACACACTCAGATCATGGAGAGAGATTTACTTTGGACTAGTTCTAAGTCTGGTCCCAATGTCTCAGTGACCATTAGCCATTGGATTGCATTAAGAAGGAGCTTTCTGTGTGGTAGCCTGCTTGTCTATTTTCTGAAAGAAAACTTATTCATGTGCTCTGAAATGACTAGTAATATTAAGGAAAATGGAGGTAATCAAAGGCCAACTAGGGGATTCACTTGAAAATTACACTCTTGACCATAATCTGAAATGCTGAAGTATCCAGACCTTTGTTCTATTTTTTTCAACCCAGAATGATGCTTGAAAGGATTATTTCTATTTAATAAATCTTCCATTCTAGAAGTATCTTTCCCCCCAGAAACATTTTGTTGTCAGTCTGCCTTCTTGATAGAGAAGTCTCCAAGAAATACATGGCAATGTTTCTTTGAATTTTGAGAATGCTCTCCTTTAATGATTCTGACTCCTGTGTTTGTGACACAGACCCACTTCTACTTCCAGCATTCTGAGGCAATGGACTTTATTAATAGCTTCCAGTAAACTGATGGACTGAAACTAAAAACCTAATATTTCCATCTCAAGTTGGTCAATGAATTTGTTTATTTTAAAATATATTAAGTGATCCTTTTTTCTTCTTCTCTCTGGCTTGTTCTCTACACTTTAAAGAAAAACATATTTCCACTGGCAAATACAGCATATATTACATGGCATATGACAAAATCTGACAAGTTGAAACCAGAATTAACTCCAGAACAGTTTATACCTTATGCAGTGGCATCATACATAGAAGTCAGGTATCAGTTTCAGTTTAAAGAAACAAATTGGACTACAAATTTTCCCATGATGTTGTTTAATCAAGTGTAAAATTTGATTTTTTTACATGCATACATACCATAACGTATGGTTGGAAGTGTCAGCCAAAAGTCAAATGGCTTCTCTCTCCTCAGACCACAGTTGCCCTGATATATTAATTGTTTTCTAGACTCCCAGTGTGCTGTTGGAACATTTCTATTTGTATTTTCATATGAATATATACCTATTTCTGTCTATACCTAGAATAATATAATGAACTGTTGACATACCTGCAGAAGTGTATTTTTCATATCTGCATTAGGAGTTTTCATTATTTCTTTCGTTCTATCTTACTCAATAAACTACCACTTAATATTTTAAAACTTCAGACAGATGAAACCTTAAAAAGAGTTACATGGAGTGAATAAAAATAATCCTTATATATTGCTAGTGTCCTGAATATAGCTACAGACTCAGACCCTGCATGTATTTTATTTAATATGCATGTGTTATCCCACATGGGGTGATATGTATCAACTGTGAAATATGCTACTTAGGGAAAGGGAGATGATCAATCAATTTTGTTAGTACTTAAAGCTGACATTTTCTTTCTTTTTCAGGCAGGTCTGTTGTCTAACTATTGCTGTAATATTTGGAAATATTGTACATGTATATCTATGAGATCTTTTCAAATTTCATCCACAAATCCCTTGCAACTAGTCAGGTTGTACTCTATATATTGAATAAAAGAGGAATTTGTAACAATATTTTCAGAACTCCTCACCAGTCTAGATCAAATTTTTGGCTTCATGCAAATTAGGATTCTCTCTCTAAAGAGGTCTTTAAATGAGCTGTTACATTTGGCTGCTAAAATTGCTGTGGGTGCCTTCTTTCAAACCTAGTAGGTTATGAATACAACAAGCAATGGATCTTGCACTCATAACTTTCTTCTATTCTCTCAGGAAAGATTGTCAGATGATTAATGAAGTAAAGAGAACAGACTGCATGCTCAGTGAAAGAAGAGTGACAAAGGCTTATGAAAAGTGAAAACATAACCAAATATAGCATACAATATTTTCCTGTCTTTTCTATGCAAAAAAAAATGTTGCCTTTTATTTCTAAACACAGTGTGTTTAAAAAAGTGTTAACTTCATTTTCAAGTTGTCACATTTTGTTTTGTGCCCAAGTTCACATAAGTCAAAAGCTGATTTATTTTTGTGTTGGCTATTATTTTGAACTGTATATGTAAGAATGTCATGGTATTTTCTTCATAGAGAATTCACAATTCCCAGGCTATCAGCAGGAAGTATACATAAGAAAATATTAATTCATCATTCTTGTTGAATTTTAATATGTTCTTTACATGGTTTCACCTTGGGTTTATGTTTTATATAATTTGATAGTAACTTTAAATTCCCAGGTTTTGATAGAAAACCCTATCTATGCTGATTTAGCTTTGGATGACTCTCTATTCAGACTTTTTATGAAAAATATTCACTAAGAAATGAAAAATGCATATCTAAGGACAAACTTACAGATTTCTTGTCTGTGAATAAATGTTAATTATTCAAGCAGAGCTCGAAGAAACTCTATCAGCCTGTATCACATGGTGACTGGATACCTTGCTGATACTCTTTTTATTTCAGATATTTAATGTGTCTCATTAGATAATCCATACCTGCTCCAACAGCAAACTTGTCCACGTGGTGTATTTTCTAGCCTGTTTTACTTTATTGCCCCCTGGGACTACTAAGCAAACACAGACAACAGGGAAAACTTTCTGGCTGGTACATGCAAAATCTACAGACACTTCAGAGGCTCCTCCACAGCCCATCTCACTTTACAACAGCTATGGATGGAAAACAGCAATCCCTCTATAAACTCAGCTGTAAGTAATGACCTCCATATGCTTGAATAGCTTGCAGAATATTAGCTCACTAGTGTAAATGTTTAAATAATGTGCTATGTGCAGTACTTACATACAAGTGAATTTTTACCAGGAAGCTATGCCATCATTCAAGTAACACATCTGTGTTCTTCACTTTTAATAGAACAAAGAGCAATAGAAACTGTGGTGTACAGTCAAGCTTTCACTTGATTAGTTAAGGGAAATATTTGTTCCTGGCCAATTGTCAGCTACATGATTGTGTATCAATGATGATAAGAAACTTTCACTGAAGTAAAGCTTTCGCCTGTTTAAAGATGACTTCATCCTGAGATACGTAAGTGTCTGTAAGTCTGCATGTTTTGTGTGTTTCCATCAAGCACTACTGTTAATTCTAGCCACCAGCAGAAATGGAAAGCTATAATTTATAGAAAGTTAACATATAAAAATATGAATTCTGAGTGCATAGTGATTTAATTTAGTTGTTCTTTGCTTAGCTTGTTCAGAGGAAAAGAGAAAGGCAAGATTTCTACAGAGACTGAATCACTGCAATACTTAATCTTGAAAGTGTTAAGAGCTTGATTTAGCCCAGAGTTCTTGTTCTGGAGTTAGATACAAATCTGCAAACTGAGTCTAGGTTCATAGGTTTGGTTCAGGAGTATGGTTCCAGCTGAGAGGGGTCTTGTCATCACTTACTTTAGTTTTAATTCTTGACTTAACTGGAATCATATGAGGTACACCATTGAAATACACAGATAATGGTGTCTCAGATGATATAAGGTAATTGTCGTGTAACCTAACACATGAATAGCCAGGCAACTATCAAGTTTATTAGCAGGATTACAATTTATTTTTTAATTTCATTCTCCTCCCAATGTCCTTACCTTCCTCTTACAGTCATGTTATGTGATCCTCAGCTGAGAATTTTCTGTTCCTTCATATCTTCTGATAATCAGGTTAGCTGACTACTATGGTTGGCAGAATGACTTAAATCCTCCCCTCTCAATGTCTGGATTTGTTGCCTACTCATATTTGAGCTAGTTCTCAATTATCTCAATGTAATTATTCATTAAATGGTTCTTTAACAAGATATTTGAATATAAAAATAACACTAATACTATTCACAATGTTCAAAAGAGCATTTTGAGCTCTGTTTTCCAAAATAATATCAAACAATAAAATCTCTTAATATTTAAAAGCAAACAAAAAATCCCCTGCACATTGCCAAACAGCCTCTGTCACACACTCAACTCTCTGAATTTCCTAAGAGATTTTTATCTCAAGTGATGTCTCCAATTAAAATTTCTTATATTTTCCAGTTTTAAAAATAAGTTTTCCCACTCTTAGTATTTGATGAAGCTAAATGCATGCTCTTTTATCAGACTAAGAGATAGGAACAGAGAAATAATTACACGACAGAATACAATAGTCCAAAACTGACAGAGGATTATTTTGAGTGGCACACTGATGAAAACTTTATAAGAAAATATGATGCATCACAATATAATGATTAGAGATAGCTTCATAGGCAGTTAGAAGGATAGAAAGTAGGTGACTGTACACAGAAAAAGTAGCATTAAAATCAGTCCCTAATTTCTGTGGGGAAAAAGTAGAGAAGGTTTCTCAAGTTAAGATGTAGAAGTAGTAGGCCCACAGATTCTTATTTGATTATTATTTGCAAAGCTTTGTCATGTTTTCTTTCTGAACAGACAATTAGTAAATCAGCATGAAGCCAGGAAGCATTACAATTTAGCAAAGCACTAGCCAGTTATCTCAGTGATAGGAGCTCCTAAATGACAGTTCTCTCGATGCTTCCATGTAAGATATGTGCTATATTGCCTGCTATATAAAACAGCAACACTGTATTTCTCATGTAGGTTTCTTTATGCAGAGGAAGCCTAATACAACCAATGATTACAAATGATTATATCATCTTTACCTTCTGTTCATTACCCCAGGGGGATTTCCACCAGCCAGGCTGATGACAATGAGCAGTAAGTCAATTGTGCTTTTTAAGGAGCAGGTATCTATCTTAATGGTGCACTCTGACTAGAAGCCTTGCAAGGGAGCAAAATATCCTGAGAGACAAAAAAAAGCAATCTTATAGAAAACTTTGCAGTTATACTGCATATGAATATGTAGTATTAAAAGTGCAGCTTCTACCATTTAAAAATTACTGAATGTATTTGTCCATTATAGATTCACAGTTTACTCTCTAGAAACTGGAATAATCATAAACAAAATGTTGCATTCTGTCATTTTTTTTTCTGTGTGGTTTCTGCTTCGGAGGAAGCTGTGTGTACCAGAGAGAATGTTCAATCTTTCAGGCTGAGACAAAAAGACAGAAAAGGTGTAGAAATCCAAATTTCATTCTTGGACAAAGGAAAAGCACTACAAATTTAGGTATCAGGGTGCATTTATATCAATATATACAAACATACGACACACAGAAATCATGGTTGTGAATAATTACTATATGCTAATAATTCTCAAATTCATTCTTTTGGATTAGCTCTAGTAGAACATACTGAAAAGCAACACTCTCTCTCAGATGTCTTTATCTTTCTCCAAACCTGCACTGGAAAATCAATCAAGCAAATTAAGTGTTTGAGAGCCCTTAGAGAACAGAACTGTATTTTCTCAGCAGAGTATTCAAGCTGGCTGATATGTACCCCAGCAGAAGTCGTGTCCTAACAATGAGATATTCTCCTCTTGCAATACAATGTTTTGTAGAGGATGTTAAGTTTTAGATATTTTTGAACACTTTTTTGTTTTTAATCTCTGATATTTTACTCTTACCCCTGGAGTGCTTCTCAGTACTAAAATTAAATATATATATATCTCTAAATACATAGTCTTCACCCTTTAGAACTAATTTTGGGGGTTTTTTACCAAAATGTGATAGCTCATTGTTTTGTTCAGATTCTTCACTCTTTACATGGACTTTTATTACAATCCATTTTACTTTCATTAGATTTTATATAGTATATTTAAACAGAGATTAAGGAAAAGATTGGAAACAAGTCAGACCTGAACCATTATCTTTCAATATCTCATTTTAAGTTCCATAATCAGCAAACTGCTATTTACAATCTGTTCTTACTGTACTGCTCCACTATAATGTCTTGTCAGTCACATAGTTTGCTTACCATAATCTTCTATACGAGTTCAAATTCCGTTCACATCTGACCAAAATAACATGCATAGCATTTCTGAGGAATGATATACTTCAAGCTGTCTGATATGACATTATGGAAACAAACTTTTTTTTCTTTTTTTTTTTCCCCAATAGAAAGTCAGCTCCAGGGCTTTCTCATACAAAATCATTTCAAAAGCTCCTGAATCTCACAGTGAATGCTTTACATAAAAATGCTTGAAATTACTGGAGATGTAACACTGACATTGACAAAGAAACTAAGCCAATGTCATTACTAGTTCTCTTCTAAAGGTGAAGCTTGTTATTACATATGTATCTGAAGAAAGACAAAATGGTTATGGTTTTAGGGTATGCTGAAAATCTGCATAAACTTTGAAAAATGAAAAGAAGTAGGTTTTAGAAACTTTAAGTGAGGAAATAAAATAATACTGATGAACTGGAAAGGCAGAAACATGTTGTGCACCAGTTCAGGAATTTCTGTGCTTTAGGCAAGCATACCCACTTAAGAAGCCCTTTTTACACAAAAGTGTAGCTAGACACTTCTGAACCTGTGCAATGTACATTTGGGGTTGAGAGAAGATGGCACCCAGGCTGACTGGATAAAGAATGTAGCTTTGCAACTATTCCCCTGTATCTTTCCTCCTTTCTGTCCTTTTGACTCTCCTTTGGCTGAGTATCTTGTTATTACTGTTGTTACTTGATTCAATTTGTTTCAGACCAGAAAAGACTAGTAAGATTGTCCAGTCTGACCTCTGGTGCAGTAGTTGACATGAGGCTTCTTTGAGTTATCCCTGCACTGAGCCAAATAGTTTGTATTTGACAAAATAATTTTGGATATATTTCTATCATGCCCATTTCCATAACATACACATGAATTTGAAAGAATGCTCCACCACATTCTTCAGTTCAGCACAGCTGATCTGCTGTGACACTAACAGAAACCTGGGGGATTAATTTCTCCATTCACTGCCAGTTCAGCCATGAGCAAACCTGTTGATACAGGGGAGATTGTGCAACAAGAGCAGAATATAATTTCCTGTATTTATGGTACACAAGATGAAAAATTGTCTTAGAGAGGTGCCATTTCTCCTTCATCTTTATTTTTATTATTGTTATTTTTAATCTGTGATTTTAACCAATCCTTTTGCAGTTAAAATCAAAGTCCATTACTGAAGGTAATGTAAGTTTGTAACAATTTAAGGAACAAAGATTCCATGAAGTAAAAAAATAAAAAAAAGACTGGACTACACTCTTATATGCCTTTTTTCACCTTTGTTTGACATCTCTGTTAGATATCTTGTTGGTTTTCATAAAAAAAATAGAAGGGGAGAAGGATTAGTTTAATTAATGTAGTATTCCTTCTAACAATAAAGTAGGGTATTATCATCCTGAACATGATGAATCTTAACCATTTTATTTTCCTTTTTAGTTGTTAGTTTCTTTGATTTTTTTGTTGTGGGGGGTTTTTTTGGTTTTGGTTGGTTGGTTCATTGGTTTCTTATTCTTTTGGTTTTGGATTTGTTTTGGTTTGCTTCTAACTGATGTATTACATACCAGGTTATATCCAAAAAAATAAGTCATTTAATTCCTTTGAGAGCCATGACAAACAAGTGGAAAGATATACAGAAAAGCTGAAACCTTCTGCATATGGCCTCTTGCCAAGACATTTAAACATGTAATGCCAGTGGTGACCTTTAAAAATGATAGTAACCACTCAAATTTCAGCTGGTCTATTCTCCTTTAAGTATATGAATATATAGTGATCTCCCAATTTCTGATGTATCAAAATGTCTAGTAGTTGCTAAAACTAACAATTTTTAAATCTCACAAAAGTGTTGATATCCTATTTGGGTGAATTTAAAATATACCTTTCACACATTCTTACTGAGATAAGAGTAAGTGGGAATCTAACTATAATCTAAAGATCCTTGCTGGTCTTGTGTGTTGGATTACATATCAATTTTGACACAGCTATATGCATTTTCTGGAAAGCATCAGGTACTATCTGTGGAAATCCCCTTCATGAATATAGATGCTGATCTTCTTTACATATATTTATATGCATGCATAGAAGTTAATCTTTGAAAGCTGATGATGGAAACTGCAAACCCTGATTTCTCACTCTGCAATGCATTGCAGTTGCTAAACAGTGCATGTTTTTCAGGCCTAAAGAATAGATAACAGGCAAGTGAAATACATACAATAATGTTCCTGTTTCTCTGATCATTCAAGATGTTAAATATTTCTGCCGATAAAAATGAAAATCAAAGTTTCATAGTATGGTGCAGCATTATTCATTCAAGTATACATTTTCCCTTCTAATAAATAATCAAACTATTTCCACCTTTACATAATTTAACAGAGCCAGAAAAGTGACTCTATTACAAGTCAAACAATTTCAGCAAGCACTATCCAGAGACATAGTGTGAAAATGCAATAAATGGAGTAATATTGTAATTTCCTGACAAAGATAGTTTTTAGTGAATATCCTTCTTTTTTTTTTTCTTTTTTTAACTTACAAATAATAGGGACAATTTAGAGCAAGCTTTGATGTTCAGAAGTGTCAGTATTTTAGCTGTTCAGACAGCTGATAGCTTAATGCCTTTGGCTTATTATCTTTAATTTCAGAAATACTCATCTTCTCTCTTTATAAGGAGATTTCTCCCTCCAATTAAAATAAGCCAATCTAGCCCTTTATTAATCTAAAGATAAAACTTTAGGTTACTTAGACATGATATAGGAAGTGCTATAATGTGAAAGGTATCAAAAATCATTCTAGAAAAAACTTCAGACAGAAATAGAAAGCTCATGAACTAATCTGTAACATGAATGCTGCTAGTTAAAGTATTGTATTTTTGTGTCCCTCCCATCATAAAGTCAAAATTGCTTCACACTGTGGAAAGCATTATGGCAATTAATCAAAATAGAGATAATATTAAGTCAGATAATTGCCAGCAAGTAGGGCATTGCAAGTATTTCCACATGCAAGACACACGGAAAGGCTGGTGGGCAGGAGCAGAAGAGGAGTTGGGCTTGTTTGATTCCAGTCTACTTCATTCTCCCTTAAAAACACCCCCAACTTAAACAGAAAAACAATATGCTCTCTTTTATTCTTAAGTGTGTTTTTAAACTGAAATACATTTATTTTATATGGCTACAAAACATATAAATTAATCTTCCTGAATGTAACTTTTTTGCATCCATTGCACACTCAGAACATGAATTTTTATTAAGTATTACTAATGAAGAAGTTTCTAAAAGATAAAAGTAGGGAGAAATTGTATTTCAGATAAGTTTGCTAGCTCAGTTTGGGGGTGGAAGAGTTAATGTCCTAGAGAAAGAAGATGCTTAACAAGATCACAGTAGCCATTTGTTTTCTTCTAGTTTCACTTTTGCCTGGAGTTGTCTCTGCATGAGATTGTCTTTCTCTCCCCAAATAAATTTTTATTCATTTAACTTAAATTATGATCTTAGACTTACTGCTATCTTGAATTAGTAACTTTTAAATGTTACATAGGTATTGAGAGAAATTTCTTTTTCTAAAATAATTAAATTTAACTAAAAACTTTGGCAATCTTTCTGAAACAAAAAAACTATAAATATGAGTTCATGATTGGCCTCCTGGATTCATGATCCTTTTACAGAAGTCCTTATTTAGATAATTATAATAATGACTTCTTACATCTGGACAGCTTGGGGAGTCTTCATATCTATTATTATTCAAAAATCACTTAAGAGGAATATAATAGGTCTATCTGGTAATGTCAGCGAATAATATTCTGTTCTTATGCATATCAGGGTTTTTTTCTTTTTGTGTTCTATTTATAGTCTACAGTCACAGATTAATCCCTTTTTTAAAAAGAACCAAATGCTTAAGCCATATGGGAAAATTCAGCAAATTAATCCAGCTCTCTAAAAAACCTATACTAAGTCTAACCCAGTTAAAAGCTTCTGTCAGAAGTGAAGAATGGTTGCCTAGAAAAGAGTATAAGTAATAAGGCTGAGTCATTTCCCAAATAACCAACTGTGCTACTTTTAGAAAAGTGCCTGAGGGCTTCTCAACAAAATTTTCTGAAGGAAAAAAAAAAGTCAGGTCCATACAGACATAGTTAGACCTCTAAATATGTGTTCTAATTTTGAGCTTTTCTGTTTGTGAAATGCTGAGTAGATAACAGCTCCTGCTGGAATAAAACACAACTGTGGCTCTCACATCTGGTGATAAGGAAATAATTTCTGGAATTTTGTAATCGACTAGTAATGTTGCCATTCTTTTTCTATACACCCTCATTACAATAATTTTTTAGTCATAGCCAGTATGGTGGTAATGTGATAAACTACATATGGGCCCTCCATAAAAGATCACTTAGTTAAGAGCGTGGAAACAAGTCCATTCATCCTTTCTGACCAAACTCTCCAAAAGGCAAAGGGAAAAGGATTTTTTGAAACATTGTTTGGGTTTAGTTTTATTCTTCTGCAGTCCTTTCTGAATCTCCACAATAAAACATTTTAGAAAATCATTAATTTTATACATTAAAATGTATCCTATTGTAAAGTACAAGGCATGATCCTGAATCTAGTAAAGGCTTCCTCATCCGCTGGAAGGCTCAAACAGTTTATATGGAGAGGAAGGAGACACATTTGTACATATTTGAACACTAAAGGCAGGAAAAAAATTGCATCTTGATGATGACTGTTAAAATTAAAGGAAATTAATACATCTTTTTAGGGTGGTTAAAGTGTACTTCTAATTTATAGTGTCAATGTCACAGCTGTCAAAGAAGTTGCTAACATGTTAAATTAGACAATAAGGGGGTTCTGAGTCTTTGTGAAGGAGCTCTTGCTTCTGAGCGATTGTTCTCCAAGCATTTTTTATAACTCTTCATATTTTTCCAATAGTATGTAAAAAATATTTCCAGTTTTCTCTTTCTATGTTACCCAATATGTTCTGCTCAATCATTCTTAAAAAACCCAAAAATGTAATTTGCAGTGTTCCTAACAATTACTGTCCACTAATCTACATACAGTCCAAAGAATATTGATTTATAATGCTCCTGTACATTTTTTTGTTTTGTCTCTCTCTGTCTTTTTAAAAACCATTTGGTATAGAAGGACATTAAACATTGATTCATATCTGGTTTTATTAACAATTTAGCACACACAAAGCANTAATTATTTTACCACACATTTCATGTAATAAACCTTAAGTAAATGCAAGCTATAAAATTCTATTGATGGGCTTCCCAGATGTTGCCAGTTGTACTGTTTTAATAGATACCTTTCTTCTTCCAATACACTTTCTTTTTACTCTTTGACATATATCTTACACAGAAATACCTGTCAAGTGACCAACAGGGCGCAGAGGATAAACCCTGATGTATCCTTTTACTACACCTTAGATGCCATAAACTATACACAGAGATCAACCGATATATACAGCATTTATTAAATATAGTAGTGTAGCAGGGTACTGCTGTTAGGCTTTTATAAATAAAGAGCACTAGATATTTTCTGAGTGCAAAGGTAAACAGATTAATGTACTGTAGATTTGTATTCTGTAGCTGGCATATGTTTGCAGCTTGGCCATTACTCTTCTTTAAAGCTACCAAACGGTACCACAAGGTTCACAATAACATACAAGAATATGAGAAACAGAGTCTGTTGTAGAAAGGGACTGTCATTTTGACTAATTATTTTTGTTGTAATAGAAAGAAAAAAAATTATTATTAGAAAAACTCCCACAAGTGAGAAAAAGTATATCACGTAGTGACCTCACACACACACAAATTTGGAAGTCTTCTGAATTTCTTTCTTTCTTTACTTTCTCTAATCCACCTATCAACTGCTAACAAAAAACCCAGAAATCTTTCACATTGCCAATTTTTTTTTCTCAGGAAGGCAAAAATCTTTGGGCATGTTTGACAAAGCAAAACATTTAGAAAGTGGCATAAACTGAGAATGCCACCTCTGCATACATAGTCTCACTTAGAAAAAGGAGTTGTAAGTTATGAATGAACTTTTTTTATTTCTTAACAAAACTTGTATTCAGGTGACTTTCCCACAAGAAGAATACAGTCAGGCCTAGTCTTAAACTTATTCAACATCTTCATAAATGGTTTATGGGCTTGAGCCTCACTAAATTTGCTGATGACACTAAACACTAAACTGTTTCATGAGGTGGGCATGTCAGAATGGAGAGTAATTTTAAATAAAGACCTGGAAAAACTGGAAGAGTGGACAAGCAATAACTGTATGAATTTTACCAAAGATTCCCAGAAGAACTGCTAACAAAACTTTCTTAGGAAACCTATGGTAACTGCTTGATTCAAATCCAATACTGCTGTAAATCCACAATACTCTCATTCTAAGATGTCAGTGTTTTTTAGCTTATGCTGGATCTTTCTGATATCTCAAAGTAATTTACTTCCTCAGAATCCCGGAGGAAGAATTTACAAAGTAAAAACTAAATCTAGATTTCTTAAACCTTAGTATCTTCACTTAGTCCCAAGATCTGCTATATTTAATTCATTAACTAGCCATGAATTTGCTTTTTTTCATGTTGCAGCGGTATATTAGTTTTCAACTGAACATTTAGACTCTTACCAAGCATCCCAGATATGTTGTTAATGCATCTGACTTCTGCCCTTATGACTATCATTTCAGCACCTGTGTTTTCAGTCTTCAAATGCCACCTTACTGTACTTGTACAATAATCCATCTTATTTATCTATACACATATAACTTATCTGCAGATGTACTATAACTTCAGAACTCATTTGTTAAAGCTTCATGTACAAAAACATCCTACATAGCCAACATTATTTCCTCTCACTCCAGGAGAGATGTAATGGCATTTTTTTTCTCTAAGTCTCACGACCAACACCACAATCAAATATTTGATTTAAGCAGCAAGTATGATGTCTCTCTCATTAATGAGTACAGAATTGCAATGACAACATCAAAGCAAAATAAAGCCTACACAATTTGTTGAAAGTCTTGCTGGCAGATACTGAAGCCTGAAATTTCATGATATAGCCTCATAAGAAGTTACAGTTTCACTACTCAAGTGAACCTGAACCAAGACAGTGGGGGGAAACTAATCTCACCTAAATATAGGTATCTTGCATGTAGATCTTTAATCTAAGCTAGCACATTCAGTTAGAATAGTTCATTATAAATGCTCTTGTGTAAAACAATAGGCATATTCACATACAGTTTTAGCTTTGGTACTATCAGACTCCCTTTCAGTTGCCTTTTAGACAGGACCATAACAGATATGATTATATGAGATGTGTACCATATGGTAAAAAAGTTCTTCAAAGAATGGTACATAAAGGAAATGGAAACAGTTTGGAAACAGTTTAAGAGAATCATCTGTAACACCCCTTTTAGTGAGGGACTCTGAGGACATCAGGAGACGTGAATGTCAGGGTAATGAATAGTAAAGAAGAAAATTATTAAGGATTATTAATTATAAGGAGAGAAGGCTAATCAATATAATACATGACTATGTCTTTACAGACCTCATTTTATAAGAAAGGGCAAGACTTTCTCATTTCCTAGTTAGTTTCCCTGTTTGTGTGTATGATATCTAGCAAATGGAGTAACAATTTTGGCATGAATTCTTATAAGTTGGTAGAGCATGAATAAACAATTATTTTAAAACCAAAATTGTTCTCCCACATCCTCTCATTACACCGTAAAAATTACTGAAGTAGTAACAAAAAGTATGTTCACCATTTAGTGAGGGATGCTGTTTTTTCTTGCATAGTGAAATTTGCTTCCTTTCTAGGAAAGATTCAATTAATTCATGACTATAAATGAACAGGGTAATGCCAGACATGTTCCATGTCACAGAAAATCTGTTCCAAATACTCTAAAAATGCAAGGTTTAAGAGAGCCACTAATCGATGTCCTCCAGACAAAAAAGAGTGTGGCCTGATGAATAGCAAATTGAGTCTTTTATCTCCAGTGTCAACTTAATGACTTAAATGTTTCATCTTATTGCAATAAATCCAAGTCAATGTAAACCTGAGACAAGCTATGAAACAAAATCTAATCTTTTTTAAAGATGTAAGCATTTTCAGTTAGAATGAGAGACTTGAAGGGGGTAAATATGAACAATGACCTGACATCAGCAAGTGCTTTTATTCATTTGAAATTAATGTAAAACTTCACTTTGCCATCATATTAAATAGTTCTTGTCATAGTAGGACACTTTTAGTCTTCATGAATATAATGTAGTGCTTTTATTGTTGAAGCACATCAAAGATTTTCTGAATGAGAATAAAAGTCTTTGCAGCCCATTCCTCTACTACAGTGACATAGAAATTTAATGTTATCCCATGTGGATCTTCATACTGACTGGACAGATTGATAAATTATGAAGATGGAACAAACCTTCATGTTCAAAATCCTGCATTGATAAGCAAAAATGTTTGATGTATCATCTGGTTACATTATAAGCTAAAAAATGGTTTTAATTTAAGTGGCTCCCCTGAATGCTCTGTCAGTTTGCACTTAAAATAATGTGAGGGAATTTTCTCAGATCTGTTGCGTATGAGATATTCATAGTGGGGAAAATGCAAAACCATAATAGCCTTTGACCTCATTTGTATTGGTTTCTGCTTCTTTGCCCAGTGACATCTGTAATCATAAAATGAACCTTTCTTTTTCTTTTCTTGCATACAGTTCCTGAGAACAGGGCTCCAGCACAGTAGCAGTATTATTTTCATAAAATTAATCATGGTCTTTTGTCCAGGGTAGCCATGATGGCACCAATGCATCTTCTAATCATCATCTGCAGGGACCTCCACTATAGTCCATGGTCCCAGAGTCCTCTCCTGACCCATACCACCAATGTCACTGATGCAGAGAGGAGGAGCAGCCAGGAGACATTACCATGCAATGGTACCTGTTGGGCCACCCCTGGCACTTAGGCATCCCCCAACACACTCATCTATCCTTCCCTGTCATTCCTGGCTACCCAGTCTCCTCCTTCACTTCCAAGTGGTATCCTTGTGCCTCCTTGTGGGAACTAGGTACCAGGAGGCTGAGGGCAAGAGCTAAGTCTGGGATCCTCTTGGGGATGTTTTCCCCATAGCAGTCTTCAACTGCCCCAGGTCACAGGTTTGCCTTTATAGGTAGTAGCCTGGCTGTGCCACCACCCTGACCATGCCTGCCACCAAAAGATGCACTGAGTGTGGCAGCTTTCCTCCATACTGAGGATCGCAACCCAAGACTGTAATTACACAATAACCACACCAAATGTGACATCCCCTGGTCATACCATGTCCTCACCCAGCTCTGAGATCCTTCAGCTCTGCCCAGTCCCACACGCTGCAGCCCTGACCTGCCAAGGACCCATGACCATGCCTCTGCCCCAGTCAAACAACCCTTGCTCTTAACAGCATTAAGAGAGAGGACTAAACTTTTTCAACAAGACGACACATATGTAACAGTTGGCTTTGCATTTGCCATAGCTGCTCTACAGTGATGGCCCAATTTTCCAGTCTTTTTCTTTTTCTTGAAGTGGGAGGTATTTGTAATGGAAACAAGAGAAGGCTCTCTCTTTTCTACCTGTTTTACAAAGGAGCATTCTTAGAGAATGCTATTGTTCTAGTTTAGCTCTTTTAATAAGCTGTTATTTTCACTGGATGGAACAATAAAATAGGACGAGTGAAAATGCCTCGAACTTTATTGTTAATTTCCAGGATTCCATTGAATATATCTTTTCTTTAAAGATCTTTTTGTGCTAGTAAATACCATTCACTGAAATAATACTATGCCATAAACAATAATATGAAAGCTTTTGTAAACAAGTGTTGCTTCCAAAAAAGTCAGTATAATAGCTGACTAAAAAAAATGATAGTTCCTCAATTTGCCAAAACAAAAAGTACTGGCAATGAAGTGCAAACCACAGAGAATGTCATTCTTATATTAAATTTCCCCCTTATGTACAAATTTTGAGCTGTTTTTTGCAAGATTGAATAGCTATGTCCTCCATCTATAGCATTTCTAATTGTTTACAGTTGAGGCTGACTTACACAGGAGCAGGTAGTAACAAAGTTCCTACTTCATCACTACTAAACAGTCTGCAAGCTGCTCTCAGTTTTACAAGATCATTTTATTTCCTATAATGCTTGGGATGGAGGAAGGAGAAAGACGAGACTAAAGAGGTATTCAACTGAGGTCCTTCACGATTTCCAAAGAAATATGTAATGATCCAGACTATGACTTCTCAATATTTCCATCCTGGGACAGTACAGAACAGCACTGCTTCCCTGTAGACAAAACTCCAGGGACAAACTGCAGAAATTGCCTACAAACATTCTCAGGAGTTGCACTCTGTTGCACAGGGTAGACCTGTCATGTTTTGCTGAACAAGTGAGGTGAATCCTGTCCTTACCCATTCAGGTGGATTCAGCCTTTGATGGTGTCCTCTCTACAGGGTATTACCTAATGATGGCAACATAGTGGTGTGCAAATCATGACAATGGGATAGTGAACAGCAATAGGGTTATAAAAATTGAAAAGGGGACTGTCTCATTTCAGACAAGTGATTCATACACCAACAAAAGGAAGGCAGTGAAAACCAAAGCCACACTGAGCTGTAAACTCACTGCTCTGTGCAGAAGGGGTGTACAAGAAAGGGAAAGAGAAAGTAAGAGGGGAAACTGACTTCACAGTTTCAGCAGATTGCAACTAATTCTCAGCAGATTTAAGATGATTTCATCTAACACCCATGTACCTCTACTGTCTATTATTGCAGGTCAAGCACATAGTTCCCTAGTGGGTCTGAGTCATCCAGAAGCTGCAGTGGAGAGGACCATGAAGGAAGGTGAATGCTACCTGGCACACTTATCTTCTGTGACACATCACAGATGAAGAGGCAGTATTTCAAAACAAAAAGACCGCTCTTCAGTATTCCTGCTGCCTGCCACAGTTGTCTTAATCAGCAGCTTGTTAACCCTGTAAGGTACCTACTATAAGGTACGCAATCTTCATGTATCCATAAATCATTCCCACTTCCTTCTTTTTCCTTTACTTATTTTGTGAAATACTGTGATGTATTGTTGGATATTAGGAAAAATTTCTTCACTGAAAGAGTGGTTAAGCATTGGAACAGGCTCCCTAGGGAAGGAGTGGAGTTCTCATCCCTGGAGGTGTGCAAAAAACGTGTAGACATGGCACTTCATGACATGGTATAGTAGGCATGGTGGTGATGGGTTGATGGTTGGACTTCATGATCTTAGACATCTTTTCCAACATAAATGATTCCATGATTTTATGATATTGTTGCAAGCTGAAAGTCTTTATTTTGTAGCAAAAACTCCTATAAAAATGATCTCATTTTCCAAAGAATAACTTTATTGTAACAAGCTTTCATTGTGTGCCCTGGAGGGGGGAATATACAGTAACTAGTAATTTGCCAACACTCAGGGGAAATACAAGCTGAGGCACAGAGTATGCAGGTTTCTTTAGCATTCAAAAGCAGGGAAACATTCCACTTTCTTTTTTATGCAGGGACTTACAGTTAAGTGAGACATCTCAAAGCTCTCCAAAACCAAAGAATCCAGGGATTTGCACTCTCTGCATCTGCTTTGGTTAAAATACATGTAGTGTTTTGCTTCCATGGTGACAAACATGCCCATCCTGATTTCACTCTTGAGAGCATGGAGAATGAAAAAGCATTAAGTTACTATAGCTATAGGATGACAAGTGTCACAGAGAGGGTGAAAAATTTATCTATTGTTTGGAATTATAGATCTATTCTCAAGAAGAATGTATGTTTATTTTATAAATATTTTGCAGGCAGTTGCAGTTAGTGCCTTAAGAGAATACCAAATTCCAAGCAATCTAAGGAAAAAAACCCTGGGACTAAATATTTTCTCAGTAGTTGGTATTGATATATTTTTATTCAACAAAGAGTGATTTGGGGGATTTTGATGTGAAAAAATGAGAGATTGGCAAAGTTCCTTTTCACCTTTCATAGAAAAGTAGCAATTCAGCTGGAAAACATTAACACAAATTGGAAACAATAGCTTAAGGTGTTCCATTTGCAGATTAACATCATTGCACTTCACTGTTCTGATCAGCTGCTAAATCTGCAGTTAGAAGATGAAGTACAGGAGGGAATAAAAAACCGGGAGTGTTTAGTTTTATTTTGCTGTATTCCTTTCCTACTGCTTTTGCACTCCAAGCCTACTTACTGGGGGGGAGGCAATGTGAGAAATAGAAAAGGTATGTATGCTGTACAGGCACTGGTGAACAATAGATAAACCATTGCTGTGATAAAGCACTGTTTTGAACACAAATCTACCTATATGAAGAAAGTCAAGTGCATCTCAAACAGATCCAGTGCAGTTAGTTTCAGTGTTTTGGAAAGCTCCTGTGAGCTTTAGGGCTACAGTCAAGTCAGGATGGATTCCCCATGACTGTAGGAAATAACAGCATTTTCATAGAAACAAGGAATAACATAGGTGGGAAAGTAGATCAGAACGTCATCTCACCCAAGGTGCTGTACCAGCCAGGGGTTCTCTCTTCTAACTTTTGTTCCACAGTGACTGTTCATAGTCGCATCCTTTTTAGGCAAAAGATAAAATATTTCCAGAGTGTTCCTGAAGAGCTACTCCATGCCAATTTTGCATAGATACAACATGAATTTATTTTTTGGTGTTCCCACTGTAAAGGTAAAATTACAAATGTCCTAGGAAACCCACAGACGAAGCTAGAATTTTCTTTCCAGATTTCATACTCCTTCATGGACATACCCAGAGACATAAATAACTTCAGAATGTGACTGCTTGTCATTAAGTAATGCTGAAGTAGAAGATTTGTGATGAAAAGTCTTCTACCCAAAAGATGGAATGTGACTGCTTTGGTAATTTCTGGACCATTCAAAATAATTTATTTTTGAAAGAACTGTCTGATAATCTCAAAACATATCTATTGTGTAGCAAAAAGTTTAATGTAGGGGGGAAGAAAGAAGAAGAATGATTGTATGACTCTAAAATATTGCAAGCTACTTAAAACAAACAAAAATAATGTGAACAGGAAAATATATTAGAATGGGTCTGGTTTTCCTGGATTTAGGGAAATTATAGTTTACAGAAAGATGAATGTGAACAGGATATGACCTCATGTGCCTGTAATGTCTTGTGGATGAGAACCTTTTGCTACATGTGCAAAATTCATAACACCATTTTATTAAACATGCTAAGTATTTTTAACATAGTGAAATCTCAGTGGTGTGTGGTATCACTGAAGCCTTAGACACATTATTATTCCAGGTAGTGTCCATTTGATTTTAATGTGTCTCCCAAAAAAATTACATTCAAAAATGCAATTACAGTAGCTTCAAAAAGAGAAAAAATTGTTTAAAGATATTACAAAAAAGATTTTCTACAGGAAGGACATGGGTTTGAACAATAGTTCAATCTTGTTACTATCCTGATATCACACTGAGAAAATAAATGACAAAAATGCATATGCTCAGATGGAGATCTGATTTGTCAAATGGTGCTGAAGAACAGGGGCAGTTCCTCTCAGTGTTGCTACAGTTTTCTGGCAACTGAGCAGATAAGAAATGATGAAGGTTATTTGGTAATGTCACAGGTGTGTGACAATAGTCTGTGTGCCAGTCTAAGGAATAGCAGAAGCTGCTGCTTCTTTCAGTATCTATATTATCATGCTATTAAAATAAGGAAAATAGTATTGTGCTTCAGAATTTCTTACTAATGCTTCCTAAGGTTCTCTTTTCCTTGCTACTTTAAAGGAACTGAATCCTTGTTCTCCTCATAAGTGACATTTAATCCGAATTCTGAGAGTTGAATGAGGTAGAAATTTTTAGGATTTTTGTTTCTACTTTTGATGGCCTTGTTCATTCATACATCCATTTTCTGTTTGGTACTAAATGATTTTCATTTTCTGTTTTTTTTTTCCGTAACTTCACAGGCCAAAACATACTGTATGTCAATTTTTACCTGAAAAAAACCTCTTCATTTTAGTTTTCCACATTTAACTTTAACCTGAGTTATCCTAAGTTCACAGTTCTTTGGTCAGCTGCAAACCATAAACAAACTATTAATATGCATACTGAACAAACAAAACCCATCTTTCTTTACCATCACACATTTTGAAGTCTTCAGCATCTTCCTTATCCAGTGAAGCAATAGGTTACAGCATTTCTAGAATGGAAAAAAAACCCCCAAAACTGCAGAATACCTATTAAAAGAAAAAAGAAATCCACAGAATGAAGCTGTCTTTATGCATTGCTAGAAAGATTAGCTCTCATCATCAGCTCCCATATTTAACATCACTGCAAACAATGTTACCACTGATTACCTGATCCATAGTCATCTTTTCCTTGCCAGTGAATAACAGTTCCAGCTGTGCAGATCCCTGATTGGTCCATTCTGTACCTATACAAAGAAGTCATCCCAATGCCCTCCAGGAACCTCCTGGACTGCTGGTGTCCCACAGTGTTGCCTCCTAGCAGATGACTGAGAAATTAATATCCCCTATGAGAACAAGGGTCTGTGATTCAGAAACTTTCTCTGCTGCTTTTAAAGAAGGTTTATCTAGACAGTGTTAGCTGCAACAAAATCACATCAGAATGTGATGATTACTGATCACTCCTCTGACGCTCACTCAAAAACTGAACCACACAGTTGTGGTAACTCAGCCTGCCTGAGGAAATAATTCATGAAGGACACAGGAGATATAGTAGACAATGAAGGACTACTTCTACAAGATAACTAGGAAGGACTGATTTGGGTCTTTACACCGTACACTTTCACCACTGAGTTAACTCCCTATTCTATGTTTTAGTCAATGACAGAAAAATAGGCCATTTGAAGGCACCATTCATTACTCCTGACAGACATCTGAAATAACCAGATGAATTGCTCACTGGAATCCTTTTTCTTTCTATGTACTGTAGAGTTTCAATAAGTAACTCAGATGTGGATTTCTTCACTGTAAATATCCAAATTATAAGATAATCTCTTTCTCAGAGATGACTTACATTGACAGAGCTGACAGTCCTGAAAATCAGTTTGTTGTGTTTTTCACCCAGGATGAGTTATCCCTTACATAACCTCAAAACAGTTATTTTCCAACCCTCACTGTAAATAAAGTAGTAAAATATTCTGCAGTTCCAAGAAAGACTGATCACTGAAAATTTGAATTTTAAGCAGTTGATTGTGTCTGTATGTTCTTCAGGCTGTTCAAAAATCATTACATTTTAAATATAGGTATATATGGAAGCTATCTTGTCAGACCTCCTGCTTGAAGTACAGTCAGCTTCAAAGTTGCATTAGATTGCCCAGGACATTGTCCAGTCAGGTGCTGAGTATCTCCAAGGATAGAAACTCTACACCCTTTCTGAGCATCCTGCTCCAGTGTTTAACCATCCTCATAGTGAGTACTTTTTCCATAGAGTCAGCTGGACTTTTCTTTGCTAAAACATTTTTTGCTTTGTATTTTTCTCTGCTCATCCACAAATGTTTAGCTCTGTCTTTGGCCTAAATACCCATTAAGCAGTTAAGAACAGGAATAAGATTCCTACTAAGCCTTCTTTTGTCCAGGCTGAACAATCCCAGGGCTTTCAACTTCTCCTCATATGACAAAACAAAAATTGGAAATTATAAATCAAAGTACACTTTGCACACAGTGGCATAGGAGGCTGGACTTGTTGCCATTATATAGTTATAATTAACTCAGTTTTGATCCTGGAGGCATATGTTGAAAAGTTAACATGTTTTAAGTTAAATGTCTTTACTCTATGTCTTTTACAGATTCACCTTACCTTCCTTTACTTCCCTGCCTTCCTATTGAACAGAAATTTGCTGCAGTTGACATTATTGTGTGTTAAGAATTAAGAATTCTTCTATTTAATGATTCATATTAGAAATTTCATATTACAGTGAATATAGAATTTCCAATCTTTTTATTTTCAATTAATGACAATGAGCACTTACACCATAATATATAATATTTTGTCCAACATAGAAAATGTTTAACATTTTTCTTTTGCATCAATTTTTATTTGCTTTCTGTTACATTAAAGGTATTTCACACTTTTACAAAACATCATGCTTGATTATACTTGCAAAGTTGTTGACATGACCAAGGAGTACTTCTCCTGTCTTTGGAAGAGTCTTATCTGTTTTTACCTAAAATACCCAGGAAAGGTGTTCATGTCTGACACTTTTGGGGAGGTCTGAGTGATAAATATTTTAAAAGACTTTCTAAGGTTTCTTGGTTGGCACTGTATTTTGCTCCTACTACTTTGTTTCCAGTCTACTTGAACTTATAATGAGATATTAATCTGACCACCCAGGTGCAGACAGCTTCTGTATAAGAAAAAAGACTTTCCAGAAAGAATAACTAGTAAAGTTTCCTAAGATATATTACTTTTTCTTGCAGACAGAGAGGAAAGTTTCTCAGCAAAATGCATAAAGATTACTACCAAGAGAAAGCTAGAAAGGGAAAACTAAACCCCTTATATCCTGTTTATTTTGGAAAAAAAGATAGAGATTTATCCAGCTGGCAAGAACCTACTCCTATATAGGAAAATAATATACCTATTCTACTTCTTTTTCTCCTATTTTTAATTGCTTCTGCTTGCTTTATAATGTTCAAAGCCAACAGGTCAGCATTTTCATAAGGATTCAGTCTAGTTTTTTGTGCACCAGGGAGTTTACTTCCATATTCTTTGAACTGAGATTAATAGCTTAGCTAACCCTTTCTGATCCTGACATTCTGAAATGTTTTTAGGAATATTCAGTTGAACCTCCTTTCCCTATAGAGGCCTCCCCCACCTTCTACTTCTTGATGACTTTCACTGTTATATTTTTATGAGTGAAAGGATCCTACTGGGTTCAGATTTCAGTGCAGCTGACCTCCATTGATAATAGAAGGAGACAATGTGTGATTCTTTGTGCTGATGATACTGAATTGTTTCTTGAGCAAATGAGTCTGTCAAGTCTGACAGAATACATACATAGGTACATGAATATGCTATGTATTTAAGCTGTCTTATGGTGATGTTAGCTTCCTTGCAAAGAAGCAAATTTGCTCTAGTAACAGATACCCCCTTGGTAGAGCTCACTTTTTTACAGAAGGCTGCTGTAATGCTAGTCCAAGCACCTGAGTGGAGCCTTGTGTATACTTGCACAGGATGTGGGTGAGATAGGAGAAGCCACCACTTACAGAAGTGCAGTAGTTCTCTGCTTTGGGACTTAGGTTTTTTGCTTTGAGATAAGAAACTTAGTTATAATGTTTTGCAGAACAACTTCTGCACTTAAGTCTGTCTCAGTAGAAGACAGAGTTTTACAGCTGATCTCAGTAGGACAATAGTACATGAAATGTCAAATGCATTTTTAAAACACCAGTCCCTAATTTTATATGGCTGGATCAAAATTAGCAAAACTGAAATTTTTACAGTTCAGAGCACAGGCACATTATAGAAATTTAATTTCATTCTGCTGCAAATCCAGTTGCACTGCATTGCATTTTCCTAAGTAGCAGATGTTTCCCAAATTCACAAGTTTGGCATATCTCTCAGTATGATTCACAGGCCCCAGATGTCAACTACTGCTTCACAAGGTGATGGGAATAATAAACCACGCTTGAAATGTTTTTATACCAATGTGTGCAGAATGAGGAACAAGTAAGAAGAGCTGGAAGCCTTGGCCCATTCCCAGGGGTATGACATCACTGGCATAAGTGAAACCTGATGGGATGAGTCCTGTGAATGGTGTGCCATGATGGAGGTTTACAGGCTCTTCAGGTGAGGCATGGGGGTAATGTTGTATGTAAGAGAGGAGCTGGAATGCATGGAGCTTGCAGTTGGCAATGGCAAGGTTGCGAGCCTCTGATTTAAGGCCACACAAATAAAGTGGATGTCCTTGTGGAAGTCTACCATAGGTCATCTAGACCAGATGAAGTCACACAAATTATTCTTTAAGAAACTAAGAGACATCTCTAAATCAACTGCCCTTGTCCTTATGTTGGACTTCAACTTGCCAGATGTCAACTGGGAATACCACACTGCTGGCACAAATAGGTCCAGAAGATTCCTAAAACACCTGGATGATAACTTCTTAGTACAGGTGCTAAGGGAACCGACTAGGTAAGGTGCCCTCCTTGATTTGCTGCTTGTTAACAGACATGATCTTTTGGGTGAAGGGGCAATAGGTGGCCCTACTGGGGAGACAAACTAAATGCAGAATGGAATTATGTTATTCAGACTATACACAGGACACTTGGTAATCTCCAGAAAAATAAGGTCATTTCCCCCCCAGACTGTGTCCACAGCCTCCCCAAGAAGAAAAGGTGCCTGATTCCTGCATCAGTTACATAAGGACAAACAAAGATCACTGACTGCAAACCCCTGCCTTCCAGAAAGCTAGAAATTCATGCAATGCAGAGAGGAAGAAAGTGCATCTGTGACACAGGGCCTGCAATGTAGCACATTTATTCCCAGCTAAAACATCCTGAGATAGTAAGGGTAAAGAGAGGTCAGTCATCCAGCAGGGTAGTAGTTGAGCCTAATTCCTGACAACAAGAATACTGCTAGCTAATGTCCAGATCACTATTGCCAGCGGAATAACATATTGCTGCAGTTTAATAGCAATACTTTGCAACAGAGCTTGAGAAGTTATATGCAAAAAGTCCATCTGGTACACTTGAGAGAGAGAGAAATCCTTCAAATACTTTGTGACTATAGACCACAAGGGAAAGGTTTTTGAGACCAGCTGCTAGCTGGCCCCAAATGACTTCAGCATATGCTTTGAAACTCCATTTCTAGCAATTGTATGTATGTCAGAAAAATGGAACTAAGATGCACATGAGTGACTTTTTACTCAGAGTTGCCTTAGAGCATGGAAATACAGCATCTGACATAGGAAACATAAACCAAAGCAGTTATATGTGGCTACAGACTCCCATTTGGATATTTTAAAACTGCTGCTACATCATACAGCAAACATCAAATCCCACAGTATACTCTTCATTAATTGCACTTCTATCTGCTTGGAGAATATTAATAGTTACATTTTGCAGAAGTGGGAAACTTTTTTCCCACTTCTGATTTGTAATGCAGCACAGTAGGACATTTTAGCACACTGAGGAAAGTTTTGTTATTAAAAATGCTATCCTGTCTTTTTGCATGGTCTACCACTGCCAATTCAATGATAGTTTTTCTAACTATGATGGGAAATTTCAATATATGCAATGTAAAAATAAGGGTCATTTAAGACAACAGTTATGTGACAAAAACATATACTGGGAACAAGCTATTTACACTACTTCATAAAGTAGGGTAGTTACAAGTTAGCTTGTTTTCTCTTTACTTTCTCTTCGCAGATTTTATTCCTACTTATATTTTAACATACTGAAGATGTTAATAGAAGCATTACACAGAAATGATTATGTTCATTCCATCCTCTCCTAAAAATTTGACTGTAACAAAATCTCTGTAAATAAAATCTCTAAAATTTGACTGTAACATCCTGCATTTGCAAGTGAATTTTGAGCTGGAACAAAAAATCTTGAATCGTTAAACTCAGGAACAGAATTCTTTCCTTCTGACTCTAACATGACCATCCAGACACTTTCATGTGCTCTGCCTGTTGAATGCTGCCCTTGCAAGTAAACACAACCCTAAGCCTAGCACATCTGTTCACTCAGGAAGCTAACATAAACACAGAGGAACGTTTAAGACAAAAGACTCATGTCTAGTACACAACTGAGAAAAAGTAAATTGCTCAGTAGATTGCTGTCTGCTCTAGAAGTGAATCAGGCATCTACCTGCTGAGGACATTGTGAGCATCTATCAAGTGGACAAATACATGTAATCTGACTAAAAGTCACTTTTGCAGTATTGCACTTTTGCAACAGTATAAATGATTTATATTCAATATTCCTTATAGCTGAGGAGCAGGCTAATATTGCATGCAAGTCTCTTCAAAATCTTTTCAGCAGAATGAAATTATGTCAAGAGTTGCCACAGGGCACTTCATACTGAAGGAAACATAAATGTGTGTTGTAATGTGCTTCATCACCAGCATTTTCAGAAGGCACTGAATCTGTGCAGCCTCGAGAGAAGGTCTCTGTATTACAGCTAAAGGAACTGGCTTTATAAACCTGGTAGGTAACCCAAAGGCTAAGCCACTCCTGACTTTTGAGACCCAGCAAGCTGTTGAATCTCCTTTCTGGGAAGGTTTCAAAGGTATGCCTAGGAAAAACTCCATCTGCTTTGATACAGCTGTCCTAATTTCCACCTGAGGCTGGAAGAAAAGGATCCCTAGAGGTCCCTTCCCCTTAATATTACTACAATTAGTTTTGTGATACAGGTTGCTATCTCTGGATATAAGGTGAGGAAGAAAGAAAGCTCCAGGAAGCAGAATATTTGTGTACACTAAAAGGCAATGTTAACCCCAAAGCATTTTTTTTCTGACTCACTATAAATACAGTTAGGCTGAAAGTTAGAACAGAAAAAGATTAAATTCTGGTAAAGCCTTTCAGCTGAAGTAAAGTAAGGCAAAGTAGTATCTATCTTTAAAATGAAACTTAACAAGTTTTTGGAGTTTGTCTCATGTGGTGTCTTTGATGTAAATGACTGCATTAGGTGGTATTTCGTATGTGCACTGCTGGAGAATTCATGTGGTGCCTTTTGCCAAAATAGTCTGTGCAGGAGTGGCCTCGAAGTGAGAATAAAGCATGCTTGAGTGGAAGACACCAGGCAGCCTAAGAAGGACTTTTCTTAGGTAAATAATGCTGAAAAGGAGGATGACCAACAGTCAGACAAAATTGCAACTGGGAGTTACACAGACTTTTGGAAGGGGATGGGGGGAGGCAAGATGCATTACCTTGAAGTGTAAAAGCAAGTCAATTTGCAAAAATTGGAGAGAGGGAACTGGGAAACCAGGTTTGACACTAAGTGGTCCTTAGTATTGCGACCTTTGTTCAGACATGACAGAGCACCGTCCCATGAGTGGCTGCAGTCAGCCAGGGGCTATCCAGACAGATCTTCCCATGGGGATATGTGCTGTGTTTTGCTCCCATGTGGATCAGTGGGTGGTCAGAAGTGGCAGGGACTCACCTAATTCTGGAGCAGCCATACATCTCACAGGGAGAATGAGGGAACCCTCATGAGGAGTGATGGTGACCTACCATGTTGATAATGTGCACAACTACCCCTGTGTGTGTGTGCACACTTGTGTTTGTGAGTGTTTGTGTCATTAGAACTTTGGGGGATTAGTTGCAGAAGAATGCTTAGAAATTTCTAATTGTTTACTAATCTTTGTTAAGACATCAGTATTGTGATTTATGTGTTCTATTCCTGATATTGATCTTGAATGTATAGCTTGCTGTTTGCTGGTTAATTATGTTGTTAATAATTCAATAAAACACTTCAATACTGATTTGATTTAAACTGTGTGAGTTGAGCAGTTTTCTCCTGCAACAGTGGTCACCTGTCAATTTACCTTACATAAAATTTTCAAAATTAGAGCTCCAAGATCTGATTTCAATCAAAAGACTCTTACTGCTTCTGACAGGCTTTAGATCAGATTCAAAATCATTACTAGTGAAGGAAAATATATTAACAGTGAGCATATGACAGGGGGTGGAAATTTTATAGAAATGAATGATTATATAGAATTATGGCCCAACAAATTAATACAGTGATATAGCTTTTATATTCACTGTAGAACATGTTTATACCCATCACACAGTGTAGCTATCTGTTAGGATTTTTCTCAATATCCCTTGAATTTGGTCTTCAGGTTTTCATAAAAAATATTGGAAACTGTTCAATGATAAATGAAATACAAAAAAAAATACAATATGAACACATGCTAAGCTAGTCATGGATATTTTTCAATCCCAGTTTTAAGTAGATATTATATATACACTTATTTAAAACTTTTTTTTGCTTCTTGTGAGACACCAAGCCTCTGACATACTACACTCAAGCTGGAAAGCAATTGCTGATTTAAACAATGATTTTACAATGCAGTGATGCCTCTTTGTTGACATGACTTTCTATAGCAGTTTTGAAGTTTCCACTTGCATAGTACACTTCAACTGGGTTAAAAGGAGTGGCTCATTGTCAGTTTTCTGGCTTTTGCATGTTTACTGAACTATGAATTTGCCTATTCTTGCCTTAGTCAGTCACTGACTTCCCAGTATTTAACCAATACCACTTCTTAGGAAGTTTGTCTTGCTTTTATGTGGTGGGGGAAACACTATTCAGCCACATTCAGAGTGTTCTGCCAAATGTCTCAGAAGAAACAATGGTGCTTTTCATTCTCAGAGACTACGCCTGTACTAGCAGGGACAGAGATGCTTCTGAATTCCTGGCTCTGGGCTAGAATATACCCCAATTACCTCCTGTTTCCATATGGGGCACGACCTGGGCATGCACCAACCTTTCCTCTTCATGTCCGGTTTTACACTGAAAAGAAACGTGGCTTCTGCAGCCAAAGGGAAACCAAACAAATCATAGTCTGTTGGATCAGGTTCCCAGAGTACTTACAGAAGGATGTAGGCAAAAAGTCTGTAGTCACAACTTTCCCTTCTCTTTAGAAATCTGAGTGCCTAAACCCTCATATTCCCTGTGAATTCAATAGTAAATGGCAGTTCTTTCATATCTGAGTTTAAAATGAACACTTTGAAGTAAAACACACAGATGTTTTTACCTGTGGGGTATTAATTACTACTCTAAGGACATGGTCACATGGTTTAAAGAAACTAAGTCACTGGAATGTGAAGAGTAACTGCTTGTCAACTGAGCCATTGTATCAGAAAACATGTGTGAATTTAGTTCTTCTTGTCAGTTGTGAAGTGAAACACATTCACTGAAGCTACAAAATCCAACGAGAGATACAGCTATTGCAGACACTAGGAAAATATCTGTGCACTGCAAATCACCTCATGTCTTTTTCATTGAAATGTCAAGATTTAAAAGCATTGCAAAAACTGGACCAGCCACAGGTCTTCTCCAGGGTGGTCTTCTCCAATTCTTTCCCTTTTGTCTAACAGAGAGCTGGAAATCAACTATTTCAAATACAAGCTATTAAAAAACATATCCCCATCCTTTCATTTGCTATTGGATGATGTCCATAATTACACTGTCCCTATTCAGCAAGCATGGATCCCTTATTTCTTTTAACTGAGTGTTTAGCTTTATAGGTGACAAAAATCTCTCATGACATTTCAACCTACTATTGCTATCTGATATTGCCTTTGCACAGTACATTAGAGAAAATAATTATACTGTTTCCAAAACAGCATAATAAAATGAAAAACTCCAGGACTATAAGTGATTTATAAACTTTTCCTGTCTATGATTAACACTTAGGACACTGTCTTCTCTTTTCTGTTTATGGCTCTTTTCTGCTCTTAGTTTCTTACCATATGCACTCTTTTTAAGATGTCTGGTTAGTTAGGAGTCTTGTGAGGCTTGACTTGCAGCTCCACAAAGGCAGATCATCTACTGAATTAATTTTTACTTTTTAGCAGTCTTAAAGTATAATCCCAACACTTGTAGGGATTTTTTTTTTTCCATGTGAGTTTGACAGGAAAAGCAAAGCTTTAACAGAGTTATTGACAGGAGGTACTGACAAGCTGCTGTCAGTACCTCAGAGTACTGACAGGAGCTTGATTCAGCAGCTCTCAGAAATTTCCTTCCTTAATGTGGGGGAGATTTTAAAAAACAAATTGCTCTTTACCCTCACAGGTTACATGTTTCTTCTAATCAATTTCACTGAAGGTAAATTTTAAGTACTCATTTGTTTTAAGTCAAAATTTAATTGTCATTCCTTTTTTTTCTGATTGTTTATTATTTAGTGTTACTTCTTTGCATTTTACAAGTGTTTTTAAAAGGTGTGGTTTATTCTTTTATTCTGCTCCTGAGTAATACTAAACCTGAGAGCTTTATCTTCCCGACTTTGATGGACAACCATTAATAGGACTAGGGTCTAAGGCTACTCCCTGTGATAGCACCTGTGATGTTGGAATCACTAGCTTGGAGATTTTGGGTTTACCTATTTTGTTAACTAAACACTGGAGTTACAGAAATGGGCAAAAAGTAACTTTGAGCAATTACAATATAAGAATTACTGACATTCTGCCCAAGTGCATTTTCAGCCCACTGATGTAAAGAAATTCTGGCACTGTCAGTTTTACTGATTTGAGAAACAACATTTATCTTTTTAAATGCTGGGGACATTTCCAGAATCTGTGCTAACCTTTAGAATTATGAGAAACTGTTTGGTTGTGGTCCATCAGTTAATCTGTTTTCTCTTGTGTCTTGTGATATCTGACTGACATTTGCTTTCCATGAATCACTGTGCTTTACATCTTAGGTTTGTCCTGGGACACAATTTGAATAAACAGTATAGTAGAACAGAAAACCTTCATGGTGAGAGAGGTGTGAAACAAGATTTCAGGTTTGTCAAAGGTTTTTTTCCTGTTTGCAGGTCCTCTTTGAGTGGTTGTTCCTCTTACCTCTCACAATAGCACAGCCAGAAAGTCATAACCTTATATAGCAGACAGCCATGGAAGTGGCACATTCTATGATTTATCTGTATGTGACTTTTTGTTTTATTTTCCAAAACTTTTCATAATAGAAAGTCAATGTGTAGTTCAGACATCCCACATTCTGGCCAAGGTTTTGCCACCCTCATATTTATTTTTTTCTGATTTAATTTTCTGATCTATTTTTTCTGACTTCTGTGATAAACTTCAACATCAAATTAAGAGTTCTGCATAACTGGGGGGAAAAAAGTAACAAATGAGTCCTTTCATTAAGTATTTAAAGCTACACTTGCCTACAATTTTGCCCTACTTTTCATGAATCCAGAATATCTATATGTTCCTAAGATAAACATTTTCTTGCTATAAATCTTTTCTTTTCCCCTGATTTTCTTTGGGAAAATATGTTTTTTAAGTAAACTTATTATTCTAGTAAGCCAAGTAGCATTTTAAAGTTTTCTCTATTTTTTACTCATTGTTACTTCCTATTTAGGAAATTTAGCTTAGTAAATTTTTACACCTACATTTATTGTTTAATATAAACACAAACAGGTGAGCATTTGTGCTCTCTGTATGTTAACCTTGTCTATAAAACACTCTCTAGCCATTGGCAGGTGGCTTCTAGCCAGAATACTAATGCCCTAGTATAAAGTACTCACCTATCTGCTACCTCTTCACTGTCATCCTCATTTAACTTCGTATTTCCAGGTGCTCACACTGTAGATTCCTCAAGTTGAAACAAGAAAGTTTTTTCCTCAGTCAGTCTTGCCAGTATCTCTAAAAGAAGAACCTGACTTTCCTTCAACATCATTGTCAAAAACTGAATATGTCAGCCTGACTCCACCACAATAGTTTAGTTAAAGCAGAACTCCCTCTCTAAATCCTCAGGCTGGTGAAGCATCTTTCAAACAGCCTCAGGCCTGGACTGGAGGTATTTTAATGAAGATTATGTTGAAGAAATAGAAGGGTGATAAAGCAAAACAAAAGGACAAAATCTCAGAAAGAGCCCAAATAATGTGTTTGTAAGTCTTCTCAGGGGTTACTGTTTTTTCTGGTTTTCACCTTAGTGACCTCATCTTTGAAAGATAGAAGGAAGCTTCAGAGGAACATATTTAGTTCTCCTGTTTCCACAAATCATAAATTTAGAGGGCCAAAGTATCACCTGGATATGTCATCACTTTAGAAGTGAATTAGTAAATCTGAAACAAGTGCCATTACCAGGTTGTGAGTGGAGAGAGGGTGTTGTATTTTAATGAGTTATAGCTTACCACTATATGAGTAATAAAGTCTTGCCACAGTAGTAATAAATTTGCAGACTGCTGATGTTAAAAAACAGTTATACATAGAAATATTTTCTCGATGTTGTTCCAAATGGGTTTGAAATGGATACAAACATTTTGTACTACTTTGGAAAGAGAGTACTTTTTAAAGTGTTAACTCACACCTGAAATCACATCCTTATCCTTTTCCCCATGTTGTAAACACCTGAGACTATGCTTCCATGGGTAATGTGATGGTTCAGCAAGGCTCACTGTCAATACCCTGCTGCATTGTCTTCTGAATCTTGCCAATTCCAATTGTTTGCCAAGATCAACATATGAACAATCTTTGATGAACCACAGAGAGGACACAGGAAACATGCAGCATTGCTAAACAGTGATGACTTTCTGATTGTTTATCCTCCTCTCCTGTATCATTAGGAATACTGTGGATTTACCATGTATCAGATACCCAGTGCCATCACTTCTCAGACCACTGAAAAAAATCTAAGTCTAGTAAAGCAATTCAGTTATAAAAAGGGAAAAGGTTTGGGTTTTTGCTTTGGGTTGGGTTTTTTTTCAGAAAGCTATTTACATTTTTAATGAAGTTAGAGACAGGTATCTCAGGGTCATAATAATAACTTCATGCAATATTAAAGTCTTTGGGCAGAGTGGCTGAAAACTTCCCCATCAGAAAAGAACCTGGGGGTGTGGGTTGACAATCAGCTGAACATGAATCAGCAGTGGCACACTGTCAGGTATCCAAGGACAGCAGCATCCTGGCCTGAATCAGAAACAGCGTGGCCAGCAGACACTTGGCACTGCTGAGTCACCATCCCTGGAGCTACTTAAGGTGTGTATATCTGGTGCTGAGGGACATGGTTTAGTGGTGGACTTGGCAGTGTTAAGTCAACAATCAGGCTTAATAATCTTAGAGACTTTTCCAACCTAAATGATTCTATGATTCTATATATGCCAAGATCAATTTAAAGCCATATATGCTTGTGGCAAGTTGAAAAAATTTGAATATATAAAATAATTTCAGAAGTGATATGATTAAATCCATAATCTTTTATTCCATTGTCAGTCAAAATTACAGCTCACAGTTATACTCTTGTGGGACTAATTTCTTTTCAATTAATTTTTAAACTGAGCGTGACCTGAAATTATTTTAAATAACTGAAGGTATGGGAGCATGTGGAACATCGGCGTTTCATTAAGAAACAAGACAGACTTTGTATTTTAACATCCATAACAAGCAAACTGTAAAAGAGTGAATACTTACATTCTCAAGAATTACTATTTTCTCCCTTATAATGGGTGCAACAGCTATTCGGGGGTTAGATGTGTAAGCAGAAAAAAAGAGACAAAAATCTCTCTTTTTATATGAAGACTGTATGCATTAATGGACAATAAGAGCTTCTCCCTTCACTTTATACAGAAGGAATCACATACCAAACAAAAAGATGCCAACTCTAAACAGTGTGCACACACTTTTCATTTGCCAATTCTAAATTACACATTTAGCAGTTATCATGAACTCAATAACACAGGAAAACTGGGATACGTGAGGGGCTTCACCACTCATATATACAATGAGTTCTTACTTATGACTGCCAAATGAGGTCTCAGGCTCCTGAGGGCTCTGGATGACACCACTGCCAGCAGCCCACAGAGAGAAGGTGGTCTTTTTGGCTATAAAAGACATGAGTCATTGAGGGAAGCTCATTTCCAGGAGAAGCTGTATGTGGAAGACGTTTTCTCTGGGAAGGAAAAGCGGCCAGCCATGTTAGACCATCTAAGGATGCAAAGTATTTAACTGAAGACTCAGACCTGCTTCTTACTCTCTGGGTTGTTGTTTTTCCCATCTGCAAAAAGGCTAATACTCAACTCACTTTTTTGATTTGAGTGAGGAAAAGTTAATTGTACCACCAGAATTTGAATGACTATCTGAATCTATTATGTTAATATGTTTATTGGTTTTATGTTCATCCACCATTTTTTTTGACCAAACAAAAATATTTTATAAAATAAAATAAAACAAAAATTTCACTTCAGCAAATAAAATAAGAATTTCACTTTTAGGTTTTCTCAGCTTCACTGTTTCTTCCATTTTTCTCTGGTTTTCAGTGGGTTTCCATTTAAAAAAAACAACAAAAAACGAAACAACAAAGCAACAGGATAGTTGTGGATAGCAAGAATTATATACTGGTAATATTGAAAGTTAAAAAAATATATTCTTTTTTAACGTACTAGGAAAAATTTCTTTAAGATCTTTTCTTTAATTGTCTATAGTAGATCAAGACTAGGGTCAGCATCTGGCTTCATTTATTGGATCACACAGTGTGCCAAAGTAGTAGGATATGAGTTTGGAGTTATTCCTTCACAAATAACAGTTATTTGGCAAATAGCATGTCCAGACACTTTCCCACTTCACTGGTGCCATAGACACTTAGCAGCATGTTCTGCTTTCCAGAACATTAAGTTTTGCTATCTCTCCTTAATATCAGTTTCCACTTGGGGAATGCAGGTCCCAAGTATGTGCCTTTTCATCCAAAGTGAAATTATTTCCTTGTTATGTTCCTTTTTCTGAAGAATAAAGACACTGACAGTTACTCTTTGTCCTGCTACTTATAATTTTTATACTGGAATAGGAAAAGTATGCAAAAGCACATGTTTTATTTCTGTATCTTTATGTTATATTTCTCCTGAAAAGTTTCCTAGTTTTGTAGTCGTTTATAGAAAGCCATGTTTGTAAAGTGATAACTTGAAGATACTTCCTACTTATGAGCCAAGAATTATTCCAAAGACTAATAAACTCATATGCCAAACCCTCACTTTTATGAGTCCAATAAATATTTTTCACTTCTTAAAAAGCAGTTCTATTGAGTTATTATGCTAAGAAGTGGTGTAAGTATTAGAGAGATATGAAATAAAAGCTATATTCGCCTTTTTCAAGTACTAGGTAAGGTTGGATCTCTTGAAATAAATACTTGAATTGAATTAGCATAGCCATATATGTAATTTAAAATTAAATGTTGTTGGTCTCTGAATTGTGGAATGGCCTGTCTATCTCCTAGTGCCACTGGACTCATGCTATATCTCCAACTGTAAGACACACGGTGCTTTCCAAAGCCCCAGCTCCCAGCTGCTCACCTTGGCCTCAAACAGCTGCACATCCAGCCAAAGCCTGAGTCCTACCCTCTAAAAGTATAGGTGCCCTTTCAAGTGAAGACCTGGATACACATTGAGTAACTTACAGCTTTTTGGATGGGGTTTATTTGGGAAATAAGAGCACAAGGCACTCTCATCCAGCAACACAGACACAGTCTTAGTCTCCAAAACATGAGATACACTGGAGCAGAAGTTTGAGATGATCCCTGCACAGCATTCCTACACCCACCTTCAGAAAGTTACAGCATGAGGGCCAAAAGGTTGTTCTTGCCCCATGACAATCAAAGTCGTGTCACTTTATTTTTTCATTCTTGTAATTTTCTCCTTCTCTGTTTTCTGGTCTAGCACAGAGTGCAGTTACTGTAAATAATAGTTCTGTTTCAACTTTCAGTATTTAATTTATAGATCATACAGAGTCTAATAATGTTATTTAATCTGAGAAGAAAAAAAAAATCCTGGATGGTATTGATGAAAAGAGCAGTTTCAAATTAATGTTACAAAAATCAATAAAAATAAACAAGAGTCAGTATATGGCTACTTTCATGTGTGTGAGAAACTGGAGACCTACATTCTGACCCCAATAATGATAACTTCTTGCAAATTAATTTATTTAGGGGGGATGTCTACAATTCTTCATGCTTCATTATACTGGCAAGCACATGACCTGCCACTGTAATTTGCAAGTGAGCGTGATGTCATTTTAATGAAACATCAAGCAGGGCAATTCAAAAGGAAATGCCTTTTATAAAAGAGCTATTAAATAATACTTAGCAATTATGTAGTGATTTTCTATTTCAAAGCCCTTCACAAACAGTCACTAATGAATTTGCATAACCTCTCTGTAAGGAGGAGGAGTATTGTTCCCTTCTACAGGCACAGAGCACAGAAGCATCTTGCCCAAGACCATAGAGCCATGAGCATCAAAGCCCAGATCAGAATTTGGGACTTGATGACAGCCAGACAGATGGTTAGACCATTACATCAGGCTCCTAGACTAGCAGGGACCCTTACAAAGTCCTTAATTCCTTTAAATAAAGGTTAGTATTGATAGCTGGGACACAGCTGCAAAGCTGATGTGTATTGTGGGTTATTTTGTTTCTTGGCTTGTAGCTGGTCAGACCAGGATCCAACACAGTTCCACCAATGATCTGCAAACCAGCAACCTCAAGTCTCTTTACAAAAGAGTACCCAAGAAAAAGGTATACACTATGGCCTCACCCTGATAGACCATCAGAATGCAAACTTACATGTGCACCCAGACCTAGGAATTAGGAAACACTCCTATTTACCCCAGTTTAGACATCCCCCTCATAACTCCCTTATCCTGTCCCTATGGTGTCTATAGTGCAGTAAAGAATGAATGTTGTAATCATTTGTGTCTCCCAGGGTCTCAGGAGATGCATGTTTAAATTTATACTTAACAACAGTGCAATCCACTATCTCTGCAGTACCTTCCCTTTTTTATTTTAGTAACAAAATGTTGGGGTTTAACAAACCTCACTGACATGTAAGACCAGATGCCATTTTGTCATGCCTGTAGTAATTGTTTGAATTTCCCTACCCTAATGGTAGCAACTGCTCTTAAAATCTCAAGTGGTCACTACTTGCATTGATTGTGCTATTTTTCTCTGCCTACAATAGAAAGAATCATATCCATTTTGAAAAACATTGTGTTATCACTATGTTAAATATTAATAACTGTATTTTTTTTAACTAACAGTAGCAATGATTATAGATATAGGTAGACATTCTGAATCAAGTTAATCAATCCATACATCTCACAATCTTTAGAACACAAGATAATGTGTCCTCCTTGTAATTAATTTTAATAATTCATACCCCTACATTTGGGAATATATTTTACAAAAAGCATTTGAATGTGAGTCTTTCATTGAATAAATAGCAAAGGAATTCTGATGAAGACACTGAGCCCTTTGGAATAGTCAGGTAATCAACTTCTTTTAGCCTGACTGTCAAATTCCTTCTAAAATCTGCCTTTTTTGGAAAAAAAACACAACAAAACAAAAGACCAAATTTGGCTGTTCACTATGGGGAAAAAAAAAACCAAACAGCTCAACATTATTGACAGCAATTCAGCCCAAATATTTTTGAGGAAACATACGTTTGGGTACCACTGAAATCCTCAGATCTTTCTATACATTAGTCACCCACTTGGTTTTGTGCATTTTCCTTGCAGAGTGGCAAAAGAGTGTGTGTTCAGGAAGCAACTGCCAGAAACAGAAACCATTGTTCCAGACAGTCACCCAGAACAGAAACTGGGACAGGTATGGTAGGAATAACACAGACATTTTCTGAGATATATAGATATAGATAGGTGGATTTAAAAATTAAATACCACAAATTAAGATTTGAATACTTTAATTTCTCCATCAGGTCTGTCTTCACCTGTACTAATAGTTCAGATCCATTTGAACACATTGTTATGTTACAAGTTTGCAAACTGATTAGAATTTTAGACATTTCACTTCAGAAATGTTAATCTTACAAAAATATGATCATCATCAAACAATTGCAGGAAGACTGTCTGAAATACAGCGTGCTCACTTATCTGAAGAAAATGGTACACTGATTTAATGACTAGTTCTCACTAGGAAAGAGCAGTCATACTTCAGACAGTATGTGATACAGATATTAATGCCAGTGCTGTAAAACACGTTCTTATCTTATTGTGTGTGGTATTTGCACTAGATATATATATATATGTAGAAGAAAAGTATTTCAGAACTCTCCCATTAGCTAGGTTCTTACAAGAATAATGTAATTTAAATGCTTGTGGAAGCATGCTTTGTTGCATGCCTAAATATTATTATGTTTCCCTAAAACTTGCTTTGGTCTTAGTGAAAACTAAACTGGAAAGACCTGGAGTAGCTCAATGCCTCATCTGCCTCTCCAGATGTACCCTTCCAAGCTGCTGGAATTCATCTTCCCCTCTGGAGTCCTGAATAAACAAGCCCAAGAGGGCTCACAGCATGGCTTCACAATGAAATGTTTGATTAGGGTTAGGACATCTGGGAACAGTTTGGGGACAGCTTCAGGTCTGGAACTATCTATTTGAACCAGAAGAATTTTGTCTGACAGTTTTGGTCTTGATTTGAACTTTGTTTTCTGCCAGCTGGGTAAATCTACTCATGGCTGGGTGTACTGTGGCGTCTGTGGTTTTCAGATGTATGTTCTTCTTGATCCTTCTTCACTGGCACATCCTGTATTGTCTTCTTCACTTGGAAGACATCTGTGGCACTAAACTTGTAGCTAAGCTTTAGATCATTTTGAAATATAACCTTTATTTTCATAATGTAAAATAACATTTACATACAGAAGTTAATATTTATTTATACTAAACTGTTTCAGATCCTGGACAATCCATGCAACTGTTATACTGTTAATTCCCTAATTTTGTTAGGTTTCCTAAAATACAATAAAATTACAAAACACTTTTCTGATGCTTTTATTAGACTGTTTCCATCTTTTCAAGATCTTGTTTCCTAAAAGGGAATAATAAAAAGAGTTCTTTGGTTTATAGTCCATTCTAACTGTATTTTTAAGGTACTTGTAAAAATTAAAGCAGAGACAGACAAGTTTGGAGTGAATCTAGGAAAGGAGACAATCTACATCTATTTTTTCTTTCACTTAATCAGCTTTTCAACACTAAAAGGGAACTCCCTTTGGTTTCATGAGTCTGGTAAGAGGAGAGAGTTATATATCTGTATAACTATAAAATGCACATACCAATTTATCTACCCAGTGACTAGTGAATTTGATGGTTGAGGAATATATGGGAAAATCTGAATATATCCATCAAATTCCAGACCCTCAAAGATGTTGAAAACAATAGGAATTACACCCTAAAACATTTGAAGTCCTGAGGAAAATAGTATACAAAATGGAACTTTAAATTAGACTGATATATGGTGGACAAAATTTCATACTTCCTTACCTAGTAAATGTATGAGGTTGTAATAAGTAGACTGCAGAAAACAGAATTTTTGAGAAACTGAACTTGTGAGTCTGTAGATATAATGCTTGATTTAAATGGAAATGTTCTGGTTTAGTTTTCATTTTCTAGATAAAATACAGCATTAAAAATAAGGTATTTATGCTAATAAGCAATTTGACCTGCAAGGAATTTATTATGCATCTCAAACTACAACAAGTCTGATTTGTCCTTTTCTTGTGCATGTTTTACAGCAGCTTTCCTCTTTAATTAATTCCATTCTACACTGGGAAGATATGAAGAGAACTTGAGCCCATAAGCATGTAATCATTCTGGTAAAGTTTCTTTATGTCTGGTTATAGGACACCAACATCAAAATAATTTTTATTGCATATGATATTTTCCATTGTTTTGCAGAAAACAAACATGGGCATTTGTAGTGGCCATTTGTCCTTGATGCAAATGTACTGAAGACAGTAGCAATGAAATTCATCTTTCTTAAGATTTATCACTGAACCAATTTGTATTAGACGTCCTTTATAGTCAACAGAATGAAAGAAGCATTTGTAGGTTGGGATTTACCTCATCCTAATGACTCATACAAATCTCATTGCAGACATCTGAAATTAGATCAGACGTATGCCAGTGCTGGAGTCACGGAGTATAGTCTGCTTTGGATCAGGACCATCTGCAGGGCAAACGGGAAACCCTCTCCTGTGACTGTAAAACTGTATGAGACTTCACAACTGCAAACGTTTAGGAACAGATGCAGGGAATCAGAGAAGAGTGTTGCAGATAATTCATGCATAACTCTGCAATTTTTTTCATTGAACATCTATATTCACCATGGATGCCCAGTGCAGCCTTGTTTATTAGAACATCTCAGGTGCCAAGTTAAAAATACAGTGAGGCATAGACTAACCATGCCATGCATGTGATAGCCATTGATTCACAATTTGAATATAACTCACTGAAAGAACTTCCATTGCTCTCACATAATTCCAAGTTACAAGAACACTTCCATAATTTATCTAGCATATTTTTTTGCACTTAATTCAGCTGAACTGTCTCTATTCAAAATGTCAGATACAACTTTCTGTTTCCCAGAGCTCATTTCTGGAAAATTTCAATCCAAAAATTATAGTTTCAGATATATAAAACATTGTCACGGTAGGAATTACTATTCAGATGTCTGTGTAGAGGACATGAGAAATGGCAGCCAGCACACTGACAGCCTACCCTAGGGAGGACTTGGAAACTTAAAAGCATCTTGAAATTTAGACAGAGGTCCAGCATGTCTATTTTCCCACACCAGCCATATAGATGAGTCTTCCTATTATGTTTAAAGTCTGACGAATAGTTCTTTATTGTCACTCTGCTCAAAGAAGGCTGCAAAGTAAGATGTGGTACTAGTGGTTTTTAGTAAGACTCCAATAGCCAGAATCCTTATTCAGGAGGTGAGGGAGGCACAGCACTTGGCTGCAGTCTCTCTCAGGAGGATTACATTTTGGCTCACCAGGGACTGTGTAACTACAAAACTGCCCATCCTCCCAACCAAGATCATTTTTTCATCTTTCTCCTCTAACGAAGAGATGTTCAGACAGTGCTAGAGTGGGTGCCAGACAGAGAGCAAACAGAAGACCTATTTGTGCAAAACAGGTGGGGTAAAGAACCGAAGTAGGAGCTCCAGAAACATCCTTCCAAACTCTTCACAATGAAAAGTGCCCCTAGAAGGGCAATATCCGTCCTTTTCCTTATTGTTATTTGTGACTGTGTAGCTTCATATGCATACATCCACTCAAGATGACAGAAATAGCTCATAACAAAAGGTGTACAGATACTGAACGCTTCTCCAAAACCTATTAATTATCCTTACAGTTCCAAAACTAAAGTATTTCAAGAACTTTGAGATAATTTTGGTTTAGTATATGAGGGCTTACTGCTTATGAAGCAGTCTATGAATATTTCTTGTGACTCCAGAGTTTAAAAACATGCTTTGTTTTTTCTTCTAAGGGAACAAAAAGGCCAGCAAGAAGAGTCTGTGTTTTAAAGTCAGCTCATTATATTGAATTCTGCAGGGTCCTTGGCAAAAGAAAATACACTAAAGGATTTTTTTGTTTTCCTTTGGGAAAAGAGTATAAATACTACAATTATATATTAATTAAAATTATAATTAAAATGTTCTTTTAAGCCATTATACAGTTTTATTCTTAACTATATCCACACAGATCAATATACCCCTATGTAAGAACCAGCCACTCAACTGTGCATGTTTTTCCCAGACCAATTATACTGGCATTTGATACACACATGGATCCTTCTCTCATTAAAGAGTCTAAGGAATTTCTGAGGAAACTGCCAAATACATCTACAAGGAACTGTAAGGCCTAACTACCCATTATCTTTCTGATATTTGGGAACCGAAAAAAATGATTTTACTTAAATTGGTGCTAGTTTATGTTTGAAGAAAGATTAAAAAATTAAATACATATATACACAACTGGTGTTTTAATTATCTCCAGTTTGAAATGGACAAAATTGATCCAAAATTCCAGACCAAGACAGTCACAAATTAGGGGAAAATGCAGACTTCATTCCAGAAATTTCTGATGTATTCACAAGAATTAATGTTTGGATTATGTTCGTAGTCATTTCTCTGGCAATTTTAACTGTCTTGCCTCTTTGAGAGACATCAGATGGAACGTGGCCATTTCTTGAATTCTCTCTTCAGCCACTAGTTTGGATTTACAGCTGTAGGTCTGAGCACTGTTGAGGGAAATGTCACTCATAACCTTAAGGGGAACTAGCTACAAGACAATTAACTGGCCATCAAGGATGGTATTAAAGTGTGTGTTTGATTTGCAGGCATAGTTAATCCCTTGGATTTGGCTACGGCAGGCTCCATAATAAGAGAATATTTTTCTTCCCTGCTTTTCCTCCCCATATTTAGAAATTAATTATTTTCTAAACAATTAGAAATTTAAGACAAAAGGACATGAGCTACTAATGAGATACCATCATACAGAGAAGCTGCTCAAAACATTTGGAATTACAGACAATTGCAGAAATATTGTTACAATATTGGAGAGGTAGGATGCAAAGACATTTTGCATTTTAAACCATTAAATTATTTCTGAGGATGTTCAGTATAGTGGTAGGATGTCACATCATCTGCCAGAATTCTAGCTGAAGGTTGACACAGTTTTGCCATTTACACAACAGGCAAAAGTCACATCAACAACAAACAAAAATAGTCCTTGAGGGGGTAACAGTGGAAAATAATGAATAAGGTTTCATGGAAAACTGATTTGGAAAAATTCTGTCTTAGAAACAAAACACAACCATGATATTTAACAGATGTATTGTCATAATAAATTAAATTTGAATAGTAATTTTTTGTCCTTTCTACAAATTAAGTATTTTTATTTTCATTTTTACTATGACTTTTCACAATTGAAAACAACTTACTGGAAATTTTTGATTTATAAAGGCATATCAACTTTTGTGGCTTGTATCAAGATTTTTTGCAATTAAATCAGTTGTCCAGGTGGAACTGCATCACTAAATCTGGTTTTGTAATTTATGAAAGCAGCATCCTCATAATCTCAGCAGTCACTTAACACCTTAATCTGCTAGTTGTCTAAATTTAGACATGCAAAATTCACAGGTGTCTAAATGGCTTGCTTCATATGTGCAGACAAGCGCCTCTGATCACTTCGGCAAAAACCCCTTTATAATGTGATCAATACTGTTGAGACTGAAGAAATGAGGAAATGGGCTCAGCCACCTCCAGATGAGCAATCAGCACCAATTAACTTACCAATCAGCATATGTAGAACTCCCCACTGATCATACCATGGCTGACTTTTGCTTGGTGGAGGTGTTATGAGACTTGTGAAGGGGCAGGCTTTGTTGCAGGGCAGAAAAGGGCCCAACAACACAGCAAATTCAGCTTCCTTAGTATATTGCTCATAAAAAACCCTTTTTCCTTCTTGGGTAGTAAAGCAAAGAGAACAAAAATAAAAACAACAGCAGAAAAAAGAATTCAAGAAAAAAGCTGGATGATAATTTGATATAAACCAAAATATTTATGGTGTTTTGGTTCAGCAATAAAAAGGAGGTTTATGCTTTAGTAGGACTCAAAACAAATCTATTTTCCATATTTTTCAGTTTTTCCACAGAACCAGCTATTCACATAGAGCTAAGTACATTATATTGCTGTCAACTGTGCATAAATAGCCACACAAGAAAGTCTGCCATGAAGTCCCCTGCTGCAGTGCAAACAAAATGCTTGCAAGAGGCATAGGACAGGGCAGTGGGACAGAACTGATTTTAAAATTAAATTTTATTAATTTTTAAATAAAAAATTAAATTAATTAATTAAATTAAAGAGATGTGATATTAATAATAACAGTAAGTGTGAAGCAATTCAGGAATCTTTTACAATTTATAAATCCTCTACAATTTATAAAGCAAAACATTTTAAAATCTGCTTACTAGCTTTTCTCTTTCTTCTCACTTGCAGATTTGGGGCATGGCTCATAAATGATAAGTTTACAGAAAATGTGTTGACCATGAGGAAGTCAAGAGGACAGAAATGTAAGTCAGAATAAAGATTTTTTTCCCAGCAAAATCTGTTAACATTGGCATTTGTATTTACTGTGGTTAAAAAATCAGACCTACCATTTTACCATTTAGGGCACAAAGCTGGATGTAATGTAGAAATAACATGAAGTTAGTCTTCAATCTTCAAAGTAATTTCTTGAAATTTATTGATGATTTCATAATCACACCACAATATTACAGCAAATGGATGTAAAAGTTGTACAGGCTATCTGGAATTACAAATGGAAAAGGTTTGAAATTAGATTATTCTAGATAACTGTGGCATGTGTGTACATGCATGACAGTCATAGTTTTAATTGAGTATGTGTTATGAAGCTGACTATGGGAATGCTATTTGGGTTTTGGGCTTTTGATATGACACTTTGGTATCATTGGAGCAGGGAAAATAACACATGTACTATACAACTGCATATTGAAACACGAGCAGCTTCCTTTTCAACAGTGTTATTAACTGTCACTAAAATTCTCTTTGACTTTTGCTCTTGCTGCCACTGAAGCTTCTGCCCCAGATTGTATCCAAGTAGCTACCAAATGTTATATTGAGATCTTATCAACTTCAATGTTTAAACTTTTTAGTTTAGAAATTAAAGAATTAGCCCCTAACAAGCTGTTCCATGTTATGTTGTTCTCTTTAGCTATGAAAAATAGATTATGCTAAAGACTGAGATCTTTAAAAAATCCCAGACTTTGCCAGGTTGATTGCTTCAGAAATGTGTCTGTCTTTCTGTTTGCCTAGCTAGTGAACTATCTTTGTAATTTTGTGCATATGTTAAGAGGAGTCAAAGGGTTTTAAAAAGTCTTAAAAGATTGAAGAACTATTTTTGAACATTAGTAATCTCCAAGTAATTCTCTCTAAATGGAAATATTTTATACAAGAAATAGCAGCTGCAAAGTGCTCTGACACAGCAGAAGCAGATTAACTTGCTTCTTAAATTCCAGACTCTAGTAGAAATGAATAATATTCAAGTTACAATATTTAGCTAAGTCAAAAACCTGAAACATGAAATACATCTCCTCTTTTTGTGAGTATAAATTTTGAGTATGCAATGAACATGAACTTGGGCAAAATTATAGTTTTAGACTAATTTAAATATGGTAGAATCAACTTTGTCCTGTAGAAGATCAGTAAGTTAATTCTAAATAAGAGACTTAGGTGACACCTATGAGGTTGGAAATATCACAAGGCACATTCCAATGAAAGTATAATATTTTTAACCTAAAAATGTGAAACAACTGAACATTTTAAGAAAAAGTCATCATGTTATTTCCTTTAATATAGTTTTGTCCTAATTCAGGAATTCCAGGTCTTAAAGGGGAAGTTAGCAGGTATCTTTAGCAAGGGGGGGGAAGTTTTTAAGAAGTTCTTCTCCAGATAATAAAACCCAAGCTTACTTTTAATTGATTGATTTTTTTTTTTCTTTTGCCTCACACAGAACAAAGCCTCAAACTTCTGTTAATAGGTGATTTGTTAGGGAAATAGATAGTGGTTTTTATCTCTGTCTTTAGAAATATAGTGATAAATTTATCGTGTATGTCAAACTTTTCTGAAATGCAGCCATGGGACACAAAGATAAAAATCTGCTCACCCATGAAAAATTATTAACAGACCATATAACTAACCAGATTGAAAATAGAATCCAGATCTCATTTCATATCTTCTTATCACAAATGATTTTTAAGTATATTCTATAAGTTCTGCTAATAACTATGAAAAAACCCCAAACATGCTAATTTTTAACACTTAACAGACAGTAACTAAAGCAAATTGAATTTCACTTTGGTTCTCATAGAAAATTTTACTTTTGAGAAATCAACATATTCTGAGGAAAAAACTTTTTGTATCAAACTTCCTCACAGTCTTATTATAATTTATTTGCAGTTGATAGGTTAGTAACTCAATATGGCAAACAAACAAAACATTGCAAGAGTGCATTTTTAGAAGTCTAAAGAAAATTATTTATTATAAAGACTAGAATTGCTTTGAAAGTATTGCCATTGGCAATGGTAATTGTAAGATTGGCTAAAAGATTAGAAATTCAGTCCACAAAATATTCCTACCTATCTATCTGTTATTTTTCACACAAAGTTTACTTTTAAATGTTTATACCACATAATGCACTGCATGTGGATAATGGATGATATTGCTTGTTTAAAAAAGAAATATTTATCACCTCACACAGTTCTGTGTAGAGTTCTCCTCCTTTTGTAATTATGTGCATAGGTACAATGCAGAAATAGAAGGAACTAATATAAACTGGACCAGAATGGTTGAACGTAAGAAATTCTATTCTCACATTGAGTTTTGTAGACAGTGTTAGAAATGGGAAGTAGCTAAAACTTACATTGGACAAACTTCAAAGGACAGGAAAGTTTGGCTTTGATGATTAATTCAGGGGTTTTTTTTAATTCAAACTTCTTCTGATCCATCATGAAGAGTAGACGTTTTATAACAACTGTGCCTGCACGTAGTTTTTCAGCACTCTGTAATGTCTTAATTGTTTTAAAAAATTTACTGTTTCTTCTGTTTTGAGCACTATGTAGTCTTGAGTCAGCACCAAGTACTTTCTGTCATCTCAGATAACTTACCTCACTAATCTGATGGATGCATCTCAGGATATTCAAAGCTTCTTAGAACCAAGTTGTGGTTTATCCAAGTTTCCATTTTAAATCTCCAGTGTACTTTTTCTCTAAGACCTCTGACTCCAGAGATTAAAGTAAAGAAGGATTATAGGTGACAGTTAATCTGATAAGTATTTTGGGTTCAGTATAATTGTATATTTAGTATTTAATACCAAGTTATATTAACATATAACTTTAATTTCCATAGTGGCTTTATCTGTTTAAAAAAAATGTTGCTAAATGACATCCTTTGAAGAATGTGTTTACATCCTGTGGGCTTACTTATAAATATGGTAGTAATGGATTGATTTGGTTTCATACCTTCTGATTTAAAATTGATACTTCAACTGCATGGTGAATGCATAGATCTTTACATGGTATCTCTATTCAGCTTCAGGTTGTTTATTTTGATTACCTCTTAATTTCCTAAGTGAAGCCGTACTGAACCTGATCCAAAGTTAATTGAAATCTGTGTGAAACATTTCATTTATTTTAATAGAGTATGGACGGAACATTTAGTTCATAATTTTTGTAAGAAAAGTTTTTTAATTAAGCATATTTAGTCTATTATTTAATTAAAGAAGGAAATATAATTATTCAGATTTTCCAATTATCTGAGAGCCACTAGACTGCATTACTTCAAGGTTATTTCACTGTTATTTAACTGTTATGATTGTAAAGCAAAGTCTTTGAAGTAGGGATACAGCACAAATGCAACATCCCAGCGAAATAACACATTTTCAACCCTGTTTTTCAACTATCTGTATTCTTTCCTTACACTGCATAAAAGCATTGAAATTTGTTTCAGGGAATGACAATCACATATTGACTCAACTGCTTTCCACATTACCAATTAAAAACCTTTTTTACTGCCAATTAACATATTCTATATAAGTGCACTAATGTGGTATGTATTTATGTCTTCAAGGTCCAGTAAAGTTAGTTTTATACAATTTGCTCTCCTTTGCTTCTTGCCAGATGGTTTCCCTGGGGTAATATCTAGCTTAGAATCCTGAAAAGACCTTTTATTTTTGACTCCATCTTTTCCAATAACAAATACAATGCACAGTTTAATTACTTTTGTCTTTATATCTGTTGGGCTGAAGCTGCTCCTCTGCCTTTCACATCCTTTTATATTAATGAATTGAATTTAGAACTTGTCATTACATGGGTAATGATAGTAATGTCATGCACTAGAAGAACCTAACTTAAAAAAACCCCAAACTTGTAACTCATCAATGGAGTGAGTAAACATCCAGTGATTCAACTGTGGTGGAGCAGGGATATTTCAGATGAGATGTATAAACACATTTGGAATTTTTATAATTCTTTATACTGATAATTGTTTTCACTCCTGTTTCAACCATAGATCTTTCCTTAACTGATTTTGATTAACGGATGTTTGAGCACATGTATATAGCTCTGCAAGCATGCACATCCTTCTAACTGCTCACTAACAAAGCCTAATTCAATGATTCTAGAATAACTGGTATGTTTGTTCACCTCTGTGAGTAAACATCCTCTGGAGTTTATAAATTAAATTCTTGTTATTCCTTTTTACAGTTGTAAAGATCTGTGGAATACTGATTGAACCTCTTTTCCAGTGAATATTTTTCACCTCCAGATGTAATATGATTCTCCAGCATATATTAGCAACATTGCTGGTACTCCTTTAGTATGTTGGATGTTTGCTTATCACTGTATAACCAATGCACAGCTGGAGATACCTCACAGTCTATTTGTGACACTATCTCTCAAGTCTGATGCCTAACCCTGAAATCTCATTGCACATCTTTGGCAAATGAGTCACCTATCTTGCATGATGAGAGACTACCATCCTCAGCTCTTGAGTAGCTTTGAATCAGTGATGAGCATAAGCCCATTATATACTCCAATATTAATACCAGTGGCCATAAACAGTTAATCCTCCAGGGATAAAATATGCCCTGGCAAATTTACAGTATATCTCAAGTCAGAATATGATTAGATTTCAATTTTTTATGTTACCATCTGCAAGTCCTACAGAGTTCTGAAGTAGGAAAAGGAGCACATTTATTCCCTTCATGAAACTGATAGCTTTTCCAAATGCCACAAAACCTGTATATAACTTAAGCATGTTAGATCACACAGCTTAGGTTTCTGTTGTGTTCATTTAGGTATTTCATCTTCTAAGGCCTTATTTAGCTCTTTACCCCTCAATTCAGGGAACCCTCATAACTTGCATCAGCTGGAACTGAGCACATTGTCTCACTGTGTCTATGACAAAAAAGCATTTATATTTCTCTGTTTTAACTTCAGAATGAACATTTTAATGCAGTGAAAAATCCAAACATTGTAAAATAAGTTTTTAATGTTACATGGATTAAGCTGAAATATGTGGATTTCTTATGCATAATTTCTCATGCAACATCTTGCCCAGACATATCCAAATACTGTAGCTCTTTCACACAAGATCAGACAAGACTGTTAAATCACAGTTTATTTTTCTGTGAACCTATATCACCCCTTGGGCTGTTCAGGCTGCAGTTAGTTTATTTTCACCTTTGAAGACTAAACCTTCTGTTTCTAGAACATATTAAAATGGTTAAGGATACTGATGATATTCTGTGGTTTTCCTGGGAAAATGGTATTAAACTTTTAAATGTCTCTCAATAATAAATATACAAAATCTCTTCATGTGGTTATCTTCACAGAACTCATGACGCTGAATTTATCTGATGTTGGAATTGGAAGCCAAAATTCCTTGAATTTTATGTATTGACCAGAAAAGTTTACTCCTTCTTCACTCCCACAAAAAGTCCCTTCATTGAAGCATTTTCTTAATGTACTCCCCTTAAAGTGTGGGTAATGGTAATTACTTTCCTCACAGAGCCTATCGTAGTTAAAGAGTTCCTGTGTCTTTGTTAGTTTTCTTATCTCCATGTTTTTGCAACAGACCTGTCTATAAATCTACAATCTTTCACAAGTGTGCTGTCAGTGAGCTAAAATCTCTCTAATTAAGGCTTGCTGGAAGAAATGATAGCATGAAAGATTTGTGCTAGCTGAAGAGACACTGTGGGGAAAAAATTCCACAGAGAATCAACACAACAAACCTGAAGAATGACCCTACAATTAATATTTGAATAAAGATGGGACAAGCTGCAAATTTTATGTATATTTGCAAATTGCACTTTTTTTTCTTGTTTTTGTATACTCCTCCTATCTTCTGCATCTTGGCTATTCAAAGAGGCTGTCTTGGTTACACACTTGGTATAAGCTTAAAGTATTCAAGAAGCAGCTCTGCCATAGGCACGAGAGTTTAAATATCTATTACAAATATTTTGTACAGAATGGATCATGGTACCACAAAGAAGATTTGTTCATGCTCCTTCTTCATCTCTTAATTTGTACATATATTCAATTCACACATTACGATGTTTTAATAGCAAAAATAGGCCAGAAAGTCTCATTTTCTTCTGTTCTGATCTACAGTCAACAAAACTCCTGTAGGATTTTTTGTTCTTTTCTGCTTACTTTCAGCATTGCTCCCTTCATTTTCATTAAACTTTTATTTTCATCTTTCTTTAGTCTTACCTTCTCTTCTTTCCTCTTTTTTTCATGTGCTTTCTTCCTCAGCACTCCCAGTTGTAGCTACAGAAGTGACAAGTCAAAACAGTGAATTTCACATTCATTTTGAGGCTGGGGAGCCTGCAAATACCCTGTTATTTTCCCTCTTGTAATTCTTCAGGGCCTAGGATTTCTTTGTCAGACAGTGATGTTCCACACAGTTACATTTTCCCCTTAAAGGGAATAATGTTCTAAAGTTCATCTGGCTCCTGTGGAACGCAATTTTCAGAAGAATTGGTTGCATTGCAGAACTTGTGAGTCTCCTACATGAGCAGAGTCACTTTGCAGAAGGTCCAAAGACTAAGGGAAAGGTCTGAGTGCAGGCATAACACTACATGGAAAGCAACACTATTGCTGGTTTCTGTCCTTAGTGAAACACTTGCAAGGATTGTGTGCTTAGGCACAAGCTATAAACAATTGCAGAAGTCCAGACAGGAGTCTAAATGACTGGGTCACCACAACCAAAAAATCACCTGTCTTATTGTGGTTTGAGTCTTTAATTAGTCATTCTCTAGATCAAAAATTCTAGGGCAGTAAAAGGTTCTTAGGATCCCTTAGACTGTGCACAGCCCTGACAATGAAGGTACATATTTCTTTGATCAGGTGATGGAATGGTATTTGCCAAGCCCTTTATGTAACCTCTGCCCACTCTCTAAGAATACACTGAAAAGGCCAGATATTCTAAAAATCAATTTCTCATTACTGTCTACACTTTAAAGGGAACAGTTGGAATGAAAAATATTCATCACATGAAAAATTGTTCTTTTTTGGTCAGGAGAAAGTTATTCTTCTGCATCTCTGTTGCTGTCCACAGTGTGGACTGTGTGTAGTCTAGGCATTTAAACATCCAGTGGATCTCGAGATTAGCATAAGGAGGGAATTTGAAAGCAGTTTCTTATAAATGAGATAGTGATATGTTTTGAGACAAAATATTTTCTGCTTCAGTTGAGTATGAATAATACCTGTTATAAACTATGTCGTATTCAACTTAACAAATTGCATTAAATAGTCTATAAAGATCATAAGTAAACACATATACTCAAACTTTCCTTAAGGGTACAGTTCACCAGTCTTTTGATTGGTAGGTTGCTGCAGGATCCTCTCTGTTCCTGGTAGGAAATTCTTGTTGCTTTGAGAGTAGATACAGAGCAAGAAGACAAACAGTTTTATACACCCCATTGTTATTCTATGGCCTCAAAATACATAGTTCTGTAGAAATTATCTAATCTCCACTTGTTTATTTTACAAACAAGAGGGGGGGAAAAAACCAGTTACAGATATAACAATCAGTTCATCTCTCATGTCTGATTTTTCAAAGCTGAATTATAAAGTGAGTCTCCTATCCCTCCACAAATTATAAATGTCTGCTATATGAATAAAACCCAGTTATTAAACAAAATAAATAAACCACACGCAAAATTGGAACAATACAAAGTTCATCTAAACTCAATATAAGAGCTCAACATGAGCACTGTGAAAGTCAAGTTCACAGTCCATCATGATGTAAATGAGGACACTCTCCATTAACAAATGGGTTTATGTAGATAACTAAGCCTCTAGAACTATTTAATACAAATCTACCAAAATTATACAGAATCAGCACAAAGCTCAGAGGCATTTGTCAGAGCATGGATAGAGAACATTGAATCCTGATAGTAGGATGATCAAATAATGTAATTGAACCTACTGTTCAAATATTACTCAGACAGTGTATGTTCATAGATATTTAATGGGTCAGGGAAAATGCATTCAGAAGTACCTCTGCATAGACCATCTGCTGCAGGAACATCTCTTCCTGAAGTGTCTTCTCTCCCAAAGCAGTTAGGTGCACAGGGGAGGCATCAGCTGACATTCATTGCTGGTCTTGCTACTATGATTTCCATACGAAGTTATGTAGAGGGCTGATAGCAAGTCTGTCTTTTTTTCCACAAAGGAGGATCAATACCACAGGAGCTGGAGTTACAGTCTCTTGGAGGTAGGATTACAGTCAAATGCCACAACAAGGAAAAGGTCTGTAAATTCCAAGGATATCCATGAAAAGTAGCCAGTATTTAGTTACATCAGTGAGACAAAGTCAAAAATAGCAAACAATCACAATGTAATTTGTAAACAAATCATTGTAAGTTTTTAGAACTTTCAGTAAAATTTTACCATATAACCATATGCTGTAATGATATATGATCATCAGTTTGAATAAAGAGAAACTTTCTAAGGTATATAAAGTGATGTGTAATATTGTAGCACCATGGTAAACTTAATTATATTAATAACTGTAGTGATTTTAAGTAGCTTGTCTGTAAAACACCTCAGAAACCAATTAAAAATAAAGGAAGATTCCCTTTTGTGGTTTAACATGTACTGTGAAAGACTGAAAGTCATTTCTACATATAACTGTATGATTTCCAAGAATATATAAAGTACTCTAATATTTGGCTAATACTGCATTATTTAACACAGAATAAAACTATAGAATTCTGGAAATAGACTACTACTGTGAGTGACAATGAGAGAGACAACAGAAAATGCTGATTATTTTTTGTCTCTGAAATCCACTGTGTGGGAGGAGGAAAGGGGAGAGGGACTTTCCAGACTGTGGAATTTGTATGAGGGAGTTTGTTTTGATTTTATGTTCTATTTAATCTTAAATTTTTACAGGAGATACTTCTGAAAGCCATTCCAAAACACATTTTTTTAATGAGCTGTATTCAATGTTAATGAACATGGTTTGACGAAAAAAAAGTCCCCAAAATTCCAAATCCCACAAGCTGTGCCATGAACATCCAGGATTTTACAGCTCAGAACAAGGCAAATGGCACTCTTATTCTGACTTACAGTATCACCATAAATACCTGAAATGTCTTAATACTTGAAAACTCCTGTGGAAAATTTCTTTACCTGCATGTAAATTATTTATATTCCTTAATTATAGTTCAAATACCTGTTTCTAATACTCATGCTGAAAAGTAGAAGAGTAAACTGTGATCAATGTGATTTTTAAATATGCTGATAAAGGATGAAAATTCATCTTTAAAGGGAGTTATCTGAAAACACCAACGGGCTTCAATCTGTGAAGTGAATGATATCACAGGGGAGAAATAAATACCTGTGGGATCAGAATAATAAAAAAATTTATGGTAGCAGTAGTACAATAATAAAAGTAGGACTTCCATATCATAATGGAATGGTCTGAGGTAAAGGATAAAATCTCCAGTTCTGAAACAGTCTGGCCTGCATCTTTGTTCATATATTATTACAACTACTGTAATTTTCTCACTATGTTTTTTCTCACACTCTCCATGGGCAGGAAGTATATAAGTCACCAAATTTCATCTGTTCTCCCTCAGCTATTGACCTGCAGATGATGGTTTAAATTTAAATAATTTTTATGTGTGGTGGTTTTGGGGTTTTTTTTCTTTATCCTTTTTAATTTATTTTGGTTTATACTGAAACTTATCTTCTGTGCAGAATACAGGGAGACCTCAACAGCTGACAAGACAACAGGCTGAAGCAACCACTTTGCATCAATCTTCAGTGCAGGTGCATGTGAAATCTTTTCTGTAAAACAGTCTGTATTCCAAAGTAAAGTTAAAAATTCTGCCTCCCCACTCCTCACACAATGTAACTCTGTTTCACCTTTTCGTACCATAATATATCCATCTTTCCATCATACCTATTTTTCCCAAAGCTGTTGCTTTTAAACTATTAAATAAACACATGTGAAATGAGTCATCTTAAATGACTGCAGATTTCAGTTCTAATTATGACAGCAATGGCCATTTTCTTAGTGATTTTGGTCTTCACATGTTAAAGTTAACAATTATTGGGTACAGAAATGATCATATTTTCATTAGAGTCTGTAGAGCTGGGACAATTTAATTTATCTAAGGTTTCCCAAAAGTCTGTAAGGAGACTGACTTAGGTCCCTAAAGTGTGTAATGAACAGATTTAACCAACTCAAAATATAAATCCCAAGGTGAATTAGTTATAAACAGTTTCATATTGATAAAGAAGAAATGAACTGTCAACAAAAGGAACAAAACTAACGCACTGTACTCCAACACACAGTAAAATCTGGAATTACTCTTTCCCCTTGAAATATCCAACTGACTTTGTCAAATATCCATTTGGCAATGGCTCTGAAGAGGACAGAATTTTTCTGTTGGTTTTCACTACTGAATGCCAGCTCCTTCACTCTAAACTTTCCCATTTCACTTTTCAAATGTGTAAAAGTTTAACTATCAGAATTAGCACATAGGTCACAGCAATGAAGCAGTTAAATCAGTCTTCTGGGAATACATGAATCAGATGAAGCACTTAGGATAACATTAAACTTTCCTTTTTTATATTCTTTTTAGGATATATTTTACAAGAAATTCTCTGTGTAAATAAAGCCACTCCAACCAAGGCAAAAATTGAAGCCATATTTCTCTGAGTATAGTTTTGATCTCTGGAAATGGAGTTGTGTAAATAAAGCATAATTGAGACCATGTCATTCTTCGACAATAGAAGGAAGGAAAAACAGTCAAGTTTTGCCTCACAGTGAAACCATATGTTAAAGTTCCCTGAGCCTAGGACAGCACCTTTCAGTACCTACTTAAAAAATGTATTTTCTATTTTCTAATAACATCACCTGAAAAAGATGTTGTTAGTTTGGCACTAAGACCAAAAGTATCACTGCCCTATTCTAAGTGAGGTATTAGAGTCCAGATGTTTTATTTATCTATCAATAAAAACTGATTAGGCTCTGGATTAAAAAATGAGAAAAGTTCATCTGGTTATCCTGCAACATAAATCACCTTCTACATCACCTCCTTAGCCATTGTAAGTACTTGTCATTTTATACAGAAATCATTTCCTGTTACAGAGGAGGGAGGTGAATGACAGCGAAGTAAGGGGCAATGCTGACAGAAGTAAAGCTTCAGAAGTCATGATTATATACATGCTTGGACACAAAATTCCCTTTTCAAGCAATTTGAACATTCAGCTTTTTTATTTTTTTTTACTTTGTTTTAGCAGAATGCAGATTATTTAAAATTCTATTAACAGATAATGTTGGACTCCTTCAAGAATTAATGCTGTTTTATGAAGCTAAGTAATTCAGCCCAGAAACAATGAATTACAAAACAAAAGACATGATTCAATTTAAGCAGAAGTTTAATTGCCAGCATTAAACCTCCAGAATTCATACATGTATTCTTAAACTTAAGCAAATACTTAAAATCAGGAATAAGATACAGAATTAAGAATTTTGGTCATGAGATCTTCCTTTTCACCAAAGAAAATATTTTTTCCAGGTGCACATCAATATTTGTGCCACTGAAAAGAGCACTTGACAGTCCAAGTGAATAAAACAGTTTTCACAAAGCTCTGGTCTTGTAATAAGAATATCTGTGTCTCTTAGAAAAATTTAAGTAATGCCAGAAACATTCATCCAAATCCAGGAGGCAAATATTTTCCATTTATTCTTTCAAAGTACTAGGAAAATAAAATCACCTTTGTTAATTACATATTGAATTGGTGAATTTATTTCTGGATTTAGTCTTGCTTTAAAAAGCAGGAACTAAATCCACTGAGAAGACATTGTGAAAGAGATAACTTCAAGTGGTAGATTGTTTTTGGCAGGTCTAATGTTAAGACAAATCACCACTGCAGCATGGTTGAAGACAATTTCTTCAGAAAATGGGCATTTATCTCAAAAAGTGCCATGTTACTAGATGAGAAAGAGGATTTTTTAAGTAATAAAAATCCTTGGAAACCTTGCATTTCTTTGTGTTTTTTACCTCTTGTTGGTGAGGCAAAATCCTCACCCACAAACAAATTTCTTAGATCTGATAATACAGCCACATTTTCCTGCTGCTAATGCTACAGGTCCCACAGAACATATGTAATAGATTTCTCCTCTTTGCATGTTTCACTTAATTTAGATTAAATACAAATAAATTAGGAGCAGCCCCATAGTTTCTGTTTGTTTGTTGGTTTGTTCTTGAAGTACACCCAGGATCTGAGCAATCCCATTTTGGACAGAAGCTGTATTGCCCTCAGCTAAGTGTGCTGGTTTCAGTTTATGAGATCAGACTTACAGCAATTCATCTGTGCCTACCTCAGCCATCCTTCAAACTGACCCATCAACCACCTAGAATTAGTTTGGTAAACTGCCACTACAAAACACAGATCATGAAGCTTAGCTGGTCTGAAAATCCTAGCTCTGACCCTTATTTCTAGAGTATTTCTGAGCACTTGCTGAAGAAATTTTAAGCCACCCCTCTTAAGAGGGACATATCAGAGATTCACTTCTCATGTATTAATATATCTTCTTACTTTCCAGTAAGAGGATAGGACAGTCTGCACTGTAGCAACTTTTGGAATGTACTAATAGGGTGAGAAAAGAGGAAACATTAATGGTAAACAGTGGCTTTGGGCAAGATTTTGTGCAAGAGATGAACATATCAAACTCCAGTTATCACTGGATATCTGGTATGAACTCTTCCTATCTTACCGCAGACTCTCTGAGCAGGTCTGGGGCAGACAGTACAGTATTAGAGATTGTCAGCTCAGATTCCATTATGCTGTGGGTTCTAGAAATGGAGACCATGTTTCCCAGTATTGGGAAGTAGAGCTGTTACAGGAAAAGACTTCTGGATGTTATTTTTTTTCTAGAATTTTCTTGTAGAGTAGTGGATTTCCTCTGGGTATGCCTCAGAATCTGTGGCCTTGACAATTAACAATTATTTCCCAGCCTTAGGAATGAAGCAGGACACCCAATTGTGCAGTATGCATTTTCAGGCTTGGATCCTATAGGTACAGGGCCAAATAAAAATAAAGGTGTCATCCTACCCCTAACATGTCTTTGTTGCTCTCCTATTTGCAGCCTAAGGCAGCTGAGAAGCTGTTAGTTCCTATCATATGACTGCCTAGGAGCGATGGATGCTGTGAATAATACAGCTATAAATGCACAGAGCTCACTGTGCTGCCAAACCTGCCTGACAAACTAGGTAAGAACTCTGACAGCCAGCCTGCATGGAGCCTCAAGCCATCCCAACAAGTCAGGGGGACTCTGACACAGCTCTACTTTATTTACCACAGCCTCAGGGCTGTGCAATAGTTCCCAGCCCTACTCAAACTCTCAGCTACCCTAAATGCAGTAAGCTGCTGCTTGCCCCACTGAATTCGTGCCTCACCTAAGTGCTTCTCTTGCTCCAGCCAAGCACATAACAGTCACAGATCATGGGAAATTCATGGCTCAGAAGTGGAAAATTTAAGTGGATTTCAAGCACACTCAAATATCAAGAGCAGACATTGAAGTATATGATCAGAACGACGAGTAAATTTGCACTGGGTCATGGAAACTTATAACCACAAGTAATACATGTTTTTTATGTTGTGACAGAGTATGACCTGTGTTGGCATCTCTTTTTCCTTTTCCTAAGCCAAATGCTAGAAAAAGTCAAAGAACAAAGAAACAGAGATTACTGCAGAAATATAAAAAATAATATGAAAATCTAATATACAACCAGTTCTGAGTCAAACCTCTGTTTTCATGTATTTTATATTCATCAGCTTTCCTTACCTTTATAGCATCCTTCTGAAAGATAATTTCCTAAAGAATTTGTTCCATTTTAAAGGTCAGACAGGTGGGTGGCCATCAGGCAAAGAACATTAGCAGAGTAAGATCCCATATGAATACACTCAAATTACCTCTACATTTGTAGTCATTTCTTTCTCACAAGCCAGTTCAAAGTAAAGCCAGACTTCATGAAAATGGAGAAAGATTTTATATTGATTATATATAAATGCTGTCTTAAAAAGCAGAAATCAAGAACAAAATAAAGTGACCACTACCATATATGACAGTACATTTAGAAACTGTAAGAAGGCCAGGAGATTGCATAGGCCATGATTGATTTAACCTAAGAGTTGAAGCAAGAAATGTCAGAAAGGACAAAGCTGACAGTAAACTGCTCTACAGAAGGAGAAGTGGCAGTTACCAAGAAGTAGAGGTACAGTGTTGCAAAGTAGGAATGAGCTGGCCAGCTACAAGTACATGGCTGGAAGACCCTTGAGAATGCTTTTGACTAAAGAGAACTAAGGAGAAAGAAAGATGATATATGTGCTAGATTGAACTTGATCTTAAAGGTCTCTTCCAACAAAAACAATTCTATGACTCTGTGTCAGTGGAGTGTAAAGGTTCATCTCTGAACATAGGAGCTGTTCATGCACACTTTTATTTACTAAATTTGCTCAATCAAAACAGTTTCCAGAAGACTGGATGAAGAGATAATTTATTTTTAATTTTAGAAAGAATACTAAAACTTATACTTTCTCTTGGAAATACATGCATAGGGATTCCTTTTGTACTTTTCCAATTAACTAATCTGGAAAAACAAAGCCATAAGCTTCTATACAATTATTATAACACTGATAGAAAACTACTATGCATTCACAGAAGGATGTATAACAAAAAGGAAAAATGCATGAAAAAAGCATAAAAAAGTAAGTTTTTTTCTTGCTTCAGGGAAAATTTTTCCTACTTCACTATAACAACCTTATCCACAGAGAGAATGTTGTTTCCAACATGCTTTATTTTAGTATACTTTCATTTCATGCTAAATGAATAGTGCAAAATAAAAATAGGATTATTCCCATTGGTCATTGAAGCCAGAATATCACTTTTTTACCTTTTCCAAACATCAAACTTGTTAGCCTACACAATTGCATCTCCTCTCAAAACATGATGGAGGACAGGGGTCTCATACCCATAGTGCTGACTTCTGTGTAAATTAAACCCTTTCTGGCACTATCAAAAACATTTTATGCCCTGTACACTTCCAGTCCTGCTGAAAAACAGTAGGTCCTGACTTAAAGCCAAATCTGAACTTTTTTTTACAGCTGGATACCCTCGTGACTAACCACTCAGGAGTGATACTATTGTATTCAGTGCCAAACTCCTACAACACACAGATAGACATGTTTTTCATTTCCTTTAGTTTCTGCTCAAATGACATGCATTCCACTCTCCTGACAGAGGGCTTTTCAAGTGGTAATTTAAAGGCAAAGAAAAATCAATTCAAATTAAGGTAGGAGAGCGAGATCACACTTTTCTCTTAATTTATTGCAAGGAATAAGTTATTAAAAAGTTAATAACACTAAACAGCATGGTATTTTGGTGATCACCACTGTGGCATTAAATTTAAAAATGTGATTATACAATCTGTGCTCATAGCTTAAACACTCATTTTTTCAGTGTTTTTAACACACTGTCTCCTCCTGTTCAGCCTAAGTCTGAAACCAACTGAGATGGCTCCAGCACCAGCTGCCTGCCTTACTTCTTGGGGGTTTTACAGATCTCTGGTGGGGCAAGCTTAATCCAGTGCTCTGGAAAATGCTCAAAACTCTTTTACACTCAGATCACAGGTAGCAATACAGGATGTGAAGTCTTATACATAAGCCAAATGTCTTTTTTTATTGCTGTTGCATGAATTCTTCAACTGTTCTGCAACAGATAAAGTAGAGAGAGAAATAAATACCAAGCAGCAACATCAAATGAATCACAGTGATGAATATTAATTGTTGATGAGTCCTTACAGATATTAAATTTAAAGGATATATACTCCACAGATTTTAAATAACCATTCCATCTGGACACGCTTCTGTGTGACCTGGTCTAGGGAATCCTGCTGTGGCAGGGGGGTTGGACTAGAAGATCTTTTGAGGTCCTTTCCAGCTCCTAATAGTCTGTGATTCTGTCATTCTGTGATATGCAAGTAAATGTTGGATTCACTGGACCATAGGTCAGGAAAGGTCTTCAAGGGCAGCTATCAAACATAAACACTATGTACCTCCTAACTAACACACAGAAGTCATAGTGAAAGGGTAGTGAGGATGGGCCGCTTATCTTTCTGGGAGAAAATTCTCAATGTCTTTTTGAGGAGGGAGAAGTGGCATCAGCCAAAGTGAAAAAGACAAAAAGACAGTTTCAACACTGTTATGTCTGTACTACAAAGGCCTGTGTGCCCTGCATCTGGTGATTTCTCTGAAACAAACCAAGCAGAGTATTTATGTAGACTACTTTTCCACATGGTCGAAAAAAACCAAAAACATTTAGGTTTGGAAGCAAAATAATATTGGAGAAAGAATTAATGCACAGTGATATTCAGTAAAGAAAGACATCACTTATCAAAAGTACTAATATGACCGTAAAGAACAAGCCCAGCTGTATGCATAAGTGACTATTATGTGCCCTATTCAATTGATTTCATTTATATAAACATGTGAATTAATTTCAGAATTAATTTCAGAAAGTGCAATTACTCAGAAGATCTTTAACTAATAAGCAAAATCATTAAACAGAAGTAGTTTTGTTCTAACCCCAACCAGGACTGCTACATGTCTGCTTGAAGATGAAGTTTCAAACTATATCACCCCGAGGTAGCTTTCTGTGACCTACCCTTTTTTACTCATCAACATACCAGTGAAGACATCAGGTGGGTTTTTGGAGACCTGTTCTTATAGAGAACCACTGCTACTTTTAGAAACAATAAGTGCCAATAATCACCCTATACTTCCTTGGATATAATTGTTATTTTGAGGAGGAAGACAGAGGGAGATGTCCCTCTTTTCCATAAATACTCATACAAGATGCAGAAAACTTACTTCTCTCATATTCTACAGCTTTTCTCTACAGAAGTCTTAACACTCTGAAAATCAATCCTCCCATTCTACACTGTGGTCAACCTCAGCAAGAGCGTTTATTCTAAGTGTTTGATTCACAAACATTCTCTATAACCAACAATAACAATATCTGGCTAAGGTTTGGAGTCTGCACCCAACTGTGTCCTCACACATATATATCCATACCATACATACCTCAATTCCAAACATGATAGCCACACAACATACTTCAAAACAATATATTTCTGATAACTGTGTTTGTAGCGTAACTCCATGCTATGAGCTTTTGTCTGATTTTATAATATCAGAAGGCATCAATATTTGCACATGATCAAACTTACTGATGTGCTGTTTCATATTTTTGAAGGGGAAAGAAAGAAAGAAAAAAAGATTTTCACAGAAATTGGAAGGGCACATGGATCCAGTAAGCAACCTTCAAGTATGCAGATTTGATGGGACACAGGCAGGATTTATCTAAGGGTTGAATATTCATGGAAGTAAAGCTTTATAGGTAATTTGGAAGCTTTCAGGGCCATATTTGTCACTGTCAATTAATTAAATTCTCTGGAGCTTTAAAATCAGATTTATTCTGTTAAGAAATTAATAGACTTCTAATGCAAAGAAAGATATTTCATGTTCTTTTCAAAATGACTGTAGCTATTTGGAGTCACTTAGAATTTCATATATTAGAATAATCTCTTTAGGGAAAGATTAGTGAATGGCATGCAAGAGAAATACTCAAGGTATGCATGGACTCCAGATCAAGTAATTCTACTGATTATTACCTGGATGCAAAAACTAGGCATGAAGATCAGATATCACAGTCGTACAACTATGCACTAATTGCAAGTTGATTCAAGAAACAGAAAGGTTCATTTATTTTGCTATAGAAATATTACACTGAAGAGTCATATTGTTCAAACATTTTGTCTTTGACTTCCTCTAAAATGTATGAGTTTGCACTAGCTGAAGATCTGATTCATCAAATTTGATTTCCTGTGGATTCTGAGTCTTGATTTTAATTTAATTGTTCAACCATATCATTCCAATAAAATAGATGGTTTATAGTAAGCTCATTACTTCTAAACTATGTAGCTTAAGTTTTATTTCTTCTCAATAGAGGAAGTCTTCTCATATAATGAATTTTTGCTTACCTCCAATAATAACTAAATCCATTAAATTCACTGAAAATAATTACGTGCAAAACATTAAACATGTGTACAAGATTTTTGTAGAACAGATCGCATTTTACTCTCATTAAACTAGGAGTGGGGTTTTCTTGAGAAAAAAAGAAATTGGCATAAGTTTTTAAAACATACTTGTTTATTGCATTTTATCCCAGTAAGTTAGAACAAGCAAGATCGAGGAATGAGCCTTCCTTTCAAGATATCTGTTTATATAAAGAAAATAAAACCAGGAATAAGTTATCAATTGTGTTGTCTTATTAAATAATTTATATTCAGGATTGGCTTTTAAAAATATTCCAGGAACTAAATTGATCAAAGATGTTATATTATACATATATATATTGCAGAATAGAAACTTCCACCTTGTTGGGATGCATATTCTCTTGCTTTTTTATGCTGAAATAGATGCATTTTTGTATTGCCTGACAGATTTAAAAGGCAAAAATATTTGAAAGGCAAAAATATTTAAAAGAAAAAAAAAAATATTGTTTCTCTTTAGGGTTTTTATGCTGGATTTTTCATGCCACAAATTTCAGACCTAACTCCAGATCAAAAACCCTGGCATGTTACAAGAATGCTCATGAACAAAGTTTTTGGCTGGGCGGATACAGTGTGAAACCAAGTATTTTGCTATTTAATATATCAGAGCTGGCTTCCATTATCTGTGCTTGGGAGATTTTCTTTCCCATATTATTTCATTTATTTGCTTTCCTTATCTCCAAAAACCTAACAAGGTGTACATAGGCCCATTCATTTAACAGCATTCATTAAACATTGTTGAGATTTTGAGCAAAATTGACATGAATGTGTTGTTGCACACAAAAATATTTAGAATATGATAGCCAAGAAGTGCTCCCTGTGGAGTCATAAAATAGGTGATGAAGAGAAGATATGCAATTCAGCTAGATAGAGAAACACCCTTGTCTGGGAAACAATGAAAAGTTTTTAAAATGAGAGACTCTGGTTATAAAAAATAAAATTGCAATTTTCAGTACAGTTTTTGACAAGTAATTACTAAAACCTTTAAGTATAAACAGCTCAGAGTACTCAGAGTGCATGAAGCTGGGCCAAAAACTTACCGTTCTGTGTGGCATACATTAGTGTCTGAGGAAGAACCAGGTGCCCTCCTGCCCTGCTCCCTCCCCTCCTGCTCCCTTCCTGCAGAGCAGCTGGGACGAACTTTCATTGCCTTATCATGAAGATCTTCTTAATCACTTCAGCAAGGTATCTTTACACTCTTTAATTTAGACTGATCAAGGCTCACACTGCAGAAATACATCTAAAGTAAGAGTTAATGTTGCAGATAAAGGTCCTTCCTACCTACCACTCATGTGAAACTGTAGAGACACACTAAATTCCCTGCTTATATTGATTCAAGCTCTTACTGCTCCTGATGCCGGAAGACAAGTATCTCAAAAAAGTTTTTGAGTCTGTAATGTTGCACAGAAACAAATGAAAGATTTACTGGGTGATTGGAAAAGAAGGTAGAAACTTAATTTTTCATGCCTAATGCACTCAGCTATCCCACTTATAAAGCAGTTGTACTTTTTAATTTCAAAATATTTTATCTGTCCTGAGAGTTAGGATTAGGAATCAGGGTTGTCCTAAATAAACTGCATTAACCATTGCACTGTGAAGTCTGTTATGCTTTGCAAGACCAAAGGGCCTGCACTATTTTAACATTTACTACGGTGACAAGGTGCTGTCTTGCACTCGGTCAATAGGAAAGCTTGCATTCCAGAGGTACCTGTGAGTGTCTCAGCTAGAAGTCCTCTTGAAACAACAAAAAAGGAAACTTCAAAATCCATCTAAATTAGATGTGCATTTTCAGATCCACCACTGAGTTGCACTAAGAATCTTTGTGTGGACAGAGGGAAAAAAAAGGAAGAAAATATTCAGTGACTTGGCCCAGATATGCTTCCAGAGTTTGGAGTGGGATATTGCATAGCAAAGTCCTTTAAACTCTCTGGGTAATTACAAAATTGTTAAGTATTTTCTGACTCTTCACCCATTAAAATGTGTTTAATCAGTGCACCAAACTATCTAAAGCTTTTCTCTAGCTTCAAAGTTTCCGACAGAAGCTGGGAGAGTAATTTTTTACTGTGCAATGGTAATGAAACAAAACATATTCCAGAACGGAGCTTTAAATTACAGAAATATCACATTCTTTGCTTAAAAATATATAGTAGTCCAGGAAGGAGAGGTGGAAGGAATTATTTGAGCATCACACAAAGGTATGAATATATTTAAATTCTGTATGAAATACCTGTAAAAACCATTGTACTTTGTAGTTGAAATTTGCTATGATGTGGAAGGATTTAAAATGTCCTTTCATCTGAAGTGATATCAGACAGTGTTTGAAAATCCAGCCTAAAGGTCAGGTAGTACTAAATGATGATCAGTGTTCTCCTGCAACCTCAGTACAGAAAGGTAGCTAGCTTTGATCTTCCATTATTTACTCAAACTGACAAGACTTTTTCTAACTCCTTGAAGACAGAACAGATTTCAGTTAAATTCATGTCAGAGGCTGAGACTGAGCCTTAACCCCAGCTGGGGATTGAACTCCCAACCTTCCAGTGCAAGGATAAGTTTGACGCCAGGTCACTTGCTCAAGCACTGCATCATGTACAAAGTTTCATGCTGTCATTCCACCAGACTAAATTTATCTACTCATTTAGTTTAACTATGCTGCTGCGTCAAGCCCATACAGACTATAACATCCAACCCACTTGAAGCTGTCTTCACTTTTACAGGACACTTTCTTTCTCAACAGGTATATTGAGCAATATACTTTAAAGAAGCTATTTTTAAAAAAAGTTGTCTGTATTATTTGACAGTGTCCATCATCAGACATATCATACTCCATTTGGTTTTCATCATTTGGAAAACCAGTCCTCCATTTAATTCCCTGTTTGCCATTCTGAACTGATTTCTTGTCTAGTCCATCTTAAAAATTAGTTATACCAATTCTCATCTTGCTCACATCTTGATCCTCCTTGTACAATCTGTGGTCCAATTACCACTTCTAATGCCAAGTCTTTCTGCATCCCAGCTATTTCCTGCTATTCTGGTTCTACCTGACCTTCTCCTAACAGGATAGCTACTGGATTATGCAGACTTCCTGTTTTATCTGGGCACAGAGAGCTAAGCATTGGTCTTTGAGAGAGCAGAACACGTTTGAGCACTATAACTGCTTAGACCCTGGTTAGTCCCTCGTCAATTCAAAGACAACATTCAGTACCTCTGATCCTACTCTTTACATTTCTTGACCTATTGCAAGTCCTTCATATTTGTCTTAGTTTTTCTTTTTCCTTAGTGTTTGCATCTAGGGTAGGAGAGGTGAGAAAGGTTGCTCAGGACATCCTCTTTGAAAGATCAGAAAGTACTCCATTTTCTTAGGCTGCAGCATTATGCCTCTAAACCCAATAATATTAATCTACTTTAAATGCAAATCCAACTATAATTTATAGAGCTGGTAAAAATTATCTTCATGATTCTCAAATTAAGTCTGATTCAGAAGAAATAATTCCAGAAAGGCACTATTTCTTTCCTTGTTCCTAGCTCCACTTAGATATTTTATCTTTCTCCTTTAGTGAAATTTGACCACTTTCAGCCTCCTTTCTCAATATTCACGTTTCATAGAAACTTCTCCATGAACCCCTGCTATGTGGTTAAACAATGTCAGTGTCAGTCAATTAAATCTTGCATTTACCTCTGGAATCCAGAAGAGAAAAGCTTGTCTCATCAAGATGTTGCAACAGGATCGGTGGGAGTTCATCTTGTCTCAGGAAGAGATATGGTACTGAGTCCATCAGCCATGTGCGTAGCTGAAATGTGTAACGCACTGCCACTGCCAGATGAAGCAAATTTTGCTTGGTTATTTTCAAGAACAAGGAGAGTTTATTTTGGAAAAAAAATAATAGGGAGTGGGGATAATTTAAAGTCTTTGTGATTTGAGTTGATTAATTATATCTGTTTACATATCATGTGGCTACTTTGACAAAATGGTTATTACTTTGTCATTAAGGTTTTTCTATAAAAACTGTTCAGGAACATTAATTTGAATGTTTATAACCTATGGGTTACACTCTGCTATCTAGCTGCTTCTTTAATTCCTGCAATGTAAATTAAGGTTTTACATGATGACAGGACAAAGTATTGCATTAACTTTACCATCAACAAGTTGTGTTTGTAGGGAAGAATAAATAGGATAAATCCTTTGATCAGTGAGAGGAGTTCTTAGCTCTGAATCAGCATTAAGTTACATTGTGAGCTCTTACTTTCATGTGGGAGATATGAATGTGAAGATAAAATTGCACTGAACTTTTTTATTAAAGGGAACTATTCATCCAAGCACAGTGTTGTGTAGTGTCTGAGGGCTCCAAAAAGCAAAATTCTTCCCTGTTCAACTGTAAGTCATAAGTGATGCGAAAAACCTCCAAGGATACACAAAAGATGTTGGTCAGACTGAGTAGGATCATTGTACCAACTCTTACTTGGTTCAACTGGCAAAACAGAATACCAGCCAAGTTCCACAGATGCCAAGAACTGAGAAAGAAAGCTTTTGATGCACAGTCTACTCTTATGATTTCAATTTGTGTTTATTTAGGAAGTGTATTACAGACAGCTATGGAGAACATTTTCACAATACTGTATTTCATTAGAGCTATGTTCTGAAGCTGATGCAATCTGGGCATGAGCTAAAAAGACCATGAAAAAAAAAATAATTCAATCAGTAGAGGAAAAGATAAAATGTGCTTATTCAGGGGTTTATTAAAAGGACAAATAAACCATATTTTGGTTGGAAGTAGTGTGCAAATTTCACTTCTTATTAAAAGAATGGCTTGGTTCTTTTTAAACTTAAAAAAAAAAGGTGGGATAGAATACTTTTATAGTTCCAACAACATGGAAAAATACAAATTCATATTTGCAGCAGGTGATTATCAGCATGTTGCAGGTAATGCTCAGCACGTTTTCACACAAACACAATAGATATTTGAAGGGCTTAATATTAAAAGAGGTGATGAGTTTTCAAGCTATTTCCATGTGGCTGGCAGCTACCAAAAAGAAGACAGTAAGATTTTGTTTGTAGATACACTGGGAATGACACAAAGTACTCATCAGCACATGATGTAAAATCTACTCTGTGCTTAAGATCAGACTCCAAATGGCATCTATACGTAAATGTGTAGCATTAGTACCCTTCATCATTCTGCAGTACTCCAGTACATCCTACACTGCTTTGAGGCATTAACAAGCCCACCACAAAAAGGCAGAAGTCAAGACATCTGACATTCAGACAAAAATAAGTGGTATCTGATAAACATCCCTATGGAAATATCTTTGAATGTGTCATCTTCCCCTGAAAAGACAGTCTGAAACTTCCACAGGCATACAGATCTCTTACTGGCAGAGCTAGCAGCAGAGTCATGAGCACAGAGCCTGAAGGTCTTAAAGTTGGTTTCTTTTGTTGCTGCTTTATTAGTCACAAGTAAGAAAAACACTTACAGACGCATTTGTACTACATTTTGGTGTTTCATTAGTTATGTCTTCCTGTTGGTCATGTTAGCAGAATGACAAACTGTGGTGGCAGGAAGGTTTCTTGGTGGTCTCTCCTAAAGTGAACAATTAAGGTACTCGTTTTGCCCATGAGAGTTTCAGCTCTCTTCCTAAAAAGATGAATAAAGCAATGTTTCCTTTGTAATGCTGGCTATGCAAAATCTTAAGGGAGATTTCTTCCTTCCTGGGAGGCTGGAAAGATGCAAGCACCAGTGGTTATGACTACCTCATTAGATTTCACAGGCAGGGGCATATTAAAATGCCTAGGTAGTAACAGGCCTAGTTCTGCAGAAGAATACGAAGACCACAACCTTGGTCAGAGTCCAAATTCACTTAAAACATTGTCTCTGAACAAGGATATAAGTCAGAGGCCAGTCAGGAGAGATTTCTTAAGGGAAGTGGTTTACCATAACAACATGATAACAGTGTCACATCCAAAAAAATTTGGAAAATGTAATTTTAACCAACAATGTCATTGTGAGATGTCACAAATTGCTTTGTCTAAGCAAACTTCACAGTTAGAACAACCAAAGGGAAAGAAAAAGGTCTGCAACACTGCTGTCCTATAAGAGCATGTTTTCCCCCCCCAATTTTTTAATCATAAAATGGGATGAGAAACAATAGTTGTAACTTATTTAAAGTGATGTGATTTTAATAGGTGTTACAAACCTCGGATTCATCAACAGAAACTATGATGACAAGTTTGTCCACTGGTGTTACTTAAAAGTTGCAAATAATGTTGTATTTAGGTTCAAAATAATTTTCTATTGTAGGAAAAACATAATAGAAGCTGAAGCTAGATTATTAACATAGTTCTTCAGTGAACATTTACTGGGATGAGGTTATTATCATGGAAATTAAATACATGGAAAGAAAACCATGGACATTTATCCTAAAATATATCTGCCTACATTACAACTGAAATCTGGAAGCAAATTCTTACTGGGTGATTACTAAACAGAAATATCACTAATAATATCAATAAAAAAAAAGATTATGAAAAAGTTTAGCAAGTTCAAATAAACATCTGGCCAATATATTTTATAGTAACATTACAAATCATAGACAGAAAAATAATATTTCCTTGTCAATTGCGAGCAGTCTGACTCATACAAGTATGACAGTTCTACCTCAAAACCATATTTTTGTTCTTCAGAAAGGTCAACATTACTGCCTATAAGGAAAACACAATTGATATAGCCTACTTGAGTGTCCAAAAGTCATTTATCAGACCTTTATTAAAGGTTGTTGTGGAAACTGAGGAGTTAATAAATGAGAATCAAACTTATGTACTGATTTATACGTGATTACAGGTGAGGGAAGTTGCCAGCAGAGAAGCATATGCATCTGTTTTGGGAAACTTCTTACTCACTTCTGAGTAAATTTGAAGTGTAAGTGTGGCAGAAAGTTGTATTTCCTAGGAAAAGCTTGTCTATAACCATAATAAGGAGTGAGTATGTAATCACAGATCAGTAACAATACATACTTTCTCTGAATAGGTTAGTATACACTAACACTCAACATAACACATCTTTTTTATCTTTTTACCAGATGGGCTTTTAAACTACCATTGTTATTCACAATGTTTGTCTTGGCACTCATGGCAAATAAACCACCAAGATTACACAGCACATAGCTGAAAGAATGAATTCATAGAGATTTTCTTGTAAGCTTCACAGTTACTGAGCTGCTGAGGGACTGAGTATTGGTGTTAACAAACTCCCTCTGGTAACACATTGCATCTGTTTTCAAACTTTTACTTTTATTGTGACCTTCCATGTCCTTTCTTTTTTCTCCTACTTCACTTCTCAGTGACCTTTTGACTTACTCTCACTCTTCTCACTGAATATTCCTGTCTGTTCTAGAGAGGCTCATTCCTTGAAAAATAACTCAAATCCCAGTTTAAGTACATCTGTTGTAGGAACATGTACAAAAAAGCTCTAATTGACTCCAATGTGCATTGTTTCCTCAATTTCCTGATGACATGGAAGGCCTGGCAGTACTGTAGGTCCAAAATGAGAATAGCAGAGCTAATATAACAGCAATTAGAGTTGTTGTAGCTGGCCACTATTAAGGTCATAGTTCCAGGAACATCAGCAGTGAACAACAATTTATAGATTTGTCTGCACTATTCATTGTTCAGTTTTACTCAAGCTTTTTGAGAAAATACAATACAATTAAGGCTTAACAAATCATACCAGTAATCCACCTGGGTCTGGAAAAGTAACAAGTGCAACCAACATATTAATCTTACAGAAGGGAAATAATAATAATAATAAAAAAAAAAATCTCTGTGAGGTCAAACCACTTACTCTGACATTTTGGCTTTATAATGTGTATTCTTTACCAATATTGTTTGTTTGGACTTTGTCATGCTTTTTTTTTTTTAATTCTACAGCACTGGTGGTGGTGTCAGTGTTGCCTACAAAGTCTGCCATAATTTATAATTAGTGCCAATTAACTTCTCATTTATAGTTCTGTGTTGAACTTTTTCTTGCTATTCAGCATTTTAGTTAATGTGGAAAAAGCTGAGTTTCCAAGGCAAAGATTGATACTTCAGAGGGAGAGATTTGGAAATTTTAGAATTATGTTCTTGTTTGGTTTTCTCCTATTATTATAGGAGATTATAAGTCTTTTAACTATTGCAGTTAAGGTGTACAAGCTTCTAAGCAGCATTTTGTTTATTTTGAGCAAACATTATGTGTAGGTTCTCAAACAGCTCAATACAATCAGTAGTCATCTCACCACTGACTTCTAGCTCCAGAAATTTCACACAAGAATGTCTTTCTTTTGGGATACTTAGACAGAAATAATTTCTTACAAACCTTCTGGACTAAATTTTCAGTGAATTCCTTGTCTCCAAACTTACTTTGCTCTTTGTTTGTTCTGCTAAGTTAGATAACAAGTTATTCCTCTGGGAATCAAAGTTTTGGAGGATTTTGTGATAGTTTCAGAGCTGATCTGGAACACCAAAGTATTCTATGTGCCTTTGAACTTAAAAGTTAATCTGACCTGTTTTTTCTGTTCAATGTTAGATGGGTTTCTCCTGTACTAATGTTTCCATTAGTTTCTCCACGAGTTTCTTTTAGCAGTTCCTGAAGATTTGCAGTGTTAAACTACTAACCTTAAGCATTTGCCCAAAGATGTTACAGATTACATCAAAGGACTTGTTGACCACTGTACCCAAAACACTTTTTCAGTACACTGTCTCAAAGACAGTTTCAAGCTCCTAAATAAGATCTTTAACTCACATATTTAATGGACACAACTGCAAATTTTTACCTTGTGTGAATCTGCAGAGAATATTAACATTAAACTTTTATCTTAACTCATAAATATAATGGAGTAGAACTTTAATTATGCCCCAGATAAGGTTTGGCATAAGATAGATTAGTGAAAGAAACTCTAAAATACTGTCTTCTGTCTTTTTTGAAATGTCAAAGAGGCCCTTGAGAAGTTTGTGTAAGATATTATAATTTAGAAGCAAGAACACAGATATGTAATGCCTTCTATCATCTATTTTGAGGTAAAGACCATCTCTTTGTTATATGCTTGCACATTGCTTCATACAAACAAGCCCTGATTTCTGTTAGAGTTGCTAGGCACTACTGTAATTACTCATCTTGGAATCAGGTAAAACATATCCTTTATGGAGGTTCTATAGGTTTGGTTAATGGTATATGTTAAAAACTTATATGAACTTCTTTCCATATTCACATAGGTAACAACATCATAAATGAATACCATATGACTCCCTAAGTCTATTCAGTAACTGCTGCAATATAATACTGCAAATGCTGTTCTGTGTTTCCAGGTGAACCTTTGTGCTGAAGTTCACTTGACACTTGTACGGAATGAGCATGTGGAAGGCTTGTCTCTGATGAGGAACAGCAATCCCTTCTACTGAACTGATGCATATTTAGGAATCTACATTGTACTGGTTTTTAATAGGACCTGGGATCCTCAGTCTGTAGCCCTCAGAAGTATTTCAGGACTTACTGGAAATTAATCAAAGGTATTTGGGCTCCCAGCCACATGTGAGAAGATGTGTTAAAAGTATTCAAGTTACTCCTGAGGCTAGACATTTAAGGGACTGTAAAAAAATTAAATAAAAGAGATTGCCATACTTATTATTGCCTCCTTCACTTAATATGCAGCTTTGCAAAAACCTTTCTTACATACTAATTTGTTTTTTAGGCCTTTTGTCTTGAAAGCAAAAAAATCTGTGTTACGTTCCTTATTCATCCTAAGAATACTCAGACCTATCACTTCCCAGTTCCCTGGATTATTTTCCAGAAAAGACAATGCATTACATAAAGAACAAAAAAAAAGCAAAAAACCACAAACAAATAAATAAATTTTAAAAACCACAAAACCCCAACAAACACCACTCCCCAAAAATTCAGCATCAAGAACAAAGCCCCCATAATCTTAGCAGTAGAAACCAGACTCCAGCACTCTCGTACCTGAGCCGAACACTATTACAAGGCCGTTGATGCTAGATGTCCCAGCTCTAGTGAGAGTGCTTTAACTGGATAAGACATCATATCTGTTCTTGCACAGTAGCAGCAGCTCACTGCTATTAGCTATGCAATGACAAATATTGCTGTCTTTTTAGTTATTTGCCAAGAAGAATCCTTTTATCTATAAGCTTTCAATCACAGGGCATAATGTATCTGATACTGATGGTGTTTTGTCAAGTTTTTTGAGACTGAGTTTGATTTAGAGATTTTGGATTAGATCTAGCCAGAATTAGGTGAATGCTATGAAATCAGCTTTTGAAGTCAGGTGGCTCTGGAAGTGTGTATAAAGTTGAGCTACAAGCACAGAGGGAACTCCATTGACAGCAAGCTTCACTCACCAGGGGATTACTAAGGAAAGTTCCTCTAGATCATACTCTTCAATGCAAAAGCCTAACACTGTTTTGGATTTGATCATAAGTCACTAAGATAGTATTACCAGAATTATTGTATTAGACTCAGAAGTGCTTGCTGAATTAAAAGATATTGATTTTATTTATTTTCTGGAATGCACATATGATTGCTTTTATTCAGTCTGCTGTTTTCATACTAGCACAGTATCTTTTTTTTCCTTTCCTATTGACTCCTATAGGGTTTGTTAATTAACTTTTTTTTGGAACTTGTGGAAAACGTTCTTCATATTTGGTGAGTTTTTTATAGCAGTGTTCTCTCTTCCTTGGACAAAGTATACATAACTTAACAGGCTAGAAATAACCAATTCACCAATTCATAGTGTTAGCATGGGGACAAGATATTTTTAAGGTCCAGTTGTATTTATCACCATCCTAATATGATTCAACAGGCTGGTGGTTTTGTTTAAATTGATATTCTTTTCCCAAGTCTGGTCTCTATTTCTCTCATGATCAGAATCGGTGAGGGAGCCTTCCCTGTCTTTTGTCTCAGCCCTCAGGCCTTTTGTTGCATTTCTCATCCCCATCTCACATGAGGTGGGTAAGAGTGAATGAGTGGCTGTGTGGTGCTTTGTTGCCATCTGGGACAGCCTAAAACATCACAGAGCTATACAATTTACATCAGCTTTGATGTAACCCAGTATTTAAGTATACTTAATGTACGTGCTTACAATTAGCCAAGAATTACTTTACACAAATAAAGCCAAAGTCATATAGTTTTACTTTCTTCCATAAAGCTCTTTTTGCTTGCCTATTAAGAAATGTCATATACTTCCCCTTCCAAAAACTGATGTTATACTGGCAACAGAGTAGGGAATCGCCCACTTAAGTTTTCTGTAAAAACAGTACTTTAATTAACTTCTGGCCACTCCCAGAGACAAAATACTAGACTTTATGCATCTCAAGCCAGAGAGAGTATTGCAAGCCCTATGTTTCTAAATACTTCTTTTTCTTTTCATAATTCACAAGTATACTGAGAACAGTTGGCTGTTAATTTTTGTGGAGAACAAAATTATCACTTGTTCAGTATAGAAAGTATTCAGCTAAAAGTTGTCTTTCTCTCTGTCCTAGCTTTCAATGGACACTGGAATAGGACTTAAAGAACATAGTTCAGTGGAGAGAGATCAACTACTCAATGCAAGCAAAAAGGAAAAAAGGGGGATAGACAATCTTATCCACTACTCATATCAAGTAACAAACACCAGGGAAAAAGAACCTCTCCTGCTATTTCTTCCTTTGCACCAGAAAAATGCTGAGGCCTGTCTTCAGGCACACTCTTACACCAGCCAACCTGGCTATTAGCACAACCATTAAAGTGAAATCATAAGTCCCATGTGTTTCCTCCTTTTCCAGCCATAAAAAGGTGAGATTTGGCTCACGCTTATATCAAACACTACATTTAAATATTGTGGTTTACTTTCTCTACAGGGAAATCACCCACCAGGGTCACCAAGCTAACCACAGCCCACTTCAAGGAGAAAGTAGGAGAGAGGGAAAACAGAGTGATACATTGTTAGTGACATTTCCCAGCTTTGTAACTTATTTTCCCCCGAGAGCTCTGTGTAGCTTACTAGCCGGTAGCTTACACAGGATGATTCCCTGTCCCTTGAGCTCCCATTTCCAAGTAGTTCTAAGCCAGAGACTTTCTAAAGAAGTTTCACAAATTCTCTTTTCCTTTTTTCCCTGCAGTTCATTTATTCTGCCTTTCTTTTGTTTTCTTCCAATGTGGTGTCTTACTGATTCATGAAAGCCTCCCCTCCCACCCTTTAGAAGTGGGAGCATAGCAACTGAGTGACACTCTATCAATAACCACTCTGGCTGCTACAGAGACAATCTTGCTTATTTCTTCCTGGCTAGCAGGAATTGCACTTGGAATGAGATACTGTAAGAAACTAAACTAAGCTAAATAAAATAAAAGCATTGGTCAAGTGAGACTTTTCCTTCCACCATCTGCTATTCATACTGATTCCAGTTATCAAGACTGCCTTGATTGAAAATGTTTTGAATTTGTCCTGGATGGAAATAAGCTTTCTAAAAGCACACTTGGTATTTCTATCATAACAATTGCAATTGCAGTTTTGACTTTTTCTTGTAGACAATTAGTAATTATTGTCTTGGTCTAGAAACACAAATGTGTCTTAAAGTTCAATCGTTTCCAGTTCCACACAAAATTGTCTACCTTACACTGTATCATATTCCTTGTCTCAGGTCCCACCCAATCATATATTTCTGCTGCTGGAAGAACTAAACAAGAACTACTCCTTCTTAGTAGGGTGCAACATCACATTCTGTGTAGAGGCTGTAAATCAACATCTCATTGTCAAAACAGACAAGAGACCTGTCCACAAACCAAAGCAGAAGATTATGCTTTTATTTTGAATCATGAGCTTCCCAATAACTGCAGCTGGATCTAAATATATGATCCATTAAACACACATTCTTTAACCTAAACTACCCTTTGATGTTTAACTGGAAGGGATTTTTATAAATGAATTATGACATAATGCATAAGGGTAAGCTACAAAAATGAAAAATGACATAAACTTAGCAAAGAAAAGAATGTAGGAAATCTGAACTTGCTGTGATTCTGGATTCACTTCGTCACTATGCTCTGTTTGCAGGATTAGGCTCAGATAAAAACAAAGTATAATGTTTTTCAGACTTAAAAGATTTGTTCCTCATTTAGAGAAGGAATAAATGATGTTAAGTGAGAGATTTTTCTCAAGAGTAATCTCTACACAGGCTTTATTTCTTTGAAGACAGGCAGCAAAAAACTACATAAAATAAGCTTACTCTGGAAGAATTCTAACACACTACTCTTACTCTGCCCTGGATTCATTTTCTGCTATATTTCTGGCCTCCCTGGCAACTAACCAAGTCCCAGGCAGTGCCTGTGCATTCAGGGTTTGTTCTGGATAGGCAATTCAAACGTTTCTACAATATTTGGGGAGAGATTTTAGGTGTGTGGGTGTGAATAATGGTTTGGTACTTAGCGTTATAGCCAAGGAATTGTTCATGGTCTCTCTCACTTTAAAGAAAGTACATGGCTTTCTTTCTACAAGACTTGAGAAAAATCCAATTATTTTCTTATTCTTGGTCACCTGACTTATATTTTAGGAAATTCCTACCCCAAGGTGTTTTTCCCCAAGGCAACATGATCTAAAAAGCTTATTCCAGGTATCTGCCATACTTCAAGGAGCTTAAATCCCTTTATTGGTCTATTATACTATCTGACTCCAAAACAGCTTTCTGTGTAGCCCCTCTTTTCAGGTAGGTCAGAGGAGGTAGGTCTGGTTCTGGTGACTTAGAAGTCATCAGAATCTGTATAACCATGTTCTCTTGAATGCAGATTAGAAACTAGTACAATAAATGACAAAAAATTTAAATAAAATGGTACCTTACAGGAAGAAAACTCTTTCCTTAGTATGAGTCAAACTTGTACATAATAAAAATGTCTGATTTTACTTCCAAGCAACATATACTTCAATTATATACATACAATTATCATTCTTATTGTAAATGATACTGAAGTTAATATATTTCAGTATACTTCAACATTAATTCATATAACATTACATGTACACTTGCTTTAGACAAGTTTTCTGAATTGTGTGGCACATTTTGTTTACTGCAGGTAAATAAGCAAGTCAAAGGCAATAGAAAAAAATCATAATTAAATTGAGATATAGCTTAGCCTTAAAGAATTGATATTTAGCAGGTTTCTGCAATCTGCCTAAATCTGTTTATACAATGTTCTTATCAATGCTGCTTTGGTAGTAATAATAATAAATTCTGTACATAATAAATTTGCAAATTCAATGATATTCAGAGAAGTTGGATTAAGAGATACATCTAAATCTGGTTACAGCAATTATGCCTGCTGAAATCAAAATATCATGTTAGAAATGAGAATAAATATATGCCACTTTTTCCCTATTGCATCCTTTAAAATGTTATTTGTATATAAGATTCGCATTCATTAACTGTTCAGTTGTTTTTATTGTTAGAGTTTACCATTATGCATTGTTGCCTTTACATGTATAAGACCAAATAATGCTGATTTTTAGCCTGTATCATACAAATACTCCCAACTTCATTCTAACACTGTTCTAAGAGAAGAGGACTCAGTCATTGAAGAATAGTTTCCTAATCATGAAGATTTTAGTTTATCATCATGCATAAGTTTTATTCCTAAGTTACTCTTAGAAAACACTTGTTATTCTCTTGTGTGAACAGTTAACTAAATAAATAGAAAGAGGATTAAAGTTTGGATTTTTTTTCTTTTCTTGAAAGTTAACCTAGACTTGCAGTCATTATTTTTATTATTTACATGCTACTTTACATCTCACAATATTCTGTATATGGCTGTCCTTAGGCTAATTCTTGCTGCCTGGCTGATCAGTGCACATCATGACATTGAGCTACTAGAGAGGGTGCANAAGAGTAGTGTAGGGCTATCGGTTGGACTAGATGAGCTTGAGGGTCCTTTCCAACCGTAATGATGTGATTCTGTGATATGCACTTGTATTCTGGAAATTTTTTATGATGTTTCAGCCATTGCTGCTGAAGTGTCACCATCACATTCACAGACGTGCAGCTCCTGATCCATGCAGGGACACACTTTGCCCACATAAAAGAAAAAGAATTACACTTTGTGTCTTGATCTTGTCAACTCTATACCTGTCTTATGTTAAGTTCATGAAAACCAGATAATGTGCTTGTAGAGACGGTGTTAACACTGCAGCTAGTATATGGGATAAAATCATTATCAGACTTAGTTACTAAGTATGTAAGCAGTTATTTGCAGCATTTCTTTTAGATAGACTAATCTGAAAACACATTCCAATTTCTTTTAAAGCTTTTATGGCTCAAGTTTTTTCTTCATGGAGTTTGTTCAAAACCATTGTCTCTTTACAAGTATTGTATAAATGCAAACTGTGTTTTGTGAAGAACTAAGCAAAGATAACTTTGTTGAAATGAATGAAAAGACATTTCAGTGACTTAGTATTCCTTCCAGATCTTGGCTTAATTCTGACCAAGTTTTTAAGTTGGAAGCAGTAGTACAAAATCCAAGGAAATATCTATCTCCATTTATCCACAAGAGTGTACTACATAGCTTCAGATGAGAAAGTACAAGTGAACTTTAAAAGAAGTCTGTACCTTTTTCCTATTATTCAACACTATCTTTGAAATCGTCTTTCTAGATATTTCTCAGTGTCTCTGGATTCATAAACAATGCAAGACCTAAAAGCCTCCTCAGGGCTGGACTTCTGCCCTAAATATAGGTTGAAAATCCTCCACCAAGAATCCGTCAAAAGCTTTCAGTGGTTGCTATGTGGTACATAAATTAACAATGATACAATGTTTCAGAGGTCTTTAGCCAAGAATCAGAAAATTGACTGCATCTTTTAGAAGGGGAAGAAGAGTCAAAATATAAATTAGTGTTCATAGTACTTCCACTAGCATAATCCAGTTTATCACTGGAAATAATTATAGAATCATAGTATCATAGAATAGTTTGGGTTAGAAGAGACCTTTAAAGGTCATCTACTCCAATCTCCCTGTAGTGAGCAAGGACATCTCCAAATAGATCAGGCTGCTCAGAGCCCCATCCAATCTGACCTGGGAAGCTTCCAGGATGGGGCATCCACCACCTCTCTGTGCAACCTGTTCCTGTGTTTCATTACCCTCATTGTAAAAAATTTCTTCCTTATATCTAGTCTGAATGGAATTTTGGAACCTTCCACAGTGCTCCACCTCAGTACTGACAAATATATTGCAGTGGCAATTTTCTTTAGCCTTTGAGCTCTGCTGAGAAATGGGTAGGTAAAGAGAAAAATCTGGATCCCAGCAGCAACTCAAAATTGTTTGAGGCAGGCTTTATGATCCAGGAATGTCAGCCCCTTCTTGATAAAAGACACATTTTAAGGACAGTTCCAACAGCTCACCCAGCAACTTCAAACTGATTAGTAGGTGTCCAGCTCATTGTGCTTATTAATAATGACATCTTAGACTATTGCCAAGACAATATGTACTTCCACTCCAGAGGATTCTGGGAATGTTATTTTCTTCATTTGAATTTCCCTATATCCTTCCCTAATTCTGTGATATGCAGTCCTAACAATTACTTCCAATTGGTTAGCCCCAGAAAGTGACACCACTTCAGAAGAATGTCATGCACAATTTGCTGCTCTGTTTCATCTTTGCACTCATTTTTTCACACATCTGTGGTTGTTTCCCAAGGTGTCCAGAGCCAGCTGGGTATACATTTGTTCAAATGTATTCATCATTCCGTAAGTATTAGCAATGATCAAGACCCCAATACACAATAGTGTCTCGTCTGCATTGGCTAACATCAGTTAAAAATGGCAGGACCAAAACTGTGAAGGCAGAGGTGAGCAGATAAGAATTATGGAAATCTTTTCATTTGAGTCCAGATTTCAGAATTTTATGGGGGTACTAACAGGTACATATCTGTGCAGCAAAAAGCACAGTGTAATCAACAAAACACACCCACACCCACTTATCACATGCTAAATCCAAAACACATTGCTGTATACCAGGAAGATCCTCAGCAGGTCCCCATGTCTCCAAGTAACTGTGTACTTGTTTAGAACACCTTTGTGGAAAGGAATATTTACATCACCTACCTTCAGGAAACCAATTAATAAGTCTAAATCAGGTGATCAGTCTTACCATGATCCATACACAGACACTTAAAAAGAGGTAGACTATTCCAAATATATTCTTGCCCTGAATCACCATATCTGGAGGAAAGCAAGGGAAAGCCAAAGTCAGGCATCTAAAATTAGGCTGTGGGGATTCTTCACAGGAATCATAACCTGAATGTGCAAAACAAATATCATGACATTTCTGATTTTAGAAAAATTGGATGAAACAGAAGAAAACTCATAATGCAGATTAATTTTATGCCTGAATATGAGCCTTTGTTCTTCTTAAAATTGTCCACTGTACTGAGCTTCTGACAAAGAACATAACAGCAAATCTTTTGCACCTTATTCTGTAGTACCTGCTTTTGCAGTTAGCTTTGACATTTGAAAGTAGACTGACAGGTGATAATACAAAACATGTAAGAAAACAGAGGAGGGATAATTGGTGGAAGAAGAAAAGAATTTCTAATAACTGTTACTTAAAGGTTCCCCTGGCTCTCCTTTGGGTCTCCTTAATGAAATAGTAAATGCATTTTTACAGGTGTGTAATAACACAAAATGTAAAATTTAAAATACTGACTAAAACATCATGTGTTACTCAGAAGATCATTGATGAAGCAAATCTATAGATTGTGGGAGAGGAAGGATGGAGAGTCAATAGGGATTAGAAATCCTCAGTGCTCAGGATGATCCAACATGAGTAATGGGTATTATCTCTACCACTTTATATGAAAAAGCTTCAATATACAGTCTTTTATAGCACCTGATGAATAGCCTTATTGGACATACATTTTCTTTACACTTTGTATTTTTCCTTTAGACTCATATGGCATTGTATTTCCAACTACAGATAAATGTTGTAAGAGTTTTCCTATCTGCTGACAAGGGCTATACAGCTGGTAAAATTCTCCCTTTGAAACACCCAAATGTTCTTTACTAGAGGAGATATATTAGGAGATTATGCATCAGCATTCTGGCTCAGATTTAGCAGAAAATGACCTTCTGAAGACTGAAAAATGCTTAATGCCTGTATCAAATTGGGACTGTACAGTGCAGAAATGCAGTTTGCGTCTAGCACTGACTACCCATGTCTGTGCAACAGTATTAGCCAACTCACATTTCTGAACTGCCCTCAGTCTCTCCTGTTGGCAAGCTGTGAACACTTCGTACTTTGAACAGCCATCAGAAGCTTACAGATTTATCTGCAGGCATCTACATCTATTTAAAGCAATTTAGAGTTCCTCATTTTTTAACAAAAACTCACCTTATTGCCACATTTATTGAAAATATCTCTTCTGCAGTTGATTTAATTTGCTGAATGGTTTTCCTTATCTGTCTGTTGTGTCTGCACTGATTTCCTGTAAGGTATTATGCTCTGCTCTGTCACATATTTGTAAGTAAGCATATGTTGTTTTGAGTAGGATACAAAATGCTTCTGCAGTATGACCTCTCCTGTCAATCCACAGCTGTAGTAAGAGCAATTTATTATTTTTCTAATCTAAAAATGAAGGGTCTCTTTCTTTGTTCATAGTAAGAAAGACAGGAAAAATAAAAACAACAACAAAAAAGATATTTCAAGTGCTTTACTGAATAAGCCATTACCTTGAATAAGCTTTTGTAATTCCAATGCACTGTGGCTCATGTGATTCAGATCTGAAGTTAATATGCTGTTTGAAAATGTACCCACTGCTAAGATGATTCCTAAACAGGGAGGCAGAGAAGTGATTATTAGATAGGACAAGACATGAGCTGAATTACTGAAATGTGCAATGGAGATCTCAGCCTCTACAATTTGCCTGTCAAAATGAAGCTTTTAATCAATTTAATCAGTGTAACAATATATTAGCTCACCAGCCTGCTATCTCAGCATGTAATTTTAACTATAAAGAACATTCTACAAACACTATAAAGCCCCAAAGTGCTCTTTAAAAAAGTCCCTAAAACATAAACAAGGTTTTTAATAGCCTGTGTCAGCAGGACTAGAACAAATCACAGAAATGTAATGAAGAAGCCTTTCTTTTCTTTCTTTCTTTTTTTTTCAGAAAGGATTCTACAGCCCTTGCTGGATAATCTGACAACAATCACTGTTTTATGAAGGCAAACAGCAACCTTGATTTGTCATTTTCTTTCCAAAATCTCAGTATTTTTCATGCCTAATATAATTACTTATAGTAATCTTCATTAGTTGTCTCAGGGTGCTGAAATAATCCATTGTTAATTCCAAGAGTGTCCTGGCATACATGCTAAAATACAAAGGAATGTTATAAAACAGTATTAAGGGCAGTTAAATATTTCACCCTCAAACTGCACTGTTAGAATAAATTTTCATAGGAAAGTATTACTGTGCATTATCAATAAGTTGAAAGAAGGTGAAATCATTATTTATATTGTTTTGTTGCTTTAAAACATTTCAGTGAAGAAATTAACTTTCCCTTGTGTTTTCAGTTTTCCAGTGACTCACTGTGAAAATTGCCTCCCCAAGCCTCTCTCGTGCACACACCTCACCATAGATTTGAAAGCAGAGAAACCTAAAGGATCAGGCACATATACAAGAGGGCTTGAGGGGGAAAAAAGAAAAAAAAAAAGGAATATATAAACACATTTTCCTCTGCAAACATGAATGCTTACAACATTATTTTCATGCCGTATGGTCTGCAAAATGAACTGCAGGTTGACATCATAACTACACAGTTCTCTATGTACAGGTGACTGCATAAGCTGCTTACTCCTCTTCCACCTTCCATTGCACCTTGCCTACCTCACAAATATGGGAAAGGACAGCGGTGGCTTTGACCTCCTGTTATGCCTTCCCTCTTTCAGAAGTTAAGCTAGGCAACAGTGACTGAAACTTGCAGAGCAGTAGAAATGTGTTCTGTGAATTGCCTTTCCATCAAGCTGAGTGTGCTGAAAAGCCTAATGCTAACTAGCCCCGGAAGAATGCTATTTGTATCTTTGTTCTGTAAAAGGAGAAAATGAATTCTTGGTCCTCAAAGGATGAGACAACATGTGCAAAAGGCCAACAGCTGCACCATTACATTTGAATGTTTAAAGTCTATCCAACTGGAGGAACAGATGTGATTTTGAAATAGATGTGAGGACGTTTCTCGCTCAGTGCACCAGTAACAGGGACATAGGAGGCAGAAGATTAAATCCCAAGACTGCCATTTATGTCTAGGAAAAGCATATATGTAGACTACTACGTTAAAGAAGAGACATTTTACAGATCTGTGAACCTGCCTAATCAGTAATGGGTTTCCCCCAAAATCAATAGTTTTCAACTTTAATAGAAATGCTCACAAAAGAAAAATAAGTTCATAGAGGTAAAGCAGATGGACCAGATGCCACATCCAATACACAGGCCACTTTGAAACAAAGTACTTTGCATACCTATATGTAACAACTGCTGTACCTTCAAAGCTCAGTGGGGTCCTGGCATGTTTACCACTTCATATTTGTTGTGCAAGTTGATACATTACTTGGAGAAATCTCTGATCTTGTGATCAATTTTATAAAATGGGATTCTGTGGGGTTCAGTGAATCCCTGCAGACTGCTGCTCATTTGCAACTAGCTGTTAAGAAATAGATTTGATTTTCCTAGTTCTTTCTTATGTAGCTCTCATCCTATGTATACATATGAGAACATTTGTCAACACTGGTGCAGACTGCCAGAGAGAATTTACTTCCATGGTATCTATAATGCTTTTTACAATTCTTTGTGTCTAGCAGTGTGAATATAAACATATACATAAAGGTATAATAGTTTGTGTCTGTGTTTTGTTGACAGCATTTGTCAGAACTCTAATGGAATATTTGTATCAGTAGCACAGTAGCTGCATCAAATGTGGCAGCTTCACTGGCATCAGCCATCTTGAACTCAGTAATAATTGTTACAAAGTGTTATTTTCTTTTCTGTTGAAAATTGTTCATTGTTTCTGTTGGAAATTGATGGTGTTTGTTTTAAACTATTCTCATGGCAGAAACAGCCAATCTATCATGAAGCAATTTATAGGGCTTGCATGTGGCTATTTCATAAATTTTAACAAGGTTAAACACACAGAATAAATCCTTCAGTTCAAGGAGTTTGCATGGCCTACTCCTGTGGTAGAGCTTTGCATTGTATAGTAATAAATACACAAACAAATTTATTTTAATAGCATTATCATACAATTGAAATGGGTAATCACACCCCACAAGATATTTCCTATTTACAATTTGCATTAATTTGATTGACCATAGTTGATGTGTACAGTCAAAATAGACCATAGCACTAAAAAGACATCTGGTAGGGAATTCCAAAATTCTAGGCACTGTCTCTCTTGTAAAATAATCCTTCTGTATCTACCAACAGCTAATTATTTTAAAGAACCAATCAATTTGATTATTAGCCACATACTTCATATCTTTGGCTTGGTAAATCTTAATTTATTGTAATAATGGGTGCAGTTACACAATATGTTCTCTCTGTGAAGAAGTTAGCTAAAGAAGTCCATTCCTCCCCTCCCTATCTTACTGTTCATTCACATGCTAATATATTGCTCATTATCCTTAATAAAATTACTTATGAGGCCACAATGTAAAGTAGGTCACTTTGATTATTTTGATTTCAAAAAGAAACACTGGAACCCATTTCTACATTCCTGCTTATAGCACAGAACAAGGGAGAACATTGAAGATTATGACTGAGGGAAAAAAATTGTTGAGAAAAAAAGTACATCTAGACTATGGACTGCAAGCAGTCTAAGAATATTGAAATACATGTGGCTCATTCCCAGGAGAATACTTTGGTTACCTGCATACAAAATAAGCAGAAGGAGACAGAAGCCAACCTGGTAAACCATCAGCCCAAAACACAAGACCAACAGGACTGGGAAAGTGTGACTGGCAGTGGCAGGTCAGTTGTCTGGTAGGACTCTGTGTCCTAAACTCACATAGAAGTTTCCACTTTTTCATTCCAGACACAAAATATAAACAAAGCCAAACTTGGCAACAGAGAACAGAAAACACAAGTCTCCTTGTTTAACTGAGTGTCTAATGAAAGAGAAAGAGTTGAGCTTGCATTTATTTGCTCCTTTACAGATCTTTTCTTTCTTTTGGTGCCTCAGAGGCTGTCAGAACAACAAATACACCTTAGAGTTTAATGTTCCCTATCAACAAAAATGGCTTCTTACCCATGATCTGCTTTTAGATGCTACCTATATGAGGACTGGATTCTCTCTTCTTTATCTGTGGTAATTAGGTGTTTGACTAAATTTTCTTGAGTCATTTTGCTAAGACAAGGTGTGTAATCTTTAGATATTTTCTGTTCAAATAACTAAGTGTTCTCCTTGGATCTTGCCCAAAGCTCATGTTGTTCTTTGAAAAGCTCAAATGGAATGAGTTGTAGAAATGAGAAGTCTGACAGACTGAGAGGTCTGTAGTTTCCTGGATCTTCTTGACCTTCTTGTAGATAACTATTTGCTAAAATCCAGTTAACCAGGTCCTTCCTAGTTAACCAGGGCTGCTGATAAATGATTGAAAGTAGTTTGGTGAGCACTTCCACCAGCTCCTTTAGGACCCTTGGGTGCATCCCATCTGGCCCATAGACTTGTGTGAATTTAAATATACCTCTTTCCTGACTATGGAGACATCATAAACAAGCTCAATCGTAGAAGTAAACTGCACTTTTACCTGGTCAGATGAAACCTACTGTATAAAATATATGTAGCTCCTATGCCTTTGTACAGTGCTTGTTTTCTTAGAAAGTCTCAATACTTTTAAACAAGATTTGAGAATCTACATGACTATTAATCTTGTAAAATTTGTTTGATATGAACAAGTAGAAGGAAGACAATGAATCTTTTTTCATTTTCTGCTTCACCGAATTCTGCATTTTGATCTCTTAAGTTGTTCAAAATACACCTTATTATGCCAATTATTAGATCATTAACATATGTCTTTAAAGAATTGTATGTCTTTATATAGAGAGAATTAGGGAGGTCAGATATGGACTTATATTATATATCCTTAAAATACCATGTTTCTAAATGCAAAAAAATCCTATGTATAAGAAATTGAGGTTTTAAGAGCATTCAAATTAATAAAAACAATAAAACACTGTGTATTCATTTAATAGACACATCTAACAAATATATTAATTTTATCTGGCAAAAGTGTGAGAAGGGACATTAGGACAACTCTTCCAAAACCATTAAACTCAGTAAGCAATACTTCTGAATGCAGCTGAAAAGGATCAGAATAGACTTCCATATTGACCAGCTGACAACACCTCTACCACTGGAAAACAGGCCAGCACAGAAAGGATCTGAATCATGTGTGAAATCTGATATGTACACTTCTTAGTCTTTTGACGTTTTAACTTAAATTAGAGTGGTCCCCGTTTTACTGAGTAGGGTTTTCAGAAGTCCTGTAATTCCACAGTAAAATATGACACATTTTTTCAAAAGTAAGAAATACTCACCTAGGAATTATTTCCCACTGGCAGTCAACATGGCCATTAGTTTATACATTGTATACAACACAGCAGTAGGTGGGTGTTTCTGTGCATTTTCTCCCTACCAGATTCACCATAATGAATTTGTATGAAAAGTGTTCCTATGAATTCCCTTTGATGGCAATGATAGTAATTTGGATTCTAAAGATATGGAACATACAAAACCAAATAGCCATTTCCAGACTCTTGCAATAATTAAACAACATTTCCTGTGAAGTTATAAATTGTATCTTTTGAAATGAGCTTTCTTTCATGAATATTTAATTATTGTTTTTCTATTGCATAACCTAACGAAAACCACAGAAACATTTAAGTGGAATTTATATATTTCCTATATGAAATTTATTACCATCACCTTCCAGACTTTGATCAAATCAAAATACTTGATAAATTGTCCTTACCCGTGGATCATTTACAAAGTGTACAGAAGTTATTAATGATTATATCACTTCAACTTATGGAGACCTTACTCATATGGATCACTGGCAAAATAAACTACAACAGGAATTGTGTTAATGTGTCTATGAAGGCCTTAATCATCAATTCTGCAAATGAACCAGGTTCACATACTGGTGGCAAGAATAATGTTTTTCAACACTGGAACCGCTGATGGCCAAACAAAAAAATGTTAATTAATATTATGGGGCATTGACCTCAATTATTTCCCTTCTAACATAAAGATATTTGAAAATGAGATTTTGCACACAGAAGATTCAAATACTGAGTGGTTAAAGTATTTCCTTCCATTTAAGCTAAGAAAAGGTGTACATGGATCAGTGGATCACTTCCAACAATTTCCCTTCCTGAAACTACACCCTTGGCATAGTGCTGTCTGCCACAATACTAAATTTTCAGTGTGTTTTGCTTCTGTTCTTTTGATCTTTCTTTTCTTGTTTATTTCTACTGCAACAGGGCTAGGGAAGGCATCATAACACTCAATGAAATGTGGCCCTGTTCCTGATTGATCACAAGTCACCTGGAATTAATAATAAATATTGTGAACCTTAATAAAAATGTATAATATGCATTATTTTCAAGGTTGGGAAATAAAATCCTCCTTTTGAAAGTTCTGACTTTGCAATATATGCCTACAATCAGCTTGACAGAGCTAGTACTATGAAACACAGCCCTTCAGGAGAAACACTGGAGAGATTTTTACATCAGAAGGTAAATTAAAGTGTTTTGTGGACAAATAAAAAAAACACACAAGAAAGAAAAATAGCTGAAACACCAAAGGAAAGTCTTAAATAAATAGTACATTTTCTTATATATAAGAATGTCTATAGGAAAAATACATCTGCTAAATTATGTATGAAATACACAAATTTCATACAGAGGTCCACATTCTAGCCTATATGTTAAACCTTATCATTTTCTTCCCCACCCCTTGATTACATGGCTTTAGGAAAGTACTATACTGCTGGAAGATTAAACTGGATTTGAGATCCATGATGGTTCTATTATTTCAAGCATTTAGGAGTAGCCTTTTTTTTTGTCCAGCATTAGGCAAACTGACAACCTTCAACTTATCCTTCCTGATGTAGTACACTGTAAAATGTCTGCACTCTACTTAGCCAGGGCTGATTTCTGGAGACCTGTCTTTCTGTGTTTCTCTTAATCTAGTCCATTTTCAACATTAGAGAGAAAGACTATGAACATTCAGTTAAAGCTTACGTAAAATATAGCTTAGTCTATCTAGCAATGTTAATCTTGGCCTCAATCCAGCAAAGCTCTTAATATTTCTTAATATTCTCATTACATTCAGCAGAAGAATTAAAAACCAAACATACACCTAAGCATGGAGTCAGCTCAAGGCTTTCAACATTATCTGTGCTGTAACAGTGAAAACAATGAGAACACAGAAAACCAGAACACTGTAAATAGAAAAGGTGTAAGAAACATTTCAGAGATTAGACTGAAACAAGAGAATACACTAATTTCATTTCTATGCTAATTAATGTAGCTTGGACACAGACTCTTAAACTAGAGCTAATTATAAACTACCAATATAGATCTTTGTTTAAAATGTCTCTATTTCATCTATAGACCTAGATGGCTTGCAGTGGATAAGGCCAGGCTAGTGATCCCTCTGGATACCTCTGTACTGTACTAAAGAAGAGCCAGAGACTGAGGTCAGCACTGGACCACACCATCCTTACTGCTTAATTGTTAACAGCACTTCCTGGCTCTTTTTTTCTTGGAATACTCCAGCTTGCTCTCTCCAAGAAAAACTTCTTATGGAGGTGGTTAGCCTTAAACACTATGGACCACAGCCAGCTGGCAGCACTCAGTCTTTCAGCAAAAGATCAATCCCTGGGCTTTTTTTTAGCAATATAGATGGAACTTCAGCTTCTCTGGTTGGGAAATACCTCAGAAAATTAAGCTCCCTTTGTGAGATGCCTTGCTAAAGATCACATGTTTCTCCTTCTATTTTTTCTCTTCATCCTCTCTCTTTTATTGCAAAGGTTGGGAAATATTCTTAACTCCATACACAGATTTCTCAGCCTCTCTGTCTATAGCTAAAATAGGCTATCATTCCTCTGAATGGTTTGATCGAGTTCCTGAAAACCTTGCAGATACAAGGACTTTGGAAAGGACCATTTCACTTTTAATGTAGTCCTTTCTCTATTACAGAGAGTTACATAACTAAAACTTAAAAATCAAAAATTTTGTAGTGTCATCAGTTTCAGAAGTTGTTTTTATTTTTCTTGTCTTTTTCTTTACTGTCTCTTAAAGCCCTAAATCAGATCATGGCACCAAATAAACGTTTCAATTTGCTGAATGTTGTGTGTTTCATTCTATAGACACAGTTTAGTTTTTATCAAATTTTTATTTTTATCAAATTGTTAATGACCAGCTGAAGGTCAGAATAAATGTTCACATTGTAGAGATTTGAAGCACTTAAAACACAGCTAAACAATCAGAAGGAAAATAATTCCAAAACAAGTAAATAAACTTCCTCTGGATGTCCTAATGAGGTGCAACACAATTTCTTTCAAGATATTTCCAAAAATCACACATTAGCTACCTTAACCAGTTAGCAACTCTCAGATACTTTCATTTATTCTTGTGGCTGACACTGGAAAAGAAGCTACTCTCTACATTCATTCACTTTAAACTGTGTAGTTTTGAAATTTGTGAATAGATTCTGCTGTAGTTTTGGATGCAAATTATTTTTTACTATGCACCAATTGAAAACATCCTTTTAGGCTGATTGTAATTGGATAAACTAGTTTGAAGAAAGTGAGTATACCAAGGAATAGTTGATACTTTTCTGAGGAAAAAAAAAATTTAAAATGCTCTCAGAACATAAAAAATAAAACAAGGAAACAAGGACTTTTGGAGCATGCATTAAATAGTATATACCACCTTGCTAAGAAAGGACTTGAACTGTGAGACAGTTTCTTAAACTGAGACTATCTCAGTAAACTGAGAAGCCACCTATCATTTCATTTAACTGATCGGTTCATAGGAAGAATAACATGTTTATGATACTTGAAACTGAGTTAAAGAAGGCTGAAATAAATTCTTGCCATTCAAAATGACATAATGGTAACAGTGGCTTTGAAGAATCATAAGAGATTATTCTTGAGCAATTGCTGGAAAGTGATACATGTAATTATGGTAGATTAAATAAAACAGATTTCTCTAACACAAGGAGAGTGGTTTTACAACTGTGATATGTGGGTGATGACCTGGTCTAGGGAATCCTGCTGTGGCAGTGGGGTTGGACTAGATGATCTTTCGAGGTCCCTTCCAACTCCTAATATTCTGTGATGACACTAATTTTCCCAAATTTATTGACTTATACAAGATAAATTGTACATTGGCAAAAATATACCAGTCATGAAAGATGTAATATTGACTTTAAATATATCTGTCAACCATTGTCAAAGACACCAATATATAATGCATCTTATAGTAATGCATTTGGTAGCCAAGCGTTACCAAAAAATTGCAGCTAAAGGAATCAAGAGCTAAATTGTCTCATTGCCATGGATTTCATATGGCAGAAATCTAGTAAAAATAGCATTGTGTATACATACTTCAGAAACTGTTCATTAAGTGTCCAAATGAATGCTTATATGTCAGGACATAGAAAGTATCAGTCACATCACTGGATGTAGTCTTTTCTTGCCTAACTAAATAGACAAGCAGCAGTACTGATTGCAGTTTCTGAGAATATCTGGCATTAGTTGCAACTTGGGAGACTGCTAAAGATCCTAGAATATGATATGCAGTGTTATGGACTTAACCTTAACAGACATGTTTTATTCTTGCAAGCCATTAAGTCAAAAAGACCTAAACATGGCTTATCTGCCCTACTGCCTCAAACTGCAAAGGCACAGCAATTTCCTTCAGCCCAGGTGATCTGATAGGAAATATAATTCCTTCTGGAAGGAAGCCATCAGAAAAGTTTAAGGTCAGATATCATGAAAAAGACAAGCTTTCCAAAGAAATAAAGAGTCCCCAAGAAATGTTAAGAGGTACTAGTGAATCAAGGTGCCTAAATTCAGAACACAAAGAGTAATCATACATATGCTACCTCAAAGTAACAGATCTTGAAATGTCTGGCATTCAAACAAAATCGAACTAGAGAACATGTACAATTATCAGTAGTCTTGGAAGTATACCAAAGGAGCAAATGTAAGTGATGAACAAGTTCAAAATATTCCCTAGGTGAATGTTTCTACTCTCAACCAAGACAGAACAATGACTACATTTCAGCTTTGCTAGAGAAATGTCAACTTACAGAAAGAACACTGAAATTTGTTCAGTAGTGTCTCTGATTAGCCAGATCCAGTATCATTGGTTTTCCAAAGCAATCAATATAATAAAGAAAGATTCTGGTGATAGCAGGTAGTGAGGCCTTAGCCATGGATATTTTCAGTCCTTCTGTAATGTGCTGTAACTGCCAGAACAACCCACATGCATAAAGGGTGAAGCCAGTAACATGCAGCTTCTATATATAAGAAAATATATCATGTCCAGAAACCCAGAGCTCAGATTAATTAAACATTTTTCAGGTTTTTAACTTGTCCTTTTACTTATGATTTTTTTTTTAAGAATTATTTTTAAACCATAATGGCACACAATCACTTTCATGAAAGTGAGCTGAACAAGTTTCTCAGTTTCCTTTATATATAATTACGATTCCTGTTGGGGGTGGAGGAAAGGAAGGGAGGGTGGGAGAGATGAAAGTTCCTCTATCCATCTCCTTCAAGATGTCTTTTGCCTTGTTCATCAAGTGATCAAGCTATCACAAACATCAATAACCAAAGAGAGAGGGCAGAATGAGAACAGAGCAGAGGAAAATCTTTTACTTTATAAAGAAAATGTTGATAACCTATGAAAACAGCTTTTGATTTCCTGAGCTTATTTTACTGAAGTTGATACATCATATAAATGTAGCAATGGACTTAAACATTAATGCATCTGCCACGTTTGGATTTTCAGAGTTACTCGAGTTTCAAATTTCAGAGTTACTAAAGTTACATATTTTACTCATGAACAGAAATATCAAAATGACTATATACACCATGCAGACTGGAGCTTCCTGTAGCCCTAAGCATGCAAGCAAAACTTCATTCCATTTCTAGAAGGTATTTTTTTCTTCTGTTAGCATTTTGCACATTTGACCTCTAACCCAAAGCTTACTGCAGAAAGACCCCATCACACCCTTTTTGAGTTATGAAATAAACATTAGAGAGATTTCCTTCTTAAGATTCTGTTATATGTCATTCATCTTATCATTGTTTTCACTCTGCAAAGGTATGTTAAGCTTTCTCCAAACCCCCAAGGCAGCACAACAGTATTACAATAACATTTGTTGAAAGCTCTCAGAAAGACCTCCTACACTGCAATTCCTAGTTGGCTGGTACACCCATGTGTCAGTCCTTTTAAATCATGTGTCTCAGCAGGTTTTACACACATACTCATTCATAACATATAAGCTTGGGCTTGGGGGCTTTCTTTTATCACAGATTGACATATTGTTGAAATTAATCATAGCTTACTTTCCCTAATGGCTGCTGCTGGGAAGTTGTGTATGTTGGAAATCCTGTTGTGATTTGGGATAAAATATTGATGTCAATAGCAGCTGCTTTGTGTTACAATGCTATGTAGAGTTACACAGTAAGACAGTTATATTAGAACAAATTACCATACTGTTTGTTATATTGTGATCCCTGATGAGGATGAGCCTTAATTATGATTTTATTTATCTTTCAAATGCAGGTCTTGTTTCCATATAAGGACTCTTTTTCTTTTTTTTTTTTGCAACAAGCAACTACCTGTGGATCAAAACTTCTTAAAGTATCCATGTCCATCCTTCTCACCTTTATAGAACCTTATTTCACTAAATCAAACCCAGGCTGTTCTGAACTGCATTCAGAAAAAGTACATTTGCACATCATGATAAATCATTGCACTATCATACAAGCTAAACAGTTTGTAATGCATCAAACCTGAATTCTGCCCTTTAGCTGCAGAAACCCAAGTTAGAAGTTCAAGCAGAAGACATGTGGTGGTGTTTGTGTTCATTTATTTCAGTTGAGACAACATGCTCGGTGCTAAAAGTTATCTAAATTTTAAAGAATTTTAAAAGATGTGTTTGAAAAAGAACATTAAATTGTTGCATCTTTAGGATATTGTTCTCATCAAAATACTCCCCAAGCTATCACTGATTTAAACAGAATATAGGTCATGCTCCAAGTGAATTAGAGAACACTTTGTTGCCTGGAAACTAGGTTAGGAATAACAGTAAGGCAATGTATGCAATAACTGTTGAATATTCAAAAACTGGCAGAGACCAAGCTAAGGACAGGAGAGCAAGAGCTAGTACAAAGACAAGACAATGCCTAATGACCTGCTAAAGCCAAAGGTATGATTAATCAATCAGCCAGCATATTTACTGAGTAATGCAAAGGCATATCTCCAGTTAGAGAAACTGGAGGAAGTCCAAAAAAGTCCCCAAGAACACCTGATCTTCATGCATACTCATGATGGAATATCATTTGCCCCAGGAAAGTGGAAAGGTTGTTTTCAGAAAGGACATAGATCTGACATGAGATGGCTGTGAACAGCTGTCTTGTTTTGATTTGTGGGGTTTTTTTACCCTAGAGGTAAAAAAGAAAGCAAGAAACAGTCACTGCAGTGTCATTGGCCAGACAAATACTATCCTAAAGAAGGATAAGCTATTGTGATCTTTCTTTTGTAGACTGACACAGACTCTTGAAAAGATTTTTAGTATGTGACTTCTAGAGAAATATTCCTTTAGCATGTACACAGTGGTGCAAAGGTGGTAGCAAAAAGATACACTGGCCAGGTATACCTCTCTTGCTGCTAGTGGAGTGTTGTGTTCACAGTTTAACATGTGCAGATTCCTGCTGACTTGCAGTAAACTGTGGAAAAGAGCAAGCAATCTGTTTCTTCACATGCAATATTTGGGAAGATGATCATTGCCCAGAGAAGTTGTGGATGGCCTTTCCCTAGAAGTGTTCAATGCTGGGTTGGGTGGGGTTTTAAGCAACCTGATCTCATGGAAGGTATCCCTGCTCGTGGCAGGGGATTTGGAACTAGATGATCTTCAAGGTCTCTTCCAAAATAAACAATTCTATGGGTTTATGATTTATGTTTTGTTTTAATTTTTATGAACACTCAGCAATTATGAGTTTTACAGCCCCAACTGTCACTGTTAAAAGCTCTCTCTTTCAGCACTACTGTGGCCAAATATGTCAGAAATTAATAAACACAAAGATATTTCCATTCCCTGCCAAAAATGTATTCTTTATACCTACAATAGCATGAACTGACAAAAAATTGGTGTTTGCTAGAGGCAAAAATCCAAGTAGATTTTTATCATGTGAACATACAGTGGTCTTTTTAAGACAGAAGATTCTTGAATAAGGGTGGTCCATTTTATAGAATTTCCTGCATCTAGAAAGATCTATCTTTGCTCTTTCCATTTGGGAACTTTAAAAGACCACATGCAGGTGGCCAGGAAAGACTGGACTAACCTTTTCCAATTATGAACTGGCTGGGTCATTGGGAATGCCTGCTGGCATACATTATACTATGCAAGGCAACTGTTTGATAGAAATACAGCACTGCCCAAAGTCAAGTTTTAAATGCATGTGGATTTGCAGGAATCTGTAAGTGCATGACAAAAACATACACTTTGTACCAGAACTGTGTACTATTGGATCATGAATCATTTGGGTATCTCTGGTCTAATACTGATCATCTGGAGTCCCTGCATATTCTCATGAGGAACTATAGAATAGCATTTTATATTTCTTCCAGCAGCCACCATGTGTTTTCAATAAGAGCAGCAGTCTGCAGGTGCAGTTATCTTTTGCAGTACATAAATTTTAAGGAGACTGGATTCTTTTTCTCCCCTAACAAAGACCTCTGAGACTTACCATGTAGTTCAGACCTTGCCATTGAGGTGTAACCTCTGACCTTCAGTGCAACATGCAGCAGAAGAAAGCAAAGTCCCTGGTCTGTACAGAACACCTGCCTCAAACATCTGCAGGCAGCAGAGTCGGCAGTTTAATGAACTGGCCTGCTCACAACCCCGTGATTGCAATAGCTCTACAAAGATTCTTAAGGAGGCCAAGACTAAGAGACCTCAGGATAGTAGGATTCATAATACTAAAATGCTGACCTTTTACAGACCTAGTATGATTAAGCCTCATGCTTCAGTTTGATGCAGTCTGTTAAAACAAACAATGAAACAAAAAACACCTGCCTGTTGCTAATGCTTTATATGTTTCCTGGTTTTATTCTCCCTTTTTCTTATGGTCTTGTACCTCTTTGGAATACCCAGTGGAGGGAAACCCCATTGTAAAAGCTTGGAAAGACAACCTCTGTTTTCCTATTTCTCCATTTTTGACAGTAATAATTATACCTGCTTATACAGTGATTTGAGATCCCCAAATAAAATTGATTTTGCATAATACAGGCCACTGAAAGGATGTCATATATAAGTCCCCATAGAATCTATACAAAGTCCCACAGATTTATCTTGTCTCGCACGCTTGCTGAAAACTCTGCTGTCAATAACACAGTATTTCCACCCTTGGGTTTTTTCTGGAGGGGAGAGGAGGCTGTTGACTGGGAAGGAGGGTAGTTCCTGAAAGGAAAACTATGTAATTCTACCCCTTCTGGTTGTTTCAGAAGCATAATCTGCTTGGGAAAGTGTTCTGCTGTGGGAACACACAAAGCTTCTTTGATACTCTCGTAAGTCACTTCTTTCTACCCACCAGGGCCTACATCTGTGTGTACAATGAATTAAATGGCACTTGTTCTCACAGCTCTACACCACTTGGATATGCTTTGTGACAATCTACTCAGATATGAGCTCTTTTTAATAGTGTATTAAGTAAGCTTGGTATGGCAATCATGCTTTATTCTGAGCAGTACATTTCCTACTGAGGTTAATAGCTCTCACCCACTAAGGACCTGAAGTTACACTAAAATCAAGGAACAATACCAGCAAGCAGAAAAAGACTACTCAGGATAAGGTCTAATGTGCCCTTTCTATAAACACAGTGCAACTCTTCTTCCACTGCAAAACTTGTAAAACAATTTTCTGCTGAGCCTTTGCCAAATATAAATCTTACTTAGTTATCTAGAGCATCCTAATTGAGCCATTAGCTCTTCCCACTTATCTGATCATTACTAAGCTTATCTTTCCTATTTGGCCATAAATTTTTCTTTATTTCTTTCTGATGCAAAAAGTCCACAACATAGTCTATCCCTTTCACTCTAGTAAGACTGATAAATCTCTAAGGTCCTTAGGATTTTAAATGAGGAGAGCTTGGCCTTTGTTAGCCTGAATGTTTGGAAGTTGCGATCCCAGATGTATTTATGTTCTGCAGATTGTAATGTTGCAGAGCACAGCTTCAGTGCCCAGCCCTATTTCTTCAGAAAAATTATTTTCCTAAAAACTGGGATTTACCCAGTTGTCCCCTATAGTAATTCCTGTAACAGTGGTACCCTGACCATTGCAGACAAGGAGATCTACTGGATATAGTGAAATTCTCTCTCTGTTTAGCTCCTAAATCTCCTTGTAAGTAATCTAAGGCACAAGGATGAGATAGTACCGGTAGGACACTCAAGAGACAGGTTCATTTTAACATGTTGCACTACCATGATATGACAAAAGATCACTAGGTCTGAGAAGTACTTACAGATGCCAAGATACCCTGCTCAATATAATCTGAAAATTAAATAGGTTTGGGTATTGAACAGCTCTTCAGTGTCATGGAAGGAGGAAAATCAGTTAAAGGCATTTTTCTTGGCAGTTATTTCCTAGCTCTGTTTTTAACATACCAAACAGTCACAATTTCTTCTAAATGTCCTTAAATTATTCTTCCTATTGTTCTGCTATGACAATGATCCTAAACTAATTAGGAAACTCTTTAGGAAAGATTAGTGGTGGTCTAGTGGTTAGGATTCGGTGCTCTCACCACCAGGGCCCAGGTTCAATTCCCAGTTAGGGAAGAATCCTGCTGTGGCAGGGGGGTTGGACTAGATGATCTTTCAAGGTCCCTTCCAACCCCTGACATTCTGTGATTCTACGATACTCTGATGGAAAAGTGGCAAAGAAGGTCAATAGCAGCCTAGGTTGCATTAGGCCAAACATTGCCAACAGCTCAAGGAAAGTGGTCCCTCCTCCTTTGTTCAGCACTGGTGACACTTATCTGAGAGTGCTGGGTGTAGTTCTGAGCTCCCCAGGACAAGAGAGTCATGGTCATAGTGGAGTGAGTGCAGCAAAGGACCACAAAGGTGGTTAAGGGAATAGGCATCTTCAGCACAAAGAGAGAATGAAAGAGTTGGGATTGTTCAGCCTGGGGAAGAGAAGGTTCAGGGGTGGATTTTATCCATGAGTGTAAATGTATGATGGGGAAAACAAAGAAGAATGAGCCAGAAAATTCTCAATAGCATTCACAGACAGTGCAAAGGCACAAATACAAAACTGCCTGAACATCAAGAAACACTTTTTTACTGTGAGGGTGACTCAACATTGTAACCCGTTGCCCAGGGAGTTTGTGGTGTCTCCATCCTTGGAGGCATTCAAAACCTGACTGGGCAATGCCCTAAGCAAGTTGCCATAGTTGACCTTGCTTGAGCAAGGAAGATGGACTAGATAATCCCAAGACACTAGGCAATCCAACCTCATCATTCTGTATAATTCTGAGTAATCCAGCCTTTTTATATTGAATTTGAATGTCAGTTTTGGAACCCATCATATAAGCTACATTGGACAGATGGTCAAGATGACTCTCTGATCTCAGTATTGAAAGCAGTGATTCAGTAGTGTTAATAACAATGCCATTTCTCTCTCTGTGCATAAATTCTCTAGCTACATGAAGCATAGCAGGTGAGATGGAGTCATCCTCTGGGACAGATGTCCACTTCATCCACCCTACTTCATCCCATCCTGTAAGGAAATGGGAATATCAGACTCTATTCTTACTTTAGTCAAGGCCTCACATAAGACACAGAAAATTTTCTTAAAGGGGCTTTACTCAATAGTTTTAAAAGTTGGGCAAAAGTAGGCTAGCTTCTAGGACTCTAGCATATGACCAGACACATAAGAACTTTCTGAGGAAACATTGACATAAGGTAGCAAAGTTCTTCTTCCTCTCCAAACAATCAGGAGGCTATTTGTCTCCTTGAAGATAAACAAAGGTAGAATAACTATGTCGGATGTCCAAGATGGTTCTGGCAGTACATGCAAATCTCACATCAGCTACTTGAGCCTCAATCATCAAAAAGTAAATCTTCCCACATGACAAATGAAGTGATGCTTTCCTTTGACTGTATTTTAAAAACAATACTTGCTATAAAGCTTCAATATATGGCTTAATTATTTTTTTTATCCTTCAGAAAATGCACAGGTTAAGAGACATTTAAGAAAAGTCTGGTTTTCGTTAGCAATTACTGACATGATAAAGAAAAAAGATCCCTTTCATAGGCTTAACTTCAATAATTTTACCTTTGTCAGCTTATAAGTTCTTTAGTTCTTTAAAAGTTATACTACATAAAGCAGAAAGAAATAGCCATTGCAACCTAAAATGATAGGATTTTACTGTAAAAAAAGCCTCAGAAATGAAAGAGTATATTGTGAAAAGTGTATTAAGTAATTAGCACATTGAGCTGTTCTGAAAGCTGCTGGCACTGTTTAGAGATTAAGTCAGCCTTTGGCATTGCTGAACATTATTATTTCAGTGTTGTATTTTTAAAGGGGGATTTTAATGAAAGGCTATTGGATTAGTAGTTTGGAAAGAAAGGTTTACTCTATGAAGCAGATTTATAATGAAAATCCATGTTGGTGGCAGGGGCGACAAAAGGAACATAACTCTGGTAACGCAAATAGCTAGATATGCTTTATGCTGAGCTTTAACCTGAAAGTACAACTTTGAACAGCAGCTAGTTAATCTGTGATCTTGGGAAACAACTGAATATTTTTCTTTTCAAAAATATAGAACAAAACAAACCCAGAACAGGTTCAAAATGTACCTTTGATAAATTTGTCAGTTTTCTCTTGAAAGGGACTATCAAATAATATGTTGATTCCTGGAGATGTGTCTCAATCTGTTTCCTGATTCTCTCATGTTTTATTTTCTTTTTGGAGACTAAATGAATCATTGACTTCCTCCTGTCCTCATTGAAAATTTTTAATTTTGTCACTTATTAACTTAGATATATAGGAAATATTTGAAAATCAGCAACCCTCTCAAAGAACAAGGTTTGAATTACCAGGTACAAGTTCTCTCACAGCAATAGCCATTAATATTTGTGAAGCAGTTTATGAGGGCAATGTAAATGAATCACACTCAGAATCAGCTTTTACTTCTGTTGTCTGTTCTTTTCTTTTAACATTTTATGCAGATATCTGGGCACAAATTCATATTGGAAAAATACATATTGAAATTGAATTAAGCTTGCATAAACCAAATTCTGAATTCCAATGGGACACAGTAGTTCACAGGAGATACATTGCTGTATGTTCATTGCAGATCTAGGGAATACTAGGGAATCCCTACCATAAGGATAATAATAAATACTGGATCATTAGAAACTAGGTACTAAACGTTAGAAAAGGAAGCTTGTAATTGCCTCATTCCTCCTGGTCAGATTAAAGTAAAAAAGGTAGTTTCAGAGGGTTCATATTTTCTTCTACATGGCATCATACAACTTCCTAAAAGCACAAATTATGACATGACTTAGATTACTAACTATCCATTTCTGTTTTGATATAGTTAAATGCTGCTCAGCTTTTCTTGAGATCTCCGGTTCCATTGACTTATACAGGATTTAAGTATATCCAAACATACTGACCTGAACAAAAATGATCTCCAGAGCCTCAGATAATGTAATCAAACAAACCTCATCATCAGAGAATCTTGTAAGCTCAATTTAAGACAAGGTGACTGTCTTGTTGTAGACTCCACAGGTAAAAGCTCCCAAATTCTGAAAGCTATTCAAAATATTTGCAATAACATCTCTGCTTTTCTTTCAATGCAGGGCAGAATGTTTTGGAAAGCATTTTTTACAACACTTTCCTTTGAAAACCTTTACTGTTATTTAAACATAGCCATCAGTTATACTACTATAAAAGAATAGGATGCAAAGATAGGGTAGTCCAACAACAGAATTTTTTTTTTCTTTCAAGAGCTTTTACAGAGAATCATTGAGAATTGTATTGTTTATGGCTTTCTAAAAGCTGTTCTGCTCAAACACAAAGTAAGTCATGATGCTCAAAGAAATCTCTCTTCAGTTTATTCCTCAGATTCTAATAGGAATTGTTATAATCATCAGAAATACAATAGATCTCAATCTCATCCCATCAGATATTACAAGTGCAAAGAAAAGCAGTTTCCTTTGGGACAAGTAATGTTTATCATGAAGGTATCTTACCAATAAATTATTTCCAAGATACAACATGAAAGATGAAAACAAGGCCTATGTGTTTTCTATATTTTATGTGTTGCCCTAGGCAATCTTGGGAAACTTGCTAATTTTGTAATATTTCTAAATTACTTTGTTCTTATTCCTTTCATAAGTTGGTGGAAAATAAAGTAATTTTGAGCAGTCAGATATCTGCTGTTAGCTACTTTATAACATTGATTTCTAATTACACCAAAAAATTAACATTTCTTTGAGAACTGTGTTTTTTACAAGGATGAAGTTAAGTCTGAGATTTACCATTTTACCAAAAAATCCTGTATTCTGTGCCAGATTGAGGCAACAGTTTTATTTGTGAACATTAGGTGATGCAGTTTTTTAAAATGCAAATATATGTTAAGAAACGCTCCATATAGACTTAAGCTGTAAACAAAATTATTCTATTCATTATTTTATATTAACTTCTCATTAATATGGCAATGTCCTATTACATATATAATGCTTAGAATCAAAGTAAAGATTAAATAAAAGTAATGACTCTGTCACAGCCTCATTCTAGATATTTTCCAGGTGACTAGTATGCCAGACTGTTAAACAAAGCAAATATGAACCATTTGGAACTACTTGGAAATCCTTTCATCATTTGCTTAAAAGAAATGTGTCCCAAATAGTTCAGCACATCATTCTCTGGAAACCATTTAACTAATTTATAAAAACAAGACCACTGTTGAGAATGTGGCCTGCATCTACCAGGCATAATGATGCTGCCTTATGTTTTGTTCATTCTGGAAACAATCAGTCACACACGTGCCAGGAATAATAGTTACTACATGTTCAGAAAGTACCCAAACACCAGAGACACATGTATCTCATTGACTAAGTGGGGAGTATAAATCTACACCGACAAGCATCATATTCTGATATTCAGAAGATATTTTATTTCAGTTGCTAACAGTTTTAGATCAGTTTTATATCTAATGCATCATAGTTCAAAAAATACCATGGAGCTAAAACACATGACTGAGAAAAAGAAAAGGCTGTGGTGAACTGAGAAGTGAAAGATGCAGAAAAAAAGACACAAACAGAAGACAAATGAGTAGTCTTCTGTGACTAATTTTCAGAGCAGCTGGAGTTATCAAGCAGATATCAGTAACAAAATATCCCATTTCTACAAATTCAATGCAGTATGGAGTTATTGTAAAATAAAGTCTCACAGCCCAATAATATCCATTAGAAATTAAAACCAGGATGTCTCAGAAGCACAATCTACTTTCCTGGGACCACTCACAGGATTAAGTGCTGTACAATTTCAGGAAACTCAACAGAATCAATTCCATAACAGTTCTTTCCATACTGGCAGGAACTTGCTTCCCTAAAACTCTAGAAAACTAGTTATCCCTTCCACCTTCTTCTAAAGCTTTTCCATCCCAGTTAACAGAGTGAACTGAGTAACATTGCTTTATACAAACAAAAAAGAATACTGAAGGCTGTATTGGTTATATCTGATTAGAAGCTTTCAGCTTTTGTGGGTGATGGACAGCCTCAACACACTAGCATTATTGACAACAGCCTCCTATTCTCTTGGCTATTTCACAAAATATTTATGGGGCTATATCCTCCAGTGACAGGATTGCCAACACAGTCTTCCTTTTACACTTTGATGGGAGAAAGCATGTCCCTTTAATAGGTGATTTCATTTAATGTGTATTCAGAATAACTACATACAGGCCACTAGATTGAAATGGATGTAAATCAGCAGGTCTGACTCAGATTTAGTAGGTGAACTAACCAGTAAGATGTACTTTTACAGTGAGGCAATAAGCAGAAAACACAACTGACTAATGATAGCCAGGGTACAGAAATTACCATCTGGGAGCCTGAGGGTTGTCTTTAGCATAAAATCAATGAAGGTTCAGATTTGATCTCACAGGATGAAAAGATGAGTGCATCTGAGCAATGTCAAAGAAAACAAGATTATAGTGCATGTGATGCATAAAGAACTGAGGGTTAAGTATGCATGGGGTCTCCTCTGGGTCAGTTTGCTGGATCTGCTCCTTTTCTCTGAAGGCAGGGTAACCTACTAGCAAATCTTTTCTGAAAATGCACTCTGCTTGCATTCTGGTTCTTCTTAGAGGCAGTATATGTTTCATATTGAGAACTGCATCTTTAAAATGTGATTAGTACAGAATTAAAGGTAGGTAAGTTAACAGAGGACTTGATGGCTGTGATGAGCCACTCAGGCTGAGAGTGATTGATCAGTTGGGGTGATCCTGTTTTGCTGTTTGTGGGACCAGAGGGCTTCACCATCTCACTAAGGCTCCCCTAACTCTGCCCAGGGCCCAGGACTACATGTCAGCCTCCCAGGTGGCTGGCTCACACCATGCTGTTGAGGGAACATCATGATACTTGGTTTTCCTGTTTCCTGTGTCATCACTACTGTGTGGGTTTTGCACTAAACTCTCTGGAATAATCAGTTGATTGTGCTGCAGCCCACCATGGTGGTTTTACTGTAAAGTGGAACTGGGGGATAAGTGATGCTGCCTAAGCTGCTACATGAAGGGGTTATAGGATGATCAGGCAGGGGGACCTAAATAGCGTTCTTTAACAGAGTACCCTGGATCCATCTTTTCCACACAGCCTGTGGAAAGTAGTGCTAAGAGAAACTTATCCAAAGTCTGGGCTTTGTCCAGGACTTCATTAGCTGGAGTGGTCCTATCTAGGGCAGGAAACAAAACAATAATTAAGCAATGTGGCTGGTCAGGCATCTAGCACTGACTCTAGTTACATGGACCTCTTTCCACAAACTCACAGAGGCCTGTTTGTGCCTTACCTACACAAAGAAACTGAGCATATGTTGTCTGAGAATTTATGATGCTTTTCCTAATTCCACTTTGCCTATCACATAATAGTTGAGATTGGAAGGGGCTTGTGCAGGTCATCTGGCCCAAGCCCCCTACTGAAGCAGGAGCATCTAGAGCTGCTTACCCAGACCTTGTCCAGCTTTTAAATATCTCCAAGGACAGAAACTCTACAACCTCCCTGGACAGCTTAAGCTAGCTCTCAGTCACCCCCACAGTGAAAAAGTGTTTCCTCATGTTCAAAGGGAACAACTTGTGTTTTGGCTGTGCTCATTGCCTTGGTCCTGTCACTGGGCACCACTGAAGAGAACTTGGCTCTGTCTTACTTACAGTCAACTTACAGGTATTTGAACACATTTGTACCTACTGTGGCTTTGAGCTTAGGAAGGGACAAGCAGAGGCAGTGATCTCTTCTGTGCTAATGAGTTAAAGAAACAGAAAAGGTTCAGGACAAAACAACTGACTTCTTGTAACTGCAGGAGTAACTTAAACTCTGGTATTTCCTACTTTTCAAGTACTCAGTATGCCAGGTTTTGCACTCGCCTAACAGTTAGGTGCATCAGTCACTATGAACTGTGTTTGACTAACTATATATTTGCATTAAAAAAATACTTACATTAATACATATAGCCATGTGGAAATCTTGCATCAGCCAAATTCTTTTCTCAAAAACATTTATGATAACATAAACAACAAAAAATATACTCTCTCTTACCTTGAAAATCAGCTTGTGTATCATGTTTAAGCTGCAAACTGAAAACAAATACAACCCTCACTTCTCAATTTGCATAATTCCTCTTTTACTTGAAAATAAAAATAAAAGATAAAAAAAGGCTAAATCTATACTATTTTTTATTATTTAGCAATTACTCTGTATATATATACACACCCTTATGATATACATGCATACACATGCTGTTCTTAGATACAGTGAGGATTTATTAATAAGTAAATGTTATCAGTGAGAATCTCTGACCTGGGTCAAGCTGACAAGGCAAAACTGATAGGTCAGAAAGTTCAAGACCTCTTTCAATTAACCTCACACCATGTGAATGGCATTAAGTAATTACTGTTTGAGATGTGCCAGGGGGGATTAATTGTGTTTCTATTAGCATTTAGACATTGAAGTAGTTGTGAGTGAAACTTACAGTGTATTACTACAGTCTCTTACCTGTAAGATGTTAAGTAATGACACTTAAAAAATACTTTTAACTTCATAAATTTCAGTTTCTAAGCAATGAATTAGCATGATGGCCAAGCCACTCTCATCATTCAGAGGAACCTCACTTCAAAGCTTCAGAATGAAGGGTATGTATGATATCATTTCATTAAAAGAGTAGCTATTTGTTGGGTAATGCTTACTCAACAAGCATTGAAGTAAATGACAAGAGTTCTAGCTGATGAGGAAATATGGGCAGCTTTTAAAATCATTACAAGACAATAAACTTTAAAGAAATGCATATTATTGATGTATAAATGTATTCAATCTGGCACCCCTATCTAACTTTTTGTGGCTAATTTGTCTACCTTTTCAACATTCACCAGCATCTGAATTTTACTTAAGAGGGTATATGTATGTTCATAATTCCAAAATGTAAAAATACTTCTGAGTATCTTCAAGATACTTCAAGATTACAGATGAGTTTTTACTAAATTAGGGCTCAGAAAGATTTTATTTTTCTCCCCTTCCTCTACTAGTATCAATTGGTTAGGAAAATTTCATTTCTCTTCAATTGAAAAAGGAGGAAAAAACCCCCAAAAGCCTGAAACAAACAAACAAACAAAACCCCAAACCAAACAAAATAAAATAAAAGAGAGATGTGAGAAATAGAAAAGTGGCAGTGTTTTAAGAGATCTAACTTAATTATCATGTTCCACTTAAGGTGACAACTGGCCTCAGACTGTCAAACTGGCTCTTAAAACCAGCTCAGTGCACTGTAGCACATTCAAACAAGTGCACCTATCAGACTTTCAGGGCCACAATTTTTAATTCTGATCAGAATTAAAAATCTGCATCAGAAAATTGCACCTTTAATAGCAGCTACAGTTTAGGTAACAAGGAGGTTTGTGTTATCCTGCCTTCAATATTAAGTTACAAAATGTCAAAGCTACTCAATGAGTGCTACAAAATTCGTCAGCCCGTGTGTTTAGATGCACAGATTGCTACAAGCAGATAGATCACCTTTGTACACTGGCTTTCCCCTTATGCCAAGCACAGTCTCTGCAGCTGGCCCTGCTTCTGATCAGGATCAAGGCAATATGGAGAATATCTTTCTCAGTGAGTGGATTCCAGATGCAGGACCTGTCTGTTGAAAGCAAGACCAGCTGTGCTATAAGACATCAGTTAGAAATACTTTTCCTTGCAAGCAGAAGTACTTTGCTGATGGTTGTGTCCTTCAGTAACAATGATTGACTTATGGCCTAAGGCCTGGAAAATGGAAAGTGAGTAGAGAAAGTTCAGAGAAGGTGAATAGACAGAGCCTCTTGTGCAAGAAAAGGTGTGTAGGTAACTGGAAGAAATCTGAAATCCAAAGCTCTGTAACCCTGTGGAGAAGTTGTGTCCCTCTAAACAGCATAGGGCACTGGCCACAGTAAGTGCTTGCAAGATAAGCTACTGCTTCTTTGCAGAAGAGAATCTAGTTTGCACTTTACTACAGTGACTGATGTTACATCCATGACATTAGCATCCTTTAACAGCTTTGTCCACAAGAAAGCATACAGTGAGGTTCATGAGAGAGGACGCTGTACTTCAACCAGAGCAGGTTTTAGACTTAGAACTTTTATAATACAACAAATTAAATCAAAATACTTACTTTTTTGGAGTGCAACAAAAAACGTGTGCTAAGCTTAGCTCTTAATTTCTCACCTATGTGCAAACACCTAGCACATAAACAAAACTAAAGCAGAACCTTGAAAAAAGCCTCACAGAACATCTCCATGCCCATTCCATTCTTTCTTCTGCACTCCAGCAAGCCACACTCAATGGAAATTTAGGGAAAATACTTGCCTAAAAAGGGCACTTTTCCCAATATTTCTGCACTTGAAAAGGCCAGTTAACCAAAACTTAAATCTTTGCATTAAAAGCTTTGAATTTTTATGCATTGCTAATAAGGGGAGGAGCAATACAAAGGACTATCTCACAGAGCAGGCTTGCAGCTAGGTTTCCATGACTGCAAGGAGATAACTGACCAATAAAATGCTACTTTTTATTGGCTGGATGTCTGCTTTTCCATGGCCAGGTTTACTCCCATGTAGAAAAAAGCATGTAGGCTCTCTGAACAATTCTTAATTTTTTAGCCAGAGGATTTGAAAAAGAGAGAATGAGAGAGACATTATGTTCTCTATGGGATCTCCAGTTTGGCCTGCACTTTACCAGCAACCCTGGAGTAAAAAATAACCTGTTTCCCTAAAAATGAGAAGAGAGACAAAGTGGCTTATCACAGTCCTTCCCAATGTTTTATTGCAAGGACTAATGTAGCAGAATTATTGACCTCTTTTGACCTTTTGACCTTGGTTAACTACATCTTTAAAAAATACCATTTGCTTCATGCATTTTTTCCCCATAAATGGGGGTAACTTTTTAACCTTGTGGTATTTGTTAGGCACAGTTCAGTCAGGAGTAGGGTAGTTCTAAATGTAGCTGGTGTCATTATGAATTATGAGATTTATCACTATAAAAGATGTTTACAGGTACTCTTTTTTTTAACTTTACATTATGAAAAAATATTCTTATCAGCTTAAGTAAAGAATAAAAGATTGTTAGTTTTCTCTTGAAATCCTCATGAATTACACACCAATTGCAATGGGAATTATCATTAAATTACATGAGCAATCTCTGAATATTTTTTGTTAATCATTTAAAATGGAAATGGTACTTACATCATTATAAGTTGTAGATCTTTAGAACACATTCTCTTCTTTCATTTGATATTCCAGCTTCTTGTTTAAGGTGTTGGTTTTAGTGACAGAAAGCACAAACTCGATAATAGAATAAAAGCCTGAAAGCACCTAATTAATTATCTTCATCAAAAAGATTCCTCTTCTTGCACATAGTGTGTGTGCTTACACAATGTAATCTGCACTTCTGTACTTTAACATCAGAATTATTTTGGGAAGGCATAGGAATTTCCATTTCAAAGCTTTTCCTTTTATTTTTCTGCTAGGAGTGTGTCACAAGGAAATATTTCTCTCTCTTCAGTTCTTTACACAAACACTTTATTAACACTCATCATAGTTAGCTTTGCCTCTTTTTGAAAACCAGAGAAACAGTACTGTACTGCTTCAGTTGTGCTAGTCCTCAAAACATTTCTTTTATAATTTCACAGTATAATATTCCATTATTCTTTATGTTCATTTTTGTATGTAAATATGTTGCTTTTACAGTCTCAGAGCTAGAATTTTACCCAGAAGTGATAGAATATGGGGTGCACTAGTAAGAACTTCTCCATTCCAGTTCCACTGAGCTCTGGCTTGCTGAATTATAAGGGGTAGTAAGCCTTCCAGCTACTAGGTTAATTACAAAAGGTATTCACATAGTCCCAATGATATTTTGTTATAAGAATAGTACCAATACAAGGCTGAGCTGCACTTGTGAATTTCAAAGATGTCAGAAAACAAATATTTTCTGCTTTCATTACAGTGTTGATAATATTAGAGTTACCAGGGTCAGTGAAAAGTAGTATAGTTAGTAGTTAAAACTTTCTCATCTGTAGCAAATAATGTGCATGGCACTAACAAAGTTTACTGTCTTACAAACATGTAATAAAAGTCCATCACCTATTTTTGTGAAACAGACAAGTCTCTGGTGTTTCTGAGATTTTATGTCAACCTACTCACTTCTGGATAAAAAGTTAATGCTAATTACTTCAAAAAGGCATTTTTGAGCTAAACAACTATTTAACTAGAGAGAGAGGAGAAAAAAAAAGATAATGCTCCCACCTCTGCATGCTTTCCAGGCCAAAAAAAAAAATGGAAAAAATGTATTTCAGATGTAAAGCAAGATATTCGATACTATATACTGTGGCACTGTAACAACTGATGGACCACAACATTCTTCATAGCAAATATTTGTCTACCTGATAAGAAGGAGATAATTTTGGAGAAGTATTCAGCTCTTCTGTAGGTTAAGCTCTTTGTTGTATCTTGAATTAGTATTAAACAAATCACTCAGTATCTCCTTAATCTTTGTTGCCTTTCCAAAAAGGAAATAAATCATAGGAAATTATCTAGATCACCATCATATTGTTAACACCCAGAAAGAGTTATTTCTTCTGAAGTAGTAGCAGCAATTTTCATAAATGTTTCAGTATATGATTAATATATTAATCTATTATTGAATGAGTGCCACTGCTCATCCTGTGGTAGTATTCTGTAGAAGAGGTTATAAAGCATAGTAATAACACTGGGCCATGCTTAACTAATTATGTTATAGGCACATTTTTATAACAGCAAGACTGAATTTTAGCCTTATTAGGTTGACCTAATCAGTGAGTACACCTTTAGCATTTAGCATACACCTTTTGCTTAGCTTTTGCTGAATATACACTTAACAATAAACTTTAACTAGAGAGGTCGTTTCTCACTTCTACAGTTACTTTGCCTATTGAAGGTAAGTTTCCTACCAGTTGTGAAGAACACAGCACTTACATTCAGTGATGTGTATTTTTAAGCAAACTCAGTCTTTAGTCCACCAAAATTATTCAGTATGCATGCTTAGAGAGCTTTAAGAGGGGGAAGGTAGGGGTGTGGGGCTAGTCTCATGTGCCTAGAAGCTTACTTTAGATAGGAGTTCAAAGCATTTACATCAAAGCCCATATTTTTTGCCATTAAAGACTATGGAGGTGAGTTTGGCAGACACAAAGTCTTGTATTCAAAGCCAGAGGCAAATGTATGTATCTCTAGGCTTGTTCTGTTCATGCTTTCATTAATTGCAAAGAATGTATTGCTTTAGGCTTACTTTATACTATAGATAACAAAATCACTTCAGCAGAAGTAAGAATACTTTAAATCACCCACAGAATTATCTCAGATACAGACATTGAAGAATTTTGTTGTTCCTATTTTGCTATGAAAAATACTTCAAATTTCTCCTTATCTTTTACAAGATAAGCCATGTCCTCACCAATAGAAGAGAGCTTACTTATATATTCAGCAATACTAATGGTACCATTGCTCTATTTTTTTCCGAGATTGGTGAAAGAGTTTTGGGAAATGGTAGGAGAAAACTGAATGGGTATCATCAAATGATTTTAAAAAGATACTTTAGCAGTTCCATGGCTCTGGACTACAGTGACTTTGTGGAAAATTATAAAACTTATATTCTTGAGTCTGACACACCTTCAGTGACTCATGTTGCTTCCCTTAGCAGTAACAGACTGTCAGTGTCCCTGTTGCCTCCTCAGCTATATGTGAGAAGGGAGAACAGAAAGAAGGGCATTTTTGTTGATGGGTTTGTTTGTGGGAGCTGCAGTGACAAGTATAAAGGAACTAAAGAAGACAGAAGATTAGTGAAAAGTAAACTATATGTAAGCTGCTAGTGGAACTTTCAGAGTAAAAAACAACCTTCCTTTCTTTAGGAGAAAAGGGACATCATGGATTTAAACAGCCTTATTTTTATGTGTTTCTTATATACCATTCTCAGTCACATCTAGAAAACATCCTAACCATACCAGACTGTGATTCTGGTAGGGAGGTGATAGTTAAAGAGGAAAGGAAAAAAGGAACAGTCACTAAGGTCACCTTGAGCAAAACGACTTCTGTGTTCAGGGTCCCAGATGGTGTTGGTTTCAGCTATGAAAACTTACACAGCATGAAACAAACTTTTCAGAAGAAACTCTTTAAAAGCCCTAGAAGAGATGGGGAACCTCCTTATCTAAGATGTCAAGAGAGTTGATGTGCAATGTTTGTGGGGGTGGCAGCCCTTCCAGCAGGAGTGGGATCAATATGCAGTCACCTTGAAATGTCTGGAATACTAATGTGGTAATTAATACTAATACTAATACTAGAGTTCTCAAGTGAAGTCTAAGGTACCTGGAGTGATCTGTGTTTGGGGTGTGTGTGTATGCAAAAAATCAATCAATTTAACTATCTTAATTCTATCCCTATGAAGGGCAGATGCTCACATAGATATTTTCCCTCCAACTGGAGTGGAAATATGGGAGCCACATTCTTTAGTCTTTCCATAAGCATTAAATTATCACTTGGGTTTCTCAAATTCCAAGGACTTGTTTGCCCTTACTAAAGATTGCTCTATTTCATACATACAAACAAAAGACTCTTGAGGGATGAAAGCTCTTCCTGTGCTTGTGGCAAAAAGAAAAAGCTTTTTCTTTTGTGATGAGTAAAAACTTAGGCCAGAGTTTTTAAGCACATATGACCATGCACTCATTATCATTGTTAACCACAGGAGGTTACAACAGGAAAGAAGCAGCAACTCACTAGGATAATGTAAACACATGCTGGGGAAGTAAAGGTTGCATTTAAGAAATGAAGGATGTTAGTGTTTTGGGTTAATGATAATTTTTCTGGAAGTTCTTGGGAGGTCTAACTGAACTCTGGGAGATCTTTGGTTTCTCAGGGTTGCAAAGCTTCTGAATTCTCCCTCACACATGCACACAAAATGCCAGTGCTATGCACTATATAGTTGGGCTAAGAAGTGAAGCTCTCTGTAGGAACAGATCACCATTTTCTCAACACTCCAGTGAAGCCAGTGTTGGAACACCACTAAAGTCCTGGCATCTGCTTTTCCAGTAGATGTTTGGATGGAAAAAGCTTTTTGGGAGGTTCTCCCCAAAAGACAGCAGTAGAAATATAGCAGTCATGACTGTCAAGTTGTGCATTTGCTTCACCCATGCATGTGTGCATGCTAATGAAGAAATTTGATTTTTTTTTTTTTAAAGATATGTTTATTGCTTAGTTAGTTTAGTAATAAGGTTTTGAAAATGAGAGGTTTTGTACAACAGGGATTAAATTACCTGCCTTTATAGTTTGTGTTTCTTTTTGTGCTCCCTCTTCTTAATATGCTATCCTAATATCCTATCCACACTTGTTTGAATCATCCACCTCTTCAGCCCTACTTTGGTGCTGTTCTGCTACAATCTTTCACCACCCTTTGTTTGTTACAAATAAGATGTGATTGTAGCTACACAACTGCTGGTCTCATTTCATGATAACATCAGAGTACTACTTTCCCAGCAATGTGAGACCAACAGCAGTCAGAGCTTTTTGTTTGATTTTTCTTTTTTTTTTTTGCACATCTTTTTGAATATTTGGCATTAAGTGAAAAGCAGTCTTTTCACATTAGTGATGCTTTGAGCATGCAAGGTTTCAATTTATTTGAAGAAAAGAGATTTAAAAAAATCTATTCTTTGGACATATCATTGTTATTTCAGTGTATAATGAAAATATTGCCTCTTCTCATATCATTAGATCATGCACCTTGAGGCCAGGGCAATGAAGATGCTCAATTTATCTTTCACCTAACTTGGCATTTATTTTAAAATTGAACACATTGTGTATAATGGGAGAAGACCCTTCCATAGGTAAAGAATATACTTCAATAACTATCTCTATTTCAGATTATCTAAAAACGATGTCACTGCTTATCCTACCTTTACCTCTCTTTTAAGTAAGTTATTTCTTAACTCAGAGTTGCTTCCTCTAGTTAATTCTTAGCTATTCAAAGTTAATACTTTTTTTTTCTTTTAGTTTTGATTGCTCAGCATTACCCTGATTTCTGCCTTGAACAAACCCTACACCATCCCCTTCAAACTGTTTACCCTGTTAGCAGTGCCAGCTCTCTGTTTATTGCCTTTTTTTCAGCCTTTTTTTCCTACCATTGCAATGTTTGTTGTTGCACATTTACATTTCACTTAAAAACCTGTGTGTGTTCACAGGGGTTGCAAATGGAAAGGTCTTTTGGTTGGTTTGCTCCTAAGTTAATTTACTATCAAAGAAAAAAAGGAAAAATTACCTGAGGTGTTAACTTCCTCTCAGTCTCCACTTTGCAGGGTGGGAAATGTAAAATAGTTTTGTGTAGATATGTAGAGTCAAGCATGCTATTGGTGCTAAACAACTACTGTATATCTATTTATTCACTGACACAGAGAACTATATCTAAAAGCAATGACCATAAAAGGTTTTCACAGTTCCATACTTTGCTTTCAATTAGACTTTCATGCTATCAGCTACAGTATCAGAGTTAGAAGTTAATCTGTTGCAGCTTTAGGATAAATGTATAATGTTAAGATTACACAGAACACTATTACTATATGCATACTCCTCAAATCAATTAATTAAGGGAATAAGAACAGAAGGTAGCCTAAGGTTCTTGTTTAATGAATCTTTATTAACATCCTGCACTTTCCTTCTCATTATGTTGATTTCAGTTTTAGAAACTATTTTTAAAATATACTGAGCCAAGTATTTTTGCTAGGTAAACTTCCTTTATATGATTGCTTTGTTTGGTTTCTTCCCCCATCCATCTTTACTAACCCACCCACAGGCAGTATGCTTTCTTGTATTCTCACATCAATACCTTGCAAGTTAGTGAAGTTGCAAGTGCAGGTATTGTTTCTTCAAAAAGCTCCAGCTGCTTTATAACATCCTCTTCTGTAGGATTTTGCCTTCTGAGTCTATTAGGTGGTAACACCGCCAGGTTCCAAAACCTTTTTGTACTGCTTGGATGGGATTCATATCATCCTCCTTTAAGTATCTTCTGCATAGATGTCTGTATCTTGGGTTTTCATTCACAGTGGGTTTTTTACCATGTTAAAAATGATGATTCTTCTGATTTTAATCTCCAGGACCATCACCATGATAGTGTCCATCTTCTTTTTCCTTTAAGCTGTATAAAGAGGTCTCTGAAGACCTACAACAAATGCATGCTTCTCTGCAATCTGGATCTCAGAGCAGATATGTACACCCTTCACATTTAAGAATATTTTCTTGTCTTCATTAGTCTTCTTCTTGCCTTTTCTGAGCAGGCTATACCCTTCAATATTAATGTTGTGACACATGTGAATCATCCAACAAATTTTTAATCAATCAAATGTCATTTATAGCAAAATGTTGGCTGTGTAATAAAGCCTCTGGTTCCTCCTATTTAATCCCTACATTATCTAATATGCTTGATGGACCAACCCACCATTCTCCTTTTTGTCTCTCCTCTGACATCACAGTAAATATTCCTTTTCCTGACAATATTTAGACTTCTGTTAAGGGCACAACAGTTCATACTGATCTGATGGGTTTTGTGAACCTGCCTCAATAAATCAGTAAACTAGTGTGAGAGCGCTGCAGTTCTTCCTTGTGCCATAGGGTTTACGGAACGTTATTCCATGGTCCAAGCAGCTGACATTCTGCTGGTAGCCCTGTCTGCTCACTCACATATCTATCTCCATGTCACATCTGTCCCTAAGCCTTGACCTTTGGTGGAAGAATTGACAACAAAGCCACCTGAGCTCCTGACCCCTTGACCTCCCCATTCCCAGAGCCTTACAGTAGCTTTTAATCTCTGTTAACTCATTTCCAGCAGTGTTAACAGCCACATGGAACTCAAGCATCAGGTGGTGTTCAGCGGGTTGGAAGACCCTTAACAACATTTCAGTAACACCAAAGATTTGGGTTCCTCAGAGGCAGCATGCCTCCCAAAATGTCAAGTATTGTCAACAGATGGGTCCCACTATCAGTTTTATCATTAGTGTCATTAATGAATCTTACAGTCTTGTCGCAAAAGTGGTGATGGTGCTTTTCACACAACCAAATCATTTAAATTCTTAAATTCATGAGAAGTTCATATTCTTCTCTTCGAACTTCTCCCCCTCTGTGACTGTCACTCATGCAAAATTATAACTTTTTTATTTACAAGAAAAGCTCAAAAATGTAAGTCCTGACTTGCAATAAAGCAGAATGTAAATTAAAATGAAACCAAACCAAACCACTTTTTTCACTTTAGAGAAGCCTATGTTTTTCCAAGCATATACAAGTTTAGTAATTCCAGTTTAGTAATTTGCCAAGCAAAATTAAAAGTACAGTAGAATAAAAGAATACAAACTACATCCTTAGGGGTAAGTGGTAGAAGAGAAGATAAAGGTCTTTACTAATAAGCTTTTGCCTTAGCTAAACCTCAGAGTTATGGCTGTTGGGTCAAGGCAGAACACAGCAGAGAGGAGAGAGGCTCAAACATCAGAAGTATATCCAGGATACGTAAAGGAAAAGTCAGAAGGACTGTCTGCCAAGAAGAATTAGAAAAAACTACCTAATCAAGGGCAAGTGTTTCATGTAACCTAGGATCTGTTTTCCAAGACAACAATGATGAGCAGGGTGGGTTTGTAAATCTCAAATCTGGTAGTACTATTATTAAATTTAAAATGGATTTAAGGGCAGAGGTGATTGTGATTTGTGAAGAGACTTTGAGAGAGATGATCCCTGGAACCAGATGGAACAGATACTGCCCAATAGCCCTGGGGATGTATGAGTTGCCTTGTTTAGTGCAAAGCCTACCTTAGTGTGACAGGGAAGGCGTGTGTGTTCCACAGACGCGGCAGGAATGGGATTCCAAACGCTGAAATGCCAAACCAAATCACAGTCATTGAGAAGGAGATTAAAAGCAATTGGAGGAAGTTTGGCCTAAATTTGCCAATAATGGCCTAAAATAAGCATAGAATTTACCAAAACAAGAGACCTGAACTGTTCACTCAAGTGAACTACACTGCTCTATGCAAGCTTTCTGCCAAGTGACTCTCAGAACAATGTTAGGTAAACATTATTTTTTAAATGAAATTTGATGAAAGAGAAGGATTAATTTTTTGTTATTCTTTCCACATATCTCATAAACTTAGTTTAAAAAGTTACAAAACTGCCTGCAAACAAAGGTGGGATAATCTTAGGATTTTACTAAGCATTGAGTACTCTCTATTATGATTGGGAAAAACCCCACAATTTAAGCTGTGTCAGCTTTGTGCTTTTCGATATTATTCAGTTGCAGAAGTTTATATTGTTCCTGTTACACCTCTCTCCAGACTTCTGGTATCCATCCACATCTCCTGTTTTGCAAATGAATTGGAATCAGTTTTGCTCAGTCTAAAAGTGATGTATTTCACTAGCCTGAGTATATTTTACTGTCATAACAGCTTTTATCAAGCTGCAAATATGACTGATAGCTATCATTTTAATATGCTTCTGTGTGCTTGCTACAATTTCCTGTGGCTAGTATGGCTGTTGTTGAAAAAGTAAAGTTACCTAGTCTTAAAAAGTATATTATGTACATAATTTGAGATACACCTCCAGATACACTTTATATCTAAACCCCCTACTATTTCTTTGTTGACATGGAGCCCTTTATTGAAATCAGCTTGAAACACATGAACATATATATTATCTTAATGGCTTTATTTTTTATTGGAAAGGTATCATAAACCTAAATCTTTACAGGAATGAGCAGTGAAGAGAAACGTGTTTTAAGTGTGTCATGTATGACTAGTGAGATTAATCAATGTGACAAATTCTCACACTGAATGTGCAACAAAAGCAATGAACAGTGATCCATTATAAAACAAAAGAAAACAAAACCAAAGTTCAAGTAAAAAGATGAGACAAAACCAACACGATCTTCAGATAAACACAATCTTCAGCTAAATGAAAAAAATACAGGGTTGATTCACTAGGGCATCACTACAGTGTTACATTACTCTATACCTCAGATAATTCAGTCATTCATGAAGCACCTTTAGGCCAATTAAATGAGACCCTCCATGATAAGAGGTATTATACAATTACAAATGAAGAAAAATGCATATGGATATTCTCTGTCTTCAGTATGATTCAATAAACACCAAGCAAAAAAAGCAGTTGTCTCTAAGTGCTCTGAGAGAACTATTACAGCCCACCAGCTTACTTTTTTTTCTTATATTCCTGCTTTATGGCTTACAGTCTAAATGATTTTGGCTTGCAGGCATGTTCACTGAAAAGCTGAAATATTTATATTTCAAGCAAGTATTGCAGTACATGTCAGAAAATAAATTAAAAGATTATTTTGAGTGTTTGGAGATTACTACTACTACTGGAAACTGGATGTCTAAAAAGAAACAAACACTTCAGAAGATTAGATTCTTTTTGTGCCACCTATGCAATTCTGTCCCAAATCTGTCTCCTCTACATTTCACTTACATAGAAATGACAGCATGGAAATTACAGCCTATCATCACTCTGCATCTACTAACAACTACAGAGTCTGAACTATTTAAATCAGGCAACGTTTCTTAAATAAAACTAGCAAAATTAGAAAAATATAGTCAGGTAATCAATACTACTCAGCAAATCCAGAGTTACTTTTAAACACTGACAATTTTGAACCTATTACACGTATATATTACAGGACAGCTTGTGAAAAAGTCAAGCTCCATTTGGTGTACAAATATATTTGCACATAAATGTAAAGGGATATTTGTGTGTAGCATATTTGCCTAACTCTCTTGAAAAATGACAACACACTATATCTAAAGTTGATCTTCAGTTGAGAGGAAACAGACCTCCTGAATGCAGCTTATAATTAAGTAACATGAATAAATCACTATCACAGCTGAGGAACTGGGTTCAGGAAGCATTCATAAATTCTTTATTCTCTGTGCCAATAGCAAGGCATGTATTAAACATTAATCTTTGCTCCTGCCAGCACCTTCAGGAGATGCAGGAGGAAGGACAAACCAAAGGGGACACAGCAATTCATTTCTGCTGAACTGCATCCCCTTCAAATCTGGAGTTTTGCACATTGGCTTTGTTACAAGCTTATGTTCTCCAAGTTCTCCCTGGTGATTTCTTTATCTTTACAGGTGCTGCATTGCCACCGATGAGCTAACAGTCAGTGTTTTGGCCCAAGGCCCTCCTCAAGGAGGCTGGCATAGATCCAGATGATGACAATACAACACCTGTAATAAGAAAACAGAAGTATAGAGGAGGATTTCTTTTGACCTGTGTAAAGCTTTCAATTTATTAATTTTCTTTTTTTATGAAATGGAATATTTTGAGTGCATTCTGGTTTTAGATGCACAAAAGCCAAGTTGTACAGAAGCACAAGCCACAAAACCCAAACCTAAAACTATCAATACTGTTCAATATAAAAGAAATTTGCTTTATTTCATATGATTCACCCAGTCATTCTTTCCTTTCATTCATTGTTGAATAAAACATTTACTTGAAGTTCTGGAGATTAAAAATGAATGGCTACTTTGAATTACAGTGTAGAGAACACTTCAACTACTAATTATGACAACTTATTTATCCACGGTGATACATCACTCGTCTAGGTTTACTGAACCATAAAGGCAAATATCATTGAGATAGTCCAACTTGCAAAGAAATTTAACTTTGTGGTTTTTTAAATATTATCCATTTATGCAAAACCACAACAAAAAATTTATGCAATTATCCTAATGAGAAAGCAACACTAGGAAACTTTGGAGTTTATGTTCAAGTTAACAAAATCTAAATGTTTATTAGGTAAGTCAAAGGTGCATCCCCAAATTAAAGATATTGCATCTAAGAATGACAGCATATCTATGACAATTTGAAACAGTTAAATGTTTGTACTAAGACATATTTATATTTATTAAAAATACAGAATTTAAATCATGGGATCCTGCACTTTAAAATACTCCAAATCTGATGTATACATAGATTTCACTGTAACTTTCAATCATGAAAATCTTGACTTGTAGGATCAGGCCACTGACAAAGATCCAGCAACATTTTGATTATTTTCAGTTATTAAAGGGTGAACAAATCTTCACTGTAACTAACCCATAAAAACAGACAAAGGGATGGCAAGTTATTGAATCTGATTTTTCCATTAAAAGGCTGCTTTTCAGTGCAAAAGACTCAAATGATATCTAAATTTATTTTCTGATTACTCTGATCACTTTCTAAAAAAGCAATGTTGTACTAAACAGAAGATAAAATGATATGACTTCAAACACAATGAAATTTAGATGTAGCAAAGGTACTTGATAAGACACTGATTTTTCTTAAAAGACTCTGTCTTCAGCATAAGAAAAAGAAGACTAAATTTTGTATGGATAATGTAGCAAGATTTTGATGTAGGGTAGTTTATTGCCTAAGCAGTATGTACAAATTCTAAACATGAAAATAGTGAGTAAAAGAAATCAGACTGTATTTACATTTTTTTTACAAATTATTTTTACAAGAAGTGTATTTTTTTCTCTAAATAACAGGACAAACACATAAGTTCAATCTTTTTGTATCACATAAATAAATATTGACTTTAAATGAGTGTAATAGGAACATAATTTCTACAGCCAATTTGGGTAACAGAGAAGCAGTTCTGTTACCTCTACTACAATATAATTAAGTGAAAAGGAAAAATTATACATATAGAGTTCTGTTAAGTACTTTGTAAATTGTACCTTACTAATATATTCTGTAGAGGTAATACAGTCGTTACATTTCATGCCCACAACTGAACAATGAGTTTTGGCATGCAAAACCATATATAATCATCAACATCTGCAGGTATTCATTTACATTTTTTAAATAAAGGGTTTTCTTAATTTTGTAAAACTACATGCAACAGCTTATTAGCATCATATTCCTGGTTACAATGCACAAGTTTGCATAACATTACTTTTAGAAACTGATGTTCACAAGTATTGATCAAAAGGGTAGGAATATACTTGGCACATAGTATAAGAAAATGAATTAATAAATAAGTCAATATCACAACTACATTTACATATACACAAGACAAAAATAAAAATTTTTATGGTGTTGTACACAATTTAGAACTGTCTGGTTCCCACACTTAGTTCTATAAGGTCCTGATTTAAGACAGCATTCAAGCAAAAGTTGACATCCATGTTTTATTTGAGGTATCACTGCACAGGTTTAATTCCATTCTACTGACTTCTGTTGTGCATATGGTCGTTTCCTATCCTGCATACCTTCCTGAATCAGGGCCTGCTTATCTGAAATTCTCCTTGACTCCAGTTAGGAGCACAGAGATGAAAGTATTGTGGAATAAATTGACTCAGTATTAAGGTTTCTATACAGTTCTGCTAACACCAATGGTAAAATTCCCATTCACAATACCAATGAGCATTCCTTTGACTTTGTGTGTGACCATGCCAGATATTAATGTCAATGTTAACATTGCCACATCATGTCCTCAGCTCTTCCTGAAGCCACTAAGTTGAGGATGTTCAGTATTTCTGAAGTCAGACTTCTTATTTATTGTGTATGTGCTATATTCTAATGAATATTCAAGATGATTCATGTGAATGATACAGCACAAGCTCTGTCTTATTTTAATTTCTCCTGCCCTATAAACAATTCAAACATGGTCAAAAAATATATAACAAGAACTCACTGTTGTCATCTTAAACAAAAATCACCAATGAACAAAAAGAAAAAATCCACTTCACAAAGCAGTTAGCAAAAATGGCATAAGTCTCCTTCAAGAAATAATGATAAACAAAATGCACCCTGAAGTCAACTGACAAATCAGAATTGTACATAGCAAACAATACATTAGTGTAAAGGTGCAGAGTATCTAAAAACATCCCAATATCTATATTAACTCTGTATTACACAACATCATTAAAGAAAATAAATCTTTAACTAGTGAATCAAGTAGCGAATTACAACTCTATTGCTGATTTAAATGCTTAATGTGACTTAGGTTAGTAAACATGACAACACACCATACAGTTCAGCTAACAAGGCTTTATGAATTAGGCACTAACAACTTAAAATCTGTACTGCTAATTCAAAGAATAATCAGGAAATCATTTATAGTTGGGAATCTGACATCCATGCATGACTGTTGTTGACCTTGTAGTTTTCATTTTTGATTTGCAGGATGACTTGAAAAGTGAGTTGATAAGCCAATTTGTAGAAGGGGGAAAAAAATTATATCTTAGTGGACTCTATATAATACACTTGTTCAAGTCTATTTTATCAAGATTTTTTGTTTAATTTCCAGAATCTACTCTAAAAGGAAAACCCATCCATGTTCTTCAACAGTACAATGCTACTTTTAAAAGTTGAATGCTTCAAAGAGACTGGCATCAGCAAACAGTCACCATTTAACCATATAAGTAACCATACAAGAAGTATGAGGCTTCCCCTCAGCAACCAAGACTAAGGTTATGATCACTCAGGGCTGCTAACTTTCAGTTTATTTCCAAGCCAGATTTAGCATCATTGTAATAAAGACTGACATCCATGTTCTCTGCTTAACCATGTCACTACGAACGAGACATAAATTTCATTAATGTTATTCAAGTCACTGCAGACTTGCTCCAGCATAACTAGAATAGACTGTGATTGAAAGGTTGGGCAGAATTCTTCAGAGAAGCCTGATGTAATTACTTTCCCTGATCTCACTGACTCCCTGCACTCAGCAAACACCATGGAGATCACTTCTAGCCTTACCTGTGCCCTGTGCAATCTAAATACTGAAGCACTACTGCACACTGGTCTCTGAGACTCAGGTGTTCTGCCAAAACTGTCAATAAACCTTTATACAACAGATTGGATGAAGAGCTCATCTCTTTATTCACTAACACATTCTGGAAAAGGGAGACAACAGTATGGTAGGGAAGGAATGAAAAGCACCATAGCCTTTTATTTTTATTTTTAGAACTACTACTAAATGCTCAAATCATATAGCAATAAAAAATACCTGGAAAAGTTCTTGGTCACTGAGTGCATATCAAAAAAGACAAGTAAGTAGAAAGAGAATGAAAAAAGAGCCCTTTAAAACCAAAGGTAGAAATGTAGGAAAGCTGGAATGAGCAAGTGATCAGAAACTCAGTTTCCTTCACCCACAGGGAACAAAAAGCTATAAACTTCAGTATAGGCAAACTATACTTGAATATTTTATGATTGCTCTGCTACGATAAACATAACTCTGATCCTCAATTTCAGGTATGTATTTCTTTTCTTTCTATTTGCTTTTCCACAAAACAGTTTGTTGTCAAGAGAAGGAAAATGTATTTACTACTAATGTCCGAGCTCCTCTCACTGAATATCTCAGGCAAATATGAAATACAGGTGAGTCTGTAGCATCTGCTAGTACAAAAACTGGCCACCTTGTCAAGTTTTTCTCTTGGGTCTTTGAGGTACACTAGCCTCAGATGATGATTCAGGGAGGAATGGAAACAGTGCCAAAGAATGCTGCAGCACTTTGAACATCTTGAACATTAGAAGCTGGTTATGAATATTTGTATAGACGTTTATTGGAGATTCTTTCCAAGCTCTCAGTAATAAATCCAAGCAGTTTCTGTTTACTATCGAGGTATGTCTCTCTGTGTGGCAAATTATTCCAGACAGTTTATACTTCACGATAAGGCAATATGAATTCCCTTATGGTTAAAAAGGGCACCCTTCTGTCTAAATTTGAAAAATGCATTCAAATAAACAATAAGCCAATGTTTTCCAGATGCCAGAATTTTGTCACATAATTCTATCTGTAAGCTGAACAGCAGAATAGAGCACATACATCCATCCTTCTGTTCAAATGATCCATGGGGAAAAGAAATATGTACATCAAATTCCGAAGCCAAAAAGTAGCTCTGCAGCTACCTGAATAATGAACGTGCCTCAAAACTTCAGTTTCTACATGACTAGCTATTCAGATTTTTTACTAAAAACTTGGTGATTCTTTTCAAGATATTATAACACCTTGAAATATTATGTCCCAAAAAATTGCCAGTGGGATTTTAAAAGTAATTTTCCAGGACCTATCCATTAATTGTATTAACTGCAATTAATTTTCAACAATTCTATTAATTCCCACCTGTTTCTTTACAATGGTACATCTACTCTGTACATTTTTTAGCTATTAACTACATTAATAGAAGATTTACATGCTAAAACATTACCACTTCAGAACAGATGTGTGATACATATGTATCATCATCCTCCTCTGTGATGATACTGCAATTATTAAATGCAGACTATTTCAGAGTTTCTGCTACTGGTACTTGTTTTACTTATGTCCTTATTTCAGACATATGGAGATCTTTAACAGAAAAATGCACTAGGGCTTAAACTGGTGACAAGCAGAGCTTTAAGTAAAATAGATTATTTAAACACACTGATGACATGGCCTCCAGTGTTCAAAAGTATATCTAAGTCACAGGACAGCCTTGCAAATATTAACATTAAAGTCACTAAGAGAAAGAGTTGTATACACTGCACTGTTTCAATCTACTTTAAACATAGAAATACAAAACCATTATAATGAACACATTATCGGTTTCCTCACAGGTGTTGAGTTGGATGAGATCTTCACTTTGTTGAATAGTTGTAGTAAGTAAATGACACTTGTTGTATGTTTCATCTTGGTCTTGGTACAAATATGAATCTTCATGGCTAATCTACAGAGAAGTAGATACAGATCGTACAGGATGGTAACTGGAAAACTGGGTTCATTGCTTCTACCGATGTGCCTTTTCCCATCCCTCATTTGGGAGCTCAGTTTTTCTCTGTTATTTGTATAATCATCTGAAATAGTCTAATATTTCTCTGGAGGTGCCTTATAGTGATGTGGATGATGTTGCTTCAGATGAGGTCCTAAACAAAAGAATAGGAAAATACGTGTATAACAGACCCTGAATATGTAATACCTTTGTTGGGCCTTCAGCTTGCTTATAAGTGAACTTTCTGTACTGACAGCTACGTGCATGTTCAGTCCAGACAACCTGAGTGGGACAAAAAGATTCAAGCAGATGAATCTTGGAATATTTCATTGTACTTTTTAGTGGGCACTGCAACACTGACCTGTAGTTTTCACAAACATATAAAATGCTGGAAATAGCCATTAAAAGGTTTGCACAGCTTTAGAAATATAATCAGGCTATAGCCTTGCTGGACTGAATGCACCTAGAAAAATCTAATATTGAAAGCTAAGAAATCCCAGGGCTAGGTAGCACCTAGAGGACAGACCAACTTTGAATCCCAAGTGCTACAAGCATAAACCAAAGAGCTCTAGTGGAATAAATGGCAAATGTCAAACCACAGAAACTGAGTGAAAGACTCCATTTGCTTCTATCATTGCTGATGCACAGTTATGAGGGGTTGAAATACCCAATATTTGCACACATTTTAAGTTTATGGAAAGCTACCGCAACCAATACAGACTCCAAGGCTTGAGCAAACCATTTACACATGGAGGACCAAAGTTTTCTAACAGTTAACCACCTGTCAAAATGGTGTGGTACTTACTGTGGGGTGAAAACAAAGGAAGGTCAGGTGTTCGGAATGATTTTATTGTAGCTGGCCCTTCCCCACCAGTTGTCAGCACTTGAACTTCCAAGCGGTACAGCATTGACGGCCGCAGATTGGGCACAGTAAGTACATAATGATCCTAAAAAGAAATAAATGGCATTAATTCTCAGAGCATATCAAAAGAAAACACTGTTGATCTACTCACACAAATCAGTGGTTTAAACAGGTTCTGTCAGCATCCACAAATTCTCTGGAGCCCTGTTAAAAGGGTTTAACATATGCAACACTTTGTTGAGAAGGTTTATTTTGAATTTTTTGCTTGCAATTCCCTTTAGGCAGACTTGTTTACCACAATGCTATGGCTTCACATTGTTCTATAGTGTTCTGGAAAATGGATGATGTGTTTATCAGTTTAAAAAAAAAAAGGGGGGCTTCTTAATCATTGTATTTAATAAACATGTTCATTACATAAAACTTAGTTTTATTTTGGATCTGCCTGTGAATTATACCAATTGGTAAATTAATTAATGGTAGGCCTGGGCCACTGCTGCAGCTAGTGCAAGTAAGTGTGGCTACACTGATTTCAGCAGATTTGAATAAAATTTTGAATAAACAGTGAAATCTAGTTCTCATTTACATTATTTGTCCATCAGCAAATGGTGCATACTGGCAGAGGGGGAAGTGATTTTTGTTTTTCTTAGAACAGTGAGTGACCCAAAGAAAACGATCTTGAATCCATTGAGTTGCACACCAAATAATTAGTAAAACTATAGTAACTGCTGAGTTGCACAGCCTAATCATCAAAAGGAAACAAAACCTATCTATTGCCACACAGATAATCTTTTCCTCCCTTCAGGCATTTCTCAGACAGCGGTTGCTAATTTGACAATTGTGCACATTAAAATGTTTGATGTCTCATCAAGGATAGCTGCGCTCTATCTCCAGCATGGAGGAAAGATTAAGCACTTTCTGCTCAAACTTGCCTGCAGAGCCAGAGCACACCATGTGTGACATTTGCATCACCACTAAACATTAAAAATAGGCCACGTACACAGACACTTATGAAGCTGATTGCAAAGGGAAGTAAAAACCAACTTACCGCTGGCAGTATTTGTGACTGCGAAATGATGCTGTTGGGTAAGCTGTTCTGTCGGCTTTCTGTGGTTACTTCTGCCCAAGTGACTTGAAACCCTGTCATGGGCTGGTGAAGGTCTGTCTTAGATATCTTCCAGGAAAAATGACCAGTGATGTTACCTTCCTGAACAATGAAAGACGCAGATAGATTCTCGGGTTTGGCCAACACTTTGGGTAGAACTGGCACTACAAATTTGGAAAGCAAAAAGATCAGCTAAACTTTGATCATGTTCAATAATGTTCATTTAATTCCACAAAGCAAGGTCAGACAGAAAAATTTTTCTGGTGTTACCCAGGATCCTCTCAGCTTTCTGGCATTGCGTTTTCAGTGTTAACCAAAGCCTATTTTTGGTATTTGGCATTTTGGGCCAAATTAAAACTTCAGATCAAATGCTGCAGGTGACAGAAAGGAAAGCCTATGGCATGTAAAGAAAAGTGCCTCATTAATAGGCAGCCATCCTCCTGCTCCTCTGTATTTCAGAATACCTGAGCTCCAAATTTCATTTTGGGGGCTACAGGAAAACCCACAGGATAGCACAGAACTCCATGATGCAGGTAAAAAGTAAATTTTATGCTCTAAAACTGTAGTGCAAGTTAACAGGGGAATTCTGATTAAGGGAAATATTCCTGAGATGCTGTTGCCCAGGAAGACTGCAATGCTGGAAACTGTCAGGAGGGGAGGTGAGGAAATGGCAGTAGTACCCAGCAGGACTCTGAGGTGACCAACAGAGAATGCAAGCACCCTTGGGGACAGTAGGAACTCAAACTGAGAGGGCCACCTTCTAATTATGTTTACAGTTATCATCCATCATTATAATAAATATAACTAGGAAACTGTGTTCTTCAAAGAAATAAAAGCTGTGTAATAACAAATGTCATAGTATGTTTATAAACAGTTCACTAAAATTACCACCTACCTGACAAAACAGAAATGCACTACACAAAACCTATACTGCTCTGTGTTTCAGTTGATTTTTCACAGAAGCATTAATTATATTCATATTTGTTCTGAATCTTTCATTTCCCATTTTAGCACTGCTTGTAAGGACTTTTTTCTTTTTGAGTGTGGTGGGGATTATGAATACATTTGAAACTATCTGCTTAGTTCTCCAGATCATGCCTTACCTCCTTCAGCAGGACAATTAATGTGCTTGTGCTTTTTTTCCTTAAATGCAGAGCAAGGTGGGGTAACAAAGAAAATACTCTCAGCCTTAAAACGACCTTTAGATTTGGCAGGCAAAACAGTGACTTTATATTTGCATGAAAACGACAAGTCCTTCAGAATCATGTAGTTTTCCTACAATAAGAAAAACAAAAAGATCACATGCTGCAAATAGATCTCTAGGGGAAAAAAAAAAGAAAATTAAAAATAAGGTTGGCAGAAGATGAAAAGTTTTTTCTAGTAAAATAATGCCTGATATACTTCACACGTGCTAACATGGCTTTTACTTAGAGAACAAAGCAAACATTGCATATATTATTATTATTTTCAGTAGTAAAATATATTAGCATATTTGGATATGTCCTTCAATTATGCAGTTCCTTTGCCATGCCACATCAGAGTAACTGACTTCTAACATTTAGAATAATCTCTCTGATATGATAGTAGTGGGGGTAACAATGTGAGGATGTAAATGCTAATGGAATTAAATAAATGTAAGAAAGCTGAGTTAAGCTGCTGTAAATGACAGGTTTCATCTGCATTTAACTTTTTAAAAGTGCATTCCAAGTGCAGCATGGCATTATGGATCCATTTTTTTTCACTTTAGTACATTAACTATTTCTACCTTTTTATCAGGAAGAAAAGCTCCACAGCTGAACTATAAAGCACAAGTCTTGGTTTAAAACAATGCCTGGAGAAGATAACAAAAAATGCAAGTGTCCTACTAAATCCTTACTGTTGTCTAAAGTACTTTTGAAAATCACAGCCTGAAAGCCTTAGCACAAATTATACATGAGAAAAAAATGTTGTGTTGTTTGGGGGTTTTTTTCTGGGAAGATGTCTGATAATTCCTAACTGGGTAAGGTTAAAAGTCTTTCATTGCCTTCTAGATCTTTACCCTCCTTCAGAATCACTAAATTCCAGTGTTCTTCCGCATAACTCCCTCTTTTACCTAATATCAAATTGAATTAGTCTAACATTCACTTGTGAAGTTGTTTTCAATGGGACATAGAGATTGTGCTGGGCAAGGACTTGACTCCCCACCTTCCACCTGTCAGGAGAGTGCTCTAACAGGCTTGCCACCTCCTTAAAATTGTGACAGGACTATTTTTATTTATATGACAAGGCCTACATGCTCAACACTCCAAATGTAAGGCCTTTATCCACCTTGACCTATCACATCCATTACCAAACCTTCCATGGTATCCACCTTCTTCTGTTTGCTTGTAATTATTTTCTTCCTCAAAAGAAAAGGTTTCCCAAAGCAGATTGAACCAATTGCCACAAATTGGTTGGGAGTGAATAAATTAAGAAATCCCACAGTGCATTTGGACAGAAGTACAAAGAGTCTTTCCTGACCTCTAGTGGAAATAAAGTCCTCCAATGTCAAGTTTCTCCTATCTTCTATGTGCATAACTTGAAATATTGGGACAGACCATACTATGATGTCACAATCATTTTTTTAATTCACATCTAATATGTGTTTTGCTGACCCCATGAAGCAGTAAATCTTACAATCTAATGGCCTCCTGTATGAGAAATTATGGGGTTTGATTTACTCTACTTTTACATGCCATTAACTCCACTGAATTGATGCAGTACTATAGGTCAGGGTAAGAAGGAAAGGTGAATTTGATTTCTTCCATTCTCCATAACCCACTAAATCAACTGTGATGCACCAGTCACATTACTGTGTTGTTCAAATAAAGTGTTATAGAGATGGTTAACACTAGATTGCTAAGAATTGCCAGTGCAATATATATGTGGGCTGATATGTACTTACATAGAACTTTTCTCCTTATCTGGTATCTGTCCAAATTCCAGATTTAATGTTTACCATTTTTCACCTATGGTCCTTATTTCTTATACTATTCTCCTCAGAGTTGTGAAACACACCTGCACGTCCATAAGAAAACCTAGTTTATTAATTACTGTTATTACTGTTCTGTATTTGCTCTATGCTAGAGTCCTAAATTATAGATAAAGCTCCATGCTCTATATGCTGTAAAAATATAGATGTACTTAGCCAGGAAGTTTGTTTGACTGTTCTTGTTTTCTGAATAACACAAAAAACCCCCCAAACCCAAACAACCCCAAGATTCTAGCCCAGTGTGGATTTAAAACAAAGAAACAACTAAAGCCCAAAACAGTCCTGATGCATCATTTTTCTCTTTTGGTGAAAAGCAACATAAAAAAGAAGCATTATTACTTATCTATGAAACATGATCTAAAGCATACTGTATTATGCTACAGAAGGTTCCTTTTTCTTGCTCTTCAGAAGCTATTCAGAGTCAAGCAGAAGGCTGAATGGAGACTTACATAAGCCAGCTCAGTTACTTTTCCAAGTCCTTTAGTGTCATTGTGTGCACAGGACTCCAGTAACCAGTGGACTTGGAATTGATTCATGCTGATATCTAAATGATATAAAAAGAGAGGAAAAGACATATATTATAATTATCCTTTCATCATTACTACTTTTCTGGCTTCTCTGGATAAAATACCGAAGGAGTTTTAAGTATTGTACAGCTGGTAGCTCCTCACTTGTTCCTAAGCATCCCTTGAGAGAATGCAGACAATATTAAGCACTTATGCAATTTAAACCTTCTATCAGCTAATGGAAAGAACTTTAAAAATCCTGAATTGGCATTTTCAGATATGTAACTATATACTGCTTATATTTTTTTATAATCAAGCATTTAAATTGAGTACATAAAAGAAATCCCATTGCTGCTACTTCTAAGCATCCTGCAAATGATGGAAATGACTTTGTGTCAAGAGCCTGTGCCCGTTTATATTGTGAGATCACTGCAATACTGCTGCCTGGCACTGCTTGAGAAATCTGTGCCTGAAGATATATGAATGTGTCTGTAAATCCCTGAGCTTTCTCCTCTCAGAATATATCATAAAACCTGTTCTGTATCTGTCCAAATAAAATTGTAGCCTTGACTCAGGATTAATACCAAGGACTTGAATTTGCTTCCACTTAAATGAGTGAAAAAATTGTCTCAGTACCCACTGGAGGAGCTTTCAACCAATTTCCTTCTCTTCTATCTTCTTGTCCAATAATGATTGGATATGGAAGCAAAATAAAGGGCAATAAAGAATTAGACAAAAGAGGAAAAACTCACCAGGTAGTGCAAATACATCCTGTCATGTTTCTATCCTTATACACAGGATGCAAAATTATGTCTGTTATTGTTAATTAGCTAGCTATGACATAGCCACTAATGCCAAGTGCCTGATTGTGGGTTTCAGAAGGAAAAACAAATATCTTTGATACCCTAAGGGCTGAGCTGGCTTTAGACTGCTATGTGCAATTCAGATGCAGAACAGAAGGATTGTAAACTAAACAGAAAATGAATAGTTTCTGAAACTAGCTCAAATGGCATTCTGGTAAAAAGTGATTAGAAGCTCCTTGAAATAGATTTTTGCAATAGCTATCTTCATAACAACACGTATGCTGACTATTTGTGTGGTTTCTTTGGAAGCACAACATCTTTTTCAAAAGAAATTTATACAGAAAAAACTTGCTGCTTTGTGATTGTTTCCTCATTAAAAAGTAAAGAAAGAAATGGATGTGCTTTCACTTGCATCTTTGTTGCTGGATTTTCCCATTTGATGTGCCTACAGGATGAAGACAACTCAGTGCATTTTTAAGTAGGTTTCATCCAGTTTCATCTCTTCCAGTTTATTTCAGGTTTGGGTTTTTTTTACTTAGTCACTGCCTATCAACTGCTTGTGCCCCTCTTCTGGGACAAACAAACAAAACACATAGCTTCATGGGACCTGAAAAATTAGTGCTGCCATACTAATTATGCTATATTAATCTTGGGCAGTCTGTGATAATTAACCACAGTGAATCTGCTATTCATTGTATTTTATCCTATAATCACAACTTACTATTTTGAACTATCTGCAGGTAAGGTGGACTGCTCTGTTCAAAGCTACCAAAATGGCTATTTTCACTTATAATAACTTTCATTTGCCATAAATAAATCAATCACTCTCTCTTTGGTAGAGACTACCCAAGCAAATCAAGCCTTGCTGTTATCCAGCCATCAAGAACTGGATAAAACACATACCTCAGGTAGGCCACTGAATGTCACTAAATGGGCAACTGGGGAGAGAGAAACCCCAAGCATCAAGAGCTTGCAGCAGCTCAGCATTCAGATACATGGGTGCAGAGGTTTAGTAAGCTTTTGTTTAGAAATGTAATTAAAGAGGTTGTTACCCAAGATGTTTGGTATTTCCAGCTCCTGGCACAGTAGAGTTCTGTTTTGATTTTACTGCAGTTCCACCTCTATTCCTTATGTGAGTTTCTGTTCTCAGTCAGTTCTTTTCTTTCTTCCTACTTCTCTCCTGCATTATGAAACCCTTAGTAACCCATTCATAAAGAACTATGGTTTCTGATAACCTCTCTATTTGAGCTAGAAAATCAGAAAGAGGTTCAAAACAATTGGTATTTCCCTTCCTATCAACTTGGACTGTAATGTAGGATGAAGCTTTTAATACACTTATTTTTTTATTTAAATAAAATTAACAAATAAATCTTGTATTTATTTCTGCTCATATCTGGTATTCTGATAATAACCTGTATTGAAAAGACAGGATTTTCTTTCTTTTCAGTGAGTATGTAATTAAAAGTTATTTCAAAAAGGGTTTTGCATACATATATACAATTACATCAACTGCTGTAAACTGGAATGCTTCATGACAGCACCAGCTACGTTTATCCAGAATTTTCCATTAGAACAGGCATTTTTGAATTCTCTAAAGTTATTTTCAAGACTAAAACTTCTTTAATTCCCATCTTCTCCTTTGTGATTGCTGTTACATGAAAGTTTTGACCATAAGCATGTTAATTGCTTTTTTTAATTAAAAAACCCCAAACCTGACAACAACAAAACCAATTTTCTCCTTTAAAGAAATCTATCCTGTCAGGGTCTAAAGCCTGAGTAATTTGGGCTGCAAAACTGATATAAGATGGAAGAACCTCCTACCTGACAATTTGTGATTAAATAAAACTGGATACATAAAAACCTCAAAGTGCATGTGTATGCATGAAGTATCCATATTAAATAACAAGACTGGTTTAGAAATTTTCTTTAAATTTTTTAAAAGCAAGAGGAGACAAGATGTATGGAATGATCCAAAAAGCCACATAAAAGACTTCCAAAGAAATTATGAACATATGCATTTGTTTTATAAAGTTGCTCACAAACCTTATGGCTCTAGAGTTTTGCTTTTATGAAACATTATGCAGCTGATTACATCACATGCAAAGGAAAAGCTCCTACCTGCCTTCCTCTCAGCAATATACACTCTCCTAGTGAGATCACTACTATAATTTTATTTAGATTTTTGGTTTCAGCTGTCCATTACAAACTCAGTGGGAGGTTCTGGACAAGCTGTCCAAGCTTAGTCTAGCTGAATGTCAGCCACTACTACTGAGGTAATGGTTCTGAATTAAGCCCAGATAAGGTTAACACATTGTAACTTATAGCCACAACTTTTTCTGAAAAGTTATTTGAGTAGTTAATATTAACAGAATATCCAGTACCTAATGGGACTGACTTAGGCTAGTTTTATCAGAAAGCTCTGCTATGCCTTCCAGAATAGGTACATAACACTGAAAAGAAACTGCCAGACTCCTTCGGTTTGGCTCCTTGATATTTCAGGTATCACAGTACAAAGCCTCTCTTTGTCTGTGTATAATCAATCTTCTTATTAACAGTTTGGAGTTTTCTTGATTCTGTACTTCCAATTGGAAGTCTTTATAAATTATCACTTACTTGTACTCAGAAAGCATGCTATTTGATACTAAAGCAACTGATGCTTGCAAACATTTACATTTCCCAGAACTCAAAATATTTGTACAGAAACACTGAACTTGAAAGACATATTAAGTGCTAGCACTCATTTGAGCAGCTCTAAGCTTGTGAAATTAGTCAACAGAATAGTCACTTAAGTAAGAACTTGGACATGGGACATGAGAACATGGGACTGTTACAGCAGACAGCTTATTCAAACAACTACTTTTACTTTCAAGTTTTAATTAAGACTCTCACAGTTTAACCCCTGCTGGCAACTGAACACTACGCAGCCACTCACACTTTGCTCCCTTCCTGGTAAGTTGGGAAGGAAAATTAGGAGAAAGATGCATCTCCCATAGGTTGAGAATAAAGAAAGTTTAATAGAACAACACAAAGAACAGAGAAACAACAGGAATAACAATAATACTACTGAACTAATATATAAAGCAAGCGAAATAAAACACAATCGCTCACGGGACAGCACAACAAAGCAAAATCCACTGTGCCTGCCTGTGCCAGCCCTCCCCTTATGTAGCAGGCATGATGTCAGTATGGTATCCAATACCTCACTGGCTGATTCAGTTGGCTATCCTGGGTGTAAGCCCCTCCTAGCTTCTTGTGAAAAAATTAACCCTAGCTAAACCCCAAGACAAAAAGAAAAAGAATAATTAAAAAAGTGCACAAGCTAGCAAAAATTACTTTCAAAATCTCTTGAAGTTACTGACACAGAAATGACCTCCAGCTGCCCTAGATAAAGATTTTTAGATCTTTCAGACACTTGCACGTAAGTAATCTTTTCAAATAAACTAATAGCTAATGTCAATTATTTTGGCTATGATTTTTAAAATCATTTTTCTGAGGTATGAGTTCCTAGACTTAAAATAACATTCGATACAGACACCGTGAGTATGCTCTTAAAATTCCCTATACACTTATCTCTTGCTGAACTAGGGTGTGCAGCTAAATCTTTAATCTCTAACTAGAAATTTATTGATCAAGGGATGTTCCAAAGCATTTTGAAAAGATACCTGTTTTGACTTCTTCCTATTATGTTCCACCCAAACCCATCTTTAATTTCACATATCTCCACAAAGCTCTCTCTCTCTCTCGATTGTGTTTAGGAAGATGTTCTTCACCAGATTTATCTTATTTCTCTCCCTCTACAACCTAAACACTTTAGTTCCTTTTTAATAAAAATAAATAACTATATTTCAGATTTTTCTGTGGAGAGAATGCTCATTTAATTTGTAGCTTAAAGCTGTGAAAGTAGCTCAAAATTCTGTTAATGTCAATGCCAAATACATTTGTTTGCCACTTTGAAAGGTTCAATTTCGTATGCACAATTCAAGCATCTTAGATTGAAAAGCTTTGCTTAACGTACTGCAATATATCCTAACCCATGTCTGCACAATGGTTAACAGGAATACTCTATGTCTACATGCTACACTTGCTAAACTCCATAATCTCCCCACAGAATTTGAAGCTCAGAGACCCCTTCAGAACAATTACTCAATACAATGCCAGGTAACTCTGAACCTTTCCTAGCTGGATTTTCTGGCTTAAATGGTTCTACAGCCTACTGAAAATAAACTAAATAAAAAAAGTGATCTCTCTATCTCAACACTGTCAACATTTTTCACATTTCTGTTCTGCTGTACATTTCATTACTGCCAGTCATGTGAATAATTTCACCTAATGTGGTTTCTTTTTTTTGACCATGTCAGTGCAGTCAGCTCCTTTCTTTGCCTCAAATATTTTTTTCTGCTTTATAATATATTTATTCTCTCAGAAGGGTGCCAACTTGACAATCATGAGGAAATGAAGTCTGCTTTGTAGCTAGAACACTGACATAACATGGGTAGGAACAGCAGTGAAGTTTGTTCACACAACTCAATGAGAACAACCTACTGTCACTCCAGGAGACCAGGTAAACAGATTTCAGAGGTATGTATTTCTTTGTATTCCTGTAAGGCACAGCAAGAAAATGACAGCTGATTGTTTTGGGAAATGGTGTTTCTTCTGCCACTGGTTTGCTGGAGATCTTTAGGCAAAGCACTTCATGATTCCTTACCCCTGTTCCACCCCTGTCAAGTGGTGATAATGATAATGGTCTCTGCTGTAAAAGTATTTCAGCTCTAGAGCTGTATATTATTGTGTTTGACAGGTAGTTGTTGGATGATGTGTTTCTGCAATTTGGCATAAAAATGCCAATTAATGCCAGCTGTGACAGCACTATTATGCAGGCAATCAAATTACAAAAACTTATTAGAAAGAAAAATCAAGAGGGATTTGCTGGAAAACAAGATCTGAGAGAAGACCTGTTCAATAACAGCAGCTCAAATTAAGGTTTAATCACAATAAGAATGTCTGGCATCAATAAACACAGTTTAACATCAAGCTGATTTCTGTATCATGACAGTATTTGAAGTAATTAATAAGCAATGTCTGATGGATTTTCCCATTAGAATAAAATAACATTAAAAAGGTAAAGATTATAAAATAAGACATACTTTATATAAAAATCTTTACCTGGCAGCACAGAAGTACTACCTTACTATAAATAACAGGCATATGTCAAAATAAGTATTTAAGCAAAAAAGGAAAAGGTGTGCTGTATTTTTTGTCATGTTAACTCAGCAGAATGAGTGCCTCCAAAATATGTACAGATAATTAATATGCTAGCTGTTTGTCAAAAGGAGTTATCAAAATCTGGAAGATAATTAGCCACATGTAAATCTGCTGTCTTCATCCAACCCCAACCTTTGTTCAAACAAAATGCCATAAGGAGACAAATTTCACAGAATCTCTTCAGTAAGAAAATGACTTCAAGAATTTGTTCTGCATGTAGCTAAACATTTGGATTTATTATATATTGTTAAATCTAATACTTCATACAGCAAACTGCAGTGATTATTTGTGACTGACCCCATGGTTTTTGATTTTCTTCTCATACTGGGCAGTTGATTTTACAAGCTTGTGAGCACTATGGCTCTGATTCAACAAAGCACTTAAGCATATGAACAGTCGTGTTGACTTCAATAGTTAAAAGTAGCTAATGGATCAGGCCAGAAATCTTAGCACCCACCAAGATCAAGATGCTAATGACCATACAAACTATAGTTAAAAGATGATCTTGAACATGTCTTTGATTGTCTTAGACTAATAGGAAGAAGAAAATACAGCAAATTTAAGTAATTTCCTTTCTGGATCATGTGTCTTGCATCAGTACTGCTCTAAAATAAGGCTATAGCAAGGGGTAAAGACTTCTTTTTTTAAATATCATAGCAGAGGGCAGAATCTGCTCAGTGCACATGAAGCATGTCTCAGTATCTACAAGATTTACTAATTGTTTCTATAGCAAAGTTATAGAAACTTTTCTGATTATTTTGGGGACATTTGTAGCAACATATCATTCAGGTCAAAAATTATTTCTCTCATTGTACTCAATGGTGAAGCTGTGCTATGGTGAAAGTAAAAGCAACAATGGTAAATGGTGAAATACATGATGCCTTGCATTGAAAAAAAAAAATGTACTATTGTCTCTGAAGTGCCCAAAGACATGTACAAGTCAAAGGCTTCCTGAAGAACTGTTTCTACCTTATCTTTTCTCAATATACAAACTCTGATACCTTTTTACAACTGTGGATCCATACAGCAGAGAAATGCTGCCAGGGCACCATTCTGGCAGAGGATGAGCAGCAGTTTTTGCTCTATGGCATAACCTGCCTGTATTTTCACACCAAGAACTGTTATGCAAATACTTGAGATAGTACATAACGATGTATTTTCTGATGTCTCTGTCTGTCTGATGGCTTGTGTTCATCCGTTATTAGGTCAGCATCCTTCTCCATGTCAATGGAGAGGTTCTACAATATGTAAGTTTCCATAAACAATTTTTCTGCTAAAACTGTTGCTGGAGAGGTCCTGAAAAATATGCTTATATATGAGCAAAATCCAAGTGAATAAATGAAGCACTGTTACTTACTAATAGTTGCTTCAGTTTTGAAGACACAATTAGTATAAAGGGATCTATATGGTATTTATTGCATTGTAATAGCAGCATGAGCAAAAAACTGCTTGGGAAGGAATCAGCGCATTGCAGAGAAGCAAAATATGATCTCGGTCAGTACTTGGTCATAACACTTCCTTATTTCTTCACATGTTGGTTCATGAGCTATTCTATGCCTCTGAATCATGGCATTTCTTGACAACATTTGAACAACATTTGAACAATTGAAGCTAGTGATAGGATAAGAAATAATAGTAGAATAACAAATGTTACTTAACTTATGGTACTTTAGCAAATGCAAAGTGAATTATCTGTCTTAGGATACACAGGTAAACAGTTTACCTTCAATTAATGATAAAATGCTGCACTGATGTGCTAATGCATTACAAGCCTCTCTGTACTCCTCTCTTCCCTGTATAAACTATGTCGTCAAAGGCATTTTTGGTAAGTTCTCTTTAAAAAGTATAATTAAAACAGCTCTAGCTCTCCAGCTGCTTTTGCACTGATTCACCCAGTGGTATTAATAAAAAGATATATCCAAAATGTCAAATGTTTGGTTATGAAATTCATGGGATGCATGACACCTCTGAGAAAAAGAGCCCCTCAATAATCACCTATTCAAGCAGAATGATTAAAATAAACACCAAAACCCTCAGCTGACATTTAAACTTTATTCAATAAACACTTCCCATCAGGGTAAATCATACTGTTTCCTGCTCTTACATTGTATAAGCAATATCATTTAAATCATAAAGATTTTGTTTCTCACATTATGCCATTTAAAACAAACTTTCTTTCTATAGTACACTTTCTTTGTATAATACAATGATAAGCCTTTCCAAAAAAATAATATTAACAATTAGTGTGTAATTTAAAGAGAGGCCTGGGCCACAATATTTGTGTCCACATCTAGACTTGGGAAGCCTCAAGGTTTAAAGATGCTTATACTGAGGGGTTTAAGTTCAGGACCATCTCTAAACCACATTACTTCTACCCACATTTCTTTTCCCACACACAACATCCTATACAAAGTGAGTTCAACAGTATCTTATTTTGGTTTTCTATTAAAAGGAAATTGGCCTCTTGTAAGCTCCAAGTCTCACAAGAGTGGCTTGTAGCCTGAATAGAAGCTTCCTACATTACTACCTTATAGTCACATTTTCAAAGGCATCTAAACATCCAAAACTTGAGTTTAATGAAAACAAACACGTCCAAGGCTCACTATGGTTATATGTCTTTTGAATATGTCACAAGGTATTCTGTCATTAACTTTAGCCTTCTGGGTAACTTTGACAAATCTGCACATTAATTTAGGTGGGGAGGATACATTGAGTGTAGATAAGGGCAACCAGGAGTCCTTCCCAATTCCAGAGTCAAGGTACAGATCCAGCTTACAATTCCACAGTGGGAGAAGATGCAGTTATTAAGTTTTAAGAATAAAAAGACTTCTTTTAAATGCACAAATTAAGTAAAGTTAAATAGACTTTCATGATTATTGAAAGTGTTTTGGACTATGATTCAGGTCATACTGAGGGCTTATGAACAGCACACACTATGTAAATTTTAAAATGAAGAAATAAGTGGATGAACCATCAAAAGTGTTAGAACTAATTTGACTCATGTTGTGGTCCAAACGAGTCCAATACAGCCACTATCTGCCTTCAGCTGACACCTACTAAGCAAAATAAGACTTACGTGCTGTCTGAGCTTTGGAACCACAGCAGGTAATTCTGATTTGGCTTCTGATATTTGATTTCCTGGCAGACTTTGAATGACTTCCAACTACATTCCTGGGACTAATCATTGGACAGACTTGCCCCTAAGTCTCATACCAAGAGGTTTAACCACCTACCCTGAAAGGTATGGAGGTTTGGAAGCAAATGAAAGGCATTCAATAATGGTTTTCTGTTGTTCCTGCAGAAACATGAAGAAATGCAGTAAACTGTGCCCTTAAAAAGACTCTCCACCATTGTCCATTTGCAGAGAAGATGCCAGTGAGGTTGGCCCTATTGTAAATGTGATTTTTAAAACTTTAGGATTTGTCCATTAATCAATTGCATACTATCTGAGAAGCTGCACACTATCTCCTCTACCAAATTGTATTATTTGCTGATGTTTTTCATTACTCCCACCAGCAACATTTTAAGTATTGCTAGCATGTCACATTTGGACATAAACCAAATATGCAAGTCCTGTGGTCAGTTTATAAAGTACAACTGGAGATTCAGATGCTCCCCTTTTCAGCCTTCCCAGGCAGCAAAAAAGTGAGATAACATTTTTATTCCTTGAACTACATTAGGCCTATTTAAAACAAAGTTAGAGAAGAGTAGGAATCACACAGAGGATACTTCTGATAGGAAATTCTTTTAAGTCTGGAATAATTTCCCACCTGACAGCATTACCTACTACCTAGCAGGCAGGATACTGGGGAAGCCCACAGGATACAGGCATCTGAGTCAGCTGTAGCACATGTGGAAAAGCAAAATTATGCAATGACTACTGGTGAATTTCTAAAGAGTTGATCTCCACAAAGATTCCTGTGCTTGGGGCCAGCTTTACTAATTAAATCCCTAAATACAAATGCACATTATGTGTACCCACCCAATCAGGCTCTGCTGAGCCAATGTCTCTGTATTCATATAGAAATATGAGGGAAATACATTGGTGTATACTTCACTATAATTAACAGCAAGGTCTTCTTGTTGAAAACTATCAGGAACACAGTGACAGCTTCAAGTAAAAATATTTTACTGCTTAAATAGCTATAATTAGAAAATGGCCAGCTGCTCAAACACTGATCTTCCTAGTGCAACAGTTAGTACCAAACTAAATAATTCCCTTGTATTAAACAACTACTGCTGAATTCTTTACATTAACAGCTAGAATCTCCAAGTGGCATTGAAGAGTTTTACTAGCTCCAACGGCACTAGTTCCATGAGAAGGACCAACAGATATTATGGGGAAAGTTTTCAATTATTTTAAAACCTGCCATATGAAATACCTTACTGCAAACAAAGAGTCAGCATACACAGTCACTTCATTTATCTCCCTGAACTAAGTGAAAGTTAATTTTGTTTTCCTAAGATCTAGTTTTAAAAGCATTTGTGGTAGCTTTCTGTTTGCTTTGCCTTGCCTTGCATTTTATTCTTCCCTGTAATTTAATTCATTATTATTGTTTGGTTGATTCATCAGACAATAGAGGATTCTTTGCCTCTCCCTGCCTTAAGTGTTCTTTTGTGTTTGTTTTTTTCTTCTTTCCTGCTTTAGCATTTACCAGAAACACAAATAAAGGAGCCTGAAGCCAAATATTAATGCATTTTAAATATTTGTCTTCTTAAGCAAAACCAAAGGGCAGATGTATTAATTCTATATATCTAGAAGTACTTCAAATGTTTAAACAGGGGATGTAAATGCTCATAGACTTAATTCAAAGAAAAGTGAAGGAAACTAAGGCTTTACCTGAGTAAGGAGAGTTACATTACACTCAAACAATAGGAAGTAAGAAAGTAGTATTGAAGGCAGAGTAATGGGCTAGAAAATATTATTGTGACATGTTGCTTTGAAATCAAGCTAAATTACATTCTAATATTTTCAGGTACTATAATTATTGCAGCAAGTTATGAGAACTGCTGCAGTGAGATCATAAAGGATTTTTTTTTTTCCTTCTGTCTATGGGAAATATCTTGTTTTCTTACTCTGAATATACACAAATTTTCAGCAACTTGAAGGCTTTTCAGCTGAAGTCCAAAACCTCAGACCTCTAGTTGCCAAACCACTTAGGAACAGAGGAAACCTAAGGATCTTTTTATTTTCACACTTTCCTTTCACTTCATTATTGCACAAGATACTGAGGATCTTAGTTATTCTAAGCAGATAATCCTTTTAAGAAGGGGATTCAGAGTGCATCCATTCTTGGTACTGGATGGTATTCTGTGACTTCAGTACTGAGGAGTTAAAGGTGATTTATTTAATTCCACTATTTGACAGAAGTAGAAAGTAACTTCTAATTTCACACAGTCAAGATGGCCAAAAAACCTGGCCATAAGCAAGTTATTGGGGTTTTTTTTCTAATTTACAAAAGTGAGATTCATGCTGTTTAAGGAATGTACTGTGTTTCTCTAATCCTAGACCTAAGTCAGAGGCATCAAGTGAAAAACATTTTCTTCTTTCAGAAAGTTCTTTTATTCATGCAATTACAATATGCTTTTGTGATGACTGTCTAGAAAAATGACGTGCATTTGCTAAGCACCTTGTACTGCTTGAAGGGTGGAGTTATTTTTGCTAGCATACATCCTGCAGTAAAGTTAGTATTATTGCCATCACACCAAAGCACCCAAACTGAAAGATTATTTCAGAAAAAATATTTATTTTAATGTAAAGTCCAGATCCTACATTCCACTCATGCCTCATGCTTACTGAAGATAATGGCACTAAGGAAATTACACTTGAAGAACAGGCCTAATTAAGTCTTTCCTGCTACCAAACTGTGGTGCATATATATGGAAATAGGATCTTCCATCCACTTATTTATATTTTCACTCAACTACTGTGTTCACTGGGTGTAGGTTTTAATTTAGAACAATTGTACAAGGTTCATTATATTACATCAGTGTTGTACAACTCTGAGGCAGTTGATTAGAGTTCCTCCATCTAAAAACCAGTAAATAAAAATTTGACAAACCTGTCTTCTTCCAGTAGACTTTGACCTGTAGCTGGTTGTCCTGATAGAAAGGAGTTCCAATTTTAAGAAAACGAGTGGTTTTTCTTCTTTGAAGTGTTGGGTAAGGATCTACCAGTCCTTTCTGCGGTTTCCCAGCAGAAGACATCTGCTCCTCTGCAATACGCAGAACAATCAGGAATTACTTAAGTACAAAACCATATAATGACTATGTTGACCATGCTGAAATTCAGAAAATAATACTATCTTAAATCCAAATTATCTTATTTCAGTATCTTACCTACAAGAAATTAATATAAAGAACAAACTGCCCATATTGGTTGAAAAGCCTATGATTTGTTGAAATTGCTTAAAAAAATAGTTTGGACAAGAAAGAAAAAGATAAATATATTTTAATATTAAAATGCTCTGGAAATTTTCCAATGAATAAGAAGGTAAGGGAGCATATTTTTATCCCCAAGAACAAGAAATGTTAACATATTGACATTTTAAACAGGTACAGTATCTAGCAGGAGCTGTGTATATTCATTCATGGATCTTATATTTGTGCAGTGTTCAAAAAGTCCAAGGGTACCACTGAGTGTAACACAGAGTGCCTCATAGGGTTATTACATCAAAGTATATAGTCCTTTGGTATGCTATGTAAGAACATTCTGGTCAGATTAAAGATCTTTCTTGCCCACTTTCCCGTTTCCAGCAGTGAATAGTGAATGCTTAGCAAAGCATTGTTAAGAGCAGAATTAACAGAGCAATTCCCTTGCTATTATGTGTCTAGCTTCCAACAAGCAATGGTCAAGCTTCGTCAAGCATTTTGTTTGGCAACAGCTCATCACCATTTAGCAGAGCTGGCAGTATTTCTAGATATTTCTAGGTATTTTTAGTTGAAAAAGGCAGCAATGCTAATTCAAACTGCATTTTCATTGCACACTTGCAAATACATCAGCTCTATTTAAGGGGGCAGTATTTGCATCAGGTTAACAGAAGTTGTATTTAATTCAATAATACACCCAGATGAAAAGTAAAGATTCTAGTAATTAGGAAGTGGTAAATTACAAACTACATAATTGAGAGAAATAAAAAAGACTCAGGTTTCAGTAATTACCATGAGTAACATGTAAACTTTAACACTGTATTAACTGAAACCCACTTCTTTTTGGGCAATTTTACTTTGCCAATCCTTTCCTTAATCTCATACAATTTGACATTTTCTTTGCTTGTTTTCAATTAAAATAAAACTAACAAACTTAAGCAAATTATTTCTCAAGGTAATGATAATGTTTACACTACCTAAAAGGAAATCAAAAAGTGTCAGTGAGTGGTGGATGTACAAAAAAAAATTTAGCTTGCTTGTGAGTAGGATCTAGGACAAAGAATTAGGAAAAACTGTCATTAAACTTTAGATAAGAAATTTGACATTAAAAGATTACTCAGATTCACCAAGACAGGATCACTGATATGCAAAAGAAAGCTTTAAGAAAACTATTTTATTTTGAGAAATCTTTATAAAAAAACATTCAAATTCCAGATAAAGAAGAGATAAAGCATTCAGGTGTTTGACTACAATTACTCACTATTATTCCTGGTGTCCTGAGTTGTGCTAAAATGGAGAGAAACCTTAGCACTTTTCAGGCGTATCTGACCCCAGCGTGTTACTGCCTGTAATTCTACATTGTAGTTGCTGTTGGGTTGGAGCCCCTCCAGGACCACGTAATTTTGAGCCTACAATAAAGAAGAATAAGCACGCAAAGTAGTTATAGTATTACTGAAACACAGGCCCTTATAAAAGCATGCCTGTTATCTTAGGCACACTCATATTTCAAAATTAGAAACAAAAACTCATGTATAAATTTCAACAGAGTAAAATTTCCTTTCTTTAAAAACCAATTTTTACTAGACTCTGAGTGTGTGTCATTTTTAAAATACTAACCATCTTGATGCTTACATAATTTTGGTGATTACTTGGCAAATACAAACACTACTGTTTAGGTCAAAACTAAAGGGGCTTTTTTACACATAACAAGTTTTTTTCTTATGCTAAAATTCTTCTAGGCAGAGAGATTTAAGTATTTTATTCCCCAATTTCTCTGTTAGCAAAGCAACTGAAAACTTCTTCTAGAGGTAGTCAGCCTGAGTTTAGGGGACAAACAGAGTTTAACTTTCTATTCATCTCTCCTGCAAAATCTTTTAGTATTTATCTACATTTTAAGGCAGAAGTCTACTTTTCTCCCTGACTCGAGTGAAAGACAAAGAAATTAAGAGATCAAAATTATCCATGGGCTTGATGATGTTAAAAGCTAAGATCACTACTTTACCAGCTGCTGAAATCACTGCAATTTACCACATATTTTATATTTATACTATATTTTGTGCCAGAAATAAGCCATATTTCTGTCTCAATTACCGATTTCTTTCTTACCCCATCCGTAATCTTCCTTCTCTTTTTTTTAGCTGGGATTACATATTTGCTATATGTCCAGCTCCAGAAGACTTTGTAGTGGTGCACGGGGATATCAGGTTCTTCTGGAAGATCCCAAGAAATCATTACATTTACACTTCCATCATTGTTTGCACTGATATTGGCAATTCTGATATTAGATGGAGCTGGAGGAGCAGATGGATCTGGAATTTGAAACAAAGATTCTAAAGTAAAGATCATCTTCAGTAAGGTAAAGATCATCTTCATTTTATACATTTACCAGCTATACATGAGCTGGAATAAACACTCTCATTACACTGAAGAAAATTCAAGCAAAAACTTCCCATAAATGATATGGCTTCTTGTAAATTTCAGAAATTCAGGCTGTAGTGAAATAAAAACTATGCATCAGCATCTAGTTTTGTCATTATTCTGTGTTGCTGATAGTTCATAAAGATTATGAAGCGTTAACAAAAGGTACCAGCCTGTCAGTTTTACTGCTGGCATTCAGTAGTTCATATACTTTGTGTGTGTAAAACGTGTTCTACAAGTGGCCTTGTATAGTCATCACAGAACTGTATGGTGGAAACACTGATTATTTTTTGGTGTTGTCAGACAATTCTCAGATCATAAAGTTTGGTTTGTAAACATTTCTTCAAAATTCTAGTATTGATATCTACCACCACAGGACATAAACACTTCCTTACAATAAATATAATTATAATGATGTTATGATGTCATAGAAGTCTATAGGGTTTGGGGTTTTTTTAGAACAACAAAAAGCAATTAGCTAACCCTGTGATGTATTTCTCTTCTGGTTTAATTTCTGGTCAGTATCAACTGAGATATTATTCTTTCAGTTGTCTCTGTGCTGACCCTAGAGTCAAGAAGGATAACTGACAGTCACAGGTTCCAATACTGAGCCTTTTCCAATACTGAATGTTAGGTCCTCCCTATGGACTTAGTATATAATATCCTGGCTCTCAGTAACATGAATCGATGGAAATTTTGCAGCTCAGTTTCTGAAAGTCCAATTTGCTATTTAGGAGCTCCTACTTTTTAATCCTACTTCTTAACTCCTACCTTTTTTTAAATGCCTGTGGTAGCCAAACATTGGTGACAAAATATATGGAAACTGCAAAAAGAAAGTTTAAGTAAACAGTGTGACTGCAAAACAAAAAAGGAAATTATATCAGGCAGAATAACTGAAATTCATAGTAGTTAAGGCATGTTATGAACCTGTAGCCAGATAAAAAGCAATCTGATCAAAGCCCCCCACAGTTTCATATAATATTTTAGCAAAATGAGCTTCCACTTATGTGCCAGAAACATAACTGGTGGTGTGCAGAGGGGACACCAGGCATTCATTTACTGCATCTTTTTATAATGGCAAATGAGCTGTTAAATAAACTTTCCAGGCATGCTAAGTTCATCAGATAATCCTATGACAAATGGTCTCACTGAAAAATTCCATCATTTAGGTCACACAAACTGACACATTCAGAATTAATAAGGACAGCATTTCCTTTTTAAAGATCAGCAGATGTGAAATAATGGCTTATTCCTGTTATTTAACAGGACACTTGGTTAAATAACAATGGATGCTCCTGTTTCCTCACACATGCCATTTTAGTTAAATAGTAATGGATGCCCCTGTTTCCTCACACATATAATTCAACCTAACTTTTGGCTATAAAATTAACAACATATACTTGAGTAAGAACTCACAAAACTTAATTTTCAAAATAATGAGAACTGTCCATTTTTTCTCACTTTTTTTTACCAGCTTGAAAGCCAGTTCTCCTTATTTTTTTTCTGGCTTTGGAGCAGCACTGTCCTTACACTTATTTCCTTACCTTTGAAGTAGCAAAGAACACCATCTTAAAGCAAACAAAGCTATTTATATTGGAGGGGGGTAAATTCAAGAGATCAATTTAGTTAAATGGCTTGTGCTGTTCTCTTAACACAACTTTTCATTTAGTATTAAAGTTTAATAAAATAAGTAGATATAAAATAAAATTTAAGGAAAATAAATATGAACAGAATCACACTTCATAAATTCAAAAATCTTTCATCTTCGACGACTTAACAATGTTAGGGATTTTATGTTATATGGCAATGTATTATGGCAATAAAACATTTATAACCTAAAGTGCAATATGATCATATTGCTGTAGGTGAATTATTCAGGTTATCTCCCAGAAGTACAATGCAACATTTATTATGTATACATAACATATTGGATAGAGTTAAAATGTTTCAGATATTCTTTTCACAAATTGGCAGATATAGGCAAAACCAATTATAATTGTAATTTAAAAAATCTAAAAGTTAAACAAAATAGCTCTTCTGGAATAAGTGTATTACATAATTAAAATAATTAAAAATATCTCAAAGTTCTACTCAGCATTTTCTCATAGAAGCAAATTACCAAATTTACACTCTTCCTTTTCTAATGTTTCTGTCCCCATAAGAACGTAAGATACTGTGCAATGTCCTTGTGTAAAGTTAGCAGTTGACCAGAACAGAGCATTTATATGTCTCAGAATAACAGCAATCTGATTTTCTTTTAAGGTAACTTCAAAAATCTCTGTTTTGCCCTGTAACATAAGCAGAAAGAAAATACTAAGGAAGAACTCTATGCATACTGATTTCTCTAGCAGCAGCATTTCACCCTACACTTTTTATAACTGCACGGTTTGTTGAAAACGTTACTTTAGCAGTAGCATTTCTTCTGTGTTCACTAGAAACACTCCAGTCAGCAGGTAAAATGCTGTTCCATATTTAAAAGAAACGCTAGTAGTGTTTCTCCTTTGCTATGGGAGAATGTAAACATTGTATTAAAAATCACTGAGTAACTACAGTTAAGGAAAGAATGTCCTCTTAAAGGGAATATACAGATGAAATAATACAGCAACAGCAGAAACATTTCCCTGAGTGCCTCCCTTCTTCAAAGTCTCTCTTTTGCAAGCCTCACAAATGTCATCCACAAAAGTGCCTTTGAACGGAAGGAAGAATGGTGGTGGTGGTAGCAGCAAAAGACAGACATAAAAGGCAAGACATTTGAAAGTGTCATGTTTTCTAGAAAAGCTTTCTTAAAGCCAGTAGACTTCACTGGAGGAAGGGGAGGGAAGGAAGCAGAGGAGAAAATATTTATTACAGTTTTGCACTTAATCAAAAAAACCCACCTTGTCTGATTGTAAAGACACAACAGTAAAATATTTCTTGGATTTGGGGTGTATGACCTGAAATATGAGGCCAAGTAGTAAGCATTTTATACCAGCTGAGGATCTGTTCCATATCAAGTATTTCAATACAACTACATAATTTACTAATCTGTTGCTATATATTTCTGTGACACTCATTACTATTACAACTGACAGAACTCTCATTTTGTAAGCCAAGCCCCCAAGAATATTAACCCTTCCTATTAACATAAGATTGAATTTTACTAGCAAAACAAACAGGTGAGAAGGAATAGCAACAAAGTAAGATACTGTGCCCTACTAGTAGCACAAACCCCCCTGATAACCTAAACCTCATTCTGAAAAATAAACAAACAAAAAGAAAACAAAAAAAACAAACCCAGACCCAAAAAGCTGTTAAGTATAAGGGCATGCTCCTCCATAACATATGGCTGCCAGTAACCAGGTAACAGATTGGTTGTTTTTTCCTGATTTTTTTAAGCCTTCACTATTGCATTATTGAATGGAGAAGTCATACTTCTCCAAGGTGCTCTATTATGCTTTTATATGTGCAGACATATAAAAGAAGTGTATAACTTGTGCTGAAATACTTCAAGGTCTAATCACTGGTACTGGATTATAAAGCTTATATACCTAAGGTGTTTGTTTACCTGATAAGGTAAACTGCCATTCTGCTGACTGTAAAGCTAAAAGCCATGCTGGTGTTAGCCTTCATATATCTGTGATCCCTTTGACTGGTTGCCTACATGTAAAATTCAGATACATGAACATTAAATTACTGGAATGGAAACTACTGCCAGTTTTTCCAAATGTTAAGATCAGAAATTTTATATGCACAAATTTATCTAAGTGTTAAATCAAATTCTTTGGTTTGCAGAAAGAGTGATGTTAGTTGCAGCTATTCCTTTGCAGTTTATACTGCAACTCAAATAAAGTAGAAGTAATTTTATATATACTAGAAACTGGCACAGACAGCTGTCCTCAAATCCAAACAAAAATCTGGTCTCAGCAACTTGACAAGTAAATCACTTCTCGCTGCTAGAAATGATAGCTTCATTAGGTCAAGGCTGAAGCCTCTGTTCCAGCACATGGAGTAAGTATTGCATTTGTCTGTTTTGTATCTGGCTTGAGTATACCCAAAGGACCTAAATTCTAGTCTTGCTGGCTACTTAGCCATCACAAGCAAAACTCTGTCTCCAGTCCCCAAAAGGGAAGATTCCTCGCTACAAATAAAAGAAAACTCTCCATCACCATTTCAAAATGCACATCTTCCCACACTCAGCTTTGTAAACATAGTGACAATTTATATTTTACAAAATTCTTTCAATCAGTAGGATCTGGAAACACTTTGCAACCTTAATAAAACAGCATGGGCAAGCTGTACACAAGAATCACATCATACACTGCTGCAATGCATCCACTTTGGCTTTAAATGTGGCAACTGTAATGAAAACAGTAAATGGTTTGGAATATGTCAGAGAACAAAATAATGACATTGGAACCAGAATTCTTTTTCTGAGCTGTAAAAGTGATAGAAAGTTTGACTCTAAACTCTTTTTATAGAACCTTTTTTCTGAATTAAAATTGCTATCTTTTAAACAGTAGACCTTCCAACTCTAAAAATCTGCTGAAACAGCTCTACAGACAAGTTTCCAACCATTAAACAATTCCAAGGCATAAGCGAGAGGACTGTCTTTGCCCAATGGAAATGGCACACATAAACCAGCTGTGCAACAGTATAAAAAAATCATTGGTCCCAAAGGAGCAACAGAAAGAATTTTATTGCCAGGAGTGGGTGTCTGTTCTGGTTTTACTAACACTCAGTAATGTATGCATGAAATCACATCCAGCATGTTACTTATGTGCTGCGAAAACAATGTTGTCTGTTTCCTTCTGCTCAACAATATATCCTGCGTATGCTAGCAACTACCTTCATGTTGAAGATAAAAACCTTTAGCAGAAGTAAAAGGATTGGCTGCTTTGGGCTCATTGTGTTCATTTTGCAGCCTCTTTTAGTCTTGGAAAATGGCACAGTACCTACCCACAGACCAGCAAGACAATATATTATATGTAAATGCCAAACGCTGATCCCTCTAATTAACAGCAGTCTCAGTTACAAAGAGTTCATTCTCATCATAAATGATAAAAAGCTAGAAAAAAGTAGCCTAAAACCTCTTACCCAAATGCAACAAATTAGAAGTTTTGTACTAATGTTGAGCAGCTAATGACCAGTAGGGTTAGGCTACTCAGTGCCTACTTAGTGGAAGAAAAGTACAGGTAGCTTTTCATTCAAGACTACTCACTTATGGGCTGTAGGAACAATCCTCTCCTGCATCCAGAGAAAATTAAGCTGCTTGGAGAGAGCCAGTCAAAATATTAAGAGAAATACATTTGTACCTTTGGGGATTAAAAGTGTTCTGCCAGGCATTTGCTAGCTTTATTTATTGCTGTCAGTGCAATTTATTACCATTAGGTTGAAGATGAAACAGAAAGCACACACAATTCAAAAATACTGAGAAATGAACTGAAAACCACTGTCAAAATAGCAGAAATTTTTGATCAATTTTAGCTGACAGTATCAATCTGAAAATCCATGTGCAAAGTTCTACTCCTAGGAAAGAACCCATGCTCCTTGGTGCAGTACTCACTTCATCTTGCAGTCACTCTGTTTCAAACAGATAGGTATAATCTAATCTGTGTTTCTTGTAATTTTGAAATTGCATTTTGTCAAAATGAAGGACCACTTTATTCCCTGTGAAGGGCCATGCCAGAAAAGCACATGGCAAACCCTTCTTCATTTACTTTATAAACCAGAAATAAACAACATAAAAAAATTTTCTCTGCTTAAGCTCTGAACATTTCTTAAATTATCTCAGCTGTGTCACTTTGATTATTTATTATTTAAATATTAATGTCACAAATGAACACATTAGGTAGTTTACAGTATAAAAGCATCAAAAGCTGCAGTAGATAAAACCTCAAAACACAACTAGACAAAGAATGGTAAGCTGAAATGCCTCATGAAATACTCCATTTTCTGGGTTTTGTCTTTTTCATGACTGAGAAATTAAGCTAATTTGGATAACATGAAGCTTTATTCAGGGAAAATTTAATGGAAATTACATACCTCAGCAGACATAACATTATTTTGAATAAAACAAAACCTTATTTTGCTGTGTCTGCTTAGAAATAATGGTTTTTGTATTTGCAAAAAATACAAAGTAGTATAAAACAGTATTGTGGTAACCAGACAAAAAAATTCCCTCTCCAAGTAATTACAGCACTGATGTTTTTGAATGTTCTTTTTAGCAGCTTATAATATTTAGTGACAGAGACTTTGTGGTGCCATACTCCTCCCTAGATTCAGATTATGTATCATATTTGTCCTCCTTTAAAATAAAAACAGAGCCAAATAATTTGCTATTCATTATAACTTAGGAGCAATTGGTAAAAGCTCAGCATCCTGTGTGAGAAACTTTCTTAGGAATTGCTGTCATGTTTCCTGATCAAAGGGTTTCTTTTTGAAGAAAACTTTGGTTAAGTCTGACAAAAATAATAATCTTCTCAAGGTCTTGGCACAACAGGCTAAATTGAAACCGTACAAGAATTAATGTGAATTTCTACCCACACTTCACATGAATGTAGCAGAGACAGTCAGCAGCCTCCCAAAGGTGATTTGCCAAAGTCCGCTTTCCTTTTCCAAACTGGAGGTTAAATGTGCCTGTAGGAGCTCAGCAGGAGCTAGTAGATGCTGGCACTCAAAAAACTAGGCACATCTGAGCAGCAGTTTCTTGCCTGTCTGCCATGCAGGGGCCACCACTTCCCACTGAGCTCCAAAGCAGTAATTAAATGTCTGTATGACACTGTAACTGTTACTACTATGAGGACCTGTTCGGGGACAAGGAGGCCAAGAGATACCAACTGACGCATCCTAGTATCATTCTCAACAGCCACCACCTAGCAGCATCTTTATCTGTGTCACCTAGTGCTTCTAAACATTTCATCTGATTAATATAGTATCTTTACAATAAAGATTTGCAATACCAAAGCTTCTAAAATAGTCAAAGGAGTTACGAGAGCAGGGTGATTTTGGACAGCTAACTGAACTCCTTGCTGTCTGTTCTCTGCCAAGGGCTGGAGTTTAGACTTGAAAATTTTTATTTTGAGGGTTATAGAAGCCTATTGAACAGTGCTGGCTACAGTTTCTGCTATTATCAAAATCCTGTTATTTTGGTTTATTAGGTAAGAACATGAAAAGGTACTACTGGCTCCTGCTGTTCTTGTTACAAAGTCCTAAAAGTGCTCCCCACATCCACCAGACAGCCATCAGCAGCATTCAAGGAGAGCAAGTGCTTCATGGGTAGCTGCAGAGACCACAGAAAAAGAGGACTCTGGTATCTAACATGTAATCATTTAAAAACCACAAGCTCCTGAAACACAAACCACTGCCAGCTGGGAGGCTATTCTGAAGAAATATCCCTATGGGCTTACCCTGCTCTTACACTGTTCAAAACCCCACTTTTGGCTGGGGTCTGATACTGGGCTGAAGAAACTTAACATGGATGTTCTTATATTCATACCAACTAAGGTATTTTGAACAATACACTCCTGTGGCTAGCACACTCAGTAGGGGATGAATTTTTTTGGAAAGCAATACAAATCCCGCCTGAAAATGTCACACTCAAGCCAAAACCCTCAGTGTTACCATGATATACCTTTATGCAACTGTAATTATAGTGGTTCCAAGCAGAATAGTTGGAAAATCTTTACAAATTCAGTAAAACAACTGACAATGATCTCACTTAAAAGAAAATTGGTGCCAGATTTAGCAAAAAAGTGCTGTATCTGCTGAAGTGCTGCTCATGAAGACAAGCTACTGCTGCTGCTGAGTCCTTGCTGTAAGCTCAACGCTGCTTGAAGGTACTGTATTTTATGAAATGGTATAGTACTTAGTATAATAAATTCTTAAAATAATGCTTATTTTATACTTGAAAAGGTTTGTGGTTACAGCAGTAATGGGATAGCTGTGCCAGCCAACTTTCCTACCACAAATGTGGTTGCAGCACCAAATAATAGTTAAGTCTAATGTATATGTATTTCATAAGTAATTAAACCTTCCACACCAGCAAAAGCACTTGCATGCCTCTATAACTCCATCTACAATAATTTTATTTTTTATTTCTAGACTGACTATGGCCAAACAGCAAGCTAAAAGCTCACACAGGAACCTATACATGGCACCTTCTTGTATTGCAAGATAACCTGTCTGCAAAAAGAGAAGGAAATGCACTCCTCAAAGTATGTGCTATACCAGTGTAAAGATTCTGTCACTACCAAAACAAAGACAAGTCTTTCTTTTAGAAACTAACTCTATTAGGAGAGTGAAGAATGCTGGATCTCATTCTTTGGCACTAAAGTCAACTAGCATGGTTTGGCTATGCCCAGATTATCAACTGCCTTTGAGAGAAGGTGACCACATCTAGACCATCTGCCTGTTGGGAAAAGTTTCCTGCCTATGCTAACTCTATGCTCTGCCTGACAGTCATCCAGGAAAGTTGCTTCACATGGGTCAAAGGCACACCAGGGACAATGCCAACAAGCTCATAGGATGAGAGATCCTTTTCTATGTCTCCCATGCCCCAAGTACCATTTCCTGACACAAAAATAATTTTCGAAGTTATTTTATTACTGAAACCTTTCCAAAACCAGAAGTGGAAACAAAAATTCCTACAATGCTTTGTGGATCATCCAGCATGCCTTTCTAATGAACAGAAACATCCTGCTTAGCAGTTACACCAATTTTATTCTTAAGCCCTTACAATTAGTAATAGCAAGAGGGAAGTCATATTAAGAGAGCCTGCAGTTCCAACAAAACAATGAGCTACAATTATTTAGATACAGGCAACAAAATATTTCAATGCTCTGCTAAACATATGGCAGCAACACATTTCCCACAACTAAAACAAAAAAGTAAGAGAAACCTCTCAGAATAACACATTGAGACACCAGGCTCCGTCATGTTTCATGGTCAGGGTCATGTTGTTTGATACCAACCATGCAGAAAATGTTTAAAAGGAGGTTTATTCGTTGAGACCCCTTACTGATAAAAGAATAATGACATCTTTAACCTTTAATTCCTTTGCCGACTTCAAACAAATCACACCCCATTTCTAAAGCCTGTAGCAAAACTACCCAAAAGCCCACCTGTTCAAAACCTTCTGCCACAAAAGCAGGCAGATCAGGTTGCACTCCACGTGTGAGTGAGCAGAAGGTGAGCACTAGGCATTGGAAAGAAAAACTAACCTTTCGAAGATCGGAAGTGCTTGCTGGGTGCCGTGAAGCCTCTTGTCCCATGCACGTTCACGGCTGCCACGCGGAACTGGTACCACCTGCTTGCTCGGATGTCCAGCAGCCGAATCCGCTCATCTGTAGTCTGGTGGGGAAAATGTCACACTTACACTCACTCTGACATTACTACTTGCACTGTCATGTCCCATGCAACACTGGTTCGTCAGACTTGCGTACACACCGGTGTCAGCAGGCTGCATGTCACCACCTCACCTGACTCTGAGCATCATTATGCATTGCAAAGGATTTACAGCTGTGAACAAAATCACATAACCACCCAATTTCACAGTGCATTGCAGGTCTCTTTTGGAGAAAACTAATCTTTAGAAAACTGGTGAAGCGTTAAATTCACAAAATTATTTTTCCAGTTGTCACAACATTCACCAGTGCATTAGGCCTCACTGTTCAGGTGCTGATGTTTCAGGGAACTCATTGACATAGGTCACAGGACTGATTTCTCCCATTCTCAATTCTCAGAACATTAGGGGTCCAGAATGGCATCACAAAATCCAGTGCTACGAGAAGCTGCCTTTTCTGGTTCACAGGAAACACGAAACCCTCAGGTAATGAATGCAAGCCTTCTTCAGATCTTTGGCACTTATGTCAAAAAGACATTCACAGCCTTAGCTCTTCCCTGCAGACTTTCTTCAGGTCATGGGAGATGACCTTTTCTCCAACAACACCCACTGAGACTGTCAGTGTCATGAGTTCAATTTCCAGCTTCTGTGGGGAGGACCTTAACCACTGAAATATGGCATAAGCATAGATGCACTGAACCCTTTCAGTAGGAGACGCTTTTCATGCTCTTATTCTGAGCTCTGCTTTTCTCTGTCTTTACCTTTAAACTTTTAAAGAGTTTAACACCAGATATGAATACAGCCTCCTAGTAACCGCTGAATCATAGCCAAGTACAGAAGGAGTAGCATTTTTGTAGAACTCATCAGAAGTCCATCCATTTCTTTCAGATTTTAGATTTGCAATCACCTCTCAATTATCCAGTTTTCAATTTATTTTTAGGATGTCATGTCTATTGCATTCTAAGTCTATATTCAAAATAACCAAATGTCCTGTATGTGTCTAAATATACTATATAATTACTACTGGTTATCATTACTGACCAAACACGTAAGCTCATTAAAAATGTAGTGGCATCAACTTATTTCTACAAGCTGTTTTCTGTAACTTCAAACCCCTGCCTTCCTTGTATAGGTTTTAATGTTATTTGCAGTGATGCCAAGTAGTACCCCAAAAATGGCACAGCATAATTTCTGCTTTGTGCTCCTTTTTCAGTCTGTGTAAGTAGCAGCTGCTGACTCAGATAGCCAGAACTTGAGGAAGTTGCTTCAGCTCTCTAGCAATGGTATTTTAGAGCATTGACAAATAAAATGCGTTGGCGTTATCTTGCACTTAATATCTTCATTTAGTGACAAGCAAAATTTAAGGAATTAACTTCATTAATTAGCTTAATAGAATTAAATAACTAGGTTTCCAATGTAAACAGTAATACTATTATTTTTAGAAAGCATAAGCACCAAACAGAATGTTTGTTCACAAGATACTCAGTATTCTCAAGGGATAACGTAGCAGGTCCTGCTGAGCTGGTTAAACCTTAAAAAAGATTATTGTAAGCAACTTGGCATAACCACTTAGGACACTATATATCCCATCTAACTAGGCTACCCAGTATCTTAATTGCCACAGTTTTTATATTAACCAATGTAAATTAGTCAAATGGTTACTTATGTCAAGTTTTCCCAAAAATGTTCAGTAAAAAAATAAATTCTCTTCTTCCTGAAGTGAAAAACAGAATTGCTTTCAATGTGTTTACTTTCTTTTTATATTCTTAACATATTCATAGATTGAGCCTTCCTCCTTAAAAAGAAAACATCAAAAAAGACATAGTGACACAATACAGTGGAAACAAACTTCTTCCAAATTATTTTTTTCAATATTAAATAAAAATTTATGTAAGATGAGAATTTACTTGAAAATTAGCTCATGCAAAGGCAATGAAAAGTAGTAAGTTTTTCTTTAAAAGTAAATATCTTAAAATTATTGAAAATTATAATTCCATTACTTCTTGGACAGATAATAAAAACTGAATATTGGATGAAGAACTGTGAGAAAATATTACAAAATTTCTTGTAAGAAGATGTAAGCAACAACTTTGCATAATTACACTACATATGGGCACTGGTACGGAGAAATTCAGATCCTCTCCAAGTGTCTTTTTGATCTTTGACTGCTTTTTCTATGCTCTCTAGCTTAAGTTACAGAGCAATGAAAAAGCCAGCATCATCTCCCCTGGACAGAGATGCCCCAGGAGTTCTCAGCCAAATGGCTGAGCTCTTCATAACCTTTGCCCGTAATTGAGGTCTCATACCCCAGCATTTTGGAATCATACAAGAAAAAGATCTCAGTTTTACAGACAAGAAACGCCCAAAGGCTGCCACACAGTCACTTTAGTCAAACTGAATATCCATCCTTGTTGCTGATATTGCAAAATAAATTCTATTTCATGCAGCCACAGTTAACAAATTTGACTGCCTGGTGGAATGTCTAAAACTACAAACACCAGGGAGATACATTAGTCTATAGAGACAGAAATTCTAATTGCTAGCACCCCTCAAGGGTGCCCAGCCTTTATGTCCCATAAGGTATACACAGCTCACGCAGCCAGTCAGGCACCCTGAAGCTTGTTCTGAACTGACATCTCCACTGGGGTCCATCACACAATCAAACACACATCTCTGTTGATGCAGAAGGGTTAGCAAAGTTCTCAGAAAGATGTCAGTTGGAGGAGGCTTCTCCTGCCACAGTGATTATCTCAGCCTCTTCTGCCCACGTGTAACAGACCCCCAGGAAAGGTAGCTGTCAGGGTTCTTATCAGTCTTGCACAGAAACACTTTTCTGTAGCACTCTCTCCTGTACATCAACTACAAGAAGGCAGAGGTTTGTATATGTTCTACTACTGTGGAGCACATACAGTGCACGCTTCCAGAAATGTGCATGAGGTCTGTTTCTGGGACGAGGAAAAGTACAGCAGTGTGCTACCTTTGCAGTTGGATCCACCAGACAGACAAGTTGGGCTTCTATATTCTAGCACATATGTATGGCAGAATAATAGTGAGGAGTAATTCAGATCTTGCTGGTTTACACTACATGATATTTTCCTGGTAGCAAGGGCAGGGGGTTGTTTGCTGAATATGAAGAATGCAGACTGAAGACCTGCAACTTAGCTGAAAGATAATAAAAAAGTCACTGGAACTTTACCAAGTTTGGAGCTCTGCACATTCCCCTGGCCTTGAAGAAGCAGTGTTTTCCTGCCAGGATCTGCTGCAGGTGACTTACTCTGAGCAAGACTCTAACATAGTGACATCTCTTTGTAGTACTACATGGAAGCTAAGAACTTCACTTTCGAGGGTTCAGTTTCATAAGCTTGACATAATTTTAAGATAGCTTTTCCCTACCTAATCTGAATTGAGAATGAACAGAAATTGTCAGAGAATTAAAACTCCTTACTTTATCTTGTGGATGGTTCTATTTATTCTCTTTTTTTTTTCCTAGCTATAATGACATTTTGCAGGTCTTTTCAAAATCAGCATTTTACTTTTCTTGTCAGCAGGGATAAGGGTGAAGCAGTTAAGATAAACGATTGGAACTCTGCCATCCAGGTGGACTGTCAGCATGCTAAAAAACAGATTGAAACTGGGAAGGAGCTAAGTGAAAATTTATGCTCTGTTGGCTGCTTCTCATTAAGAAACATTTGCTCATGAATCTTACATTTTCAGTCTGGATTTCACTGAGTGATAAAAGCATGACATCACAGGCTTTTCCAAACTGGGAGGGTCACATCTGAAAAAAACCCAACTTTACAAAGAATAAAGGTTTCAGTCTTTTTTTTTTTTTCCCATTCTTTATTTGAAAAAAATTAAAAGAGCCTTTTCACCAATTGTATTTCTTATCTTTTTGGTAAGACTCAAGCCATGCCTTGGACACCGAGTCCAACTGACCTCAAAAAGACTACATCTCTTACATGTTTCCTTCAATAGATTTGGTATCTAATCCCACATTTTTCAAGACATTTTTGACTTTCAGAGACTTTGGAATTCCCATCTGAACAGTATGTGCTTATAAGAAAGCTGGCTTTATGAAAATCAAGCCTCCAGCTAGTTCTATAGACTTGTACATATAGAGAGCAAACCCACAAAATAAACTAATTTTGAAAGCATAAGCTTCTAAGTACTTTTTCTTCAGGGGACAAGAAAACCCTTATTACTTCTTTGCTGAAATATCCACACATTTTTTATGAAGTCACTTCCAATACATATCAAAGGTATTTGACATTTCTACAGCTGAAAAACTGGAAGTGAAAATACTGAAGTTAATTTCTCCCGAGTAAATCTAGAAAACAGTTCACTGAGCAGTGAGGTAAGGCCTTAGAGATCTGGATTCTGTTTGCAGCTCTGTCATGACCTGGAAAGAAACCCTCATAAAGGGATCCCTCTGCATAAGCCTCCCCACCTCTCCTCCAACCTAAAGAGGACTTTTTTAGGTTAAGGTCTGGAAACTAGGGAACCATAGTGCTTTATGAAGAACTGACCTGTGCCACAGTTTGCCAGTTAGTAGCATCGTCCTCACTTGGATGAATTCCTTGATTCCACCTTCTCTGAACAACGTAGATTACAGGTTCAATGGAAATATTGAATTTTGATGACCACTTCACCTCCAGGTCTCCAGACTGATGTTCTATGAACTTTAATTCTTTCCGGGGTTTCAGCGGGACACCTGTATTAGGAACATGCAGACAAAACTGTTTTGAGGAATTTACAAGATGTGATTAAACCATATGTAGGTGAAGCTGTATAAAACAAAAACAAAAAAATAAAGATATTGTAGGTCAGACAGAAGGAAAAATGGAGGGAATGGATAGGCTGATGGGTATGGGATTTTCAGAAGTGCTCATAGCTGACCCATCTCTGCTAACAGTAAAACTTGGTTTTAAAAAAAAAAAAAAAAATCTTCGAAACTAATTTTTTTATTTCATTTAAAAACTAAAGGATCTGAAAGCTGTAAGCTAAAATTTATCTCAGAGAAAACAATTTCAAATGTGCTTTGATAATCTGGAGAAAGATCCTTTTGATATCAAGAAGAATCATCTACACTTGTTCAGTTTTTCACCCAATTTGAACTTAAACACATTTAATGAGAGAATTTGCACAGCATCACATAGTAATCCATTCCACTCCTTCTCTATTCCTTTACATCAGAAAGCTTTCTCACTACCTTGTTTGGTCTCCTCCACTGCATCTTAAACTTGACACTTATCCATGATGTTCACAGATCTTAGAGAAAAGATTCTGAGGAGCCTTTTATGTACCACAAGACTGTTATCATGCCTCTGAATGTTCTCCTCTTCAGTCTAATAACCACAGTGTACTCCATTTTCCTTTTAAATCAGTGTTTCTAGACCTTTGATCATTCTTACAGCTGCCTCTGTAAACTCTCCCATTGGCCCACAACCATTCTCCAGAGTCAAGCCTAAAACTTTTAGACACAGTGTCTCTAAGCTCTTACCAGTGTAGACTAGAGAAGTAAGATTATTTCACACATCTTTACATTAGTCCAATACACTATGGAAAGCTATTTGCCTTCACAGCAGCATGATCTTCTTGAATCCCATGCAGATTTACTGTATGATGCGCTACTCTCCACTCTTCCCTAAAAGATCTAGGAAAGGCATTTCCAAGGCATCTTGGAATAGATGTTATATTTAATTTATGTTGTCCAATTGTTACATTTCAGAGACGAAGATGTCTTTCTAAAAATTCACAGTGATTTCTTACTACACAGTGACATTGAAGGACAGTAATTTCTTTTGTTTCTACTGCTGGTAATCTTCAAATTTTGCATCTTTTGATTAAATCAACAAATCAAGTGTCACTTAAATGTCTCTAACAGACTTTGGGAATCCATTTATTTATGTGCACAGCATTTTCTCACAAATAAGATTTCTATGCTGACATAGAAAAATTCCTAGCCAGTTATAGCATGCATTTTAGCTACTTTGTAGTTTCAGTCAGTGTCCACGTAAGTCCAATTATATCTGCTGGTTCAGCTCAGTCTGCCACAGATGACTGAATAACAAAATTTCCTTAGGTGAACAAATCACTTGCATATTTTAAGAGGTCTTCCCCTAAATCTGACTATACAATTAGCTACAAGTACAGAAAAATTTTGTAGCCCTTGAAGAAACCTAAAATCATCCTGAGGAAAATCCAGTACTAAAATTTGGTTATCACAGCAGTTTAAAGCCTGGATACCCTTCAACAGTCTGCAGTTTTACTTTTATATAACAAACATCACAGAACACATCAGTTTGGATTTCCATATTTGAAAATCCTTCTTTAATTATGACATACAATAATCCTACAATTTGCATATTAAGGAAACTTCCATCTGCTTTGCATCAGGGGCGGTTGGATTCACTTGATTGCAAGTATCTCAGCCTCTCCAGTGTTATGTAATTGTGTGCAGATGGAATGCAGCAGCACAAACAAGAGCACAGCACAAGTGCATTTTAAAATACTTTTGTAGAAGCAGCATCATCAATTTAATATCCAGATGTGTAGATCCAATTACTCTTCAATGTGCTTTTTATTATATAAATGGTCAGCCCCTTCATAGTGCTGGAACAAATTAGTCCTCTGAAGCCTCCAGTCTGAATTCTTAACTGAAGAATTCAAATCACCGATTGCTGTACGAGTGCAAACCCAGAGCCTATAAGTAATGTTTCTAAAGGAGTCTTTCAAATAGCAGATGCACCTCTGTGCTGTGAAAAATAAATACAAACTGGTCCATCATAAGGATCTGTATCTTAAATGTCACTTACCCAGGAATTTGGGAAGTTTCCATGGATGATTTAGAAGGGGTGTGGTTAGTAGGTCGAGAGGTCCTTCTCCACCTTTACCCTAGTGAGGCTGGAATATTGTGTCCAGTTCTGGGCCCCTCAGTTGAAGAAGGATAGGGAACTGCTGGAAAGACTCCAGTGCAGAGCCACAAAGATGATGAAGGGGCTGGAACATCTTCCTTATGAGGAAAGGCTGAGGGAGATGGGTCTCTTTAGCTTAGAGAAGAGGAGACTAAGGGGTGACATCTATGCCTTTAAATATGTGAAGGGTGCATGTCAAGAGGGTGGGGTCAGACTCTTCTCAGAGAAGTCCAGTGACAAAACAAAGGGCAATGTTTGTAAGCTGAAGCATAGGAGGTTCCATGTGAATACACATAGAAATCTTTTCCTAGCGGGGGTGCCAGAGCCCTGGCACAGACTGCCCAGAGAGGTTGTGGAGTCTCTTTCTATGGAGGTATTTCAAAACCCGTCTGGACGCGCTTCTGTGTGACCTGGTCTAGGGAATCCTGCTGTGGCATTGGGGTTGGACTAGATTATCTTTCGAGGTCCCTTCCAACTCCTAACTGTGATTCTGTGATTTTGGACAGTAGAGGGTACATTCATGGCATTAGTACAATTGCAAACACATCTGTTCAAAGACTCAAAGATGCACACTTTTAAATCTGTGCACTAAATTTTAATACAAAACTATCTTCCTTTAGGCATGGAAAGTGCATTTAAACTGTGGGTGAGCATCTGCCTCCAGCTATCCTATTTTGATCATACCATCAAACGCCATAATCTTGTCTTCACAGTTTACCTCACCCAGATCTGCATTTTCATCTGCTATATGGATTGCTCCCTTAAAGTAGTTAGGCTACTTTAGACAGCATGAACCCTAAATCTTTGTTAGAAAGAGGTCCTGGGAAGTTCACACAAGTAAGTGTATCATCACATCTGAGAGACCATTAACTTCTGAACAGGAAAAAGATGATGGGTAATTTTTTCAGCTGTCAACAGCTTAGCGTAGAAATAGATAACATGTCCTTGTCCTTCCTTGGGGATGTATACATGCATGTTAGACAAAGTGAACCTGATCATGCATTTTCCAATACTCATCTCTTTCATCCTTTTTCTTCTGCATTTTTTACCTGTTTTATTTCTAAGCAGAGATATTGCCCCCATTTCTACCTCTAAAGTACCAAACCTACTTTAGGTACTTACTGTTATTTGTAACATCATTATGTCCCTATAGAAAGAAAACAAAACAAAACAAAAAAAACCTCAAATACATAGGACATGGAGAAGAAACTTCCCTAGTGAAGTCCTTCAATAGATGAGATGACATAGAAGAAGTTGATGAGGCTGATGACAGAAGAGTAAGAGAGAACATTTGATATCTCCAGTACAGGGAAATAAAAACGTGAAGAGTGATTAGTAATGCTCCCAATAGAAATTTAACACCACAGTGGTAATGAATAGCTTGAAGATTATTGCAATTGCAAGTCAATAAACAATTAGGATAACAAGTAACTGGACTTGTTATGTTAATACAACATTTGCAGTATATGACTTTGGTGGCAATGTGTTTACATTAATATTATTTTAGGATTGAGCGTTAGCACTTAGTACTTGAGGGCAAATCCTGTTTGTAAATACAGTCGATCAGATGAGTATTTTACATTTGCTGTTGTAACTAATGTCCAGATCTTGTTAACAGTAAAATTAAAAGGAACTTCTCTAGACTACTAGATTCAGTCTGAGTTCATTTTCTAACTGTGAGTGCTGTCAAAATGATTAGTACTAAAGTTATTCACTAGATCTTAGTCATATTTGCAGAGTTTGCTCTTCCTTAGTGACAGGAAGGTCATTTACCCCTGGAAGAAATGAATAGCAAGCCTACTCCATTTCTGTTTGTCCTTTGTTGCAGGAAGACAGGCTGAAGAGGCTAATTAGCCAAATTCATCAGCTGAGAAGGCAGCACAGTATTGGGCTTGCCCTTCCTCTGCAAAACATATATGCGCTTACAAGTAAGCACCTCCTGCAGTTATGTGATAAGATATCAGAGAAGGTTAGTTCTCTTCCTACATAATTAGGCTGAACAGTAGTAGACTTTCCAGTGTGGTGTTACACAATATATTCTGTCACATCCTGTATCCTCTCCAAAAGCATGTCACCTTGTTTCATTTCTTTGTTTGTTTGCCTGTTTGTTTTGGTTTTAACTTTTCCAGCCATTACATTTACTGGAATGCTTTGTAGCTGTGGTATGGAGCCTGGTCTTGTAAATCATTACATATACAACACGAATGTCAATTTATCAGTCTGGTCATTTGTCTCAAGAAGAAGAAAGGTGTTGTGTATAAAGGTGCATTAATTCCATGCAGTTTTAAAATTCTCTGATGTATCTTGGAAGCGAGAAAAATTCCCTTCTGCAGTAGAAATCTGTGTCAGAGTGCTGCCTGCCATTCAAAATACTTTGAGTACTATCTTCATCAGTTTTATGCCTACTCAATGTCTACGACTTCTAGATCAAATTTTCACCATATATGTAAGTAAGTAAGACAGTGCTTCTTGAAGCCTTATCCTGCACACTCAAGGACAGAATTCAAAAGACAAAGCGCGTTATTCCTGGCACACACACTCATCACTAGGAACATTCAAAAGGATGCATCAACATTTCAGTTAAAGCAATGAACTTATAAAATTGCCATGTTCATCACATATTTTACCATTTTTCCATGCACAGATTGAAATGAGTCTGGATTCAGTCCTAAGCCTAGAGCTTAGTTCAAAGCTCTGCTGATCAGGCTTTCCACAGAGATCTCATGTTGAAAGAAGAATAAGTGAGTAATATTAATTTTTCATCACCGAAGTAACGGAACTGGTTTTCTAACAAAATACTCCAGCTATGTAGAACAAGAAAATGCCTTTTATAAATGCTCATTCCTCTGCATTGAGTACATTTTCTATATATTTCCATGTATAAAGCTTTTTTAGATTCCAACAAATTAAAATTTAAAGTTTGTCTAAGCAAATAATTTCTAATTTCTCTAATAGTAGTCTATATGATCTTGCCAATAAATGTCAAGGAAAACCTCTCTACACAAAATCCCAGGACTCAAATCAATTAAAAAAAGTTAATAGGATTGCCTTACATTAAAAAAAAATCAGTTAACACATATATGTGGATATTGTAATCTTTCACTATATTTTCTTAGGTAATTAAGAACACCAATGCCTAATATACTGCATTGATTTGTACTTTCACCAGATTATCTCACACTTCCTACTTGGTAGTGCTACCTGAAAGGCTTATAAATGTAACTGTTATTTTTTATTTATGTCATTTATTTATCATTATTATTTATTGTTATTTGCCTGCTGCATGCTCCTTCATCTGCATCAAATTAAGTGACATTTCACCTAAATTGGAAAATTTGTTCTGCTTAAGATGATTCATAGTAGACACGTTTACATTCCACAAACTTCCAGACATAGGCTTCACATGGGGAAAACAATTCAGAAACTTGAGCACCATTTTTTCTACAATTGCCTGTCTTTTCTCTTCCCAACCATACAAGCTCCTATGAAATGAAAGTCCTGCTTTTCTAGGAGGCTTTATTTTATATATATATATTACATAATAGAATATATATAATTATAATATAACACATATTTTATATATATATCTCCAGTATGAGTACATATTAATAATCTCTACCTTTGTACAGATTTTTTGGAACTTGACATGTATGACCACATCCATTGGAACAGCATTTCTTCACTCCAGAACATTCACTATCAGCTTCACAGCTTTCAACACAGGCAGCTGCAAAACCACTGGCCTTCTCAGGTGCTGGGCAGTCCCCTTGCTTCACAGACAGGATGTACTTAAGGAATTCACAGCTAGTTAGGCATTCATAATTCTTCTTGGGGAAAAGAGGCTAAAGGGAAAATGAAAGAATTGTACAAAGTTTTCAACAGGAGAAAAAAAAAAAAAAAAAAAAAAATTGTACATTTTCCAAGACCTTCTAAAGGAAAATTCAGATTTTCAGCTTTTGCAAGACTATCCCTGAAGATTTATGTATTCAAGCCACATCTAAAAAGGCATTCCAAGTACAGAATGATGAACTCCCTCGAGTAAGACCACCATCTTTAATAGAATAAAGTTGCTTGTATCTGCCAGTTTTCCTCACATTCTCTGGCTACAAAGTTGCTCAATGACAGATTAAAAACATTCCTAAAACAAAGGGGAAGCAGTGGTCAGACAGTCCTTTTTTTTTGGCTACCCCACATTCCTCCCTTTGTACTTCATAGCACTTTACCCACAGTATCTGATGTAATGCCACTCTAGATAAATAAGTGAAAAAGTGTTTCATTATACTCTTTGAACTGAGTTGGCTAACAGAAAATTTTGCAGCATCTGTATATTCTTGCCAGCATACTAGCATAATTATATAATTCTTCATGGAACTGGAACTAAATTTCTGATAAAATGATCAAAACCACAGATTAAAACAAGCCTTAAGTATATTGATTAAGGATCAAAGTAAACGCTACTTATTTAAGAAATCACAAAAGATGTTGCTTCTACACATAGACATCTTATAGCATGTGTTCTTCTGTGATGTTTACATGGTTCACTTAAAACTATTACAAATATAATCTATCAGCCTAGGGAGAACACTGCCTGTGACATGGGGATTCCATTTCCTCTTTTTACCTTGTGCTGTATTTAGCTTGGTGCAAGACCAGCTAAAGTGATTCCCCCAAAGTGATCAGTGGAACTGGGGTAGATGGACAATCCAGGTAGCTGGGGTTATTATAGCCTGCCTTTCCATCTCAGAGCAACCAAAAACTTTCCAGTCTGACAGATCTGACTCACAGATTCCTAAGCCTACATAGGAATGACAACCCACTCTCCAACCAACTACTCATGTAGCCTCTGCAACTTCCTTTATTTACTTTATTACTTGATTTTCACCCTTCTCATATTTCTGGCAAAATGGGAAAGACATCACTATTATGGAGGCCCAGATGTTTCACAGACTATGTGTCAGTTTATTCTCCAAAGTCAGTGTTGTCCTAGAATATGCCACTATGTTTTCTCTCCCATCTTGTCCTACAGAACAGTCTCAAATTTTTTAATCAGGCTTTTAGGGATGCATTTGGGTGCCATGGCTTAACCAGCCTAGAGGTTGACAAAATGAGCAGTCCTTGTATCTCCTATTGACCTCAAGTGGTCCCTGGACACACACTCCTACATACTTTTCCACCCACTGGAATGCATCTGATCACATCATTAGCCAGTTAAGAAGCTAAACCAGCAGGAAACTGAATTTATGCCAAAAAAAGACTCAGGTTAACTGTCTCCTTTTCCTCTTCACACATAAGGTTCCTTTAACACATGTAGCAGATAAGAAGTAACACACCAAGCAAGGACCTTGAGAAACACAAAGTTAAATTGTTGCTTTCAGACTTTGTTCAGAATACAAAATGATTTAAAACACTCTCAAAGGAAACCAGTCTTGTTTAATTCAATCAAACAATGTCTATGAAGCACACATGAGTCTCAGAGAAAGGAAAAGGGTCCCATGCTTTTGTGTGAAGCTAATTTCAAATCCTAAAACATCACAAATTTGCAGCTACTTAATTAAAAACTTTATAGCTCCCTGAGGCATAATATGTCCCCAAGGCTTCTCCTCCTCACCCTATTTCACAGCTCATTTTTCAGTTAGCTGCTAAATGTGCTGCTCTTCATTACAGGCCTTTGAAGTTCTAAATTTAGCTTCAACCACAAAACACTAATCAAAGAGGGATGCTCACTGTTTTCAACTACAATAGAACAGTGTTTTACAAATGTTTCCCTTTTAAACCAATTTTATACATTTTTTTTACCCCTATCTGGAAACATACAGTCTGAGTGAGAAGTGATATATGAGAATGACCTAAATTAGATCCACTAAAATTGCTTTACCACACTACCCCAGTGTTTTGCATACGAGGAAGCAGCAATTAATCTGGGTTAAAGAACTTTTACAAGGATTGGTCTTCATGAGAAATTTTTACTTTTCTTCTAATATAAATACATAGATCAGTAATCCAGTAATCCCTATGTACACATAGGTGGATCTGATTTTTAGGTGAAATTACAGCTTTTCCTAATCATCTCTGTATTGCCTAGAATCATTTAAAGATAAAATACACTTTTTTACCAGAAAAAAGTGTCCACAGTGACAATGGAGGAGCACAGTGATGAAGGACTTAAATCAGTATGTGTGATTAATATATCAGTTAAGGTTACTTCTATGTTTTATAGGAAAAGCTGAAAATCTTTACATTGATTTAGTCATGATAAAGTAATTTTCTATTGAGATTGTATATCCATTTTGTACTAAAAAACATTTAACTGTAACAGCTGAATTCCACAAACTCAGCAAAGTCATGTTTCAAATCCAATAAAACCGTCTTGGTTTTTGTACTAATTTAACTGATTTAGGTTTGCTTATTCACAAGGTTATTAAACATGACACAGAAATAGTTTTCCAAAGACTTGTTCCTGAATAATTATGTATTTTGATAGTAGTCTTCTGATTTAGGAGCCCACAATCCAGTTATCCCTGGAGAGATACTGTTTTAGAAATCAGATTGACTTTCACATACAGGAAAGTCATCTTCTCTAGCTACTTTACACAAGGATTTTTCACACAAAGAATTTTTGTCTTTTAAACAAAGATATTCTTTCCTACATGTGTCTAGAAAAGATAGAAAGGCATGTGGTAGAAATAGTATCCTACAGGAGGGATTTAACAGCACCTTCTGAGAGAAGCTATGTAAGTTTGGCTGGATCAGGTCTTTAAACTCCCAAGCTGAGATAAATTATTTGGTCAGGCAAAAAACCAACAACTTTGTTTAAACTCAAACTTAGTGTGGCTAAACTCTTGTATGTGAATCCATTCAAATGAAATTGAATGCTATTAAAAAAATCCCATATTTGTTAGCTGTCTCTTTGTAGCTAATAATTTCAATGAGACAGCTAGAACAAAGTGAGAAAGGGCACCCTTGGACTGACGTACCTCACAGAAGCTTTGGCAATGGTTTTTCTTCAGGTCCCAGGACTCTTTGCAGGGCTCCAGGCACTAGGAAGAATCAGGAAGCAAAGAAGTGTCAGGAAGAGAAATAAATAAACAAGCACAAATGACCCCATTTCTTTTCCAGTTGTTTGTTTCACCCATAGGAAGTTAATAACAAGCTTTAAAAATCCAGTTCTCCTGAGGATAAGATTGTGTCATTGAATCATGGTGTCAGAGCAAGGTCATGCCAAACCATGATTAGATTACAAGAAATATTTTCAGTATTTCTTACTGTACAAGGCAATTGCCTCACTTGCTTATATGCCATCCTATTTTCTGCCTTACTGAATCTAGGTCCTAATACCATTTAACACCATGCACTGGATCACAGAGACAATGTTCAAAACACTACTCTGAACTACAGAACATTAAATCTTCTCTTTGCTGACCAGCCTAATGACAGTCACATTGCCTTCCCAAGCGAGAAACTGTTTCGGCAAGCTATGGAGTAAAGTCAGCAGCAGTTTAACCACTATTCCTGTACAAATAGGCAATGTTCACTGGTCTGTTAGCAAAACTGTTTTATTCCAAGTACCATGTTATCATTTCTTCACCTCCAACCTCTACTGCAGTGGTTCTACAGAACTGAGATTCAAACTCTGCAAACCAGAGTCAAGCCTCACAGCATAAAGAAGAATCACACTATTAAGAGCATTTACTACAGCTGAAACATGACTTTAGACTCACATCCAAAAACCTTTCCTTTTCCTTTGTTAGACATATGATCTTGGAACATACTGGCATTTTGGGGAGCTAACACCACCTACTCCTTCTGGTAACAGTAGAAGGATATTTATTGCACTGATAAGAAAGGCTTTTGACATGCAATTTAGTATTTATATAATTTGTTTCTCTTATATATATATCACATAAGATTGGATCCATAAATATATATGCTATTCAAAACCAAGCATGAATACTTAAAGGCTGTATCTCAGCTGTCCACTGTATCATTAATGCATTTTTTAAAAATAGTGTTTTAAAAGTTAAGCTTTCTCTTTTTACTAGTAAGAAAGCCTGAAAAAATATAATAAAACGATTAATCACAGAGGTTATATATTTCAAGAATGAAAAATACCACTCAAACATTTTTTATTTTTTGGTATTTTTGACTCAATTTCTAGCTCTTCAAAATTCACAGTGTGCTGTATACAGAATAATTAGAATGATACATTATAAAGTATCAGTGAAGTTAGTGAGTTTAATTAATTCCAGAGTGTTGTTCCTCCCGTGGTGTAATTATCGCACATTTAAGTTCAATCCACTGTCATGCCAATTTTATAATTCTCTTAACTGTCTGATTATATTTAGCCTCAAATCAGAGGTACAAATAATGTAAAGACAAAACAGGCAACATTTTGACCACACTGAGACAGTGATTTCCAGGCTGTCAGGGTTTCCTTATCCAGTTTCATGCTGACTACAGCACCTTCCTTGCAGGCTCTAGAGCAAAACATTTGCTACTCCTGGAAGAAAACACCGAGATGCCGTATGCATCAAAAGGTTTATTCAAGGCATTTGTACCAGGATGTTTTTACCTGCAATACAAGCAGGCTCCAGTACTTGATGCCTTGTCTGCCTGCCACTGTCTCAATCACTCAGGACAGCCCAGGCTTCTTTCAGTTGAGGCCCAGTATCTCCTACCATCAGGGAATCTCATCACATACACTTCAAAGGAAAGATGGACAAAACGAACCAGGGCTGAGCAGTATCCTGCAATTTGACTGCTCTCATAACACTCCAAGGAAAACACGATATCGCAAGCCATAATGCCTCCATCATAAGCTCTACAGGGTCTCATCAGATTACATGCTTTTACCTGTACATAAACAAAAACAAACAAACAGAATCTTTCTACTGCTGCTGTATGAGGAGTCCTTAGAGCATTGGGCTTAGCCTAGCACCATGGGCTGCTGGCAGAAGCAGATTGTCTACCATTAGTGGAGCTGCACCATTCTGTAGGTTGGAAAAAAAAGCCACAAGACAGAAATGTTGCCAATTATTTTGCACTAGAAAAGCTTGAGACTGTCATTCTAAAAAGGCAGTTATTCAGCTAACAATAACAAAGATGAGAGCACCTCACAAACACTGAAGTTTGTGCATTTATCCTTTTAGCTACTCTGTCATGAGGTTTTCCTAAAGTGGGAGTCTGGAAAGGCTGGAAGCTTGGATGTAGATTGACATTTTAGCTCCCAAAATTCAGTTATATTTAATGTTGACTGGGAGGGGTTTAAAAATCTTTAAAACTTTAAAGTCCAATATGAACAACTGTGAAATTCTTTTACGTAAAATAACAATTTCATGTGGCTGCCTGGAGTTACTCCTCTGTTCATATTAGAAGAGATTCTCATGAGAATTACACTAGTAGTATATTTCCCTTGTAACTGAAAAATACAAATGGGTTAAATGACAGAGAAAGGGTTTCTCTCTGTGTTGCCTGTTTTCTCTCCTGTAGGTCAGTAAGCATCATGATTTGGTGAAAAGAAGTGATTCTGTATTTGAGGATCAAGTCTTAATTAAATTAGTTACAGTTGGGGCTATTCTGTGACATTATCATGTACACTGGGAACCCAGCTGATACTGTCTGAAACTACTGCTAATTATAGAGCTGGTTTTGAATGAAAGCCAGGCCTTAGATTTTAAATGGTCACTAAAGAATGTGCTACTTGGTTAGAGTGATCTGGGTCTTTAAAATCCCCTTAAGGAGCACTTCTTTGTTTTTCTTGAAATGTATTTTTTGTTACTCTATATTGATGACACCCTGGCATGTACTGTGATGAAGCAGATAACAAGAAATAGGTCACTAATGTGGAATTTGCCATCTTCTGCAAGCACTGATTTATTCTAATTGATAAAAGTATATACATACAAAGAAAAAAAATTCTTAATTTGGAATCAACAGACAGTGCATATGTTTTAAAACAGATGACTGCTTTGTGTTTTTCAGAAGTCACCTGCTCAGAAAAATGTTAACAGTGAAATACCTGGGGCTGGCACTGAAACTAAGGGAATGGTGTCTGTAGTAGGGACGTAGTTACTGTTACTTTAACTGAGTCCTCCTCAATTGTAAGGTAAAAAAGTGCAGCACAAACATCCAGGGTCCAACAAGAGCAAGCAGGGAGAGAAAGAGATAGGGAACAGCCACCACATGGTAACCATCACATTGTATTATGTCACATCACACAAGAGAGTATCCACAGAGGCTGGGACTAATCTGAGGCTAACGCCCTAGCATACTTCTCTAGTTACTTCACACATGACCTCATTCAAAGCAATTTGGCATCAAAGTAATAAGGGTTAAGTTAGGAGAGTACAGCATTTTGTGTTGAGTTCTACCATCATGAAGTTAAGAGGGAATATAAGCCATGCAGCAGTGGTCTTAATCAACAGGAATGAAAAATGTATTTCCTGGCAGAAATTGCATATCCCTTCTGAAAAGGCTATCAAAAGCTGTATAACAGAGACCCAAAACATATCAATACATATGCAACTGAAATTTTTTTCAATAATTCTTACCTAAGATGTTGTGTACAGTCTGCAAGCAAAATATGGAACTTCTGGCACATCATTTCCTTTAGAGAATTTTCCAGGAATTGGATTCTTTCTATTTTTCTCACTGTTCTGACATTTTCAGAAAAATGTGATAAATCCCATACTCCAAATACATGTTAAATACAAACCTACAAGTGAGACCTTCCCCATCTGACACCTTGTCAAGGGTTAGAGCTGGTCTGGCCACTAACACAGTGACAGATTACCCCCTCTCCTCCCACCCTCCTGCCATGTGAAGGGAAAAGGAAAGAGAGGGACACACACTTGTGGATCGGAAAAACTAAACTAAAACCTAAAACTACTTTAATGAAAATAATAACAATAAAATGGAATATATAGAAATATATACAAAACCAATACTGAATCCACCCCCCTCAATGGCAACTACATCACCATCACCACTGATGCTGCTGCAGAAGGACTCAGCAGCAGACAGGAACCAGACCCAGTGGCTGGATTCTGGAACTACATTTAGGAACTTATGGATCAGGACTGAAGGCAGAACAGACAGAACCCTTGGATGCCAGCCACTGAAGAAGAGCAAAAGCAATAGAGCCTGACTCTCATGATCCCTCAGCTTTATTCTGAACATGCACATATGGAACAGAATATCTAGTTGGTCAGTTTAGTGTCACCTGTCCTGTCTGCTCCTCCCCACAGCCTTTTACTCTGCACTGCCNCCATCACCACTGATGCTGCTGCAGAAGGACTCAGCAGCAGACAGGAACCAGACCCAGTGGCTGGATTCTGGAACTACATTTAGGAACTTATGGATCAGGACTGAAGGCAGAACAGACAGAACCCTTGGATGCCAGCCACTGAAGAAGAGCAAAAGCAATAGAGCCTGACTCTCATGATCCCTCAGCTTTATTCTGAACATGCACATATGGAACAGAATATCTAGTTGGTCAGTTTAGTGTCACCTGTCCTGTCTGCTCCTCCCCACAGCCTTTTACTCTGCACTGCCCAATGTAGTACACAAGATTCAGCAGTGACCTTGGTCTGTATACCAGTCCTTGGTAGTAACTCTAATATTTCAGTCTGTCACTGCTAGAAGCAGGCAGTGTCTGCAAAAACATGCTGTTAATTTCAGAAAGCGCAGTTACTTATAAGAGCTTTAGCAGAAAAGTAAAATCACTGAACAGAATTAGTTCTGTTCTAACCCAAACCAGGACACACCTTAAACTGAAGTCTTGAAAGATATGAACAACCCTTATTCACCCCAAAATGGCATTAATACTAAAATACTTATTGTAAAATTACATTTCAAAGCCAGTATTAAACTATTTTATTTCTGGTTTCACATCAAAGCATCGTGCTCTCAATAAATGTATACTGTTTCTGCAGTGGGACTATCAGTGTCTTATAACACAAAAACCTTCACTTCACCATCTTCCAATTATATATTCTGAAAGACATAGAAAAAACCACACATTTATACAAAATAATATTCAAATAAGTAAGAGGACAGCACATTGACATGGTTCTTTGAAGTCCTGTTTTGCTAGCTGAGCAGACAGGTGGACATTTCAGCTCTGTTTACTCTGCATCTTCCAAGGCTTAGACACATAGTTACTGAAGCAAAGTATACAGTTTCAGATGGCAACTGTCTTGTATCTGTTACCCACACTTTGGAGAGTGGTCTCATCATTTCAGTGGTTGTTTCAGAGAAGAATGGAAAAATTCTGGGAAACTTTACTGGCTACAAAGTTGAGCAGCATAGTTTTAACTCCTATAGCAAATAGCTGCATTCAGTGAGTATTTATTTTACTGGGGTGTGGAGGGACTAATGCACACACATGGACAGGTATTACTGCTTTCCACAGTTATGCAAACTGGATAATATCAAATTAGGACTTACAGAAAAGGAAATTTTTAAAAGTGCAATCACTGGAGATCAAACAAAAAACATGAGCTTAAAAAAATAATTTCTTTTTCTCTATTGTCCTGTTCATTTCAGCAGGCAACATCAGAGATAGCAACAGTGCAATTTTAAATGTTAGCAATTTGATTTATTGAATGCCTAAATACCCTATGAAAACAAAGAAAGCATTTTGACTTAGGAACAGTATCAATATTTCGTGGAATAGAGATAGGGAAAGGGCTAGTCACAGCATATCATTTAAGTCTCTACAGCTCTTTGCATACACAGAGCAGCATTACAGGCTTTGTTCCTAAAATGGAGGCTGTTTTAAAAATTTAGATTAAAAATCTGTTCTGATTGCACTGATCTCTGAAAATCCAACATTTCAAAATCTCTATATGCAGCACACCCTGCATTAGAGCACCAGAAAGATCAAGACCCTTGCCAAGAACTTCAGGTTAAATTTTCTGAAAGTCCATGTAGCTTTTGATGTAAATTCCCAGAATAGAAATTGTAAGCTACCAGAAAAGTTGCACATGTACTGAAGATGAGAATCACTGAAGATGTTGAAAATTAACTGTTTTGACATGAAATATTAGAAAGTAAATTACTATTAAAAAAGAGAGGTTGTATCAATTACACTGTAGCAGAAACACAATCCTAATCCTTTTATAGTGAAAACAAATTTCAACACTGCAGCTTTATATCTATCTGAATGGCTTAGTTGTCTGGCTTGTCAAACTTTGCCAGCAGAAGTGTTTGTTTGAAAGGACAATACTAGGACACTTTTCATGTTTCCATTCTTCGTTACCAAATCAAAATCATGGCCATTGAAGTCAACAGAAAATTGGCTCCCAAGCATTTGTTCATTCCTGACCAGTTCTTCGCAAAGTTTGTTTACAGGTTTTGTACCAGCAGATGAAGCTGGTACACATACTTTCTTCCCTTTTCCTGCCTCATAGAATGGAGATTAGCAGTCACCAAAAGAAGAACTTTGAGTTCTTTTTTTTGCCTGGTTTTGAAACATGGAATTGAACTTCTATCCCCTACATTCAAGATGAATCACCTAAAAATAAAAGTATTTCATGGAGCTTCATCCTGTTGAAGCTGTTTTGTCCTGTATAAGCAGCGACTTTTCTCTAGAGGAGAGCCTTAAATGTGAACATCTCACCTTGAAGGGACATGCCTTAGCAGCACTCAGATCATCCTGAAGTTGTTTTGAAATGCTTATAATAGGTACAAATATTTTTACTATATCTCAGTGCAGCAGCTATTCCACCACCACTTTTTTGCTACAAATATAATATTCTTTTTCAGTCTCCTTTTTTCACTTTTTTTTTCCTCTACCAACCTACTCTAGCCTTAAAATTTGTGGTTCCAGTTATCCCTGTTCAAATGGTTGACTCAAAGATCATTTTCCTACTCTACGGCCTTGCTTTTATGTGCTCAATCAAGTGCCAGTTACTTTTTTTGTAAGCCTTTTCCTAGCCCTCACTCAAAGTTTCCAACTTTTGAGGTTTCACCTATCAAGGTATAAGGCATAGCACTAGCAAAATGCTACGAAGCAGCAATTCAAGACTGCAGCACTACTGGGTACACAAGATATACACTGTGGCAAAGTGTATAAATTATTTTAAATCAAATGAAGAGTCTAAAAAGGTTAAGAAGCTCTTCTCTAGTAGACCTTCTTCTGATAGTGATAATACCTTGAATTGCTTAGTGCCTAAAAACAATAGCAATGTTTCCTGCTGGCAAGATGGGTCTGAAAAATGTAACAGATACCAGAACTGCAGATGGGCTTTAACAGTTTGTTTCCAGCAGCAGCAACAGTGATCAGCTGACAGATAACATTATGGCTTGACTTGATGATCTTAAAGGTCTTTTCCAACCTAAATGATTCTATGATTCTCTGAAAAGTCTACCTTATGTTCTCAAATATCTCTCTCAGAAACTGTATTTTCATTTCCTAATAGTTGACTATTTGCTTTAGTGATTACATAATACTTTTAAAATAAAAGTGAGTATAAATATTTTGACATTTTATATATGCACAGTTTTCATTCAGAAAGCATTATTCTTTTAATCTCAGAAAGACAAGGGAAAGCCTCTTCAAGCTGGCACTTCCCCCTTCCAATCTGTTACAAGGCAGATTCAGATAACCACACACAGTCTAATTATAAACACCATCTTGCTATGCAACTTAAAGTGTCTGTCAGAGCAGTGCTGCTCTCTCCAAAGTCAAGTTTTTTGTTGCTGTTTTGTAAATGAGTTAAACTAGTAAACTTTTCTGATAGCAGATGACTTTCCTTATACACCACCCTGCAAATTCACACATACATTTCTGAATGAAAGAGCGGCAACTAAATGCTCTTTCTGCTTGTACCCACCACAGCACCATGGTTTCAGAGACCACCTAACAATCAGAGATGATGAAAAAAGGGGGGGCATCTTTGTCTAAACTGTTACTTTGTTTCTTTTCCCTGGCTTTCTATTTCCCTCCCAGCACTACCACCACCATCAGAAACGACATATTCCGCATTACTAAACAGCAAGAGCCATAGGGCTTTTCACTTCTAATTTCACGCTATAATAAAATGCAGTGGTTGTTTCACTGGGGGACCTGAAAAGCCTTCCTTTGTGAGGCTTGTCTGACAGTCAGGTTAAGTATCACTCTCTGGCAGCAGGCATCTGCGCATGTCTCTTCATGTGGTTATGGCAAAGGAGGAGTAAAGAACAGAAACTGAAAAGGAGGTTATCCTGAAAAAAATATTTGTCCCCTATTCTGAAGGAAGTAATCCACATTCTATTGCTTGGTCTGAATATTTTTAAGTATATGTATTGTTCACCTCATTAATTGACCAATCAGTCTAATAATAGTAAGTCTAGAAATTTTTCAGTGCCCTCAAAGTTACAGTTGTTGCTTTAATGGAAAATCTATTGATCTAAAGTAGACTGATAATACAAATCTGTGTAGGTGAGAAGGAAAAAAAATAGAACTAAAGAAAACAAATTTGTATTTTTATTAATTTTAGAGTAAAAAAATGTCACAAAAAAGTGAAGATTATCAGTTTTAACAAATTAGAAATAGTGTTTCAAAAGAGTATCAGGATCATACTTAAGAGAAGTATTGCTTCATTCTGTAAAAAAACAGAAGTTAAAATACCATTAACAACAAGTACAACAGGAACAAAGACAAACTGTAACTGGAAACTGTGAAGGGTTCTACACTTATCTTAGCATTTTCCAAATATGTTCCCACTACACAAAGAATGTTTTTCTGTTCTATGTTTAGAAAGCCCTATTGTAGCCATTGAATCTTTTGTAATAAGATAATGTGATTCCTTTTCACAATAATCTCTTCATGTATCTTAACACAGTCTGCTGAAACACCAAAATAAGTGAAATTCTACCATGTCTACATGACAACTCATAAAATAAACACTGCTAGGTAATACTTTAAAAATTAGGTAGTTTCAAATACTATATTATTTATATCATAAGATTTTTCTCAAAAAGTGTCTGAATACCTCAGAAAATTCAAAGTAATCTAAAATATCTATCTTGTATCAAATTAATTCTTTCAAAGCTTATTAAATAAATGCCTTCCCTCTTATTATTTTTCAAAGCACGCTACACGAGCAAAAAAGACTACACTTACATGATAGATTTCCTGATAAGTATCTCCAATTGTTATATTTTCTAAGTTATGGTTACATCATTGGTATAAACAAATCTAAATCCATAATTCCACCAAAAAAAGGCAGCCTTAAACTGGGAGTACCACTCCTTTGAATGCAAACGTGCTGAAACAGGCACCCTAGAGGAAAAACTGACCAGTTTTTAGCCAAGTAAATTTCCCCATTCAACTCGCTCAGTAGCCTCATAAAACCTAGCTGCCTGGGTTTGAGGATGTGCGCAAAAGGGAAGGAGAGAGTAGTCTGTAAACACCTCTTTAATTGAGAGCCTGCACTTATAACAGCTTAGCCAGTCATAAAACCACAGTCTAAAAAACAACTAACATCTCATTTCCCCTCCAAGGCTGAGGAAGAAAGGTTAACCTTATGGTGTTAAGAGGTAAGCAGGACAAACCAGCAACTGAGTTAATAAATAAATAGTTCTGATTAAACTAGCACAAATCTTAATAAACCATTAAACTTCAGTCTTGTGCTGGAAGATTCAAGCTGGGTAGGTTTTCACTGGCAACAGTCTGGGCTAAACCACTGGCCATTTCTACTTCCAGGACAAAAGGGAAGGTGATTTGGCTGTCCAGACTGTCAGACTGCACCCCAGGAACACAATCTGCTTTCAGTGTTCATGAATCTAGCAGTTCATCTCCAACAGGCATCACTGCATTACTTCACTGTATACACTTCGATTGTTAATTGGGCAAGCAAAATTCTTCTTAAGTATGAAATCTAGCCAGCAGATACTAATCTTAAAAGAATTCTAGGACTGTGGCTGAATATGTATTTTGATTATTTATCCACCTATTTCTAACATTATTAAAACCTGCTGATCCTTCCAGTCACAGACTGAAATACATAAAGGGAAAGACCGATAGTAATATACTTACAGTCATCTTAAAGTGACCTATTGTAGTGCACATATGTTAAGATGATGAAATGATCTTTAACAGTTGGACTTAATGATCTTAAGGGTCCTTTCCAACCTAAATGATTCTATGATTCTATAAAATAGAACATAACTGTGATAAAGATGCTGTTGTAGCATAGCAAAAAATGTAAAGTGGAAATCTGGGATATGTAATGCTTCATCTCGTTTTCTGCCATTCATCTTATGGGACTCTTGAGCAACCTCTCAGAGGAATCGGAGAGTAAGATTATGGAGGCATGTTGGCATTAAGTCCCCAGAGAACAACTGTCTGAAAAGCAGCTCTTTGCATAGCACTCTGTATGCTGACAGATGAAATGGATAGCTTGCCTTTTTATGCAAATATATGCAAGGAAATGCACACTAGTTAATGAAGTATAGCCAATGGGTCACAACCAGAAGTCATAATTCTAGATTAAATCAGCACAGATTGCAAATGCTCACCAATGTCAGGAACTGACTCCCTGTAATTGCTCATAGGCATCCTAAATCTCATGGTAATGCATGTCTAGATAAGACTACCAGAATGCTTGATTTTGTATAGAGAGCATTTGCCTGTAAGCTACTCTGTAGTTACTGTCATTGTAAACTGCAAAAGTTGACAGTACTGAAAAATCTTCACAAAGGGTTTTGGAGTTGCAGCACCTCTAACTGGATGTCATTTTTTACCACTCATCTCAGTACAAACAGGGTTAGGATAGGCAGCAGTGGTAATATAGCAGGTTGGAGGACTCTGTGAAAAAGGAAGAAAGAAAACAATGGCAGTGGATGAGGGAAATGGAAAAGGAAGATACGGGGGAAAAGTAGGCCTGCAAAGCTTTCCATGTTAAGTCACCTGTAAGGACCACAGTACATTCTTGAATGTATATTAATGGGTAACCAAATACTGCAGCTTTTCATTCAGTCAGGAAACTTTTGAGTTTTCTGTTTTCTATCTAGCTACCTCTTTTAATGAAAGATTTTAGGGTTTTTCCCTTAAGAGTTCAACTCTCCTTTCAAAGCCAAACATCAGAAAGTACATAAGACAGTTGCCCATTCACAGGTTCCTTCGTAAAACATAAAGCACAGTGTAGCAACTATACTCCAGCAGTCACATCTGAAAGGCAAACACCTTTTTCTTAGATATGTGACACACCTGCCAGCCACATGTTAATGCTCCCAGGACTCTACAGAAGCAAAAATGGAACTAGGTGCTCATGTGTAAATGATCAACACAGCCCTTCTGTGTGATTCAGCCTCAGACATCTAAGTTGCATATTTGTATGTGAGACAAGGAACCAACTTCTCACTAGCTAATGGAGATCTAATCAATACAGTCAATGGCATGTCGATTGAATACATGTGTCTCCTATAGGGAGTAGCTTTCTAGAGGTTTCTGACTGTACTAACTTGATACTTATTGACAATAGGGGAAGCCTAGATACCTTCATCTCATATAAATTGTATAGAATCAAAAATTCAGGTCTCCGAATGTCAAGTTAAGCTCCACTACTGGTCAAAGTATTGTTGATTGATTAGCATGGTGGGATTATCATATTGTGCAACCATTTCTTACCCAATAAATGAAATATTCCAGAACATTCCTGGAAGTACAATACTTCTGTAACAAGTTTTTCAGGCAAACACTTATAATCCTGTGTCTGCATTCTATTTCTTAAAAATAAGGACACTCAGTCACAAAGTAGATAAATAGTCTTACAGAGACTTCCGAACCAGACACAAGATATGATCTAGTTTGTTTCACCACCAGTCATATTTTTTACATAATTTTATTCATTTTTAGTCTCTCAACCCAATTTAAATGTATATAATTTTTAATTACTATGACATTTCAAATATGTTTTGATCTATGTATGAAACCACCAAGGCACTATTTTTTGCTTTTTCAAACTAATTGTCTCAGTCATTTTATATTTTCCACAGTATTTCTTTGGGCAAGTAGTTACAGATTAATATGTAGCCACCTTAGGGTAACCATCCTATGTTTGTCTGAACAAACACATCAGTTGATGCTGTACAATAAAACCCTAATTCTTTTCTCTACCCTCTACAAGACAGTCAGATAAATTTTTATACCACCACATAAAACTGCCACTGCCCAGTGGCAAAACTGCCAGGACACCGAAACCGTTTACAGAATTACCTGCAACATAAAATAGAGTCACTATTATAAATGCCAATTGTTACAAATCAAATAACAAAAACTACCTTTCTTCAGGAACAGTGCAAAAAATTTTTATAGTGTCTTTTTAATAGACAACAGAATGAAGAATATTTTAGGATTCGACTACTAAAAATTCATAATAATGTCTGACTGTGGAGAAACACAACACCTAGATCCTGCATTTTACAATTGCCCAATGGAATGGCCATAAAAGTTTGCATGCATCCAATAAATGCATTCTTCAAGTATCCTAAAATTTGCTTACACGTTCATATAGAAACTACCTGTTTTATGGTTTAATCTCTGACTCAGTATCATTGGGACAATTTTGTGCTTGAATTAACATATGCAACGTTCATTAAAATCAAAAGAAGCCACCCATGCAACTATGGAGACAGAGTCTGGCCTGAAGTATCTTAAGAACAATTTTGCACTAACTCTGGAACATTTTGGCCAAGGCATTTATTTACACAAACAAGACTAAGACTCGTAATATGTACAAAATCATTCTAATTTAGGTATAGTTACAGTATCATATAATGCACTTTTAAATACACAGCTTATCTCATTAAAGTTGAAATATTCTGTGCCTGTAAAAGCCCTTTTAAGACCTTATAATTAATTGTATCCTTTTAAGTATTTTTAAATATTTTGATAGAGGAGTATCAAAAAGCTCTTCAATCTATACTGCCATATGAGCTGCTTATATAGTTTTATATTTTTCTCCTCTCCTGGATGTGACAAAAGCATGAAAAAGGTATGGTGCTAAGACAGTTAAAGTTTGGGAGGGGTTTTTTTTCATGGTTTGTTTTTGAGGGTTTTTTGTTTGCGTGGGATTTTTAATTTAAAAGAAAAACTATTTCTAGCCAAAACTCATTATAACTCAATTCTTGAGAAATGTCACCATCTCTCTTCATGCACATACCCAATCCAAGAAGTTGAAGAGAAAAAGCAGGCCCCATCTGTAACACATTTTAGACTAATTCATTGCCACTAACAGTTCTCAAGTAACTGACTTGCCCTGCAAACACTGTAAGCTAAAGTGTTCATTTAAGAGCTTTATTTTATTTCCTTCCTGTATGGTTTTGGCATATTTTGCTATTCACACTGCAAAAGTAGGACTAAATTTCATGTACTCTGCAAGCCTCCATGTAGTATCCCAGAAGAAAGAGAGAATACTCTGGAGTTTATTTGCCACATTAATAATACAAACTGCTGTAGTTATCCCCAAGAGGGACAATCAACCAAAGTATTTGCTGTATGAGTCTCCAGAAGCTATTTCCTCTATCAAAGCACGTTACTGATTTTTCTAAATAACATACTATCTTACAGTCAGATTTGTTTTTAAAAAAGAAAGAGAAATGTAGCTTTAAAAGGACTGCTTTGAATACTATAACACAATATACAATATAGAAGATAGAGACACTTGATGTTTGAAAGTGACTTCAAAATATAAGAAAGTAGACTAAACAGTGGCATCTACTTCCCAAGTTTATACAAGGAACACTTCATCAGTCCAAAATACTCACCATCCTCTCTCTACATATAAATATGCTTGAGGGTCTGCATATCCTAAAGCCTTTCAGGGTGTTTTTTGTTTTGTTCTACCCCTATAGCCCCCATACCCCTCCTCTTCCCTCTTGAATTATGCTAGTGCCTTGCAAAAGCTTTATTCAACTTTATGCAGATTATACACAACACAAGACCTGTAGTGGGCTTTACCTTCCAGTGCATTGCTTCTCGTAGAGCCATTCACACCAAGCACAAATCAAGTGATACAAAACCAGAACAATAGTGTTTTTCAACTCATTGGGTCTGGGTTGGAAATTAGAGATGGTGTCTTTACAAACCAATGAGTGAAGGTTAAGTGAGGGACATACAAAAGTACTAGTCAAGATGTAGCTGAGAAATGGTATCCTCCCTCACAGCTATTAAGTAGTACAAGTGAGAAGAGACTCAAGCACCATTGCCCTTTATAATGAGGGTGAGCAAGCACTTTGCAGAGATGAGCAGGTGAGGCTACAAGAACAGCATAAACCAAATCAGCTACAGGCATATGTCATGGTCCTGCCCTCCTGCTCTGTCTGGGCTGCCCATTGTGTTTGCTATTGCACTTCAACTGAAAAACTGAACACACTTTCAGACTGACAGTGCTGAAAACTCTCTCAATGCTCATTTCATCCATCCCAAGAAGCTTTTGGCTAGGCATGTGAGCTGATCTTGGTCACTGTAAAGTCAACATAAGGTACTGGGATGGAACAAATAGCTGGAGGGAGGGAAGACTGTCCTTTGTCACATAAATCAACATATAAATCAGCCTTATGGCCAGCCCACTCCAAAATGTATTCTGTTTTGAAAATGTCCTTTTTCTTCATGCTTTTAGTAAACTGAAAAAAAGTTGGGATTTTAAAGTGAACACCAAATTAAAAGAAAAAAAAATCAAAGAAAAACAGAAAGAAAAGATGAAGTGCTAATGTTTTCCTCTACTTTGTTTAGAAGGTACAAACTGTTGCCATGACCCTCAGAGAAAGGAGTATTGCAAGCCAAAATAAGAAAACCTTAGTGGCTCTACTGTGTTCAATGTCTCATACACAGACACATAAATTTGAGCAAACGGAGCATTAGAAAACATGCTCACAAAAAAATAGTTGTGTCACTGTGCTGCTCTGTGTCTTGTCCAGTGATCAAATCCACACAGTGAAAGTAAAATTTGTTCATTAAATCATCTTTGATGGAGAAAATTTGCTAATTCAGGCAGAAAACTTATACACTTTTAGGCTGGATAATATTATTTGCAGTCATATTCTGACCTTCTTACTTCACTGTCAAACTGGCACAGGTGTTAAGGAGCAAAGAAAAGCTTTTTTTCCGATCTCACATGCTCCCTTTTAAAGCAGCAGGTTATTTACCAGTTTTAATTCTGGGCTCCCAGCTGCCTGCAGCAAGCGTTCCCAGATCTCTGCAGGGCTGCAAACTGACCTTGTCTTTTCCCACTCTAGAATACATCGTCTTCTATCCCAACTACACATCCTTTGCTCTGGACCTGCACAAGAGTCTTGGGTGCGTGCAAGCTTTTGCAGTCCCTATTCTGGAGAAATTATCCTTAAAAAAAACTCAGGGGCTTCTCAAGTGCTTCTCAGCAATGGAGAAGAGAGATAAGTATTTCTTACCTTTCCTCAAACTGATATTTCAGTAGACAGTAAAAATGTAAATTAACATATCTATACAGTAAAAATGTAAATGAACATATCCTTATCAAACCCTGAAAAGATTAAAATGGAAGAAATAAAGATATAATAGCAGCCAAATTCATGATCATAAATAATAAAACTGAGTGCAAGGAATTGCATTCTGAAAATTCTATCAAAAGAAATAAAATTTTTCAAACTGAAAACAATAAACACAAATAGTCAGAAAGGCTTCAAATCAGTGTCGGCTGAAATTAGTGATACCTTTGCATTTACTTCAGCAGGCTTTCAATAGGACTATAATTGCTTTAATTGAGTCTTGAAAGATAACCCATGACCATATCGTGGACATTGCAGTAACAGGTAGTTGAAATCTAAGCATGTTAATCACAAAAGGCCTTTTTTACCCACTTGTTTGACATCTCTGTAGTTTAAACATATACGTTTCTTTAATATTATTAAAGTTTGTATTTTTTCCACCATTAACTTCTAAACTGTAAGTTTTACACTGTTCGAACATCTTTGTGCATTACTGTTTACTCGAGGTGTGAAGCAGCTTGCCTTTTGAAGAGAAGTTGCAATTCTCCTAGTATTTCCTTCCAGTGTAATTCATTTTGCATTTTATCAATGAAAAATTAGCAGATAGTTGTTTCCACAGTTAAGTACAGTATGATGTCAAAACATGAAACATTTAACACTTTGTTTACTGAACATCAGCAATTTTATAAAAATAAATATTGTATGCAAGTGTTTACATTTTATTGTAAAATTCTCTCTAGAGTTGTGATTTTATTAACCTGTCCTAGTAGTTCTTGTCTATCACTTTGAAAGAGCAGTCAAAGTATTGCATGGGATTTTACAGCAAAACTTGTCTCCTGAAAGTTTTCTACAAGACAGAAGGCATTAATTTCTATACAACCTTGCAACTGTGCCAGTTTTCTAAGCTTTTTATCATTTTCAAAAATATTGTGCCTAATTATTAACCTTGTCTGTTAAACTTAATGGTAATTTCATTAGCATAGCTCATAGGTGTTGTATTCACACACTTATAATAAAGAATTGTTCAAAGAGAATGTGTCCAAGTTCAAACTACAATTCTTAATTGTTAAAGCAGATCCAAATTAGCATTCACCGCCTGTATTTCCCTAACAACAGGCTTTCAAGCTGAAAATAATTTGTAATTCAAAAAGGATTTTGGTCAACAGATTCTGAGCATGCAAAACATGTTTGGCACTTCAAAATTCCAAGACCTGTTGAAAACTTAACTCACGAGTTTACATTTTCTTGTTTCCTGTTATTTTTCAGTGAAACATTATAAACTGGGTGTATGATTTGATAAAAATTGGAATTATTCCCAGACATTCAATTTTGACTAGGTTTACTGCTAATATCTGATGAAATGTTAATCTATATTTACAATAGTTCTTTACTGACTCCAAATGATGTAATGTCCTTAAGGTTTAATAAACAGGAAAGTATGTTGAGAAAAATAATCTTTTATGTAGATTGAAACACACCATCCTCCTTTTCAAAATGTTTGTCTGCACGTATGTACAGATTCTAAGTTCCTGGGGAACCTGGTCTAGTATGTGGCATTCCTGCCCATGGCAGGGGGATTAGAGCTAGATGATCTTTAATGTCCCTTCAATCCAGGCCATTCTATGAATCTATGAATAACAGATGTAGAAAAAAAAAAAATCAAGCTGGTTCATTGATTAATTATGTAGCTAAGCTGTGTGCAACATCTAGTACTGAATGCACAAGTTACATGCAATTCCTTATTAATTAATTATGAGAATTTATGGCACATAAATCATGAGATTTTAAAAACCTGAACAGTACTTTCCTATTACAAAAATAGAAAAGCATATACACAATAAGGGTTTTTTTCCACATATTTGGTTGCCTTTGGAAGTCTGAAACATGCAGGCACATCCCTGGAACCTTTTAAGACAAGGCTTGATGGGGCCCTGGGTAACCTGATCTAGTGGATGGTGTCCCTGCCAGGCAGGGGGGTTGGAACTGGATGATCTTTGAGGTCCCTTCCAACTCTGACAATCCTATGATCCTATATGATGGAAGTAATATATGCTATTAGAATTTCTGCATCACACTGCACTTTTATAAGAGTGCTGAAGAAAATTCTGAACTAGCTCTCACAAAATTTAAAATGTGATTTCCCTTCTGAGGTCTGTTCATTATTTGGGCAATATATGCATTCTCTTTATTTGCACTGGAGAAGAAGAACAAAGAACAAAATAACAGACCTGTCAAGTCTCCCACAACAAAAGAGACACCATTTTAGCCTTCTCCTTAAATCCCCTCTGTCTCTCCTCTTCCACTCAGTCCTACACCTCTTGCTTGATCTGACACATCTGCAGTGCACTGCTGCTACCTGTAACTTCAGCAACTGTATCTGGCCAGCTGGAAGAGCTTGCTAAGAAGACTTCTGTGTTACAGGGTATCTAACATTTTAAGGCAACAAAACCATACAGCAATAAGCAAAATGCATGCCTAGACAGACATACTTATGTCTGTGTACAGAGACACTGTATTCTTAGAGAAGAGTACTGATTCCACACAGGGAACAAGGGTACAGAAGACTGCAGGAAGACTGCCTTCTGTATGCTTCCCAGACAAAGGATTTGCCCTGAAGAATGTAAGTGTTCCAAATAAGTTCCTGATCACATTGAAACAGGTTCAAGTATTATCTCAGCCATAAGAATAAATTAATGCAACATCCTAGTCCCCTGGGAATTCAGGACACATCAAGAAACCTTAAAGCTGTAACTATACTTCATCACAGCTGTAGTGGGGGTTTTGTGCATCAGGGAGCATACAGGTTTCCCCTGTATTTTTATTTCATGGCTGTTTGTTGTCTTGCATAGTTTTGTTACGCAGGCCACCAGTGGTGTGATGATAATTCAGGCTGTTGAGGGGAAAACCATGGGAAATCACGGAAAGGAATCTGAAGTCAAATATAGTAAAAATTCTCTGAGACTGAACCAACAATATTTATACTGATTTCATTTCTTATGTTCTCAGCCATACAATGTTTTACATATTGTCACGATTTTAGGAGACATGCCATCTAGAAAAAAGCAAAGATCAAAGACTTGGCAGACAACTTTGTAGATTATTTCATTATGTAAACATCCCTCTATGCTAACCCAAGAGGCAAGAGAGTGCTACAGATGGCTTCTGATGGCATTTTTTATCTCATGGTACTAGTAAGACACATTAAATGATTGACAGCTTAAAGCATGTCCAGCCAGACCTGTATTTCTTTTGAATTAAATTAGATGTATGATCACCATGGGCTTATCCACATTCTTCCGCCATCCCCACACCCCACACTTATGAAAAAAATTAGCTGTGATGGTTTCCCACACTCATCTGACATGCTAGATACTTTGGTATGAAATTATTCAATCAGAACATGAAATTAAATTTGTCTCAGACTCACCCTGCCACTCTTTTGTCTCTTACATATGATTTAAATAAGAAAATGAAAGCCAGTTTTTTACTGAAGCTGAAAAAAAGTTGCAGAAAAGCAACAAAGACCAGCATAAAAGCTTCAGTCTCACAGAATAAGAGGAGGTAAAGTATTTGACTTCCTATGAACCAGATTATTATGTTTTATATTCTGGGTCACAACACAGGAAATAAATATTACACTTTCATAATTTTTCACATCTCTGCCATCAAACTTCAAGCACAATCACTAAAAAGACTGAGATGACTTACACAGCAGGATGTGATGGCTTTAGCCAAAGAAAGGGAGACATTAAGTGGGTGAAGGAGTGGTTAAGACATGACTTCTTAGTTTTGATTCTGCATATAAGCATGGAGAAATACTGGTGTGATGGATAAATGCATTAGCTTGGTATTTCTAAAGCTTTTTGAGAGGTTTGTTCATGGCTATACTGCTTTGATGGTCATATCACAAATGGTGCTGGTTTTGCAGCAGCAAACAGAGCTGATGATGGTTTTCTTTGCTCTACCTCCCTCATGCTGGCTACCTACTCCTAAGAAGAGATCCTAGAAAAGGACACATGTTCCGTGCTCATCTTCCTTATTTAACAAACGTACATCTTAACATTTACAAGCATTAGAGTTTATGAATCCTGTTGATAAAGAAACTAGAATTCATCTCTCCCGTTCTTTCTTGCTGTCTTTGGGAAAAATGTTGAAATGCTACATTCTAAACCACCTAACCATGCTAACACTAACTCTGAAAGCTCATCAGCATGAGCCTCATTAAACTAAAGTACCACAGTGTAATGGTTACATGCAAATTTAGATTTGCAAGTGTTTATAACGAGAAATGTATATAAGAAAATAGGGATTTCTGATATCAGATTGGCCATAGATTCAATTTCAGTTCTGAAGCCCCTCCAATAGCACTGCAAATAGCTTTTAGTAAATTTTAAGTTAGCTCTGCATACAATACCTTCTTTAACAAGAAACTTTAACTTCTAAGTTGATACATATATGTAACAGATCTTGTATTTAACTCTGTGTAATAACTTCTGAACATTTCTGGAAAGACCACACTGTGCCTAGCAGGACAGCAAAGAGTGAAATGAGGGTGTAAAAAAACACAGAAAATACCCTGTAGGCCATGTGTTTACTCATTATTTTCCTCTTTGATTACACCAACTGATCAACTGTTATCACGAGACACTGGACTGGTGCACTGCTAAGAGTTTACTCTAAGTTGCTGGTCATGTAGGAGTTTACTGCAATCAATATAGTAAATGTTCACAACAGACCAGTATATATGTTGAAATACTTACTCAACTATTATCTTTAGAGGCTACTAATTTAAAACAATTTATTAGAGTAGTTTTTGATCTGTAAGAAGAATCAAGCTTTCTATTTCTATCTGTGGTTCTAGAAGTAGGGAGCCAAAGTATGGCAGAACTATTTCACACTTATCAGTTATCAGCAAAAACAAATGAAAATTATCAGAATTAATCCAAAATGTAAGTCTAGCCAAAGAAAACATATATTACATTATGACACATTGATTATTCCATAAATATCCCAGTAAAGCTTCCCCTTTGGCAAAGCCATTTATTCTAATACAGAGTAACACTTTCACTGCTTATCACAAAGAAATTTAATCAACACATAGTTATAACTAGAAGAGCCTGTGAAAAGGGGTCATTATTTCCCTGGCATAGAATATGAGCCCTTTTCGTTGTTGTGTTATTCACCACTCTGTTGTAGTGAGATTGGGTGTTATGAAAAATTGTTGCAGAATTCAGTGGTATTATCCAAGCAGACACTACTGACCAGGCACCCTATATACCTGTATGTGGCTCCTAAAAATAACTTCCCAAACTTGCTCTTATTTGGCAAACAAGGCAATATAAAACTAAGACTAAAAATTCACAACAAAGTAAGCATCCCCTCCAGAGTTGCCCTTTGTTGCTATTCTGTGCCATGTACTCCATATGTATTTCTTCCCCACCTTTCACTGTTGATTTACATAAAATCACAATACTTAGATTTGAGTTGGTGCAGACACCTAGCAAAGACATGGGACAGCAAATACTTCCTATATGCATTGAAACAGCTGTAGGAGACAAGTAACATTTTAATTTCAAGCACTATTACAGCTTTCTTCTCAGAAAGAAAATCAATTCTTAGAAAAACTCATGTATATAATGCCAAACTTACAGAATGAAATTATTTTTAAGTAGAACAGCAGACCTAGTGACATCTATTTAGTTTATTAAACCTGGAAAAACATTTCCACAAAGTCCACGGGAGAAAAATACCACTCCATTTTACAGATGGGGAAGTTAAAGAAAAGAGAAGGCACAGAATTTGCCAAAACTACTTAAAGTACACCAGCAATAAGAACTTGTCTCTCATCTCCAGCTAAATCAAAAGAATCTTGTTCTTACCTGAGTTACAGAATCATTAGGATTGGAAGCTACAGCCACCTATGAGCAATTTACCATTTAAAAACACTTTCTACCTCTGGGTAACAGTACTGATATTTAACTACTCTGCTCCTTAAGTACTCTGTTCAGATTTTGCTGTGACAATCCCCATTTCCCACCTGGCTTCTGTTTTGCTCCCTTCACAGCAGAGAATACAGCTCTCTCTCACATTTCCTCAGACAGGTGGCTCTGTGATTTTTTTTCCACTCAAAATGAGGCTGGTTAGCAAAACCTGTGAATTTGTTCAGCTGAACTTGTTTTGATTGAAGCCATGTTAAGATGTGCTCACTGGAGTATCAGTGGAGAAGCAATAATCACAGAGCTACTGTGGAGAGGGAAGATGGGATAAACCAGCTGGGGACAATAACCTCTTCAGTGGTATTATAACAACCCACCAAAGTGTAGTACACAAACCAGAATCTGCAGTCCAGCTTGAAGCAAATTCATGTATTGTGCTAGCCAGAGAACTTACCTAGTTAGCACCACATTGACCTGAACTCTGAGAGATTGTTAATAGAATGCTCAGTGAGAAAGCCCAACAAACTGAACTGGAGGAACAGCAAGAGCAGAGAATTCGAAGATAAATTACAAGCTCCAAAAGAAAGGAGAAAAAGGAATTGATTTCATTCTCATCCACTGTCTTAGAGCAGCCTGATTTCCCAGTGTCACTAGGAGTAAGAGTGAAAGTAAACCAAAGAAACAAGGAAATAAAACAGTTAGCTAGTGTCCCACATTAAACACTGACACAGCTCTATTTAGAATAATTTGCATTTTTTCGTGTATTACTCTTATAGTTGTGAATTACACAAGAAATACAGTGTCCCACTTGCAAATAAAGTTAGCTGCAATTCTGAAGAGAGCAATTACTCCTAGCTGCAGTACTCCTTAGCAATAACTAAATATCAAGCAATGATACTTTCTTGCAGCTGAAGAGACAGCCCATGCAAGCTTAAAATGAGCACATACTCCTCTTCCAATGCATTTTTTATCTGTCTCTTTAAATTCACATCAACCTGAATACAAATTAAATGCTGCTCTTCTTCTTTTTCCCTTTTTAAACAAAATCTGCATTTCAAAGAGAATAGAGAATTTTATGTTGGATAACGCAGACAGTATCTGCTAACTTTCTTTTGTTTGTTATGTTTCATATCTCCCCTTTTCAGTTTTGCTTCTTAAAACAACTGGTTTGGATGTTAAGAAATGCATTGTCCAAAGAAGCACATCTTACAAACAATCAGATGGTCTATTTTTTTCTTGTTACATTACTTCATGATGATACCTGTGTCTATATCAGGAATGGCTGAAGTTGGAAGTGATCTCTGGAGATCATTTAGTCCAACCCCCTGTGCTCAAAGCAGAGTCCACTAAAGCAGGTTGCTCAACATCTATACAGAAAGAGAAGGATGCTGTTATCACATAAGCTTTTATACTACAGCACCAGGCTCATGATCTGGTTAAACTAGGATTTTCAAACAGAAAATCACTGCAAGTTTGTATCCCAGTTGAAAATTCTTCAATTGCTGAAAGATCACTGCAGTGTCTTGACTTTTAATGAAAATTTGCATAGGTACCAAGTAAGGAAAGTCCCAGGAAATTACTGTGCTAGATTTATCCTGTGAAAGGTATAACTAAGTAAAGATCTTTGGATTCAAGTCTCAAAAAAACCCTCCTGAGCCAGGTTATTGAATGTAATTGCCAATATCAATTTATCCACTCCAGTGAGAATAAAAACTATTTATTTTCAAACATATATATGTATAGATACATACTGTATTACTAATCAACTCAGGGGTTAAATGAACAAGTTCAAGCATACAAACAGGTGAAAAACAGGAATAGTTTCACTACTTTCAATAAAAGTTGAAACTATGGTATCAAAACAGATCCACATAATTAACATCTTGAAAATATATGACAGTAGCTTACATTATACATGCTAGTAGAACATTCTTATATCCCACATGAAGGCTAGCTAAGTAGGTCAGGCTGGCATATTTATACTGAAACTCCCATTCACAGTGTTACAATTTTCTTTCATATAAATTTCAAAACGTTTTTACTATTTTTCTCTCTGTAAATCAAGTATCACTCATGCCATATCACTTGCCATATATTCTGCAGGTAGAATATAAATGGAATAATAATAAAAAACAATCACCAAAAAAAAACCCCACCAAACCCAAAATCCACCCACCAATAAAATCAACCTTTTTTGAGAGATCTGACTGCGTGTCACAGTGTTCTGTATGAGAAAGTCCAGGAAAAAGGAAAGAACCTGTTAAGATTCTCATTCTTTACAACAAATGAAAAGAACAGCAAGAGAAGAAAACAGAAGGCTGCCTCTTCATGGGTTTTTTTGTAAATTAGTGTCAGAGAATGTTGGGAGGGAGTTTCTCCCCTTCCATGCTCTCTCTTGCTCTTTCTTTGTTTTTCTTTCCTCTGTGGGAGAATGCTATTATGCAATAAAAAATGTCTTTTCAGTAATTTGTCACCTGCTTTTAAACAATTCCTTTTAATAAAACCTTTTGTTAAAACCAAGCAGAACAACATATCTCTTTCTGCAGAAAAGCACAAATTGGATTTCTTCCTAGTACACACTGGGTGGATGAGTTCTACTGACAAATTGCATTGTATGAGCATTGCTACTTGTAGTTCACAGATAAAGATATCTGACACACTTAGATCACGCTCTGTGAAGAACGTAAAGTATGTATGTTTTTCTTCAGTGTAAAAATTTGAACTAGTGCACATTCTCAGTTTCATACTCTAAAGTTTAAATGTAGCATCTCACAGTCCTCCTGAAATGGGTTTCATTTGAGAAATCTTCAAGTTTGTACTTTTACTAAATTAGTCTTGCTTAACTCATTTTGTGTGTACATATATATTAAAAGGGAGAAAGCAAAAATTGCATTTTTAACCATATCTTGACTTAGAACCTAAACTCTTGTCTTATTTTCACCTACCCCAATGTCACCTATGAAGTAGCAGTGCTATCACAATCCTTATTTCTGAACAACTTCATATTATTGGAAGTCCTGTGTAAACACAGACTGAAGCTTGGACTTTCACGACTGCCCTGGGCATTTCAGTAAGTCTGAAGGAAGTTTCCAAACCTATTTCTTTACAGAAAAATGTCAGTCTGCTTTTAGTCAGATATTTAAACTACCTCTCGTGTCCTGAAGTGCAGAGACCATGCTGCTATTGCCTTTATTTGTGCATATAAATCTCTAATCTGTCAATCCAGTTCCCCATGAATAGCCTATTTAGGTTGGGTTTAAAGCAGTGGGAAGTCGACCTACACGAGAGAGTTCTCTTGTAAAATGACCGGAGGTCAGTGTTATTATCTCTGTAGACTACCAATAGTGCATTTGTTCCACCCTATGTATGAGGCATTCACTTATAATAAGCTCCACTGTGCTTTGGAAGTGCTGGGAGGGATGGGTGCAGAAGCTTATCTTATGACAATTGGCAAAGGATAAGACAACTCTAAAAAGAGATGTCCTCAGTATTTAACTGCTCAACTAGAAGATGCTTAACTTTGCAATAAATAAAGACCTTACACCCAAATCCCAGTAAAAATATGCTATTTTCACACTTTCTATTCAGACAGCAACTTTTTTATATACTTCCTTCACTTTGGAAGTTCTTGTTGCTTATAAATACCCACTGAAGATGTGTACTGTCCATAGCAACTTCCCATTGAAAACAAAAGTAGTTTAAGCAATTAAAGTACAACCACATTATCAAGATCTGATTCTATATACTAGTGTTTATCTTTCACACGTAAAATTTAAATAACCCAAATAAAATAAGCTCAATAGTCAAGTGAAAGCAAATTACATACAGATTTAGGTTCAGGTTTTCCAGAGAGCCTAAAGGAGTTAGATGCAAAACCCCCATACATTTTTTACAGAGTGGAACATTCCTCTTTTATAGGTTTCTTGAGGGAATGAGAAAGGTGAAAGGAAAACACAATAAAACTAAACTGCTTCAGAATTCCTGCAATCCCTGACATTTACAAATGGCTGTGTGATTCATGCAAAAAAGTATTCTCCTACTCAATATATTCGTACAAAGTAGCTAGCTTAATTCATAGTGATTTATAAATTATAATACAGAAGCATTATTTAAATGTTTCATATGCTCTTCTTATGATGCAGTCTTGCCAATCTTGGAATTCCTTAGTTTAGCTGCTGTTATTTTTTCCTAACTGACTCTGTCTCCCTAAGGCACCTTCTTTAACGCCTTTCCACCTGTCCTCTTTATAAGATGTGGCATTTCTAGATGGTAGATCATAGAACAAAAGAGAAGTTAGTTAAGGCTTTCTTAATGCAAGAGACAAAGGTGTCAAGACACATAAATTTCTGTGGCATTGTCTTGAAAGGATACAGAACAATACAACTTGGCAGCTTGACAATTCTTCCATGCTTTGTTTACTGTTCTTGCAATGTTCACAGTAAATGAGATCACCAATCAGACAAGGTCAGAATATTATGCTATCCAAATACTGGATAAAATACAGCATAGAGCATGCAAACTGAATGTCATGCATCATTACAGAGGAGCTCAGATTACTGTAGGCATACAGTACCATCCATCAGAAGTACTTAGATTTGATGCAACATTTACCACTTTGACAGACAACCCAAAAATAACTACATATAAAATTTATTTAAAGAATAATATACTTTAACAATATTATGCAGCCATGAACAAGAATAATAATTTTTTTTTGAGTCCAATTGAAGATGTTACAAAAATTGGGGTTTTTTTCCATTACATGATAAAACATTTCTGCAACCTATTCATATCCTCTCTAGGTTATATGATGCCTACTTTAAATCCATGTACCAAATCCAGAGTAATTTGCAAAGCTGAAACAGTAGAATACAAACAAGGGGCAGAAAGTTCAAAATAGACCTAACATCTTCACTGGCCTGTCTTCTCCCTGACAAGTTTCCCAAAACAAACTGTGCTTCTTGTTAAGTAAGTGTCACAAGACTTTCTACTGTCTTCTTCCAAGGTGTTAAACAGCTCTGTATTGTTTGATAACCTGTCATCACCCAACAGATGTTAGTAATAAAGAAAAGATGCACTAGCTTTCCATTACAACATTATAAAACATACTCAAGAGCTTTTCCCTAAATTCACTATTTGGTAAAACTCCAATAGTACAACTGTATGTCAGCCTTTCCCCAGAAGAAAAGCAAAAACCAAACTTTCATGCACTTAAAATATGACTCTGAACTAACAGATCAGTCAAGTGAGTTTCTCTGCAAATGCAAAAGACACTTGCCATGCTCACATCTATTTGAATTGCATTGATATACCCAGCAAACTATGACAAGCCAGAGAGGATCATCACTACAATATGAGCTGCTCATTTTCTTTTAAATTCTATGGTGAAGAACTTCATTTTTTTAATAAAAGGTAAGTTTAAAAAGTAAAGCCACAACTCATTGCCTAATGTACTGCGTTTGTCTGGCATGGTTTTGGTAGCAGGGGTGCTACAGAGGTGGTTTCTGTGAGCTGCTAGAAGCTTCCCCTAGGTCCAACAGAGCCAATGCCAGCTGGCTCCAAGACAGACCCACAACTGACCAAGGCTGAGCCTATCAGTGACAGCAGTAGTGACTCTGTGATAACATACTTAAGGGAAAAAAAGAAACTGGTGGACTGTCTTGTGTGGAAGGGACCTCACACTGAAGCAGGGAAAAGAGTGTGAGGGAGTCCTCCCCCTGAGGAGGAAAGAGTGGCAGAGACAATGTGTGATGAACTGACCACAGCCCTCATTCCCTGTTCCCCCTGTGCTGCTGAGGGGGAGGAGGTAATCAGGAGTGAAGTTAAGCCTGGGAAGAAGGGGATAGGGGTGGGGAACATGTTTTAGGATTTGGGTTTATTTCTCATTATACTACTCTGATCTGACTAGTAACAGACTAAATTGGGGGGGGGGTTTCCTAAGTTGAATCAGTTTTGCCAGTGACCATAATTGGTGAGTGATCCCTCCCTGTCCTTGTCTTGATCCACAATCCCTTCATTACATTTCCTCCTCCCCATCCTACCACACACATAGTGCTTTGTTGCTGGCTGGTCTTGAACCATGACACCTAACAAGGGGAATATTTTGTAGGCAGATGACAAAGGTGCAATAAGCCTCCACTAGAAGGATCCTGCTGGCAAGGAAGAAATCCCAGTTACTTTTCAGCAAAGAAGTGGGCATATGATCTATCTACTACAATGCTGCATGTTCATTGCCCTTTCATCACCATGTTGTCCTCTTACTGTTTCTTTTACAGAATACAACCAATGTTTTTAACATTTTGATATGATCTGCCAAAAGCAGAAGTTCAGATAGCCATTAAGAGCATCAGGCACTTCACAAACTCTTTCAAATTGGTATTAACATCTGACAATCTTTCTACCACTGAACTAGTAAAAGCAAAGAGCTGAATTTCTAGTTTTCAGTCTTCCCATATTAGTGATTAAAAGCATTCAGGTATATGAATAGTTTTTGCAAATCTATTTTGCTGTTGATGTTATCTGGGGGAAAAAAATAACATCTTTAAAGAATCACATAGAGGTGCACTCACTTCCTTACAGTAACTACTTTCAAGTGTATTAGAAAATGAATTTGCATAGTGTTGGACTCAGGAATAATGAGGACAAATAAGCCTTTCCCTGAAGATGACGATGACCTACTTACTTGCCATTTAAGGAATTAAATACTTCTTTCTACACTACTTTCAAACCCTTAGCAAACCTAGGAAACATAAAAATCAGATGATTTCCTGTACAACCAGATATTACTTTGAATGAAGTATATATTGTGATTTGATGCACCACTATTATTCTTTTATAAAACATTTCTACACAATAAACCTACATTATTTTAGTTCTCCTAGTTTCAGTTTATTTAATGGTAGGGGTAAACATTAAAAGGAAAAAAACAAAGCAAGAAAGCTACTAACTCCCTTCTTTTCTTAAACACTAATTTGTTATTCAGATGCATTATGTAACTACAGATTAAGTTTAAAATATTCAGCTATGAAACCCAAAGATTTAATTCATCTTTTGAAGAAAATGAGTGATTAAAAGGTGATTATTTTCTATATCATGATCCCACTAAAACAAGTAGGTCACAGATATCGTAGGAGTTGGGCATGGTGACGCAAATAGAAAGATGATTTTGGATGAGGAAATTGTGCATCAGGAAAGGCTGAACATTAAAGATACACAATACTTCTGTCATGCAGATACCTTCACTGATAATAATGGTAAGAAAACAGAGCCCCTAAACAATATATGGGTAAAACAAATCTCTAGTAGAAAGATGTTAGATGGTTTCTCTGAGACATCAGTGGTTCTTTAAGAACTATTTGCTGAGTCAATGATCTTCTAAGGTGGCAAAGACAGATTTGGTAATGTTTTAATTGATTTAAATAGTGACTATTCAGCTGTCATTGTCTTGGTACTTCTTTACAGCTACAACTCCCAACTTTCCAAAACTTTCACCAAAAATCTCACTTCTGTTCCCTCCCTTGCTCATTCCCCCTTAGGAACTTCACACCTGCCACCCCATGAGTGAATAATGATACCCTTTTGTATCACTCAACAATATGGTCAAGATCCAAACACAAACTAACAATTGGAGTCACACTGATCTCTGCCTGCTGGGTCTGACCATACTTCCAATAAGCATTCCTGTCACCCAGAAGCAACCATGGTTAGTTCTCCTAAACAACAGCTGCATGGACCAGGCTGGGGACATGTTTGAGGCTCTGTATTGTATTCTCAGACCAATCAGAAAGAACTGTACAACCTGCTCTAGCTGTTTAAATTCTTCAGGCCATTGAAATAGCTAAAAATATTTTGACTAAAATCAGAATGTATGTTTGCAATCCATATAGTAGGTTTGATTATGATGGAAGTACTGCCAAAATCAGTTCCCTTTCTGACCTGCTACCCTGAGACTACATCCTGAACTACCTTTATATGGAATTTTCTAAAGAAACTCAATGAGATCTGCTTAAAATCCATGGCACAAACACCGCTCTTTAACACTGCACCTTCTCAGAAACATTTGTGTCTGTTCTGTATAGAGTTATTCTAATATACAGACAGTGCTAAAAGGCAATTAACTCTTTAATGCTTGTTTAAATAGTCTTTATTTAATAACTCTTAGTCTTACAAAACAAAGCCTCCTATTTATGTTTTAGGACAGACCACACTTTTGCGCTCAGACAGCTTCCCAATTCTTTGCATGCACTCAAAAGTGAAAAATAGTCATGGCTCTCACTTCCAGCTCAGTGCTTTCCTTACAATTCAGCGAGTTTCTGGAGAAAAGGGTGACTAAATCCTTGTCTGTAGGCCTCAGAAACAGTTGCTTTCCTCTCAGAACAGTATCCTCATCTACCTCAGCATATTTTTATATCTCCTTCAATAGTATGGTAATGGAGAAACTCCAAGGTAGGTCACTTCAAAAAGCACTAGCTTGCCTTATGGATGCATATAAAGCTTGTTTAAAGTCAATATTCCTTACTTCAGTGCGTTTTGAATAATGCCCTGGCTCTAGTAAAGCAAAACTCCTTTTAAAGTCAAGGCTATGATACAGAAATGCATCTGGTTTTCAAACTCTGCCCCTTCACAATGTCTTGAATGTATTTTAGTACAACATTAAAGGTCAATGCAAGTACATTTTGTCTTTGTGACTTAACTAGAGCTATATTTGATCTAACTCTGCACTTGTCTCCCAGAAGAGGAGAAAAGGATCATACATTTAAACAGACTATTACAGTATGTTTTGCACCAAGAATTAATTAGGTTAATGAAATGTAATTTAGTAAGATAAAATTAAGATTCTGATCTCAACTGCAATGTTAAAAATCTTGTACAGGTTCTCTGACTTACGTGAGTCATTAAAATTCCTGAATTGTAATTCATGGAGCTCGGCTTAGGGAACTAAGATTGTATTTAGGAAATCAAAATCTCAAATATGCTTCCATGTTATGTATTTCCCTCTGCCTATTGAGTGCAAAGTTATTGAAAGATGAGAAAAAATATTTACAAGGTTTGAGCAAAGTGAGTGGTGAAACACCTGGGAAAACCCTCAAGATTAAAAAGGATAAATCTGTTGTTTGCTTTCAAGCAGATTTACTCTTAGTTTTCCTTAGTCTTAACAGTACTGTCTGTCTTTACGGTCTGATCAGTGTTGCTCCAGTGCTGATTTGCCTTCTGGTAGATGTTACTTAATCAATCTCTTTCTAGATGACAAAAATTTACAGTTGATTAGGCTGCATAGCTCCATTGCTATTTCAAAGTTTCTAGGAAGGGATTATTTTTGTGCTCAAATACCTCTAAATAAAGGGTTCTGCAGTCTGAATATTCCTGGATTCTGAACAGTGTTCACCGAAGCAGACAAAGCTATGTTAAAGAAGCATTTAATGCTTCAGAATGCCAGCTTCAATAAATATGTCTTGGGTATTTGTGTGTGTGTGTGCACGTGTCCATAGACACATTTCTCCCTTTATCTGGATATAGGGAAAAGTATGCATACTTCAGGTTTAAAGTCAGCATTTGCATTTTGAGACTGGAGTTGGGAGTGTTATGCAATTATCCTCAAAGGTAGTGTTGGCACAACTCAGTCATTAATGACAATTTTGTGTCCTTCTTAGTGAAAGAGGGTTACCTAATTTTTGGCTCAGCACTGGCTCAGTTTGCTTCAGCATTAAGTCATTCAAATTTCAAACAGCACAGTGATTAGACTTCCTTGCCACAATCAGCAAATGCACCAGACAAAACTGGCCCGAGGAGCAAGCTCCAAAAGATCCAACCTTTTCTATAAACCCACAATGAAGATCAATGACAAACCAGCAGAATTCTGCATTAATGAAAACCCAGAGCACAGGGAAAGACAACCAGTATGATCCTTTCCTTCCTACCCATCATAAAGGCTCTAGCAGCCCTGAAATATGCTCTGATAATCTTTCAGCAGTAGAAAAATGATCACACGAAACAGCCATGACAATGATCAAATGCATGGGACACCTATCCTATATGAAAAGACTGAGAGTTGGGGTTGTTCAGCATGGAAATGAGAATGCTCTGGGGATACTTTATTGCAGCCTTTTAGTGTTTAAAGGGGCCTACAAGAAAGATTGGGGCAGACATGTTAGTAGGTCCTGTTGCGATATGACAAGGGGTAACGGTTTCCATTGTAAAAGAGGGCAGATTCAGACTAGATATAACACAGAAGATTCAGTCTAGATATAACAAACAAATTTTTTTTACAATGAGCATGATGAAACACTGGAATAGGTTGCCCAGATAGGTGGTAGAAGAAATGAAAGGTCAGGTTCAACAAGGCTCTAAGCAACTTGATCTAGTTGAATGTGTCTCTTCTCATTACGGGGGGTGGAGCAGATGACCATTAAAACCCCAACCAGTCTACGATTCTATGAAAAAATAACTTGATTCTAATCATTTGTCCTGGAGATGGAAAGCAAAACAACTTCCATCAAGCCCTGAGGTCTGTTCTTCAAGACAAAAACATTTAAGTGGAACAAAACAATAAACAGTAAGAGCTGAGAAATTAAAGCTACTGTCTGGAAAAGGGCATACCCCTTATGTTTCAAATTATCACCCAAAAATACGTAACAGGACATAAGTCATTTTTTGTTAGCAAGAGATTATTCCACACCTGCAGGTTTACTTATATAGGGAGAATCTAGTTGGCAACATAGTATTAGACTAGGATGACTGATATGATCCAACATGGCAACCATGAAGAATATGAACTTTCTTCATTCCCACTTGTTTCAGTATCCCATGTTCTAATACAACTGGGTTTTGATACCTGAAAAATAAAACTTGATATTTACAAATTCAGAGCAATAAATCAGAGGATTACAAAGTACTGCAAACATTGTTTAGATCTTAACACTGTTTGGCAGTTCTTAAGGCCCTTAGAGAACAAAGGGATTCCTGTCATCACAGCACATTTATACACTAATGCTTTTGTATAAACATAAAAACTGAATCACAAAGCTCTTTCTTATATTTCCCCAAACACAAAAACCCAGAAACTTCAGTCAATCCACTTCTGAGCTAGTTCAGCTTTAATCATCTAACCACTCCAGTTCTCTCAGCCCCCTCTACCTTTTTATAGATGAATATAATAAAAAAATCAACTCATCCATAAGAATGCAAGTAATTATTATTACATCTGCCTTTTTATTTCTTAGATGTTTAGGATTATTTTATCTAGTTAGCACACCAATAATCTGACCAATTCCTATAAACTCTGTTCTGTTAAAGGTTTTAGCTTATCATTTACTAGATCAAAGAAAAAAAATGTCTAGCAGATCAAGAGAGAAATTTTTATTTGTTTTCTTTTTAGCTAAAAAAACCCCAACATCCATTATCTCACCCTTTCATGGGTGGTACTTAAATCATGATAGATAATCACAATACCAAGAACCATTACTCCTCCTAAATTTTACAGAGCTATCCCTATCATACTGTAGCTTTCTTGTGTAAATAACAGTGTCTCAACATACTTTCCAGCAGAGATGAGAGTTTCCAGGCTAAGAAACCTGGAATGTTCCAGCTACTTCAGGCTAATGATCTCTCAAATGCACACTAATATGTCTGATAAAAGTCTCTCAGCATGTGTGCACCAAATGCTTACCATAAGAATGACAGTACTGTGGGCAGGGCAAATCGCTGACACAATTTCAGACTAAGTTAGGTGCTGGAGGCACAAATTAAAACTGGGAGCTTTCATTTCAGTGGGCTTTGACAGATGGAAGAGTGCATCAAATCTCTAATTGTTTAAACCATTAACTCATCTTTCCACGTGCATTATCTTTGGGAAGAGCTCAGCTGGAAGCCTGAAACAATTGCTCACAGAGTGAATTCAGGAGTGTGTATTATCCCCAAAAGAAATTAGAGTTGTCTGCTTGAAACAGTCTTTCATTTGGCTGAAGCATTTGTAAACTTATTTATCTTTATTTTCACATTTTTCTCTCAGTTCTGAGAACTCAACAAATAGCCTTTCAGACTTTCTGCAGAATCAATCAATCAGGGACCACTGCTTTGGCTGCTGGAAACAAGAAAGCTGTATTGTAATTCACAGTGCATTATGATGGTCCCCATTTATCTCCAGTCCTTGTAAATGCCACTGCACATGCAGCTCTAAATTATCCCTGCTGGTCTTTTGACTTTCAGTTGCTTGCAAAAAGAAAAACTTGTGTTAAGGAGCTGTAAAAAAATAATAATTTATCTCTACTTCACAAACTCACTTGAAATACCTTTCCCTGTAATTTTGCCCTGCCTTAAGGATAAAATACATTTTTCACTAAACCAGCATCAATGTAGGGCACTTTGTCACTTCATGTTACTCTCACCAGCATTCCAATTGCACTGTTGTTTCAAAAGGGAAGCACCTGTTATATGCTCAGCACTTCCAAGAACTCGTGAAGAATGGCCTCAGCACCATGGCACTCACACTGCAAATGCAAACTGGCAAACCAGAGCAGGAATGGCAAATGCTATGCATTTAACAGAGAATTCAGCAACACTCACTGCTAAGAAGACAGATGGCAGTGGGATTTTAAGGACAGGACAGAAGCTTTGTGAATGACAGTAGGCAGGAGTCATTTTGGGCTTAGAAAGCATAAGTAGAAAAGAAGAAAACATAGTGCCACAAATACTATTAAGAGAGTGGAGCATGTGCCATATACAGACAAACTCAGAGAGTTGGGGCTGTTCAGCCTGTAAAGGTTCAGGGGGATCTTATCTATCTTTATAAATTCCTGATGGGAAGCAATGAAGAAAATGGACCTAGGCTCTCCTCAGTCATGCCCACGGACCAGACAAGAAGCAATGGGCACAAGTTAAAAACCAGGAAATACAAAAACTTTTTTACTTTTTTCTTGCTCTCTATGACTTCCTGAAAGAAGGCTGTAGCAAGCTGGGGGTCAGGCTCTTCTCCAGAGTAAGAAGCAACTGGATAAGTGGAAACCACCTCAAGCTGCAACAGGGGAAGTTCAGATTGGGTAACAGGAAACATTCATTCACTGAAAGGGCTGTCAAGCATTGGAACAGGCTGCTCAGGAAGGTGGTGGAGTCACCATCCATGAAGGCATGTAAAAAAAAACATGTGTAGACATGGTGCTTAGAGACATGGTTTAGTGGTGGACTTGGCAATGTTGGGTTACCACCTGGATTTGATGATCTTATAAGTCTGCTCCAACCTAAATGATTCTATTAATGTATTCTATTCCTTTGATTTCCAAAGAGAAACCCACCAAGTTCTCAAGACTCAGCTTCATGTATATTATATTAAAAATTAAAAGAACCAATTTCAAGACCAAATAGCTACTGAATTAATATTCACTGTTTTTTTCAATATATAAACATATAGATGTTGCCTCAAAAATACATTAGTTTCTGTTTAAAATAATTCTTAAGCATTATTTTAATTATAAGCAACAGTACTAAACACTTTTCTCCTGAATAGATTGTATAAAAATGTCTTAAACCTAAAATAAACTTCAATGCCAAGGTATATTTTTCAGGGACCATAAGAAATCAAAACACACCAGATATCTACTGTAATTAAACGGCTAAAAAAGCCCAACAAAACATTAAGGATCCCAAGAAAGTCCTCAGTTTGCTTCAGCTCTGTACAAGAAGACAACCAAGAGTGCATGATAGCAGTGAATAAATAACTACTGCAACCAAAAATGGCAATTTATTTAATGATCCTATAGTTGTCTCAGTTAGAATAGAGTATTGTTAATATATTGTAATTACTCACCTCATGTCAAAACAGGGCAAGCATTCAAGAGCTCTCTTGTGTTTTATCTTGCGAAATAGACCTCTGGAGAAATCTTATTAAATTAAATTACATGTAAAATCATTGGTGATTATTTTGCTGCTCAGAGTCATTCTTTTGTGACTTGCTCCATTAAATAACACCAAAAAAAAAAAAAAGAAAAAATTGTTTGGGATGTAGGTAGCAATCTACAACTGTTTGTATGACAGCTAAAACCATTTTCACAGAATAGAATCACAGAATCACTGAAAATCCCAAGTTGGAAGGGACCCGCAAGGATCATCAAGTCCAACTCCTTTCAGGCACAGGACAACCCCAAAGTCACACTATGTGCCTAAGTGCATTGTCCAAGTGCTTCTTAAACTCCATGAGACTTGCTGCCATGACAGCCTCCCTGGGGAACCTGGTCCAGTGCTCCACCATTCTCTGAGTAAAGAACTACTTCCTAACATTCAACCGGAATTTCCCCCAGCACATCTTCATGCCATTCTAAAATCAAATTGGGGCTGATTATGTTACAAGTAAGAAGATGGATTACACTCTACCTATTCCATCTTATAAATTGTTCCATGAAAGAGTAAAATTATAGAAAGGTTACTAAATTGACTACATCATCTTCTATTGCTGTTATCAGCTACTGTCTGACATATTCATACAACCTCCAAACAAAATTTGTCCACTGTTTATCAGATGCAAATACTTGTGCAAATGAAAAGTACTTCTGTGCTTCAAAGTCCCCTCACTAACAAAGAAGTTGTACGTTTGCTGTGATCTGCACTCTACCACAGATCACCTCAAGAAGCTGTGTCACTAAACACCACAACCACAAGACAAAGGCGGACACTGAGAGAATCCTTTAGAAAAAATGCCAGCTGAGATATCTAGCAGAATCAGACACATAAACCTCCTCCTACATTCTGATGCTGAAAAGCAGTGAAAGGAATTTGCATTTTTAAAAGGTTAACTCAATCCCCTGCATTGATTTGAAAGTTTCAGTTAGGTACTGAACATAATTGTTTGAATTTGCATTGCAAAACACAGAAAACCAAGGCTTGCCTAAAATAAGAACATTCTGCTAATGTTCTGCTCTGCTAACAGTTTCACCAAATTTATATTTATTTCTTTTTCTAAGTATGGCACAGCTGCTTTCTTAAGGAAAATGTATTACCTTCCTAAGAAAGAATAAAAATATAAGGTAACATCATTGTACAGTGTATGTTAAGTAATATAAAATTTTAACTGCAGCATTCTTACAGTGATTTCAAGATATGAATACAATCTTAAGGTGAAGCTTTAATTCATAATACCTTATATACACCTTATGTGGATTACATGAATTTGGGAGTGACTCAGAGATACTCCTATAACCTCTGTCCTGCTTTAAAAGCTGGACAACTTCTCTTCTATGATTCCTTCTTTATTAGGCAGACTCAAACCACTGGAAAACCTTTCAGAGTACACACCATGACAGACTTTACAACTGAATAAAAAGGAAAATTACATCAGGATCACTATGTTACAAGACCCCCACACTTTCCTTAAAAGGCAATTCAGTTATGATGAAACAAATTCCCTGCACCTCTGTCCAGGTTTCTTTAAGAGTGATGAGATTTCACTGCAGAAGTGCAACCCTTAGCAGCATGGCACAGCTAATAGGAAATGTTCCATTCTCTTCTTATATTGGTGTTGTTATACTCTTTTAATAGTGACAAAAGCAATCAACTTTATTCTCCTCTGACAGAACAGTCAGTAACAAATTAGTCCATTTCCAACCCTCTTTCATTTCAATGGACGCTAGATCAATGAACCAGTAATCTCACTCTGTAAATGTAGAGAAGAAATTGTCATGTTTTAAAATCAAGAGTTAGCACCAGGATTTACATAGATTACATTATGAAAACACTAAAGAACAATGCCACTTGGATTTAATCCCATTTGCAATACAACCTTCACAGAATAAAGAATAAATATTGAAGTCAAAAAGCCTAAGCTGTTGTAGAAATACATTTTCAGGAAGATTACACAAAAATACTACCTTCAGCATTTTCAGGTAAATTTCCAATGGGTGCATCTTCCATGACATTTATGGATAGTAAGCACCAGAGTAATTCCACTTTGACCCACCAAAACTTCCAAATCAATTGTTACTCCTTCCAGGCACCACAGAAAGAGTCTTGCACAGGAGAATCAGCTGACAATTAGCTCACCAACTCTCTAGGCTTTCAGGGTTAAGGTGCTAAGATACAACAAGGCATCAGTAAAGCCACTAGGATTTGTATCAATATTTTTTTCAAAGGAATTGTGAAGATAAAAATTAAATACCCAACCTAAATGAAGTGTTGAATGCTGACATACCTTGGTACTGTTGGAGGAAGATTTTAAAGTGATTTACCATTTTATTGTTTTATGACCAAAAAAGCTAAAAGAACCTAAATGATACAACAGATTTTTAACCAGTGTAAGCTTTTGATAGCCACAGAATTATGTGGGTTTAACTATGCTTGATACACATCCTCAAACATGATTCCTTTGTCCTGAAATTGTAAATCACTCAGTTTAATTTTTGGTTTTTCATTACAGGCTGAGGTTTCCAAATAAAATATAAACAGATGGTTCTGAAGACAAGCTAATATGAGAATCTTAATCCATGGACAAGAGATTGAAAGCAACTAGGTAACTTAAATAAAAGGGGAAAAAAGGGACCTACCTTTGAACACTGTTTATGATTCTGGCACCAAGCAAGTGATCCATTGTTCTGAAAGACAAAGTACATTAATATTAATATTTCTTTAAGAGTAGATATGATCACCCTAACAGGTTTAATCAGAGTACACCATCCACTTCTGCTTAGAGAATGATGTTGTGTCACATCATGTTGTGTCATATCCCGACTCCCCTTCACTTGTGATGAGTCAAAGGCTCAGGCAGAGAGACCACAGAAAGACAGGAAAGCATTTCATCAAGCTGGTGGAGAACTGACTGAAGCACCTTTTAGTCCATCTTTGTAAGCACTTACTACATAGACTTTCTGGGAAGCAAACAAGAAGTAACACTTGTATTTAAGAAATTGACATGGATGATCAGAACATGAACAGAAAGCCCATTAGTCATATTTCAATATTGCACAACTCTTAAATTATCAAGGAAAGATAATGAAAAGCCTTGAAGCAAATGGAAAAATTAATTCAATGTGACATGAGCTTACCAAAAGTCAACCACACCAGGTTTATTTCACATTTTTGAAAAGAAAGTGCATTTCCCAGATCAGAACACACTATAGCTCTCATTTATCTCGATGGCAGGAAAACAACCAATACAGTATTACATGCAAAATAATAATTCAAACTAAAGGAAAAGAGAACATAATGAGAAAAGAAAGATGAATATGAAACTGGCACAGGGACAGATATCAACCTGCTGTTCTAGTAGAAGAACTTCTGAAAGGTCAGTTCTAGAAACACTACTTCCTGGCACAAAAAAAACACAGCTCATAAGAGGAGATACAAATAATGGAATAATTATATATATACACACATAACATTTCCTCTATAAAAGCCACGCAGATAAAGCCAAAATTATTCTCTGAATGTACAACCACTGAAGAAATAGATACAGCAGCATGCATTGTAACCAAGCCAACTATACCAGCTTCTCAAAACAGCAGTACCCTGTTCTGATATCAGCAAAGCTTATAATCCTGAATACAGCCACTTGCTATCACAGCTATGAAGTTAATGCTTTGAAGCCAGATCTCAGTAAATGTTCAAGAGATCACGTTTGTGCACATCTTCCCCTGAGTGTGGAGTCATGCCTTCACACAAGCTCCCAAAGGTCCCTCTGGACAGCAGCATGACCCTCTGGTGTATCAGTCACTCCTCCTTGCTTTGTCATGAGCAAACTTGTTGAGGATTTTTCTGGATTAACTACTCCATCACTTTCCTAGGGATGGAGGTGAGGCTGATCAGCCTGTAGTTCCCTGGATCCTCCATCTTTCCCTAAAGGAGGTGTCACATTTGCTTTCCTCCAGTCTTTGGGCACTTCTTCCAATCACCACAATCAATTAAAGATTAGAAAATAGCCTTGCAATGACATCTACCAGCTCCCTCAACGTCCATGGGTGCATCTTATCAGGGCCAATGGACTCACTCAGGTCCAGTTTGCTTAAGTATTCACTGGCCTTCTTCCAACAAAGCTACATCTTCCTTGCTCCAGTCATTCCCCTTGGACTGTGGCACCTGGAACTCTTCAAAGCTGATCTTGCTAGTCAAGTCTGAGGCAAAGAAGGCATTCAGTACCTCAGTGTTTTCCATGTTTGATGTAACCAAATTATCCATCTTTTTGAGCAAGTTTCCTCTGTCTTTCTTTTGTCAAAGCCCTTTTGTCAAAGCCCTTTTCCTTATTCTTGATGACCCTGGTCAGATTCAATTCCACTTGGGCTTTAGTTTCTCTGACATCATCTCTGGATGATCAGACAGTGTTTCTATAGCAAGCCCAGTTTACTATTCCTTGTTTCCATCTTCTATATGCTTCTTTTTGTGTTTGAGCATTGATCTGAACTCCTTGTTCATCCACACAGGTCTCCTGGCATTTCTGTGTGACCTCCTATTCATTGGTCTGGATTGCTCTTGAGCTTGAAGGAGGTGATCCTTGAATATTAATCATCTTTCCCCACCCCACTCCTTCCCTTTAAGGCCTTAACCCACAGGACTTTTACAATCGGATCTTTGAAGAAGCCAAAGTCTGCTTTTCTGAAATTGCTCCAAAAATCTTTCCAGCTGTCGCAGGAGTTTAGCCCTGACACAAAAATATAGCAAAACAGAACTTGAATCCCTTTTTTTTTCAAGATGCTGTCCATCAAAAGGATCAGAAAGCACAATAAGTAAAAGCACAAACAGTATGGATTTTGAGTCATCAGATAGTTTGCAGAAACTAAAGCCTTCATACAGGACAGAACTTAAATCCGCTTTTAACCTAAACACAAGCCACTCTAACAACATCAACAGCTAAGTGCACTCTTTTATGCACTGATGGACCAAATGAACTAAAGAAAGAATCACAGATCTACTCCAAGATCAGTAGGAAAAACAAATTTTTGGTTAGATCAGTCATCTGAGGGCATGTCCTTTCTCTAAGGAAATACACTCTTTCACTATGATGGTTCTGCAAAAATATCAATGACAATTCAGAATCATCTGAATTTTTCTTAAGCTCATCTTAGCAGGAAAGACAAAAAAACTGGAGGATAAGGTAATTAGTCTGCAAACTTGGGTGTTTCAGTGAGGCAGGAGAAACCACTGCCTTCTTCGTTTTGAACACTAAGCGTCTTTTGAATCTGATACAATACAAAGACAAGTCAGTAACACAGATTTGCATCAGACACATTAGGAAGTTCAGGAAATGAAACTAAAGCATTAAACTTGAATGGTACTCTTGTATCTTAAGAATTAAATTAATACAGGTTATACTTTCACCTCAAATTTATATATACCTTCTTTTCATTCAATCTGTAATGTTGAAAATTTCTATTCCTGTATTAGCTAAGAAGCTCTGGGGATGACAAATGCAAAGACATATCCACTCCATCCCACTTGTAAGCTTATTTAGCAACAATTTAAAAATTTTAGTTCATACCATTTAAGTTTAATATTTTATGAATATTTATTTTGCTTTACACTCCCAGCAGTTGCTATGCAATCACTACCTGATTTTATCACTTATTTTTAAATTATTACTCGAGAAACCAAGATGTGCTAACATAAGAACAGCTAACTATAAGCACCATGTCAGGTTCAACCCCTTCAAAATGAGAGAGACATAAATAGAAGAAATAAAACTTTAGAACAGCCATAAATAACATATGCTAGTGGGAATACTTTAATATTACCCTCAATGCTGTATGAGGATTTATTATTTCCATTTACTGATCTAGCCAGCAGTAATGTTAAAACAATATTATATGTGCTTCTTCCAATTTATCCCCCCTTTCTTCTTCATATGATATCTGACAGAGGTAGCTGATTGCAATAACAGATTAGTAGCAGCTCATCACTTTGTTTCAGTTATGCTGCTGGTTTCCACTGAACTAGAAAAAGCACTCCTGGCTTTTGAATTATATCTGTTACTTGAGACAATAACACCATACAAGTCCAGATGTGTGGCTCCCCTACTTTGTAATTTCAATGTCTACAACTGTTCCCATTTTTTCTACTGAAAATATTATCACTCAAATTAAAATGTAAGTTCAGCAAAACATAAAAGTATTATTTAGCAACTCCAGCTTTATACAAACTCTTATGATGTGAATGATCTTTCATTATACAAGGTGAAAAAGTAAATTATGCAGGCTTCCTTTGAACAACAATGTATCAGAGGAAGCAGGAATGATAAATGAATGTTCTCCTCCACATTGCATCTTAGCAAATAGTTAATGTAAGTCACATAAACATTCCACTGTGGGTTGGTTTTTGGCTTTGAGGTTTTTTTCTACTTTTAATATAGTGTACTTGGCTGAAACTGTAAATTCAAGCTATCAGAAATTTGTGGGGTTTCTGTAGCATTTTTACATGCTCACATATTACATCCTCAGTTCCCCCACTTCTGTTTTTCTTCAAACCCATTGACTTGTGCCAATGGGAGTTTTGACTTAGTCTTTAGTGGTGGCTTAACTCTGCTGTGCAGAAATAGCCTCGAGAAAGAGTTAAAACACAACTGTTTCTGCTCATCTATAAACCTTCTACCAGTGTACCCTCAGGGCAACCTTGAAGTATCTCCATCTGTATACTGAAGATGAGAAGAAACTGTGCTCAACAGGGTAAACTCCAAATATTCTATCTTCCCAGCACTGACACATCATATGAAAGATGTCAGGCAGATGAAACTAAAATAGTCTCCAACATCACATAGTATATGGACTATAACCATTAGACACTTGGATAACTATTATGAGAGTGTTACATAAAAACTTACATAGAAATACAGCATTAAGCTTAACCATGTACATGTATTTCCCATCTGACAAGTACATAATTTCTTTTTTATAAAAAGAGTTAACTGAGCAACAGTATTCTGAAAAGTAAGCCGAAGGCAAGAACACATTTTGGAACACACACCTGGAGTTCTTCTATTACTGTAACTAGCCACTGTGATCCCTCACAGCTAAATCAAATGTACACCCTTCTTAGCAGAAGCCATTTCTGTATCCCAGATGTTTAAAGCATAGAAAATTATATGCTGGTTACTGGTTAACCATAGTAATTAAGTTAAAGAGGTGACTGAATTTAAGAATGATCTGCCTAACAATTAATTTTGGTGACACAACTGCAGTTCATAAATATAAACCAAAACTAAATTATCATGAGACACAGCTTGACTAACACTACAGACTAATTTTAAACATCTGGGTTTAACACCAGGATTTAACATGACTATCACAAAAAGTTTTAGGAATTCTTAGACAGGTTTTCTTTTGAATTTACACTAATGTTCCCATTACCTGTAACATGCTAACTCCAATCAGAATGATATGGTGGGTCCTCCTGTAGATGAATGTGTACAAATAAACCTGTATTGACCTAAACCTTGCATTCATAGTTCCTAAACAGTTCATGCAAAGTCATCTTCAACCTTCCTTTCTATTACAGACTGTTTTCATCAGAGTTTACACTGAAATATTTAAAGCCACAACTTTACATGCACCAAAATGAAAACATTAACATCAGAGTAATTACAAAGGAAATCAAGTAAAATTATCAACCATCATCTAAATTGTGTGAGACACAACAGCATTCATTCTCTGGCTGTCATCATCAGTAAGTTCCTAGAAAGACAGTCATCAAAACCCAAAGGCCACTACCAATGAAACAGCAAGAGATCAGTAGTTTTGAAAATATAGTCTATGTACTTCTTGGATTAAATTTGCATCTCAAGTATGGAACACCTTTCCTCATTTTACAGCAGTCTCTTCTCAAGTGCATAGAAAAACAACTGGATAAACACAAGCTGTAAAAACAAATGAGCCACAGGAACCCTTGTGTCTCCACTGCACTTGTGAGTTATGACTGCCTTCTTGTGGTTTCACAGACTTCACTCTTACCACTTCTAAGACTGATCTCAACTGGGGTCTTATTCTACTTAGCAGAAGTCTCTATCAGTGAAAGAATCCAGATGAAACAAACTTCACTAATCCATAAATACATTGACACTAGCTTGAAGATATTAAAATTAAATATGGAATCTCATACTAAGGTGTATACTTTGGGCCAAATTCTGCACACACTACCTGGGGATAAGTAATCCAGTTGAAGTGAACAGAAACTAATCTAACAGCATTAGTATGGCAAGCAAAAGACAGCTTGTTGACTGTTTGTAGACTTTATTTCAAAACTCCACCCTTCCAAAATGCTAATGTGCCTTTTTTTGTCATGTCATAAAGTAGATATGCCATACAAATGAAATAATAAGACAATTAAAAAGCGCAAGGATGTGACAGGCATGTAGCCCACTGGGAAATTAACACTGAGAACAACAAAATACATTCTAAAAATGTAACATTTTCTTATGCAAAATACAACATAAATGTAGACACACATGACCTACTTTAGTGTACTTGAAGAAATGTGAGTGATTTCTCAAAAATCTGTAATATTCCAGGTTTCAAAAATGCATGCATGCTACTTTTAATGCTAATTTAACTTTATAACTAAAAATTGTAGTCCATATTGTTATTCTGTGCAATTACAAAATTATTGGTTAGTTGAGTGATTCTCAACAGCACGTGATGTAGCACATTTACTACAGGCTGCATTTTCCTGTGCTTGCCTGCAATGCCTACCAGCTGACAATTCCAGAATCAGCTACAAACACCACAGGGTGTAGGATGTTATGCACACCACAGGAACACATCTATTGAGCAAAACAAGTGATGTTGATGGACTAGATGTCTGCACTACACACATGCCAGCTTCCCCTTTTCCTTCAACTAGCTCTAGTCTGGTCCCATTAACACAATGTCCATTAATCACTAAAGCACACTAGGTTCTCCTGGTTCATCTCTTCCAGTTATGTTTATCCAGAAGAAATCCTCTGTGTGAACTCTCAGACTGGTCCATGATGTGAAATGAAAGATGACCATGACACTCAGGGGACTGATTCCAAAAGTAAACTTGGATCCATGTTAAAACACTAATATGTAGATGCACCTCAGACACTTCTTGCATCTCCCACAAACACACACAAGTGGTATTCCAGTGCTTTCTCCTAGACTAGATTTTCCTCAGAAGACACACTGTTTAAGGGCCTTTCAGGGAAGCACTGCTTTCTGGACTTACAAAATGCTTAGGGTTCTGGTGTCTCATGTCCTTATGAAATCAAGCATTAAAAATAACTAAATACATAAATAAAAACTAACCACACATTCCTGGATCATTTAAAATGTCCATTACAAATAGTCTAACTACAAACCGTATGAACATGGGATACTCCATGCAGGTTGCATTTTCATGGAGTCATTTCTGACTACAAAACTGCTAAATGCATCATACTGCATGCTGGCCCTGTGATGTTTTAGAGTATTTTCTTCTATTCTGTTCTGATATGTATGGCATGGACATCATTATATAGTACACTGGTATCTTTGGCAAGAGTATGTATACATACCTGTCCTTTAAAACTTAACAGCTCTCCTGTATCCATGGGGTTATGACTCAACATCAGGCACCATCAAATTTTATGCTCACACTTTTGTACTTAACTTACTGGTTACTTCCAATATAATTGCATGAAATGCACATGATACATTACTAGAATAGATTTCCTTTCTCTTTGGCATGTGTTACTGGTTCATAAGATGCAAAATATCTGAAGCAGTAGTAGCACCACAAGCTGATGCCTACATACATTTTAATTTCACTTTAAAAGAAAAAAAAAACAACAAATTAATAAATTCCATACAGTATCTTTCTCAACAGAAAATATTTGTGACAAATATCCTCCTATTCAAATTGTCTTGATACATTACTATAAAGATTCTCCTCTTTGATCTGGGAAAGGCAACATCCTTAATAAACATCTCTGCCAATGTAAATACTTTGTTTCACTGTTCCAAGTTCCTTTAATATTGTTAAAGCATGTAGAAAAGTGGAATCTCAGCAGTAAAAAACAGCACAAATAATGTTCTTACAGATGAAATATGCAGAATAAAATCTGACTACCATTATACATTGGTAGTTCCACAGGCCCATTCACATTTATAAATAAACATTTCTCTACAAAAATTCTATTTTAGAAGAAATACTGAAGTGCATAGCAAAGCTCTGAAAAGTAACAAGTGCCAAAATTAACACAGTTCTTGGAGCTCTAACACTTGTTTAAGAGTCTTTGAGGATTTTTTTCCTTTTTCCACAGAAGACCTTGCTCAGTGAGTGAAGTGCACCTCATCAGACCTGGGATTTCCTAGAAACATTTGCAAAATGGTTCTGTAGTCATTCAGGAATTAAATACCTTCCAAATTAAAATGATCCTTAGACTCATTAGCAGAACAGCCTATCTTCAATCTGAAGGAAAAAAAACACTACTAGTAGCACATACTCAGAAAGCTCTAATACAAAGAAAGACCTCAGCCACATTCAAAAATAAAAAAGCTTTCACCACAACAGTTAAAGCAGCATTTCAGGAAGAAGTCTTATTTCCCAGACATACATTAATTGCTACAGTCCTTTCATACACCTGCCTTCATCACAGACATTACAGAAAGACAGACAAGACGTAATGAGAACAGTTTGATTAGCCCTCAACTTTATTGCCTCTTCTCTAAAATATAATCCAACAACAAATCACACCATGCAAATTAACACTCTTCTCTCCGTTGTTCCTATTGGTCTGGTCTTCATCCTGTCCCTCCCCAGCCCAGCTGTTACTTCTGCATAAAGCCACAATACAGGACTGCCACATTAAGCCAATAAAGACTAGCAGATGCCAGTTGTTTACTAGTCAGATACCACATATCACATCACATAATGAATGTCCTACTCCTAATGCTATTATACAACAAAGAGGAAGTCGTGACCCTCTTCTCCTGACCACCTCAGCACTGCTCTCTGCCCAGCTCCCAGACCTGTAAAACCTGTTCATATCTGCCTGCAGACCACACTTTTATTTCTATCCTAGTTTAAAGAACAGCAACAGCTCCCAGAACTGCAAAGGCTGCAATGACATTGTGTTGACAATGGATGAAAACCAGGCATCCAGTGAAGGAGTACTCAGAAGAGCGGGTGAGTCTTTCACTTTTCACTTGAAATTTAACATGCCTGCTAACCTGTTCCTAGCTGAAATCCTTTGCCTCTGCAACAACAGTATATTCCTGAGGTAAGGGCCATCCTTTTAATGCAGGTTATAATAGATACAACCCATTTCTTTCAGTTTTCATAGAAGCCTTCTCTAGTTTGTAAAGAACTGTATGCCACAAGAAAAGTACTACACAAGACAATTGTTGCACTCCAGTCTTCTAGACCACCCAGCAACCACCCAAAGATTGTGAAAGGACAGATGAGAAGGAGAGGAAATCAACATTAAATTGTATTATTTGAGACAGATATACTAAAACTACTTATATAGTTCAAGCTACAGAGATTAACTGGATCTTTCTACAGCAACAATCTTCAGTGGAGATTTACAATGCCTCATCATATTGTCATAAAACTTATCACAAACATAAAAGCCTCTCATGTGCCAGCTTTCTAGAATACAGACTGATAGCTAGCTAATGAAGACATACCATAAAAAGGAAGTAAATCTCTCTTCAATGCAGGACTGAAGCATTTGTCATTAACACATCTGGATACCAGAGATACAGCTGTTACGCAATCATTTCCTGACAGGTTCATCATGTTTCAGACCTTTCTGGTATCAGGTGGAAAAGCTAAAAATAAGACAGGTTAATTTGCATTGAAGTTGTCAAAGCTCAGTCTAAGTCCCTACCTAAGCCATAGTATTTTAAATCCTACAGTTAAGGTGAACAATTGGATATGGAATTTTCATAGAATTCCACTTCAAGGATCACACTGGTTCTGAAGCCTAGCATTTGCTTTTATATCTTTGATCTAAATTAGCAGAGAAGCTGATACAAAACATCATATCTATCCTTAAGCTCATAAAACTTGGACAACTGAGATTAATACCAGTTGTCAACATCTTGTATTATCAGCAAGCCTTTTATATTAAAATTTTGTTTCTCTTTCTTAAGTCACCTATTTTTGCAGAACTGAAAAATATTTTAGTTGTTTCATCTTAGTAAAGCCTTAGATACTGGTGGCACGTTCCAGGAATTCTATCCTAATTATGTTTCCTTCCATTTTACCAGCCTTCTCACCTGTGTAAAGCAATTAAGAAAGACAGTGAAGTGAAATGGGTTGTGGTACTACAAATATGTTGATAATATTCAAGTTTCTTTTTCATTGGACTGAAAAGCTCTGCTTGATTTGCTTTCCCAGTGGGAAGATCATGGATAAGAACAACTTGACTGAGGCTCGATCTATACCAGATGGATCTACAAGGTATGAGTAAGCATCTTAGGGGCATGAAAATTTGACATCTGCTCCTACTATTAAGAGCACAAGCCATGCCTGTTGATGAAACTTGCAGGGATGCTTTGGAATTCCTCAGGGCACCTGGATACATAAAGTAACAATCAGCAACTGGGCAATATCTCATTTAAAAAATATATTTACTTACTGTCATTAGTGGTCCTCAGAACCAGTTACAACAAAAATTGTTTCTACCTTCCCTTACCATCTGAAAGAATCTCTTCTAAAAATATCTTAAGTTGAAGTCAACATGCTTTGCATCTGCAATTCAGTTCTCCTTTGTCCTAATAGCAGAGTATCATTTACTACCACTCTGAGTTGTAAAGGATGATGTCAAGATGCAGTATTTAACAACTTTGTTAATTGTCTTTGAACAGCATACTGGGAATTTTCTTGGTTTTATCTACAAATTCTGAAAAGATATTTCCAGTACATTTGCACTGCCCTAAGCTTATATCCATTGAAACTACTTGATACATTGCTGTCAACTGTGGGAATGTAAGACTCAGGCCAGCAATGAAAGCTCCAGAAAAACCTGTATTAATCATACAAATGCAAGAACTGGTAAGTATCAGTAGAAGGCTGAAAGATCTCCAGCTAGAGAAAACAATATGAGCTTACACTACATTAATGTGCAAAGTTTTTTAGTTCTTAAAACCACCTGTGAGCCATGCTTTCTATCCAAAACAATGGCAATCAGTATATTCTTTAGGAAACTCAAAATGTTCATTCCTTTCTACAATTTGGAAAACAGCTGGGGCTAGGTTTAACTTTCAAGGTTAGTTCACATTGCTGCTCTTTGTCTCTACTTAAGAGAAAAAGGTTTTGAACACAAGAAGGCTTGAAATAATTATTATTTGCTGTTGCACATTTATCACCACTGTAATTGCAGCTTTGGTGCTGTCCAGTGCTCAAATGCATGTGTGTTTCTATGATTAAACTAAATCTTTTACAAGATGAACTAATACACTGCATGTGCAGCATCAAATGCATTCCTACTCCACTTGGCTAACAAGGATCCAATGGATAGAAAATGCATGAAATTTACCAAAAGTCTACTGTCTTTCACACTGCTAATCCAAATTTTTAAGTCACTGAAAAAATCCATCAATAAGATGCTGCTACAAAAATCTACATCTTCTTTCCTTATTTATTCTGACAAACAAGACCCATAGTTGCCACTAAGTACCATATGAAGAGTGACACATATCTCATTAATTGCATGATTTTTACCTCTTTATGTCAGTGTGACTAACCCTAAATGTTCCTTCTACCTACTGCAGACCCAGACTAATGCTTGGCTAATTCATGATGACTCCGTTCATGGTTGCATAGTAAGATTATCTCAGAACTGAAGAAAGTCTCAAGCTTTCCTAGTGCCAGTTCCTTCCCCAAATTGCTAGATACTAATCAAATGTCAACATATTATAAACTCTTTGTGACTAAGAAAAATGGGGTCAGGTAATGATGTGATTCATTATTGTCTAGCTATAGCTACAAAGTAATGTGATTTCTTTGTTTTCACAGGAGCTATAATATAATCATCATTTAACTGGAAAAAACAAAAATCAAACAAACAAAACCACAAAAAAGCGGAACAAAACAAACCAACCAACCAAACAAACAAAAAAAAAACACCAAACACCCTATCAAATTAGTTCCTATGTAGGAACACAAATTCTGGTAAAAAAATAAATTAAAACCCAATTACTGTATTAGGACACATTATTATCATTAGTAATGTTAATATTATCACCCCTTCCTCAGCATTCAACTACTTGCTGCCTCACACACCTACCTATTCATCCACATACTAAATTCCAGCAAAACCCAAAGTCTTCCAGCAAGTGAAGTTAAGAAATGAATTTATAGTCTCTAGGTCTAAAAATGCCCTGAGGCCTGACTGGAATGTTCCAGTAGTACAAAGAAATCATTAACAGTTAAAAAACATTATCAATTAACTAAAAACTAAGTATAGCCCTAGATCTATGGCCTAAATCGTGAGAGACTATGTTCATGTATGTGAACTGTTGATAACTTGAGTTTTTTAATATAAGTTAATGCGAAGACCCCTAAAGAGTTATCCATAAAACAAAAAAGCAGAACTATTCTTAGAAATTCTTATAAATAAAAAACAAAATGGCAAGGAAGGTTAAACTGTGCTTTTACTGGATTAAGTGAGTACATTATTCTCACCCAATCTTCACCATCAACCTCAATCTCTAACTCTCTGGGCAGAATACATTTGCTCTGAAGCAACATTATTACTTTCCTCGTATTATATCATTACAGGATCCATGGCAGCTGGACTGCAACCCTCACAGGCAGAAGGGAACAACAACAACAACAACAAAAGTCTTCACTACCTCAGGTAGGTTTGCAGTTCAGTGGCAGCAGTTTGTCAAACTTCTGACTTGAAATCAACACCATCCTTTTAGTAGATGGTGCCCAACATACTGCCTGGGGAGGCCACTTCACTTTCTCTCTTGTATGGGTATAAAATGTATGTACAGCTGTTATCACAGCACCACGCTTTACTACATATGTGCAATACATGAAATCTAGCACTTCTGAAAATGCATAGAATACATACATAAGAAGATTCAAAACATTTCCTGAAGAATTTGGATTACTATTTAATAAATCACAGTACTGACTCAAGAGATCAGGCTGCCATCACCAGAATGTATTAAACGTTGGAAACCCTACAGAGACTAAGTTCTTAATGCTTAGAGAGCAGGAATTGTTCAGAAAGCCATAGGAGCCAGTTCCTTCTTTCCTCACAATCCATCCATGTTGTTACATTCTTTAAAAAAGACAGAAATGAGGAGCAAGCCACCACCACCAGGACACAAGCCCATAAACTGTCTCCAAACTCCTAAGTTACTTTTAGGAAATACACTAATGAAAACAAGTTAAAAAGAAGCCAGCCACACGTCAGCAGTATTACTTGGACAGGCTGCACACTTGAGCACCCCCAGTCTAGAACAAACAATATTTATTTGCCTGCATTGGTCTGCATGACAGGACCACAAATCAGCTAGAACTTTGTGCATTTTCTTGGAGGTTTTACCTGTAACTAGACTTTCCAATGAAGAAAAAAGGATTTTCAAACTACATTTTTACTAAACTACAAACAAGAAAAATTAATCTTTTTAAACCAAGTAAAGCTCCTACAAACAACAACTATGCTCATTGTGTCTGTTCTCTGTTTCTAGCCTTAGTTTCAATTAATTTTGCTACAGTAAAATCTACAGTCCTCTCTACTCCAAGACAATTTCTCTTCCCAGCATTGTGTGCCTGCTGGAAGTCACTTATCTCCAGTTTTCTCCCTTCTGATACTCTCTTTTCTTTTACTTCTCCTGCAAGTTCTGGAGCTATGCCTTCCTCAGCAACCTCAGTTGCTTACTAAGGAAGTCACCCGCTTTGTAAATTTGATTCAAGTCACTTCTGGTTTAAAGGAACATAATTTAACATAGAGACCCAAAAAAAAAGCAAAGCAAAACATGCAGTGTTCACAAAAGTATAATAAGCCACAGGGTCTTTTTTCTGGTGAAAGATGTATGTATTCTCCTGTATTAAATGTTTACATGACTTTTATGTCATACCTCTTTGATAGTCTAGAAATACACTGGTGAAAATACGGTTCACAGAAGTCAATGGAAATTTGATAAAAACTTTGGGCTGGGGTTGTCTGATATGTCTTTTGATGAATGGAAATGAATGTGTGATTCTTTTTAATCACAGATGAAAGAAGCAGTACTCTGCTTCCAAGTTTAAAGGCCCACTCACCTTTCAACACCCCCAGTTCTCCATCTTCATGACCTATGATTTCTTGGACATTAAAAGACTAAAAGAGATAGAACTAGAGTCAGTATACCAAGTCCACAGCACCCTTCTTCTTTGTTGACAAAGGTTGGATGGACCTAGAAATCATACACAGACCTGATCCAGACAAATCAACAGAAGGCTTTTCACGAACTTCAAAGGTTTTTGAAATATGAGGCCTTATAAGGATCAGCTGTGGGAAATATCAAAAATGACAATTCTTGGCACAAAATCCTAAGCAAGTGCTTTTTTGGTGCAATGTTTACATTTGCTAGGCACTGAATACTTAGTATTAATGTATATTTCTTCTGTAACACACTCCTGATACTTGGTCATTAATCGCACTTCTGATCTTCAAAAATATAGATGTTAAATAACAGCACTTTCTTCTTCTGTTTACAGAAGTTGGATATGTACTTTAATCCAGATAATCACAGAAAACAAAAATTCACACAGAGTAGCCGGATGAGATATAGACCAGCTTACAAATAATAATCTCCATTTGTAGACACATAAATTCAGCACTCAGTCTTGAAGATGTTTGCCCTTTGCAAAATGAGAAATGTTCAGCATCTGGGAAATCAGTCTGTTTTTCAAATCATCTCAGAAATGTATTGGTTTGATTTTTTTTTTCATTATAGGGCACTTACTAAACCAAATACTTTTAAATACAGTTCAGAGCACTAGTTAATCACAGAAGCAGCCTATATGCAGACAATGAATAATGTTTTAATAATAGTTTTAATATGAACACTATGTAGCTTATAACTTTTCACTCTGTAGTAAGTGGATATATGTTTGAATGTAAAAAAGATTTACAATTTAGAATTCCTAGTGTTTTTCTTTCAAAAGCTTTCTAATGCTTTTCAAAAGCAACATCTCCTCCTCCCTGACACACACCTGTGACATTAAAACTATGCTTTACCATTATTTTCAATATACAATACATCTGCCTCAAAACATATTAGTGACATTCTTACTGGTTTTATTGCATTTGGTATCAGGCACATTTACCAAATTAAAAGTAATTTTTTATGAACAAGAGCAAGATAGCATAAAGAATTTTTCTCTAATATGTGAGCAGCCACAAGTAAAACACAAGAAAAGCATCTTGGCAACTCTTATTGTTTAATACAATTGCTCACCATTTGCCAACGTTTTCATACAGTTCATATGATTTATATTTAAATCTTAAACTTGAGGCACAGCCAAACATTCTAATTTGGGAAAGTAATGGTCATGTTTAAGGTCCCAAATTTGAGTAATCAAAACTGTTAGAAAAACAGTGACTAGGCTCTGTAACCCCTGCACTATATCGACTGTGCAAGCCTTTACTGATGTTAAAGAGATTTGAGTTTTGTTACAAAAAGTGAAAATAACTCCCACTAAAATCAAGGAAGTTCATACCAGACCAGGATACAAGTGTAGACTAACTGTGGCTCAATTCCACAATACAGTGAATAATGGAGGTGTTTTCACCATCATTATTCAAAATAAACCTTTCATCTTCAAAGTTTTTACGTAAGATAGAAGTTTTTACATAGAAATCTGTGCACCTCTTGTCTATGACAGAAAACCTCAATAATAAGAGGACACCACATGCCAGTATAATTCCCCAAGCTCATACACCAGATGAGCAATAAAGGCAGAAGAACGATTGGGAATTTTAACAAGTTTTGAGAAAATAATAAAGCAATGACAAATGTTTCAATTTGTCTGTTGGAAGAAATTAACAGCAGTGTGCTTTATGAGACATATGAAAGTCAGAATTATTTAACACAAGAAATATTTTTGGAAAGGAGATGAGTATTGAAATGGCAAGACAAGCAGATGGCACACATTTCCTAAGTCATAGCATGTAGAAAAGAAACATGTCCAAAAAGACCCAAGCGAACTCGGTGCCTGGGCAACCTATCTACTGGAGTTGAAACCTTGTGGGAACCACGCACTACATATCTACTACATCTCATTACAAAAGCACTATATATCTTTTCAAAAGATTTAATGAAAAGTAATTTACTGCTTCAGGATTATTCAAGGCAGTTACAATAAATGGTTTCTTCATGATCTCCATCTTTACAGCAGAACACACAGAGGCACGCACACCCTAGACTTTCAGCCTGGCCTACTGCTTTCCCATCTGGAATCAATTGCAGATTTTTGCAGGTACAGTCACTTCGGAGTTAGAAGCAATTTGAAGGTAGATGTGCTGGCATTTAGACAACTAGAAGTCTGACTTTTAGGTAAAAACAGGTATTAAGTATCTAGAGATAATCACTGGCACACTATTTGCTTGTACATATAAAATCTGAGAACCCTTCATTATTTTTTTAAAAGAACTGCCTGACAGGCAACAGTCCATCTCTAACAGTGAAAACAAATGCTACCATCATATAGTTATCAGTCATTTAACACAACAAACTTTTAAGGCCTTTATTGTTCCTTCCTACAGCTGCATCATGCAATATATATACCTATTAGCTTAAAATTCTTTTCTTCCATCCTTTCAAAAACCTCTGAGTTAGCCTTAGCTGATCTAGCTTAGTACTAATTCCCAAGAAGCAACTCTTGGGACATTACTATTAGATTTATACTAAACAACACAAAGGGAAGTCTCCCAATAATTTCACATCATATGTCACAAAACTCTTGCCACTTGAGGGACACCTATGTTGTATCAAAAGTTTCAGCAGTAAAGCATCCACTACTCAAATAGGTTAACTTAGGTATGAACACAGAATCCTTATGTGACCAAGCTCATCCACACTGTGCCTGGTATGTTTTTAAACAGTACCTGTCTTAACAAGTTTAAACAATCTGTCATTAACCTATTCAAGCAGACATCACGATTCTGGATCACACTACATGCCTACATCCCACTGTATCTGGATTTCCCTCTTAAGAATAAAGAAATGGATTTATTAAGATTCAATTCACTAGTGAAAGCTAGTTAAAAAAAAAAAAAAAAAAACAAAAAAACAAAACACCACAACCCACAACCCTTACAGTGAGATATACCAATATCTAAAAACAGAGGGGGGAAAAGCCCTTATTTTAGCATAAACATTTTGGTTTCAATGCATGAATAATCACAATTGATCATACATAAACTAATATTAGAAAATGTACATAGTGAAAATTAACTTAAAAGTGAGTATCAATACTTGGCAGACATTCTACCTTGGAAATGTAACTACTCCTACTCTCTCTTCTAGTCACTCCTCCACATCTGGAGAGCTAGGTCCAGTGTTGCGCTCTCCATTACACAGAAAGACATGGACTTAGTGGAGCGAGTCCAGCAAAGGGATTGTGGCATCTCTCACATCAGAAGAGTCTGGGAGAACTGGGATTGTTTAGCCTGGAACAGAAAAAGCTCAAGGGGTTCTCACCAATGTTTTTTTATCTGATGCGAGAGAGTAAACAAGATAGAGACAGATTTTTCCCAGTGGTGCCCAGTAACAGGACAAGAGGCAATGGGCAAAAACTGAAACACTGGAAATTCCATATGAACACAAGAAAACATTTTTTTACTGCAGATGGCTGAACACTAGAACAGGTTGCCAAGAGGTGCTGTCCAGCCCCAACTACTCTATCACTCAGTAAGCTTGTAACCCTGGCCTCTCTCTGTTCCTGTGACTCCACACCACAAACACAGCCAGTCACTCTGACTGGCAACTACCCTCAAATTCTTGCTGACACCATTCTTCCATCCTATGGCACCTTCTACCACCCTCTCAATTTCTGACCCAGTAAACAAAACTGACATCTCCTCTATATCCCACCTAACTTCTCAAGTTTCACATATTAAGCAGGAAGATACTTGAAAGGTCTGTAACAGATGGCAACTAAGACAAAAGATCCATTAGTTCACAGGTCCAAATAAAGACTGTTTGTTCTCCATAACATTTTTATGTTGTTTTATGCTTCCACTGATGTTCAGGCTCTTATTCACAAGGAAAATTTTTAATCATGCTGTTTTTCTGAACACAGCTCAGGTGGCTGGCAGAAGAGGTTAAAATCCAAACTGTGTTTTCACTCAATGTGGAAACAGAACATTAAAAGTTACTGTCATGTCTGCTCCCCCTAGAATGGAAGGAGTTCATCCACAACTGACATCACTGATGGGAAAGGCTACACCCGTAGAGAGCAATGCAAGGAATTTAGTCTCACTCCACTAAAACAGGCAGGTTATACAGAAAAGCCAGAGCTACACTAATCTGAGTATTCAAGCCTCTTTTCCAGGCAGCTGTACGAGGTCCCTATTTATACCCATAGTCTCTTCAGGAATACAAAACTTCTGCAGTAACTGTGGCCTCATCTTCATGAGGGGTTAACCTACGTTACTAGAAAACTCAATTCATGAGTAAACTGCATACATCAAATCAGAATTCCTAACACTCTTCTGTACATCAGCTAGAATGCCAAGAAGGAAACTGCCTTAACAAGAAAATGTTGAGGGAAAGAACGTATGCAATGACATCACTCTTGTTTACAGCCTCAGTCCCTAAAATGGCATGCCTTCTTCCACACAAGATTTGCAGTCTTGATGTTTATTGTGGAGCCAAGCACCTTAGCCCTTCCTTTGATTCCAAAGAAGCAACCTTCCCATCTCATAAGGACAGCTTACTAACCTTGCTCTTTTAGACAACAGCCAAATAGTTACAATCTTGATTATGACAAAGGACTGTCAGGTTCAAATCTACATCTTCTCTACTGAAAGCAGGCCACTGCCTTGACTGTCTCAGCTGTCATGGTTCTGGTTGTTCGAACATTCTTACCATCCTCTCCAGTTCAGGTGATTTACAGACAATTTTGCCAGAAATAAAGCACAGCTTCTGCTTTACTTGCCAATGCAAGTGACCCAGTAGCATAGACAGGTTTCAGTGAATCCTTCAATTATGCCCTCATACATGTTACACAACAGTCATTCTAAGTCTTAACAACCAAAATAGCTAAAAACATTAGGCTAGAGAGACATGCTTCTTTTGCTCTACTCTTTCTGGTCACAGGTCAATGAATGCTTCATTCAGTGCTGCCCAGTGGCCCAAGTTACACAGTTAGTATAAAAACACTTCTTCTCACCTGCAAAAGTTCAAAACAAGCTAAACCTCAATGCTACATACACTCCAGAAAGACAGTGGAGGTATGTTGGCACATCCACAGATGAAACAACATTCTCTGTTGTGGATGAGTATGTAATTAATATGCTGTTATATAAAGGAAGAAACCACTATGACCCATTCTGCTTACATTTTTTTGTTTGCTTTTTTATGAAAAGACTTTGTGCCACCATGTTCTGTGTGAGACTTCTTGGCCTGAAGGTATGCCATAGATAGATATAAAATTTACATATTTGATTGAGCTATAAGACCCATGTGGTGCAGTAACTCCCATATTGACCCCACATGCCCTATGGTGTAATCTCTACCTAGAATTCCCCAACATCCCAAAACTAGAGAACAACCATAGCCATGGGAATCTGTTCCTGGTCAACAGCCATTCTGAAGATCAAAGATGTTTGGTTTAGGTCACTAATTCTTCTAGCCCACATCAATTGGAAAAAAAAAAAAAAAAAAAAAAAAAGGTAAAATATTTGACCTGAGCATCACTTAAAATAATTTCCTACTGAGAATGTGTCTTTAAAATAGGTTTAGAATTGCTTCCCAAATATAAACTAACAAATATATATTTTTTTAAAGAAAAAGAATGCCCCTCTTGACCATTGCATAAATAGTGATAGTAAAGAAAAATAGGTGAATATTATCTGTAGGGTAAAATGAATGAAAATTCTTGTGAGCATTTTGGAAATTTGAACATCAGCTGACATTCAGACAAGGGAGCCAGCAGATGTAGAATACATACTGATTTCCTGTCCATAATGCCTCATTCTCTCAAAAAGGTTGTTAGTGATGTGGGTTTGGTACAATGAACTATGTGAAATGAAGCCCCTCTGAAGTGCTGGGGAAGCCACCTCCCATGAAGCATTCAGCTGCTGCCTCCCTGACCCCCATGGCTGAGGCTATGTCTAAAGCAGGACTGGTAAATGTGTGGGTCAGTCTTCTTTCAATCCTTGTCCTAACTGGGAGACACGAGAGTTCCCTCCTGCTCCACTTGGGCTGAGACAGTGTGTAGTTTTCTTCAAAGTTTGAATCAGATTACAAGATAAGAGGGCATCTCTGAAATGAAAAGGACTCCAGAAATTGCTACCAGTTGAGATGAAAAAAAAAGGAGGGGGGAGGAGTTTAGAAGGACTGAGAAGAGAGGGGGATGAAAAGAACATCGTTTCCTTTAGCCCTCATGGAATAATACGGCCCAGACCTGCACGTTCAACAGTCCACTGCGTGTTATGTGTTATCAGTTTCCTTCGAGAACACTGGATGCCTGCCCTACTCTAAAATTCTCCTTCTTTTATCTCATTAAAAGACAATGGAAAGCTTAACTTTTATAAATGAGAGCGCTTTATCTTCCAAACATTACAGTCGTTTCAGGTCTAGCAGCACTTTAATCTCTAGTAATTTAGATAAATTACCGTGTGCTTTCACAGGTTGGGGTTAAACCTCTGAGATTTTCAAATGATTAGGGAAAAGGAAAAAGAAAAAAAGGCAGTTATCAAGTCCTAACTGAGTAATTTGCAGCTTATTACCCTGGCTAATTAAAATGTAGTAACTATTGTTTGGCAATGTGTATTCTGTCAGCAGTTTTAGGTCGGAAAAGAAATCTTACCAAGAAAACACACAACAAAAAAAAAGCCTTTCGCCAGGAACTGGCTTAATTTAAACTGCTTCTTTAGCCATTGAAAGTGGAAAACAAGCAAGTTACAGTTGCCTGACAATGCAATTTAAAAAAAAGTACAAATCTCCCTGTAGGATAACAAACTGTACTAAGGGGTACCCTCCGGTCAAGCCTCCAGTGAAGCCCTGACCACGCGGGGCTGCAGACAGGGCAGCGGCGCGGCTCGTTCTCCATCGCCCGGAGGTGCACCCCGAGTCAGGTTACAGGCACCGAACACCTCCTGCTACCGTTGAAACGAACACGTTAAGCTTTACTTTCACAGTGACTTCTTTTTAAATGGTTCTATCCTTAAGTATCTCTCATACCTGCCTTTTGCGCGAAACGCAATGCTGCTTTTACCCAAACATCTGCCCTAGTGATTCCCGTTTCTAACGGACAGGAAAGCAGAGGTGAAGCGTGCGATGCGCTCCCAGGACCTGACAATCCGAAAGCCGGAGGTGGTTCCCGTTCCACCGGACTGGCCAGCCCTGTCTTAAAGAGAGGCAGAGTGAGAAGGGCTGGCAGTTCAGGAAGGCTTCCCTCATTTGGATGGAGTCGACACGGTTTCCTGTTTGCACGGTGTAGAACAGGTGGGGAAGGCAGAAGGGAGAAGTGCGTGTCTAACTGGAAGACGGGAAAGGCCGGGCAGATACCCGCTGCCGTTACACCACCTCCGGCACTGCTTCCAGTGAAGTTGCTTTCAGCGCTATCTCCCTCATTTCATTTTATACCCCCACGTCTTCCGTCACTTCATCCCCGTTTCCCCACTCCCGTTAGCCAGAGGTGTGCCCTTCTACTTCAGAAAAAAAAAAATAGCGTTACTCCCACCCTCATCTTTCAGGAAGTCGGAACCAAGTGTATACGTTCCTGATCAACGCTCTTAAAAAAACTGCTGAAACTTTCCCCCAAGGCTGGAGATGCGAACCACCCGCGGGCGGCAGGGCGCTACGACTCGCCCAGTCGACAGGCAAGCGGAGCCCTGCGGCGTCTCCCCCGCACTGCACCCCAGACCCAGGAACACCGTCGACCCTACGGCCGAGGACATCACCGGAGGCAGCGGCCGGGGTCCATCCCGCCGTGTCAGAGGCAGCGGCAGAGCGCGCCGAGCACCTGCGAGCAGCAGGGGCAGAACGGTACTCCCGCCTCGCCCCGGGCTGCTCAGCCCCGCCGCCCGGCGAGCAGATGACAAGCCTGTGGCGGGGCTGCGGCGTGCCGGGAGCCCCCACGATCCGCCGCCTCCTCCCGGCAATCAGCCACGCGGGAAGCCTGGCCGGCAACCGCACGCACCGGCGAGTCTCGGCGCTGCCGCGGGGCCGTGCCCACCTGTCTACCGCCTCCAGGTGCTGGCGGGCGGCACTGCCGTCCCTTGCGGAAACGGCCCTCCAAGTTTGCCAAGAGGCTCTCCAGCCCCAGCCGTCCTTTCCGCTCCCACCCGCGCCCGCTGCACCGGTGAGGAAGGACACCGGGGCAGGCCGAGCGGCGGCAGCGGGACGGCGGCGGGGCGCCCCTGCGCGGCGCCATGCCCCTACCTGGAAATGCTTGAAGAAGGCGGAGATGCGAGTGATCTGGAGGCTGAGGCACCTGGAGGTGCATCTGGCAGTGGAGAAAGCCTCGTCCTGCCTGCGGGCGGCAGCGGTGGCGGCGCCAAACTCCGGCCCAGCAGGGTTGCCGCAGGCAGCCGTTACCCAGAGGAGCAAGGCGAGGGACGCGCCGGGAGCCCTCGGCACCATCGCTCTGCGGGAGAGGAGGGCAGCGGGGCGGCCGGGCGCTGCAGGAGGGGGCGGCAGGCGCCGGGGATAAGCTCCCACTCGGCGGCCTGGTACCGGACTGCGCTCGGGGAAGACACCTCCGCGCCGCAGAAACTACACAAGAAAGTTCAATCATTCAACTCCCCTCACCCCCTCCCGCCCCGGCCCACAGCCCTCCCCCGCCCGGCAGCGGGCGGGCCAAGGCTGACAGCGGCCGCGCCATTGGCTGCGCCAAGCGCCAGCGGCGGAGCGGGTGGGCCGGGAGAGCCGCGGGCAGGTCGGCCCGCCGGGGCCGCGGCTTGCTGGCAGAGCTGTCGCCGCACGCTGCCACCTGTGGGGCACTGGGCAAAGAGGGCAGCGGCCCGTTGAGCCGCTCGCCCCGTCCTCACGCACAGGCGGGCGGGGTGGGGATCCCGCCCCGTTTGTGCAGAGCTGGGCTCCGGGAGCCCCGTGATCGATCCGACCCGTCGTTAGCGCGGGGCTGGCACCCGACGGTGTCGGGCTGGGCCCCCTGTCACGGCAGGGGTGGGCGCAGCGGCTCGACTCGGCCCGAGGGGACCGGCATAGCCTGCCGGTGGTTCTGCATCAGCAGCCCTGCGAAGGGGCTGGTCCTTAAAGCCTTGTCAGTGTCAGTTTCTTGCATTTCTTCCTCTTTTTTTGTTAAAAAAACAAACAAACAAACAAACAAAAAAAAACCGGACAGAGTGACAAGAACGCACTGAAATTACCTTTTGAAACTCAGTGTTTCCTACAGAGAAGCACTGCGATGAGCATTTGTCCCAAGGTGAAACCCATAAGTCACCTCCAAAGGGTTACTTAAAAATGAAAATTGGCAAGACATTAGTCCAAGTACCTCTGGGTAATAGCTGCAAAATTAAAACAGCACCTTGAGCATTAAAATGGCTACCATAAAGTATATACATCAGCCTGAAGTCCTTTCTCTCTGCGCCTTCAGTTCAGGAGCACATACTGCAATATGTGTGCAGCACAGGGACTACATCCCACATTCCTATACCCATGCACGCACTATATGGACTCCTCCTGTTGCCAAGTATGGGCTGCTAGAAAGAACAAGTGGATCTTTTCTCACTGGAGCCTGTGGATTGAGCCTTCTGAGCTTGAAAATCCCAAGATTGTGTGAGCTGACAGAAGCAGTCTTTAGGCCATTTCAGGAGTTAATACTAGATTAATTGCTACTATAAGTAGTAGTTTAATGTGGTTATCAAACTCTATATTAAACAGACTGCAGGAGTCTCTTTACTGGAACAAGATTTAGCATAATTTAAGTGTTCATTAGGAAAGTCACCTAAAATCTCATCAAAAGTCAGGAAGGTTTTCCACCAGTCTGGCTTGTACTGATTTTAAAAGGCTATAATTCCTCTCTTTACTGGTGTTCTTATGTACACAAATGTGAAATAAAGGAGGTTCCCCAATGTCATTGTGTTTACCAGACTATATGCACATACCTTCCATACACTCACACATATCAGAAAATCTAAGTGCAAAAAGGTATGTTAAATTCAAATCAGTAGTTAAATTCTAGCTTTAGATTTTACCTGTGATTTTACTATCTCACTGCTAAAGGCATAGATTAAAAAGAGAAGAGAATCCTTGTCACAAGTATTGGTAACGTAGAAATACAATAGGAAGTGAGACAAATTTTGGTTTAGATGTTACTTCACAGCTTACAGTGTCTCTTCCCAGCTGACCAGAAATCTTCATTTGAAGGAAGCCAGTAGGCTAGATTCACTCCTGCAAGCATTAACAAATTGAGATGACAGTTTGTACCCGTGCATGCTTGACTTGTCAGAAGACAAGGTTACCTGCCACATCCTGGCACAGAGGTTGCCCTGCTGCTTGCAGTGTGTAAGCTGCGTACTCCACCAGCTGTTTTGGAAGTGCCCTGCTTAGGCAAAGCAGATCATCTCAGCTACACCTCCAGAAGACTTCCTCAGTCTTTGGAGCTGCGACTACCTGACTCGCACTGAGCAGAGGTCATAAGTCACTCAGAAATGCTGTTTCTAATTCTGACTTATTTCTCACTTCTAGCGAACCAATTACTTAATCCATCAGCTCCATAGTTAAAAAGAAAAACAACCCAACCACATTCTAGAACAACACAGAGGGAAATGCACTGTCCCAGAAAAACTGTAACAAATAGTGGTAGGCCCATTCAGACCTCAGTATCAAGGTCTGGACTTCTCAGTTCCTATCTGATTAAACTTCAAGTAGGTTTTCTTAAGCCTTGATTAAAATTTTCACAAATTTTTTGCCTTGAGTCTGGAGAAGAAAATGACTTCACTGATTTGTAGTGTTTATACGTAAACAAATGCTTTCAACTTTTGCCATATTTTAGCAGATAATAACTGCCTCAAAAATGCATAACTATCTGTAAATCAGATGCAAATCTAGAGAGGACAGATGGTTCTGTAGATATATCCCCTCCATGTTAGCACTGGTGGAATTTATGTTGTATATTATAAACCCTAGCTTTAAGTGAAAGAATACGAATCCTGTTTCTTTTGTTTTATAAAATCTGGTAGCAAGGGGCATAGAGCCCTCAATAATTAAAAAGTTAGTGATTACACAGTTCACTCAACTGCTTTTGTTTGAAAGGTCATGGTTACAGAGATCATCAGCGTAGTCTGTGAATTCCTTTTTAGTGAGAGCTGACTTGGTTAGCACACAAAATACTGGCTGTTCAGTCCCAGTAAAACTGCATTCACATGGATCCTGTTCCCTTACATGGAGATTAAGAATCAGGCTCAGTAGCTCAAGAATTTCATAAGTAGTTAAAATCCACTATGGGCTGAGTATCCGACAGAACAAAAGACAAGATACCAAATTTGTAAATACTCTTATTTTAAAGAGGTTAATAAATTGATTACAGGAAAAAAAAAAAAAGAAAGAAATGATATGTGCAACCCAACTAATCTTATATTCTGTGTTTCTGTGTAATCTTAAAGATAATCATGGTCCATAACCACATAAACAGACCTATAGACACATTCATATGTTTTGCTCACCTGACTTTTTTTGTCGATAAATGACATTAAATAATCTTTCCATATTAGAAGTAGTAGAATTAGTACCAATAAATTCTTGCAAACGTGCAGTTTAAACTTTATGTTAAAAATATAGGGATTATTTCCTGCCTGTGCTTCAGAGCAGTCTGACAATGAAGAAACGAGCATTTTGGAAGACAGCTTTGTGAAACTCGGGGCTGGCTTTTTACAGGAGACAGCGCCACATGCTGGTTTTGTCAGCCCAGAGCTACTGGGTGTTGTACTGATTTATTTTTGTTTGATGAGTTAGTTTTAACCGATTTTAAATTAACATGGCTGTATCTTAAGTGATTACTTCTTATTCTAAAAAGAATTACCAACATTAGGTTCTAATTTCAGGTAAACGGATAAAGGAGATACTGATAATGCTAAAATATTTATTGTTTTCATATAAATCACTGTGTTCTATCTCACTGTTTTAGTTTATTATATTCAAGTATCCTAATGTCTCTTTCTTCACTCAGTTCTCCCCAGCTTTAATTATGATATGTCAAAAATTATTATAACTCTGGGTACAAAATAATCCCCCAAGCCCTCTGCTGGGGTCCTCTCTGAAGTGCTTGCATGTTATTGGAGGCAGCATGGGGAATAAGCATGATGCATTGGAGATTTGTGTGCACCTGCAGGGCTAAAATCTTGTTGGGATCATAGGGACATGGTGGGATGGCTCCCATGACTGGATTGTTGCAGTGTAAGAGTTTAGGCCCTTTAGGAAGGACAGAAGGAGAAAATGAATGTGTGGGGGGTTGCCCTTTGTGTGAGAGAGCAGTTGGAGTGCATGGTGATCTGCCTAGGGATTGCTGATGAGCCAGCTGAGCATTTAAGGGTTAGGATTAAAGAGAGGACAGGTAAAGGTGACATTATAGTGGGAGCCTGCTATAGGCCACTTGACAAGGTGATATTAGTTTGTGTGGGTTTTTTTAGTTAGTTAATTTCACAGAACAGATGGAATTGGAGCTACACCTTCATAAGGTATTGTGATGGGTTGACCCTACCTAGATGCCAGGTGCCACCTGTTCTGTCACCCCCCTACTCAGCTGGACAAGGCATACAAAATGCAACAAAAGATTCATGAGGACAGGGAGAGGTCACTCACCAAGTACTGCCACAGGCAAAACAGACTTGCCTTGTGGAAATTAATTTATTGCCAATCAAAGGTCAGAGTAGGGCAATGAGAAATAAAAGTCTTAAAACACCTTCCCCTCAGCCCTCCCTTCTTACTGAACACGGTAGTCAACACGTGGCCTCAGCAGTACTGAGTAGAGGGGGATGATCTCTTCCCTAGTCCTGCTGGCCACACTATTTCTGATACAAGCCAGGATGCTTTTGGCCTTCTTGGACACCTGGGCATACTGCTGGCTCATGTTCAGCCAGCTGTCGATCAGCAATCCCAGGTCCTTTTCTGTCTAGCAGCTTTCTAGCCACTCTACCCCAAGCCTGTAGCATTGCATGACGCTGTTGTGACCCAAGTGTAGGACCTGGCATTTGACCTTGTAGAACTTTATCCTACTGGGCTCTGCCCATCCAGGCAGCCTATCCAGATCCCTCAGCAGAGCCTCTCTACTCTCAAGCAACCACACTTCCAAACTTACTCAATATCCTAATCCAGATCATCAGTAAAGATATAAAACAGGACTGGCCCCAAAACTGAGCCTTGGGGAACACCACTTGTGACCAGCTGCCAACTGTACCTAACCCCATTCACTACAAATTTCTGGACTTGACCATCCATCCAGTTTCTTACCCAGTGAAGAGTACTCCTGTCTGAACCTTGTACTTGGCCTTGCTGAACTTTATGATTTTTACACTGGCCCACTTCTCAGTCCTGTTAAAGTCCCTCTGGGTGGTATCTCTTCCCTCAAGCATATCAGCTACACCACTATTTCGCTGCCATCCAGCACCTGATGAAAACATATTTGATATAGCCTTGGCTGAAGCTGCTATAGCCTTTTTTTTTTTCTATTAGACTGCAGGTGCATTTTGGAAGGTACTGAAGTGGAAGTGGAAGCCATACTGATGTGGAAGATTGAAATGAGGTCATATAAGGATTTGGTGTTTATTTCAATGCCTTTTTCTTTTGGTTTGCTGCGATACTATGTAACTTTTGCCTGACTGTCACAGGAGAAGAGCATCAAAGAGCATGATATTGAAGTCTGCCAGAGGTTAGATCATATAACAATAGTGAAATTCTCAATGAAAGCTTTATGGCAAGATTATTTATTTTATCACAGGAGAAAAAGCTTTGCTTTTTTTGAATCATTCCAAGCAATCAAATGAATTCTCTCCGAGAATTCATTCTGCAACAAATTATGCTTTCATCCTACACTACTTCAGAAAGCCATGTTTTACCTCAAGCATACATGTCACATGGTTGTCTGCTATGTTCTGATCTAACAGCACTTTCATAGGCTCCACTGAGACTTCACTAACTTCACTCTATTTCAAGTTCTTAAAGATGATTTAGACCAGATACTATAAATTCAAGTGTTGTACAAATATAATGGTTGTCTCATGGCTACTATTCCAATGCTCTCAGTGAAATGTAACTTAGTAATATGATCTCAGCCAACAGTTATGTTTTTATGTGTTTAGAGTCTCAGGCTGGGAGTTAGTAACCTCATGCTCTCTTCCCAGCTATTCTTCAGATTTACTGTGCAACTATAATCAAATCCAATGTTCTTTCTGTGCTTTGGATTGCTGTTTGCACAAGGACAATAATATTTCTATATCCTGGAAAGCCTTTCTGAGAAATATGTGTGAAAACTATTAATCTGTTCATTACTTACCTTATTACCTGGAATGCCAATGACAGCATTGCTAATGCAACCACTGATTACATCAAGACTCCGAGACTTTGAAATAGGCTTCTGCAGTAGCTATGAATGCCCATAGATTTTGCCTTCAGAATGACTCAGTATCTTCTAATTGCAACAATATTATACATTATGGTCATCATAACCACATCATGGGATTCCAACCAATGTAAAGCACTGTAATTAAAATTTTGCTTTTTTTTAATCCAGCTTTTATGGTCTAATTATTGATGTCCATTAGTGCTCTCTGCATGTCAAGTGAAATTTCCTATCAAAGGGGAAAAAAAAAAAGTTTTGATGTGGCATGGTCTTCTATTCTTTTATTATAGTCAATATCTAGCTTTCTAGCTTTATATACTTCAATATAAAATAATGGTGTAAAAATCACCTAATTTAGTTTTATTCTGTAAATTTTGTTGTGGGTATAATGATCATTAATCTCTTCATGTTTCTTTCAGAGCACTCCACAATATGCTATTCCCAGCTATCTCATACTATATTTTGTATTCCTTTCCAGCCAAGTTAATAGATCTACTCATAATAATCTTTTAAACTTACACATAGTGCCTATATTCTGAACTTACATTTTTACCTTTGTCAATCTTTCCTCAAACATACATTGTGCAAAAAAGCTGTGTATCATGGTTAAATACTCACACAAACTTTCTCATCTAATTTTTACAAATATTTATGATGTTTTTCACTTCCTTTCTCTAGCATTCCTTCTGTTTTTCCTGTTATACACGATTTCCTGTTTTGTTATTGAAATACCCATTAAAATCAGCATTTACCATGGCATTTAAAATCCTGCAAAGTTTCCTTACACTGCCAGTGCAGAATAACAATATCTCTTCTGCTGCAATGCTTTGGATTAAAGCCAGACTTGTGAATGGTGATTGCTGGCATTTTATTTTACACTTCAGACAACTGCATTTTCTACAGAAACACACTGAAACCCAAAACTTCTGAATATATGTTGATGCTCCTCAGGATGTTTTTTTTCTTTGTTACTGTTGATATTTAAGAGCAATTATATGCACTCTATAGTTTAATGAAATTATATGGTTCTCATTATTGGCTAATTTTTTCAAAGAAAAAATAGTAGTAGCAGTAGTAGTAGTAGTCCTACTAAGTAAGTATATTCAGGTTCTCTTGAGTTGTTAAATAGAGTCATCTTGCATGTACAGAGAATAAACACTTCTAATGCACACATTGTGCAACAACTCCTGCCTCTCTTGCAGTTAGTGAGCTTTGGGAAGATACCAGAATGGGATATGAGGCACCCACAGACAGGTTTTCAGACAATGTATGTACAACATGTGTAACAGCAACCCTCTGTCATTGCTTTGAGGCCACAGATGCAGCTAGGATTGGATGCTCCTGGAGCCTGAGGGAAGGCCTGGAGAGTGTCTTAAGTTTGTCAAATTTTCTTCTAAGATACTTCTTTTTAAAAATAATGGTTCCACTTTCACAAAAATTTCTGGTCATCAACAGCTTCAGATTTCATCTTCTTGAATACTGCTGGGAGTATATCAAACCTTTAACACTACTCTAAACAGGATTTTTATGATCTGATGTATATGTCAGGCCTTTGTGCTCAAGAAACGTAAAACCTCTCTGATGATCACAACACCACAGTTAAGATCTAACCAGTGTCCCAATATGTAACATAATCCTCATGTACAGAGTAGCCAGGTCTGCACTGTGTAATCAACAGATATGACTGGGAGAGCTGGAATCACATATGCTTGAAATAAATGTCAGACCAGAGAAAAAGCACAACTTCATATTTTAATGGTAACTCATGAAACATTTAGATGTACTAGGTACATTTATCAGTCTATCAGTAATTCATCCACCGCTCCCAGACTGAATTAATCTAAAAGGTCATGATCATTTTCTGATTGATTTATTCATATATGCCAGTCCCTCCTAATGGCTCAGCAGAATATGGTGTTTTTAACATCAGTGCCCATATAAAACCAAGAGTGGAAAACCACCAGGGGAGGATGAGACTAGGTATTAGGAAGAATTTCTACACCAAGAGGGTTATTAGGCATAGGAGCAAGTTACCCAAGGAGGTGGTAGAATCACCTTCTCTGGAAGTGTTCCAAAAATGTGTAGATGTGGTGCTTGGACACATACTTTATGTATTTATTGGTGATTTTAGAAGACTGTTCAGACTGCCATTCACTGAAAAGAAGGCATCATCCACAGTGCCAGCAGGTTTTCCCACGCAGTTTCCTAACCTGCAGAATCCCTGTTGCTCTGGTGTTTGGCTTTTCTTAAGCACAGACCACCAGTAGTGTTAAATTATTTTGTAGTATGTGCCTGAGGAATTATGTAGATTTCAGTGCCTGAAATACATCTCTCTCTGTTGACATAAGATGACTACATAAAGCTTCCATCTGATTTTTTTGTAAGGAAGCTGTATATTGGAAAGAAAAGCTTCTAAAATACTAATTCCAAGCAACTAGTTTAATAGAATGTGCTGCATTGTAACTTGGTTCTAAAATGTTTGCTACATGCCTTCCATTATGTTTGCATAGGACAAAGAGTCACACAATCTAGTAAAATTTAGAATAAGTATCTTGATTAATACTGTTCTACAGACAGCAGATTTTATCCAAATTCTTTAAAACTCTTTGTTTTGTCATGGCCGAAAGAATGAAAATCATGTTGCAACTTTAATACTACTTACAAGTATACTTTGAATGATCTGGTATTGGTCTGATCTCACATTTGAATTTACATCATTGTAAGATAATAATAGCACTGATTGTCTTTTCTGTCTAGTGAATAAATTAAAAAAGATTAAGTTAGAAGACACCAATACCACATAAATAAATAAATTCATATTTCTCCTTTTAGGAAAAACATTATCAGTATAATGAACTTCATTACATCTTCTATGAAATTAGTTAGAGCCTTAATATTCTTTTTCCAAAATAACTGCTTTTCATTTCGTATTTCAGCCTATACTTGTTTATAAGATGTTGTCTAGGTTTTCACAGCTGTTCTGTATTTATAGTCTAATGGGAAATTTCATTTGTCAGAGATGGTATGGCAAATAAATGTCCCATATGTGCACTTTATTCTTAGGTGTATCTTCTTATCATCCAACAAAAGCAATGTTGAAATACCATGTCAAGAAATACCATTTGAAGCTATTTAATTGCACACACAGAGACTGTGTTTCTTTTTTTTTGCCACACCTCAACTGAGTGCAGAAATTATCTGCAGTTCTCTTAAAGAAGTGTAAAATCCTACTGACCTTTCAGACCTTTTGGGCCTCCTTAGTACAGCTATTGCTCTTTCAGGATCTCTTGTAGTGGGGCAAATAGAAATTGTCCAGTTCAGTGTGTCAAGGGAGACCTGTAATAAATCTTCTACACACCACCAAACTTTTCTATGCACTGTTTGCAGAAGGATGTGTGAAATTCTCTGTTTTCTCCTTATTCTTTCCTCAGATAAAGTGTGCAACAGATCACAATGACATTGTGATGAAACTCTAACCTAACACTTCAAAAAGTCCCAAAACCCGAGGCTCTCTAGACCCGTTTTGAGAAGGGAACCTGCCAAAGACATGTGCTTCTGCAAAACTGTTGGCATGGCCTCTGTGTTGAGGTTTGCTCTTAATGTATGGGTCAGGCAAGGAAATAAGTGAAGTCTTGGTATCATTCTTGCTATTGGTAGACATAGGAGATGAGCCAGCACATTCCAGCAGACATATGCTATTGACAGAGGTTCCTAGAATAAATGGGACCTAGAAAGAATTATTAATGACTCTTCACATTTTTCATGTACATCTAGTCCATAGTAATTAGTTCCTATTACATTGTCAAAAGGAAGTCATAATGAAAATGGTAGCTTCATTTTAACTCACCTTAAAGCTGCCAGACAAGTTCTAATTACTGAGAGTAATGTAAGGCCTAAATGAAATAAATTAGACATGATTTGTGCAAGTCATAGTAGAGCCATCTCTGAATTGGCATGTTTCATGGCAATTATGAAAGATATAAAGCCTGGCAATATCCACAAGAAAGATCAAACTTTCTTTCCTAATTTTCCTTTGGCAAAAGATGTGGGGTAGATTAATTTTGATCAACAGGGAAGGAAAAAGTACAGTGCACAGGAAAGCTGAGTTGACAAGTAATTATCAGGAACATCAAGACAAACAAGGTCCCAAATAGAAGAAGTGTTAGGTAAAACTTGTCTATTATCAAACATCTAGAGTTGAATTGATTTTTCTGCCTTGGTTCTCTCTAATGACTTGCCCTCTGGAGTTGTTTATCTTCCATTATATTCAATAACGGAAACTTAGGTAAGCAGAAAAAAAGGCTGAAATTAGATGAGATGAATTCAGTATTCAAGAAGCTAAATATTCTATTCCAACTTTTCTCCTGCAACTGGCACTGGACTATGGCATTAAAATGCGGTTTCTACAACTATGATGAATAAAGAAATTTGATTTATATGTAGTGAAGAATAAATAACACTATTTGGAATAATAGGTAGAATTTCTGCTTCATGATAATGCAGTAGATGGAGTGCTAATCTGTTGTAGTAGGTACCATACAACTAAGCAAATGTTAATGCTTACTCTGAGAAAAACACTTGCATAAAGAAGTGTTTGGATATATTTTACATTTGCTATGTGATGGGAATAAATCAGGCCAAGCACACTTTTCCAAACAGTGTTGCTAAAATAATCTCTACTTGTTTGAATTACACTGTGTCACGAGCCGGTCTGGGACCGGCGCGGGGTTTGATTCGTATTCTCGGGAACAGAATAAAGACTCAAAACGGGGTCACGTGCCAGACAGTTTATTTGCCCGACAACAAGTTTGCAAAAGTGAAAAAGAGAGAGAGAGAAAGAGAGAGAGAGAGAGAACGAGAGAGCGGTTACAATAGTTACCACCACGGGCCCAGGTCAGTTAAAGGCACAGTTCATCGTTTCTTCCTGCGGGAATGGGGGGGCTCGCTCCTCCACAGATCGTGTCCTTCGTGTCCGTGTCGTCGTGGCGGTGTCCGTCTATCCGAGTGTGTGCGCGTGTGTGTGTGCGAGCGCGTGAGAGCGTGCCCCAAAGTGTGTCTTTCTCACCTTTTATAGGGCCAAACATTACACATTCATTGTATCTCCCAACCTGTCTATGCATATGCATCATCTGTCCCCGCTTCACATGCAAATGAGGGCTCTGCCCCTTTGAGCAAGCGCAGTGTCTCGTGGTAGTGGTCGTCAGGGGTTGTGAGGATGAAGTAAGTCATCTTCAGGATGAAGTAAGACGTCTTCCTCCTGACTGAACTTTTGAACTCAGTCCTTTGCGCACACTCAGTGGTCCGTTGGTCCTCATCCAGCCAGCGAGCCCAGTCCTAGCTGGTTTGCAAACTGCAACATCGTGGCCTTGAATAAGGCCGTCACATAAATCTTCTCCTCCCGTTGGTGATAAAGCTGAAGAAGAAAACCTGCTCTTCCCCCCTACACATGCCTATCAGCAACCTTCACAGTTCTCACAAGCAACCCCCACCATGGTTTGCAGCTGTCCAGAAGCCACAGTGATGGTAGTTTTACCTTTGGCCATGTTGAGACATTAGTCCCTTCGGACACAGTCTCTTACACACTGTAAAGAAATTCAGTTCTCTTGGGCTGACTCTTTCTATTTATTACTAGAGTGAAAAAAATGGATAATCCTTTTAAGCTTTTGCTGCTTACCTATAGCCGTATCTGTGCTGTTGATAGGCTCCTCTATATACCACATAAGATTTACCAGTTGCCAGCACAGTTCAGGATTTCCTATTAAAATGTATTTTTGCTACAGGCCATCATATGCCGTTCTGGTGGCACAGTTTCAGAGAACAGTAACTTTGTAAAGCATTTAAGAATGTCACCATTTAAATAACAGTTATGAGTGTTTAACGTAAACATGTAAATTGCAGCTTACTTGAGTTGCTAAATGTTTTATTGGACTGCAGCAGCTATGATGCAAAAAACACAAGTTCCCTATTCCCTCAAGAATTACTGTATAAACTCATGATGTAAACAATTTCTGTCTAGAAGCAGTCTCCTATAAGCCAGCAAGACCTTCTAGCTCTTCAGTAGTATGCCACTTCTGCCACACCGTGGCTGAATGTCATGCCCTACAGATCTGCTTATGAAGACTGTCAACTCATATCAAAAGCCAGAGTCGCCTCCACCCCATGGATGCCTTAATGTCTCTCCTGTTGACCTCTAAATTTGCCTTCAGTGCAGGACAGCCAGAATCTTTCTGAAGGTCAGTGCCCAAGGTCCTAACTGTACTCACTGCTAAGGTGGGTTCAGAGCTTCTCCATACCCAGTAGGTTCTTCAAACAAAACCTTCAATAGCCCACAGGGTTCCTGTCATTAGTCCTCATTGCTCCTCTCTTTCACCTCTTCAGCAATTCAACTTCTGCCACCTTTGCTTGAAATGACAGATTTTCAAGAAGGAATGGGTTTCTTGAAGGGTTTGCTTGTGGAACAAGTTTCATAGTACAGTCAAGCTTTAACAGTGACAAGCACAGGTGATTGTCAGGGTTGAACTTAAATGTGACTTCAGTGATGATTTGTCCTCACATATTTTTTATAATATTTTTATAAGCAAATACTCTGTCTTCCATAGCAACGTAATTACACTGTTGCAAGTGTGGTGCATTTACAGAGCAGCAAATGCATTTATCTTCTCTTATGCACTTATTTAAGTTGCTAAAGGTTTTTAATAATACCCAAATTAATGGGACCTGAATAATTCATGTCCTAATTAGATATGCATTAATGGTCTAAATGTATTTAACTGGAAAACTAGGGTCTGGCTAAAGCGTGCTTAGAGCAATAAAACACTTTGAAGGCTATTGTGACTGTAACTGCTGGCTGAATAAAGCTGAGTCACTAGGAAGAGACGATTTAATCTTTCCTGTTTACCCTCTCTCAAGTACACTGCTTCTGGAACTACTGCCATAGTGAATACTTTAGTTTACATGGCAAAATAAACAGAATTCTGCAACCATTATTTACAAATTACAACTATTTAACCATACTTTTTCAGTGAACCTGATTTTATACATTTTCTCAATATGTTACTTATATCAAATTTGATAAATTACCTATATATTAACTTTATCGGACCAAATGCACAGCTTAACTGAGATTTTAGCAGAACTTTTAACACAGTGACACTTCTGTTGAAATAAGTTGACTATGCTCACATAAGGCTCTCTTTTGATTAAAAACAGAAGATTTTTTTAAAAAAACCCAACAGGCTACAATTGCTGCAGCCAACTCACCTGGGGATATGTATAAAACTGGGTGAGTATCTTGTATGCTAAAAGGGAATGTTAATTCCTCACGCACTTACAGCCAACACTACCGTTACTCTATGTAGAGTACGTCCTGCGTATTTTGAATCCGTGAGCACCTCTGTCGCAGCCCTAGAGGGGTTCATCCTCCGGCGGTGCGGGGCGATCGCGGTGGCATCGAGGTGACAGGAGGTGGCACTGTTTGCTTGGAGCTCGCTGCTCCTCGGAGTGGGGGTGGCTGCCATGTGGCACATAAGCAAAGCTGTCCTGGTTAATGAAAGAAATCATTACTGCAGTTTCTGCCTTAAATTCTATCCATGTATTCACAAAGTGTAAAATGAAGGTGCAGTCAATTTTAAAATCTTGTTTAATCAAGCAAACTAACATCATTGGTTTTAATCACAAAAACTTTTTTGTTTTCTTCCCTTAGCATTGTTTATATGATGGCTATAACCTCTTGTATAGCAACAAACTTCTCTCTGAAAAATGAGAATTATTCTTCAATAATGAGTATAAGTGATTTTATCCCACATTGGGATAATTTCCTTCAGTGTGAATTCCAGTGTTTTAAAATGTTGCCCTATTTACCAAATTACAGTCTGCAGCATTTTTCATGCTGCTTATTGGAGAAGGCCAAAGACCTTCTTCTGTAGTGAACAGGACAAGCTTTAATTAGTTGAGATGATGAACATGACTAGACTTGTGCCAGTGAAGAGCGGTTATCTTGTAGCTCAAATACTTCTCTGCAATTAGTCCACCTGATCACTTGGGTTTAAGGAACAAAAACAAATGCTCATAATACTACAGGTACATTAACTTCAATATAATTAGTGTAATTGAAGTGTAGTTATAATGCAGTTTTAATTTGTTAAAAATAATTATCGCTAATGTATCTGAGTTATGAAGTGTATTTAGAAATTTAACATGGTAGTTTAATTTTCTGTATAACACTAGAGAAATTGCTTGTTCATTGCTTCAGCTGTCACAAATCTTTGTTGTTGTTTCTCTGAAGCTTTATAAACAGCCACTGGGCAGAAATCCCTGGTATTCCAGCTGCAATAAGGGTGTCCAGTCAACTGCATGATCAGGATGGCTATTCATATGAAACCACTGCTGTTGATATGAGGAAAGAGGGATTTGAACTGACTTTCTCTTCTACTGCATTCAGTGTCTTCAGATTTAGTGAGTCTAGGTTATGCTGACTCCTTAACATAACCTTAGGCAATTCCTGACATGATCAGTAAAGGGTCAAAAATGTGCCAGTGGTGAGCACCACATTTCTCTTAGGTTCCAAAGCTGCAGCTGCAGACAATGTTCAGTCTGCCAACAGAAGGGGGCAGGGAGAGAAAGCAGCATCTCTGCTGGCCACAAAGGAATGCTGGCACACTACATTTCATTTAGCATTTTAGCTAAGTCAAGGATATAAGAAAGTATTTACATAAAATTAGATTTCACATCTAAAATGACCTCTAGGATTTAGATGCTGAACATATCCCTTTCAGTACAGACAACTGGCTAACTCTTTTTTCCTGCAGTCTTGTAAATAGAGTTACTGCCACTCCCCTCTATACACAGTGTCTTAACTTGAGCCAGAAGAAGCTCAAGTGTTCATTACTTGTGTCCCAAGTAAGCATCCTCAATGCTGCCAAAAAGGGGAGAATTCCCCTCCTCTGTCCACTGTCCCTACAGACAGTGCAAGAAAGCACCAAAGGAGGCTGATCCACTGCCCACTGGCAAAAGTACTCTGCTGGGAAGACAAAGCGGTGCTGCCCTCTGAGAGGCTTCTGTAGATTGTTTCCCATGACCTTTTAGTGCAAAATGCCTAAAATACACCTCCAATGCATCTTGTTAGAGAATGGTCTGCCTTTTCCTAAAGACAGCAAATATTGGAGCACCATCTTTAAAGTTTAAATACTGAAGGGAGGACTATGGAATAACCTGCACAAATAAAAGACCTTCCTAAGATTCCAAGAGAAAGGTACTGGGATCCATCTTTAAAGAGTTAGGTTTCTATTCTTTTCTAAAGCCCCTAACCTCCATTGTATCTTCTGAAAAAGAGAACTGCAGGAAGGCAGGAGAAGCTGTAGTCTGTCAGTTATACTTAGCTTTCTGTATGTGGAATTAAGTTACTAACTGGTCTAGGGAGCAGGAAGAGAAGTCACATGCTCTATTGCCCTGAAGATCTTGATACTAAAAACATTTGAAAAGCCATTCTTAACATAGAACTGAGAGCTAATTGGTAGTGGCTGTACACAAGGATTATTTTCATTTTGTGAAATACTCTTATCTTACTATCTCAAGATTCTTACTAGTACTTAGATGGAAAAACAGCATTAAAAGTAAACAGATTATACTGAGGTGAATTTTTTAACATGAGGTACTCAATCTCTTGCCAGAACTTGATGATATTTATGATGTTAGAATGTCTACCAGCTGAAAAATCTTAAGTCTTTTTCAGCTGCAACGTTTCTGTTATAAAATTGGCTACGTGATTGATGTTCCCAGGCACTCCACATACAGCCTAAGTGACTACACATTGTCAAACTCAGAGCTCTTTGTGGGAGACCTGAGTTCGTTTTGCTGTGGAAAAGTAACTAGTCTAATAACAGCCTTTCTCGGACAGTTATTCCAAGACATATGCATCAAGTGGATCTCTTACACCTATTCAGACATTGTTTGAGCAGCAAAGCTGTATGAGTCAAAGCCCAAAGGTCTTTAATGAGACTTTTCCACTCCACCGCATAGGACAGTAACTGCTGTTTGTGAAGAGTGCTTTGTATGTAGCTGCATCAACCGATGTGGTCCTTCTAAAAGCCCCCAGATCTTCCAAGGGATTCAGATGGACCTAGCCTGGAACAAGGCACTTGAAGTGTTCTGAGTTGAGGTGGGCACCATCTGGCTTACTGAATTCACTGAGGCAGTAGCAAGCCTTTGCTACTCAAACAGGAAAGAACCTAAGGAAAGGACATTATCTAGCTGATCAGCAGGGAAGAATGAATCAGAAACGTGTTTTGTCAGACTCTGCATAAAGCATTTTCTTCTACATGACGAAGGAAACTCAGTATATAGAAAAATATTATTTCATGAACTCCCATTGTCATTCTCATTTGAAGTTGCTAATGAAGCTGAAGTCAATATCCTTCATCTGTTCAGTAAAGTGAATTCTTCATCTTGACAGTCTCAGATTTCCAGTGGGTAGACACAGAATTGTGAATAGAACTAAATGGTGTTTACTATGATGACTGATTATCTCCTGAAGAATCATGTGTTTTTCTCCAACAGTAGAGGATATAATTTAATTAGACTGTTATTTTAAATGTTATGAGTTTTTTTATGCATTAACTTATGGTCTGTGGCTGATAGAAAAGACATTAACACTGACTCCTTTGAGTGTGGAATGAATTGCAGTTTTCAAGGAGAGAAAATGAATTATAAATGCCTGCTATTTAAGTTTTCCAGATTCAAATGATAAATGAAGCAATTATTACATGTCAAGTATATAAACAGTTCTTCGTCAACATTTCAGCTTGTTAATTCTAGCATTTGCCTTTCCATGTAACATATTTATCACATTTTATTGCTTGTTGATGAAAAATCTAGCATAGTTCTCTCAATTATCTTTACACAGCTGCATAATGAAGCAACAAAATAGAGATGTATATCACAGTCCTGAATGCCATTAAATGGATCTTGTTTGTTTTGACTTCAACTCAGAATAAAGTGCCGAGATTTCAACCTGGTCCAGCTACAGGCTGAGGAAAACTGTCCTCATTTCAACTTCTCAGCCTTGCTTTCAAGGTGATGTGCTGCTGCGCTCCTTGTTGTATTTCAGAGCCTGTTTCTGACAGCAAGTACATGCCCATGCCCATTTCCAAGCCCTACTGACTCATCCTGCCTGGATGTTCCTTCCTGCTCTTTCTAATCATACCTCTGTGGCTTTCCTCATGCTTTCTGTGTACCTGGAGAGCTGGTCACTGGGAAATTTCCGTTGTTTTCACATTTCTCTCTGAAACCCATTGTGCTGCACAAACTCTGCATTGGCATATGTGATCCATTTCCTTTCACCTTCTCATTCTTGGACATAGGTGTCTAATCCAGGATGCTCCAAACTTTACTTTATGGACTGAGAGGCTCAAGGTGTTTCTTTACAAATACAGAGAGCTATGTTTGTTAATGATCTATTGATGGAGTTGTAAAATCTTATGGTTCTGCACTACTGCTTCAGTTTGAAGGCTCTTCCAATACATGATGTCAAAGTGTGGGAGCCCAGCCATGCAGCCAGACAGATCACAGCTTGGACAGTCTGGATTTCACAAGAGCTTAGTGATTAATTTATATTCCTGGGTAAAATCCTGCCCCAAGTTATAATGTACAGAACTGATAACTTCAGCCACAGTAAAGAGTCACAGGATACTCTCCAGTCAGCCTCAACAGAACTGTTTGTATAAAAAGATAATCAAAAATTCATAGCTAAAATCTAAGGCTGATACTTATGCAAACTGTTCCCATTTGGAATTAGACAAGAAAAGGAAATGAAGTGTCTCAGGATCTGCAGGGTATTGAAGGGAGACCACTTCAGATATTTCTGAGCATAAGTCAACTCAATAGCTAAATTAAGATGTACATGGTGTGCAACTTCATCTCTTTCAAAATGCAAAGCCTGTTTTTTTTGTAGGCCTTCCAGAAAAAACAGTCCTAAAATAAAAATACATAAATCCTTTCCAGTCTGGGCTGCCTGCAGGGAAGTGAGAGAAATAAAACATCCCAACAAGATGTATTTATGATATCTGGAGCAGACTTGGTACAATGATCTTCTGACCAAAGGCTGAATCACCATTTGCTATGCTACCCCCAGTGACAGCTAGCAGAGGTGGAACATAGCAAACCGTTTACCTAATAACTGAACAACAGAAATGGTCTAGACCTTTTAAACAAAATTATCTTTTAAAAAAATTCAGTATGAGCTAAAAAAAAAGGACTAATAAACCCCCTTAATTTTGGCTAGGAACACAAGCATTGTCACAAAGGAATGTAGCCAATATCCTTTCTGTTTACCATTATCACCACAGAAATAGAACAGGTAGTGTTCCAGTTTCAAAAGCTACTAAATGACAAGAATTTTCTTGCCAGGATAGAACCATATTATTTACTGTTGTGCTTGGTTGGAAGCTTATTATTGTCTTTGGGGGTGGCAAGGCAAGGATAGCACTCTACTGAACATCAACACAGTTTGATGATTTTTTTACCAGCCTTAAAAACAAAGTCATGATCTGCTTTCAGTGTCAACAAAATGAAAAATATTATAGAAAAGGTAAATATTCCATGCAAATACAAGTTGAGTGAATTTGACTTATGGAATTGCTTGCACATCACCAAAAGCAATCTCATGAATATTAATCCTGTCTCTAGGTTAAAGAAGGAGCAGAAATGCTGTAAATGAGATTTATCAATGTTAAATATAGAAGTAATTTAAATTCTAAATGTGTTTTAATCTTGGCAGTGTCTGATATAGAAGTCACATACCTCTCTCTCTAGACAAAGAGAAAAAATCTGGGGTTTTTATATGCTTCCTCCAAAGTCCTTTACTTTGTCTAGATCAAAAAACATTCCCCAAATGACTTTGCTGTTGCATTCAAGCTAACAGCAGGAAGCATAAAGCAGAAGAATACCTGGCTTTTTGTTGAGCCTTTACACAAGTAACATATTTGATATAGATCGTTTCCTTTAATTTGCAGGTGCTTGCTTAGAATTTGGATTTGATAATACCTTGTCCTACAGAGCATATCTTTCATTCATGCCTACTTTTGAAAGCTCTTATTCTATCAGAATCTTTACAATCAAAACATTCAAAGTAATAATTTTGTTTAAACATAAAAGCTGGTTTTGAATAAATAGTCTAGCAACCTCTTATTTAGAGACAATATCCATAAAGAGAAAGAGAGTGAAAAGATAGCCATAAAGAGGAGGAGAGTGAACACAGAATGGAAGTGTACAGAGAATCAAGAAATATTTAGAAAAACATGTATGTTGGCATATTTATTCATTGTTCTTGGAAATGTGAAAGTGAATGCAATATTGTCTTCTCTCAAGTCAGAGGAGTGGGAATTTGTTTTCTGATGCAGATCCAGGTCTACAGACAGAGGTATAGCATATCACTAAGAAATGAGTTGCCTGAAAAGTACAGAAAATATTCTAAGGGAGCTTTAGTTTACAATACACCCAGGGAAAACCTTGTACCTCCTGTTGCAATGTAGTCACTTGAAAGTTGAGTTACCCATAGGAAGCACACATATAGCCAATATTCTTTGTAAGGGATACAGTATTGTCATTCGTGTGTAATTAAGCAGCCTTATGAAAGACAGGAGAAACCCAGACTCTGCTATGTCTTTGACTCAGTTCTTTGAGAAGTTATTTTCAAAGAAGCCAACACCAGTGTGCCTGCAGCCATGGATACCCATCCCTGGAGCTCACATCCTTATTTAGCATTTTCAGGTGTGTGTCCAGTTTCTAATCTCCTGACCACTTATTCCTTTTGAGGCAACATGTAATAGTCCTGAAGCTGCTCTGAAATTCCTACTTGCTGAGAGTTAAAGTGGGAAAGAACATTTCCAGAGGTCAAGACCCCCACCTGCCTGGCCTGCATCCTCCAGGTAAAAGCTGTCTGCATTAGCAGGCAGCCAGCAGACTGTGCCAGTAGTAGCCAGGGACTCTGGGATGTGGTGGGATGTGCTTAGCCCTGGAAAGCTGTACCATGGTATCTGAGTGCCTTGAAAGACCTGATGGAGGATCAGTGTGTTTCTCAGAGAAGAGAAATCACGTGACAATGTAATTTCTGAGTGTTCCTGTTTTGCTTTGCTTCAGTTGGCTGGCATGTGGAGGGAGGCAATGCCAACTGGAGAGGATCCAGATCCCACATTGCCACATCAGGGCCCCTTGCACACTGGCCCCACAGGTCTTCCTTAAGCACTGGATTCTGTGCCAAGTGATGTTTCCCAGAAATGTGCAATGTATTCAGGGTTTTACAGCTGCATGTGAAAGCCAGGACTTATAGCTGGTAGAGTAGTGTGTGAGTTCCCAAGACCTTCTGGTATATCTCTGGAAGATTACAGGCTATCCAGGTTGAGTCAATGTTGCCTGTTAAACCAGGACTGCTGTTCTTTTCTCCTCAGATCAGTTCAAACAGAAGGGAGAGTGCAAATACACCTATGAGGAGAATTTTTCAGGGATGTGTATCTCAGGCAGAAAACAGAGTTCAAACATATTATGATATAGATCAGATTAAGGAGCACTTTAAAGGCTGTTCTAGCTCTTGTGTATGACCTCGTTTCCTGTAGCTGCAGATCAACAGATCTTTGTTCTTGTGATGCCTGATCTCCATTACCATGATGAGATTTGGTGAAAAAACTGGTTTTCTCAGTATTTGAATTTACCTTTCAAGTGTCTTCTGTTCATAGTATTGCAATATATTGTCTCATCTAGCCAGCTTAGCTGGCTCCAAAGAGCCAGTTGTGGATACATACAGTCTTTTTTTAATGAGAATTTTTTCTCTATAAAATAATAAATTCTTAAAGCACTGTCTCTTTTATATTTCTCTTTGCATTTTTTAGCCTATTTTATGCAGCCAGAGTTCAAGGTGGGCAGATTCTGATAATCAAACACTAAATAAAGAATTATGTTTCATAAAGTATAATCCCACAACTAAGACAGTGACATAGGAAAATACAGATCTGGTTTTCGTGCTGCATACAGTCTAAAGATGAGCTCCTGAAATTAGACACATAGTTGTTAGAGGCAGGCATAATACTCTTCAGCTAGGGCTGCTGATGACACTGATTTTGCTTTCACACAAACTGAAGCTCAAACCATCCAATTTCGTCTCCATATTCTTCTCTCCCCACACTAGATGGCACTGCTATGTATATTATTAGAGACAAAAGCAGCTTTTGATGTAATGTAAAAACAACAAAAATTTCTGAAGTAAACCTAAACTGACAGTGGCAAAAATGCTTGCAAATGTTCTGGAGTTCTCAGAGGTGCCTTGTAAAAAGCATGTCTCACTTCCAGTCCATGAATTTTGTACCCTCTCTACTTGAATGTAATTTTGAGATGACTGTTAGGGAAGAAGGGCTGCTTCCTGGAAACAATGCAAAATTCTTTTTACATACCTGTCAGTTTGCTAAAAATTGAAAATGTGAACATGCTTTCAGGTATTCTGTGGGAAAACTGAATTATGCAGCTCAAACTTCTGATTATTTTTGCACCTTCTCAAAAGAAATAATGTTTATAGCTAGGATTTTTATTTTTTTTTCCCACCCAGCTCTAGCACTATAGTATCTCAGGTCAGGAAGATGAGCTTTGTAACACTTGCATACAACAAAAATACTGCTTGAGTTCCTGTTGTTATGACCCTAGTTAATCTTACACAACTTAGTGAGTTGTTTTTTGAAATAGCTATTCTTTCATCAGCTCGGTATAAAAAGGTTGCACAGTAGAGGATGCTAGCTAGTACACAACTTTTTCAATGTTATTCCAATGACAGCTTTGTGTTGCTGCTTGACATTAAAATGAAAGAAAAATATTTTCCAGCAGAGCTAGTTTAAGAGCCAAGGCCATGACAAAGTTGTTTAACGGTACAGTTATTACAAAAAAGAATTGACTTTTAGAGACTTCTTAAAGGAAGCCTGAAGCAACACAGAGGCACAATGTCATATCAGATAGTAGCACCACTTTTTTATCAGGAAAATAAACCTATTCAAAGATGTCAGCTCAACAATTCTTTTGCATTAACTAAATGCAAAGATATCAGCCTCTTCAGAATCTGCAAGACTGGTTTACTTTATGTTGCTATGATACCACATTATTATTTGATATGATGTGCTTTATCATCAGTCAACATAGAAATAGTGGTCAAGAGTAAAAATGAATAATTCAAATCAAGAAAAAGCTCCTTTTCTAAAAAACAGTGTTTATCACATGGTTTACCTCTCTAAAGTGACCCTGTAAAACTGATATCCATAGGTTTTATGTTTGCTGTCTTTCCAGAGATCCAGTATTAAATATGGTAAATTTCCAAGCTGTTTGCTTTTTCTAACTGCTATTTTTGCAAACTCATCTATGGTCCAGACTGATTTCCTGACTCTCTAAATAAAGGGAACACAAGATACTAAAGATTATTTTCACAAGGGGACCAGCACAACCTATTGTCAACTGATGAGTTGACTGGGTCCCTCTGGATGGCTGCTCTGTTCTCAAGCATATCAACTGATTTCTCCAGTTTGGAGTCGTCTGCACATCTGATGAGAATACACTCAATAAAGCTGTTAAGTAGGACAGGTCCTAGGACAGACCACTGTTGTTCTCCAGTTGTCACAGGCTTCCCATCCCCCATAACATTCTAATTTTTGAACAAGCACATTATGGAAGACAACTTCAAAATTCTTGCTGAGTTAGGAAACCAGTAAACTACTGGAATATGGAAGGCAATGTTAGGGAAAGGATCGGTCTGTACTTAACCTCTTTCCCCTAATTTTCTTTTATTAACTGTTACTGAAGGCAAGATGGGCTACATGGATTTCTGATCTGGGTGCATCTTACATTCTTGCTACATATTCTTCAGCCACATCTATTTATAGAAGTGCAAGTTAAAATATAGCTATATAGAAAAATACCAGACTTTTTTCACCTTTCCCATCCCCTATAGTCCACATACAGTTTTAATTCTCCCACAAAACCCTACAATGATGTCAACAAAACTGAAGAAAAACATAAGCAAGGAGGAAACAATGACAGCAGCATTTATAGGTGACAGAATGATAGCTGAAGCTGGCTTTTGACATTGCTCAATGATGCTGAAAACTGTAAAAACATCAGTTTGAGATACCTCTTTTTTTTATTTTTTTTTTTTAAGCCAAGAGGAGAGAAGGCTGAGTGGGGACCTTGTAAATACTTAATGGGTGGGTGTCAGGAGGATGGGGCCAGGCTTTTTTCGGTGGTGCCCAGTGACAGGACAAGAGGTAGGAGGCACAACCTGGAATATGGGAATTTCCATCTAAACATAAGGAGGAACTTCTTCACTTTGAGAGTGGTGGAGCACTGGAACAGGCTGCCTAGGGAGGTGATGGAGTCTACATCTCTGGAGACATTCAAAACCCATCTGGATGTCATCCTGTGCAATCTGTTTTAGGTGAACCTGCTCTGACAGGGGGGTTGGACTAGATGATCTCCAGAGGTTCCTTCCAACTCTTAACGTTCTGTGATTCTGTGATTTATTTAAAGAGAACAAGGCAGTCACACATGTAAAGACTGATGTTTGATACCTGAACAAGGTTTCATTAGGCACTCAGTTTGGCCTTTTGGATTGAGAGTCTTATTTCTTCAAGTATTGTCTACAGCTAGGAATAAGATGTAAGCAGGGAACAGAGAAGTTTCTTAGGGCATTCAACTCTCAAGTGATTGGTTTGGTTATCCTGTTTGTGCTCTGGTTTAAGTTTATTACAAAACACAGCCTTAGGAGAAGGGATTTGTTTTTCCCAGTCACATATCTAGGGTTTTCTCTTGCACTGTTATTATTTTTACTTTTAATTTTAGGTTGATATGTTTGGAGACTTTTCTCCCTTTCATTAATATAGTCATTCCTCCCTTTCTAAGAAACATCTTGGGAGTTTGTCTGTCAGAAATGTTCCCTCTAAAACCAGTATTTCAGGGACCTTGGGAACCAAGCTGTCAGCTTTTCCTACTTTCCTGTCAAAGCATACTGTCTAGCTTTCAGTGTTTTACTACAGGGCTTTAGTTTATTAAATGTTAGTGGCAAATGGACTTCTGACCAGCATCTGAAGCAGGTCTTCCATGAGCCGCTCTAAATTTGTCATTACTGCAAGGCTGTTTGCAAAACTTGATAACTCAAGCTTGAGCTATCAAAATTTAATACAGCTAAATTTAGATTACTTCTGGGCACCTACCTTTGCTACTTCTTGTCTTCACAGTAGGGCTCTATAGAATGACAACCCAACTGTGGAAGCTAGACAAGAACTGCTAAGCATTTCATTATGCCCTAAGCAAAAGGATCTTAGAAACTGTCTGTCCTGGGGGATAAAAAACATACCCCAATAATAGGTATGTCTAAATGCAAACTATTACTTTGCAAAAAGTGTTAGAGGTTGTGTCTAGCTCATGTAATTTGAGGACTCACTGCACCTCACACAAGCTGAAAGCAAAATGCAGTTTTCATGAGCCTACCTCCTCACAGAGTTCTCTCTCAAGGTGTTAAGAGTGATTTAAAATTAATCACTAAGCAGGTGGCCGTGAGTTCAATAAGGATCACAGCTGACTGTGAAGTTTGAAACCACAATTGGCAGACATGTTTCAGAGAAATAAAAATGTGACTGTCCAGTTGAAATAGTCTGTTCTCTATAAATAGGAGTAAAGGCAGAAGCTCCAGAATTTCATGTTGTGACAATCGTAAATCTCAATCATCTGGGGCATCCAGGCAGAAGTCAGAGACTTCACTAAGCCACATGACTTTTCACCATGGACTCCCCAGCTGCAATGAGTTTTTTAGACCTTATTCATGCTTCCCCAAAGCCACTTGAAATTTTGCATAATTCAACTTTTCAGGGTGAGTAAAGATAAGAGGCATGAAGTAAAGGAAACTTCAAAACCAGTTTGAATGGAAAATTCATGCTTATCTCTGACAGAATATAGTCATGTTTCTACACTGCTATTGATGTGCAAGTAATGATATTTTATTTTTAAGGAACAATTACTCATGTTAGAAAATGAACAGGAAGACAAGGATGGAGGAGTGATTTTGAAAATAAAGCTACATTGAAAGGTAAAAAAATCATTGGTCATTGATTTCATGCTTATATAACTGTAAAAACAGAAGCAATTCTATTGAACATCGTTTTATGAGTTTGCATAGCAGAAATGAGCCTCCTGCTTAGCTTTAATGGCGCTTACTGGCTCATTACAAAGAAATAAGAATTACAGAGTGTTAAATATTGATGTAAAGAAGCTGTGACAAGGGCCTCTAGTTGTTTCTTTTGTCTGTTTTTTACCCATATAATACAAGGTTATTCCTTACTGATAGCCTTAATGTCAAGCTTTTTGCGGACTCATGTCACTGGAAGTCATTAATATAATCAGCAGACAATTTTACTCCTAACTCATATTTGTAATTGCACAGAAAATGTTCCATTCTTTCTAAAACATATTTCATATTCACTGTTTTCTATGTTACTTTTCTTTAAATATAGCAAAGATTTACAGCCTCTGCACAGGGACATATTTAAACACAGAATTTTCTATTCTTTTAGAATTAAAGTCTCACATACATACTTGTGTTGGGTTTGCATGACAAGGGTTTGGTAGCAGCAGGGCTACACAGGTGGCTTCTGTGAGAAGACACTAGAAGCTTCACTCTTGTCCAACAAAGCCAATGACAGTTTGCTTCAAGGTGGACCCACAGCTGGCCAAGACCAAGCCCATCAGTGACAGCACGTGAAAAGTTAGCACATGAGGGCAACTGCAGTCAAAGGGAAGAGTGTGAATATGTGAGAAACAGCTCTGCAGACACCAAGGTCAGTGAAAAAGCAGGGGGAAGGAAGTGCTCTGTATGCCTGAGCAGAGATTCCTCTGCAGCCTATGGTGAGAACCATGGTGAGGCAGGCTGTCCCCCTGCACCCCACAGAGGTTAATGGTGAAGCAGACAACCATGTGCAGCCCATGGAGGACCCAATACTGGAGCAGGTGGATGCCCAAAGGGGGCTATCACCCAGTGGGAAGCCTGCACTGGAGCAAGCTCCTGGCAGGACCCATGGAGAGAGTCCACAGTGGAACAGGTTTGCCAGTGAAACTTGTGATGCCATGGGGAATTCATGCTGCAGCAGTTCATGAAGAACTGTAGCCCATGGGAAAGACTCACACTGGAGAAGTTTGTGGAGGACTGTCTCACATGGAAGGGTCCCCATGCTAGAGCAGGGGAAGAGTGTGAGGAGTCCTCCCCCTGCGGATGAAGGAGCAGAAGAGACAACACATGGGGTTGGACTAAATGGTCTTTTGAGGTCCTTTCCTACTCCTGACATTCTTTGATTCTGTAAATCAGCTGCAACCCCCATTCTCCACCACCCTGTGCCACTCAAGGAGGGAGGTAAAGATCTCGGGAGTGAAGTTAAACCCAGGAAGAAGGGAGCAGTGGGGGGAAGGTGTTTTAAGATTTATTTTTATTTCTCATTATTGCACTCTGATTTGATTGGTAATAAATCAAACTGATTTCCCCAAGTCAAATCTGTTTTGTCAGTGACAGTAACTAGAGAATGAAACCTCTCTGTCCTGACCTTGACCAACAAGCCTTTTGTTATATTTTGTCTCCCCTGTCCAGCTGAGGAGGTGAGTGATAGAATGGTTTTAGGTGGCACCTGCCACCTAGCTAGGGTCAACCCACCACAATACCTTACGATGGTGTAGCTCCAATTCCATCTGTTCTGTGAAAGCAACCAACCAAAAAACACCACACAAACTGATATCTATACTACAAGTCAGTGAGTGTTCTGCTGCCTTTAGGAAATATTCATGGAGAAGTATGACAGACCCATTGCAGATAAGGACCGCACATACACAATCTTTTAGAAGGAATCAAGGAAGTACATCTAGAACAAAATAAAAGCTGGAAACTGTAGTACCATACTCAGGACATTTGTTAATCTCCCACTGCAACATGAACCTAAAAAAAAACCAGTCAACACAGCACAGCAGATACCTGTGCTTAAAATTGTGAAATAAATTCTGTGACAATTCTTCTCAGACGCATGCAAATCCTTCAAAGCATGTAGTAGACAAATAAGCAAGAGCTGTGATTACCTCAGATAGATTCCATAAGTCTAGCTTCTGGTCACCAGCTCCCCTGTCCTGTGCAGTGACATGAATAAATAGGTACATTTGCATTGTGATGCCGATGAGTCAATGCTTTGGGCTTTGTTATAATGGACAGCTAGTAGCTTTCACTTTAAGGTCCTTATGTCTGTCTGAACAGAAATACACACAAATTAAAAAGAACATGAGGAAACTGTGCCTACGGGTATGACATGTAGGCAGGAATAACAAAGGGTTTAGAATATTTTCTCTGTGTGTGCATGTGCTTATAATAATTGTGTAATTACTGTGTTAAGTCCTGTAACTTTTTAAACATACCATCATCCCATCATCCTGTTTCCTTCCCAGGCCCAGATAAAATGTGCTATCTTACAGTTAAAAATAAACTAAACAAAAAAACCCAAAACATCAAAACCCATCAACCAACATATTACAGAAAAAGAGCTTTCATTAAACTAAACTACATTTAGTATGAGAGGAAGGAAGGATACAGTTAAGAGAAGATGGTAGGAAAGAATGCTTCCTCTGTGCTATCAGATACTAGCTACTACTGCAGTCAGATTATTGAAGCAGATATGCTAATGATTTTCTCTGTCTCAAAACTTGTTGAAATTCAGTGTTCATTTTATAGAAGTTGTGGATTTATTTGAAGTGTTAGATTTTCATGTCTCTCCTGACAAGGATCAATAGGTACAATTCTTTTTTCTGTGTTAGAGATTGAAAGCAACTAGTCTGTTCTGCACAGCTCAGGATACAACATGGCACAGCAATAAAACCTGCCATATTGACAGAAGCACAATATAAAGAAAAATATTATATAAAATATTACACTGAAGATTTGGAGCAATTCCTATGGGTCTGTAAAAGGGTACATGGTACTTACAGAAAAAGCAAGCAGCAGTGTAAAAAACATGAATAAATGGAAAAGATGTTAAAGCCTTAGCAGCAGTGCAAGACATTTCCTTTGTGTTTTACTTCTTTGTAGAAGAAAAAAGTACAGATGTCTACATTATAGCTTTTTGTTCTAGCAAAAACCAAAACAAAACCAACCAAACAAAACCAAAACAAACAACAAACCAAAACATAAACCAAGCACCAAACCAAACAACAACCAAAACAGATAGGCATCCAAGGCATAGATGGCAGTCTTTTCTTGTGTTGAATGTCTATATTTAAAATGAGTATCAGACATGCTTCTTTAACTTCTTGTTATACAGATTCATCATTTTAAAGTAGAGAGAAAGTCAAAATAATGGCATCAATCCTGGACCTCAGTGAAAAATGACACTTTGGCTACAGGAAATGATGCTTGGTAATTAGACCATTCATCTAAGGGATGAGTGAAGTGTGCTCATGTGCTCATCTTCTCCAGGCAAACAAGTCCTCCAGAGGTCTCCCTCAGAGACCACTAATTTCTAGGCCAAGAAAGCTACCTCCATTTACTGCCGTGTAACTGGGTTAACTTCCTCTTTTTCCTAGCCTGAACCAAAACAAGCAACCAAGAATCTATCAGCTGAACTTCCTATTTAAAATATTCAAAAATTCTCATTGCTACATTTCTTTTTTTCTTCAGTGTTTTAAAAGCCAGCTCTTTTTCAAGTTTGGCATTGAAAAGGATGCCCACATCAAAAATCGATTTTATAGCTGACAATTTCATTAGCATCACTGAAGAACACTCTTAAATTCATTGTGAACTTAAGTTTTTTCTGTCTTGCATTTGTTCAAAGTGGAGCATGTTTGAAGCAAGATCAGCAACAATCAATCCAAGTCTTTTTTAATGAATTTGACCATATAGTCCTTACTACCTCTAGAAGACTGTCCTCACTAACAATATTTCTCTTTTCCAAAATGATAAACACATAGCTTTAACAGATTTGGTACAAGAAAGATTTTTGTGACTTCTTGTGGACGAGCCACACTTCCAGGAAGGATTTAATTTAAGCTGTACACTAAATTGGAGTTTGTACTGCTGTATTATCTTCCCAGAAATGCCATCATACAAAGTGGTACTTCCAGGAATAATATTGCAGAAGCACAGCTACAACCCAGCTGTTCAGTAAAGAGCCAGGCCTAGATTCAGGCTCTTCTCCAATCAAGGGAAAACTTTCAGTGCACTGGAGCTTTGCTGAGGATCCAGCACTCAGGACACGCATATCTGCCAGTTTCCCATGCTCCAGCAGGCCCTATTCCATTTTCCAGCTCTGCCTAAACTGCTATGGAAATCCCTTGCATCCTCTTGCAGTGTGTCACCATGATCCAGCTATAGCTATATGCCATGTTTTGAATTTGTTAAACACACTTGAAACGGTCTGATATTGAATCCTGAATACTATACAGATATTCTCAATTTTAGAAATAGTTTTTTTCTTTCCCCAGAACTGTTACTCCCTTTCATAGCTAATGATTTTGTAGGACAGGTCAAACCTCTGTGTTTTCTAGGAAAGGAAAGAAGTTACCCCATTTTATAGCATGAATTGCATCAAATATACAGTGAATTGTAGGGTTTGTTTTTTTTTTTCTTCTTCATTTTGATATCCAGATATTCTTCATTCTCCCTTTGGGCAATTCCTATCAAAAACAAAATTATTTTTCTACAGTGATATAGCCACAGCCTGCCAACATGTAGCAAAATGTCATTGACTGCAGTTGCTGTTACATGGAGCCTTTCCCAAGGCTACAGATCAGGCAAGCTTAGCTAATCTAACTAATCTTACTCACATTCATTGCCCCACTGCAATTAACAGAGGTAACATTTGCTGGTCTGAGCTCACAATTTCACATTTTACAGCCCTGTGAGCAGCATTTCCAGGCTTCCCTCAAGTATATTCCTCTAAAGTGAATATGTCCCTTTTCACTGACACTACACTTGGTATAGCCCCAGAATTAAAGAGAACATGGAAAGAGATTTAGGCATGAGTTTGCCTACCTAACGGATGAAAGCCATTTGGCAGCTGAGGCTCCATGGGGAAGGATGTAGGCAGGAAAAAACCCTCTCTGTTTTAAATCCTCATGTGCCCAGGTACTTACTGACAAGACCAGCAACCCATGTATCTTATTATGAAAATATTTTGGTTTGTTTTTTTTTCCCAGTACCTGTTTTTCAACATCTATCTTTAATATTGCAAATAATCAATGGCAGTTAGCCTTATCAGATCACAACAGAATAAGCTATACTTTGCAATATAAATTATTATTTTAATGTTATTAAATAGCATTAGCTCTATGGTAACAAGCTATGGCACACTCTGTACAAACAGATAAGCCTCCTCTTCCTACACCTGTATCTGGGATGCTGTGCTGAGATTGTTCTCAGAGGGAGAAGGATATGATTACTGAGACAAAACAAAATCATGTACTAGAGTCATTATGGAGAAGAGAGAGGGAGAATGTTAAATGTATTTAAACTGCAGGAGGTTAAAACAGTGTGCACCAAAAATCTCTGAACGTGTCAGGATTAATAGCAGCTGGAAGCATGAGAAGAGCTGACTATCAATTCCTAAAGCACAGTTCAACATTTAAGATGTCAGGATGCTGAACTTATCTCTGATTTATCAAGATTCTTCTTTCTGTTCCAATACCCCTCCCACATAATGGGCATCACTGACGATAAAAAGGGTACACAAATGCTAAACTAAATTAGTTTCTTACTTCTGGTGTAGCCAAGGAACAATGTTGCAAAACACTGGATTATGTTCTTGAGGAAAAACTGAGAATTAAGAAGAAACCCAATTTTAAAAAATCCCAGTCGAGGGCCACATTCCTAACCAAATAATATGAGAGAACAGGAAACTCAGAAAAAGCACATGGCTTGTGAATAAAAACAGAGCTTTTGAACAAAACTGCCTGCAATAAGATCAGAAAGCAAATCCTTTAGATGCATGAGGTGTAAAATCTGAGAGAAGTGGCATGTGAGTGACACTGACTGATTGCTTTTCAAGCCGTATTTGAAGTGAGGACCTTCAACACTAAAATGTATGTGTATCTTACTCCAAGTAGTCAGATTCTGCTAATCTGCATGATGGTATGTTTTGATCTTCTGACAGCCAGTAGGGCCACTTCTTTGATGGTGTTTATACACCTCTTATATGCATAAGGCAGTCTATTTTAAGCATGTTAAATCCCCACATGTTGATGAGCAATGTTTCATGAAAAATGCTTGCTTATGTTATGAATTCTAAAAGCATGAACTAAAAAGAATACTATCAATAGCTGGTATGCATTAATATCTTTTAATGGATGTATGCTAGAAGAAGATGAAAACTATTTTCTGGCAGGCTTCTTAGATTTTCCTTGTATCAATTGCGCTATCAGGGCAAGTTAGTGCAACTGCTATTCACACAATCAGTATCCAGAGTTAGGAAGCAGAGGTATTAGTTTCTGCTACTATAATATTAGTCTCTTTTATTAATAGTTTTTCCTACATACAGAAAGACTGAGTCACAGCTTGACAGAACATCTTGCCCTAAAATTAGGCAGAGGGTCTAGAGCAGATGCAGGAGAGCACCCTAATGACTGGCCCAATCTGTGGTCCCTGTAGAGACTTGAACTGCCTTAAGCAGATCCTAAGCCTACAGTTTAGTCATGAGAATAAAACCAGACAAATCTCCAAATTCTATCCCATCACATGTATGAATAAATGCCATAAAAATAACAAAGATGGCAAATACAATAGTGGGTTTGTAACTGAAATGCTATGTTTTGGTTTACGAGGAATAACACAGACTTAATCTGCTAATTTTGCGTGGGCCGAGCAGTCATCAGCCTTTAATTTGTATGACATAGTGATGTAAGACTTTGTATTTTCTGCAGCCAGTCAGTCATGTTAGATGTAATGGGAGATATATATGGTTACACAAGTAAGAATAAAGCCCATAAATTATTCTGAAATAAAAACAGCAAAAGAATTATGATTTTTTTCCCCACAAGACAAGTCAGATACTTTATTTTCCTTTAAGCCAAATCATATTTTGTAATGAAGCACAACTCAAAGCCAGAGCCAGCAAAAAATCAGTCACAAATCTGGGACCAAAATTGTAACTAATTAACAGCCAGATGCTGGGCAGCTGATCATATGGATCATATCATATATGATATGTATATATGATCATATCATCAGGATGCTACTGTCTTAGTGGAAACCAGGTTGCTGGGGGAAACTGGATCTTAGACTTACAGGGTGCTAGTGAAGATGCTTGTCAGTTCTGAATGAAGCTGGCACACTGTAATGTTTATTTCAAGTTGTTTGTCACTTCAAAACAGATAAGGGGTTTATGTTTGATGGTAGGTTTGGGCTGCTCTGAGTGGGAAGGCTTGACAGGGAGCTGTTGCAGACCAAGAACTGTGGTTTGTGCACTAAAAGTGCTTTGAGGGTTGGGAAGCAAGGACTCTGGAAGAGATGCTGACTAGTGACAAGCTTAGACTGGTCTCAATTTCACACACAACATATCATGGTTTCTGGCACAGATGGATTGTGCTGGGGACAAGACAACAGCACTCTAAACCCAGCATGCAGTGAGCACAGCAGTGCTCATAAAAAGTTGGTTCCTATCTTGCACAGGGCACTTGAGGCTGGATTTACTAGAGGCTCTAATGAAACTATTAGTATGGATCAGAGAGTGTGTGTGGATGCTCAGAACACTGTGAGAAATGCAATGTCACTTTACTGTAACTTCCTGTAGGGGTCTTCTTTTTTCCCTTGCTTGATTTGAGTGTTTTCCTGGATTTTTTACAACCTAAAAGAAGTTAACTATGCTACTGTAGAGGGTGGGTTGGGAGGTTGACATTTCCTCAGTCAGTCCTATCCCACATTACCCCAATGCAACATAGACAAGAAAAGGTCCAGAAAAAAACTGATTATAGAACTGGAAACTACACTCAGCAGGGGAAAGAGAGAAAAAAGTTAAGACATAGTAACATTGGCTCTCACTGTATCATTTCTAGCCAGGTCAAGGCAGAAAAAGCTTTCTTCCTACCTTGATAACCCATTAGTAATAGGTCAGGAGTCAGCTGCTTCCCTTATCAGCACCAGGAGCTTAAATGTCAATGATTAAATGTTTCCATGGAGATCTCCTTAGCTTCACTAATTTGGGCACATTATTTACGCCCACACTCTGACAGAGAAATGATAATGACATTGTGTTTTGTTGTGCCCCAACATATCTGAAGCAAGCGGTGCAGCTAGACTCTGAAACAGCATCTTGGAGCACAGAGCCAGATCTCAGGGATGTGAGAGACACCTCTTCACCTGATTTTCAGAAATGGCTTTTGCTGGAAAGAAGCAGCCAGTTTTTAGTGTTCCATTCTGGACAGATGACTACACTGCAGAGGATCTGTCACAGCTGCTCAATGTTAACAAATGAATTCTTGCATGAGGCTGCAGTAGGTAGTACATCAACTGTGTGACCTACATAGACTGCACACAGTTTAATTGTTAATTTCTTTCAGTTAGGGAAAGAGCAAATAAATTCACCACGAGAGGGGTAGGGGAATATCGTGTTTGTTCTAAATTGGTTCAGCCTGGTTCAAGCCAATTATCTCACAGGGGAGTCACTCCAGAGCAACTTTCTCTGTTAGTATTAATCACTGAAGTGTGAAAATTATTGGTGCTATTTTGGTGAATACTTTATCTGCCTTTTAAATAAACTCATTTTCGCTCATCTCTATAAGCATGCAAATCAAAAAGTTATGATGATACAACTGTAGGTGAATTTTGACAACATGTACACAACATTTGTGTAGAATGTCCTTGCACATTTACTTTTCATCTATGGTGATGTGGAAATGAGACATATTTGGGCAAAACAAAAAGTGCCATGGGACTTGTTACAGCACCTTCTGCAGCCCCAGCAACTGCATAGAAGCATCCACCAAAATATGTTGTGTCCGCAAGGCAGCAGCAGCAGCGTCCTACAGTGTGACTGAGGTAAGTTCGGGAGTGACTTCTAGACCAGGCTCTCTGGTAACGGTTCCTCTTCTGAGGGGCACCCGTGCAGCCTAGCTGACACCCAATCAGGCGAGGAGGGGGTGGAGCCGGGATCTCCGCGGGGGATTTAAATGCCGTGAAACCATAACAAGCACTGTGTTTGCAAGGCGGTGATGACTATGGCCATCTCCTCCTTCTCCAGTGTGACTGAGGTAAGTCTCGGGGGGGGATGACTTCTAGACCAGGCTGTCCGGGGTGGGTTCCTGATCTCTGGGGCACCTGTGTAGCTCAGCATAGTACCCTGACCTGGAAGTCCGCGGTACCTAGCCAGGAGGGGACAGGGTGGAGCCGGGATCAACGTGCGTCGAACGGGAGCGAGAAAAGAGGTGTGGGCGCATCAATTTGTGCATCAGTTTGAGCAGGTGGGTGAGCAGTAAGATTCACTTCTGACCTTCTGGATTTAGCCAGTGAGAGGCAGGAAACTGACTTTGTAGCTGGTGAAAACTTGCACAGTTGGGTTTACGAGGGGAGGGTCTTCAGGGAGTTGGAATCTGACCTATAGCCCCTTGGGCATAAAAAGACCCATGCTTCAGCTCGTAGGATTTCACTGACACAAACCTGGTGTAACCCAATAGTGCATTAGGCATTTGGTTTTTTGATATTCAGCAGGTGTGTCTGGATAATGAGCAATTTAACTTTTCCAGCAAACCAGCTCTACTGGCCCAGTTTCACTTTTCTGAGCATCAGTTACTGGTCATTCTATTTAGCTAGTGTTATTACTTTTGATCCTCCAAATATGTATGGGCATTTACCTTCCATTGACTTCAGTGGCATTAGTTGTAGCAAACAAAAGTAAGGTCAGTGGGTAGGACTTTGGAAAATCCGACTTATTTATCTTAAGCTGTAAAGTATGGATCTCCACGGCATTGTCACACTCACAGCTGGTGCAATTCTGGTAGCATTCTGCAGGGAAGAACATGGATATTTATAGGAGTAAGCTAAGGGCACCCTTGATTATGCTATTAACAACTGGCATTTAGTAAAAAATTAAAGGAAGAAAAACATCATTAACCAAAGGTGAACTTTATTAAGTTTTTTATTACTTATATTAGAGCTTTGGCAGTTGTTACTGTAAGGACATTTCTATATCCAATATTTTTGAGAAGGTCTGTTTTCAGATTTGAGGCAGAAAAATCCATTTTTATTAACTAACTTCCTTAGGATTAAAGTAGTGCTTCTAGACCCATGTATCCTCAAATACCTCAGTAATATTTTTCCATGATTTTTTTATAAAACATAGAATTACTTTGGATTTGTCAAAAAAAAAAGGCCCAAATGACATAACTTAAATATCTTAAGTATACTGGTGGCATAAGAACTGCACTAAACAGCTCAATATAGTACTATAGAAAACATTTAAAAGACAATGCTCATTCTGTATGGCTATGGACACAATGTGCGCAGTGTAATACAAAACACTTCTTAACACAATGCATTCTAGACAGCAGCTAGCCAGAAATTCTATCAATTTGTAACATAACCTTTGCTCTGTGTAAAGCTAAACTCAAACTAGAAGAAACTGGAGTAATTTACTGGGCAATATTTAGTAGTGTTATAAGTTAGTTTTGTTGACAGAATGCCCAGAAATTGCTATTTAAATCAAGTAACAATTTTAAGAGGTGCTGTACAAAGTTCATTTAAATTAACTTCTGTTTGGAATACCTTATAAACTGAGTTGACCTGATAGGCTAAGAAGAGGGCTGAGGTGACACAAGTACTTACAGTGACAATATCATGGCTGAAAAAAGAGGAGTAGCTTCCCTAGTCTGATAAAGAACTTCTACATACTTTGTTTCATACACATATTGTAAAATATTATTGTTCATTTTTCTAAATAAAAAGATCTAGCTTTTCACACTTCCATAAAGTGATTTTTCCACCTGTAGCACTATCCAATATTGATGTTCTCAGTCAGCAAAGGTGTGAATAATGACTGTAAATAGAGTATGTGTGCAACTGTGAGCAGAGGTGTTCCATGAGGAAAAATATCCTTTTTGTTGTAGACGGATGAGCTGAAGTTAGCCTATGAACCACTTTGCTTGCCTAGACTCTTTGACCTGTCAAGTAATTTATCATGTTCCTGAAGAAATACTAGCTACAGTATAAGTCAGCTCTTCACAAATGTTGGAGACAGAGCCTGAGAGGAACTTTGGATCAAGTTCAGTGCCGAACTCTACAGGCATTTTATGCTTCTTTGGGCTTTGTCCTTTTTCTTTCTGGGCTAGAAACCTATTCAGCTTCTGCCTAGGACTTTTGACTTTTGTTATACTCTGTTAGTTTGTGTCCACTGAAGTTTGAATGGTTCAAAAAGCTAGATTATGAACTAGTAGTTTCTCCTTTCATCTTTCCAGCTTAGACAAGGAGTGTTATGCTCTGTGCTGTGATTTCTCTTACTGGTTTTGGTTTACCTTTTTTTGTGCATTTCAAGTTCCCAATGTGAGTTCTTGCCTTCTGTGTGGCAGCTATTAGCTGTGAAATTAGTTGCTTGCTCTTCATCCTGAATCCTTCCATCCAGTCCTACTGACTTGTGTTTCCTTTAAATTATGACCAGAAATTATTACATAGTAATTTTGCTTTTTTAAGATTACAATGATTTGAAAGCTCTTAAACCTATCTATATGGTTGCTATATTGTTTCTACTTCATGCTACAAATTTATTTAAATGCAAGACTTGTATTGTCCACAATGGCTTTCTTGTGTTTTCCTCAGGGACAAATAGTACAAGGTTAAATTTAATGATTGTGTGCTGACCTTTACTAAGTAAGTCCATCTGAATGACAGTTGTCCTCAAGGATAGAATTTGAAATGGGAGGAGCACTTGGAGCTGTTAAAGAGTGTGTTTAAATTACAGGATGGATTGGTGAATCACTGCTGGGCTGAGAATGCACAGTCCAAGAGTATGTCTAGTAATCCCAAATCAGTGATCACACCAAGAAAACTCCAAAAATTCAGGGATCATACTGAGTAGCACAGTGGCCAAAAGGGGAACACCACCATTATCCAGTACATTGTACATAAACACTGCTGTTGTAATTGTTAGATCAATCCTTTTAATGAAAGCTATAACTTTAACAAGAAAGTCAGCACAGAATTTTTCCTAAATAATAGCAGATATATTTAGTTAAATGTTTTGAGCATGTTGACTTGTGTTCTCTAGTTTCCATGAGAATGCTAGATATATGCAGTAGTACTGAGACACAAATTCTCATTACAATCATGATGACTTACCAGGCTTTCATCTCAAGAGCAATTTTAAATTATCTCTGGTATAATTTATAACCTGTGGAAAAGAGGAAGTACCAGAAAAAAGAATTCTTTGGTCATGCTTTGTTAGTTTTGATATTCAAATCAGTATTTGAATCAGAGGATCTTTTTGAGTGTAATATCAATGCAGAAAGTATATTCTGTTTTGTAATAACATCAAATGAAATAACATGTCAAAAAAAATCCTTATCCATTCAGGAAGCAGAATTGTAAATTAAAAATGCATGCATGGCTCTGGTTGGACATGTACTTGTGAGTCACTTACTGCTTTCATCTCTTTCACTTTCTTATAAATTTAAGTGTCTCCTAGTCTTCCTATTAGAGTGCATTACATCAGCACTAATATTTCAAAGATCTCGGGGCAATTTCCCTGAGGCATGGCAGGTAAGCCTAAACGATACAAACAAAGCCTGTAGGAGGCATCACAGCTCTATTTTTCATTGGGTCCAAAACACCCAAAAGGGGGGAAATCCTTGTATAGAGCATGGATTATTAGCCAACCTGTAGTAACGCTCTGCATGAGACTGATGTAGTTTTAGTCAGGCCTTGTGGTCTTAAAATAACTTGAAGTCCACATATCTTGAGTATCCATCTGGCTTTGACAACTGCTTTAGAAGTCATACTGGGGGATGACAGTGGTAGCAGACCAGAAGCCTGAAGTGTGATTTCTGATTTTCTTCTAGTGTCCCCACAACAGTCCCACAGAAGAAAGCAAATGTGGTTGCCAACACCAGGACAGTCAATCCCCCTATAAATAACAATATCTTATTCAGGACCTAGTTATACATCTATTTGAGTATAGTTTTGAAGACAGTTTTTTTTCTTTGTCTGAATTTGAGCCTTACACTAATATTCATCAAATACCTGTTATGCCATAGTCAGAGACACTTAGATATTCCTGTATTTCATATTCTTACTCCCATTTTAAATCTAAACAGCGTGATTGAGATATGTTTATATTTTTATTCCCCAGAGTTAATGTTACAATAATAGTTGTCATACAATTGTTGATGGCAACTTTATAAATTCAGGGTTATAGCAATCCATCATTCCCAGGAGAATGTTTGAAACCAATTGAAGCCTGACAAGTTCCCAATTATTACATCCTCAAAACAGTACACCTCATGATATGTTATGCTATTTAAAAATGCAGCTACAGTGAGATTTGACCATTGGCAAATGGTACTTTTTGACCTAACAGGGTCCTCATCTTGTATTTGCTATTGATTATTTCATTCATAGTCACTTTCAGAATAATTCTGCATTTAACACATTTACCAGTTTTAAAATATCTGGTGGTTTGCTTTCAGGAAAGCTTGGCCACAGGCTCAGGCCTTATCACAAGTCTGTCCTGTGTTACCTGGTCTCAGAACCCCCACTGGACTTGTGGATGCTCAGAGGCTATATTGCAAGTCTAAAATGCAGTACAATGTAGCAGTTCTTGAGGTAGTTTAGGAGGTTGAATTAATCTAGCTGTCATATCACAAATCTCCACATGAACTAACTTTCACTTTTCTCATCTAGTTTGGTTGCTGTTGCATAGTGTGTTTAGAAATGAGCTCAATTTCCTCCACGTGCTCTGTAGAGGTGCATTTGGACACCCACTCAGCTAAAGCCCTGACCAGATTCAGAACAGGGGGGTTGGACTACATGATCTTTGAAGGTCCCTTCCAACTCCTAACTTTCTGTGATTCTGTGAAAGACAATGATAATGAGCCTGCTTTATGAGGTAGTGTGGAGGAAAAATAAATTGCCGTGAGATGCAGAAACCATAGTCACTCTGGAAAGGTACTAGAACATGCTGAATTGACTGAAGTTCCCTGAACACCAATAGCTTTGTGTCCACAGAGGGTTATTGTCATTGCCAGCAGTAACAATGTAAAAGTGAACAACTAAAGGTAAATCATTATCTGCCAGGAGGGAGTTTCTGTTTACTGCCTGTCATTTTCCCTTCACATAGTAGACAGATGGCCAAGACCTTCCTGGGATCATTACATGGGGCATATACTCCTTCATATTCTGAAAAATGCAAACAATACTTGAAGCTACCTTTTTCCATGTCCTAACCAGGGAGTCTGTTATCACATCATGTTATCTTTTAGTTCCTCCTCTTCTCTTAGATTTACTTCTATATGTCTGCATACAAATGTATTTTTAAGGTAGCTTTGTCATTTGCTTGAATGAGGACAAGGCTAGCAATGTGGAAGCCATTCAACAGCCAGGATACCTCTGTCATGAACTTTTCAGATTTTCAGGCCCCTGAGACTACTGTGCAATATGAGGAGAGAGCAGGCATTGCAGATCTGCCTAATCTTGAGATCATTGTTGTCATTATGTTTCAGTTTCCTGTAATACACTTGCACAAAAGTCATAGCCATAAGCAATTTTTATCATGGAAATATTGGTTGAAAGGTATCTAAGAGGTCTCATAGCCCAACCTCTCACTCAAACTAATGGCTATCCCCAACATTGGTTTGACTTGTCTAGTCCTTGAAAATCAGCCAGCAATTCTTACCAGAGAATAAGTGTGCACCACTTTGGCTGGAGATTGTTTATGTTGTGACTTGCCTTCATTTCCCTCAAACATTAAAAAAAGATTCTATAAGCAGTAGAAACAATATTCTGTTTACCCAGTTAAACAGCTTTTCTTCTTAAAATAACTGTACTATACTTCAAAGAGGCATATGTTACAGGACCAGAAAGAGGTACTATAACTATCTAGGAAGAGGAAGTGGGGATAGCTTGTACACACATTCACTCACTGTAGAAAATTTTTCACAATCTCATCAGCTTTGGACAGATGGGCTGTGCATTTAGCTATTCCCTTTCCTCTTCCAGGGCCCACATCACCCAGAGAGGAAGTCTACTTGGTTGCCCCTTGAGTCTTGAACTACATTAATCTAAGGAAAACCTCCCTTGGGCTTGAAGTAAGTAAAAATACCTGAAAAGACCTCCCAGTCTTGCACCCGCACATAGCCTCTCCCTCCTCCTGCACTCTAGTCATAGTGCAACATTGTATCCCATGATGTCTAGCTTCATAACACTTGTCATGCTGCCGTTGACTGTTACTTACCTGTCCCAGCAGGAAAACAGCGCAACCTGCAGGACCAACCTGTTCCAGCTGCAATCTGCTTCCCTTTTCTCACCACAAGACCCCAAACCCACCAAACACTTCCATAGCTGTGCAAGTGTACCTTAACTCTAGCTAAGGAGTGTTGGCCATTGCTTCAATAATAAGAGTAAAATCTTTATTCTACATTAACTTACAAATGGAATTTAAATTCCTAAACTTTCTGAAGCAGTTGTTATGGCTATTCTTTTCACCCTCTATATGATGCTTTTTGAAGATGTTGAAAGCCAACATAACTATCAGGAGATGCAAGAGTACTAAGTATTTGTAAGAGGCAAGGACTATAATTTCCAACTAAAATGATAAAGCAATCATTTTGTGGTGATGGGATAATGGCAAGATAATTAAACACCCACTTCACATGCCTGATCTCTGCAGCTGTTGGGAGAGGAACAGTTAGCTGATCTTTATTGTTTCCTGGATGATGATGGTATAAGCATCACACATAGCAAGTTAGAAAGTATGATGCAGCTGCAAAACATGCAAGGTGAAATTGCTTTGGTTTTGAAAAGGAATAGCTGCCTGGGAGAAATCTATATTCTATTTTGACTAATAAGAAACCATCCACTTTACCAAAATCTAAAGAACCAACTGTTATTTTGGCAAAGGCTGAAAAAGCAGAGGTTGCCATCATTTAATATTGTCTGAGCTGGTGTAGCATTTTCATACTTAAAGAATATAGAAAGGTATTTGAAGGCAAAGAGATGTTAGCTGGTGTCAGCATGAAACTGGAAACATATCATAGAGACTAATGTTAACTTTGTGATATAGTTAACAGATTAACAGTGTGAACTGGATTTGCATATATATTAGCAGTACTATTGCAAACATAGATCATAAGAAACTAGTAAGGAAAATCATGAGGGAGATATGAAGACTGGTCAGGGAAAATGGATTAATAACGGGTAGTAAGCGGGCCCCTGAAGGATCATAATAAATGATAAGGGATTCTCCTGGCAGAGTATGACAGACAAGGTTGCCTGGAGCTATTTTCTACTTAACATTTATATTAGTGATTTAGAAATTGATTTGATATGGAGTGCATCAAAATTTACAGATGACAAAAGCAAGAGGTTTTTTAAAGTCGATACTTGGAGGACATAAATGGATTACAGAAGAATGTAATGAGGATGCAAAACCAAAGTGTGCTCAGATTTAAATATGCCTTCAGTGTTGTACCTTGAAGTGTTGTCTGAGAAAAACAGAATTCAGAGGAGGGTTTCTAAGCCATTTGTAACTTACTTTAGCTTTGCTGAAGTTCCCTGCCTGGTGCTAAACATTCTCCTCAACACCCCTCTGCAATATTTCTTTAAGTGATTATTTTCATTTTAATCTGTCTTATGTTATTGCTGGATGTCATACAAGGAATATCACTTTTAATGTGGATCATGCTTTTTAAATGTTGACACCTACTGTGCTCAAACATATATCAAGAAAATATCATAAAGATGATCCATTTTAAATGCTTTCTTTTTAGGGAGTGAGAACATGGAAAGGAATAATGGCAGATGCTTTAGAATAAAACTGTTGACTCTACTTTCACTATAGTGAGGAAATTGGATCCTCTTGTTGACTAATTCAAAGTTGATTTGGTAGGACATATATTAACTATTTTAACAATGAAGTGGGGTTTTTAAGGTGAAGCTAGATATGGCAGCTATGCACCCTGGGAAACTGCAAGGCTTCTGTACTTTTTAGGAATTGTGTTTTCCTGTATAAAGTACCTAGTAATAAAGCTAAATATGGTGGCTTATTTTCCCAGCAATAAAATTTAACCATTTGACTTATGAACATTCAGCTGACACAGTTGGTCCCTTACAATTTCAGTGTCCACAAATAGAAAGTCACTATTCTTACACTTGTGATCCCCCTTTACTAAGGGGACCAGGCAGATGAAGGTCTATCAGATTATCAAAGACTAAGGCAAAAAAAGCACTGAATGCCTCTATTTTTCTTCATTTCTATCTTTCAGGTGACCATCTTCAACAAGTATCACTCCAGTGTTTCCTTTAGACCTCCTCTTGCTATTAATATACTTTTAAAAAGCCCTTCTTATCTGACACAATACTGTCAAATTTCAACTGTAACTGAGCTTTGGCTTTTCATGTCTTCTCAGTTGCATAAACAAACCACAGGTCTGTAACCTTCCTGTGAAGCCTGACCTCTCATCCAGATAGCATAGAGCTTATTTTTCCTTTTGAACTCCATGAGGAGTTCCCTGCTCAGCCAAGCTGATCCTCTGCCCTGCTTGCTTGACTTCTGACATAGTGCAATTGCCTGCTACTGTGCTTTTAAAAGGTAGTTCTTTAAAAACTGACCAACATTCAGACTCCTAGGCTCTCAAAAGCAGATTTCCAGAGTACTATGCTGAATAGATCCCTGAATACCTCAAAGTTTTCTTTCTTGAAGAGCAGTGACTCTGCTGTCCTTTTATTCTTATTACAGAAAATTTTAACCTCAACATTTTCATGACTGCCATGGCCAAGACAGGCACCTGCCATCACATCCCCTGTTCACAAATAGCAATTCTAGGAGGGCATTTTTCCTAGTTGGCTTACTGAGTACTTGTGACAAGAAGTTATCCCCTGTAAACTTCAAGAATTTCACAGACCTGCTCATCACAGCAGTATGGTATTCCCATTTGCAAAGGGTGCAAACAGTGGTTAGTAATCACAGCTAGATACTCTTTTCCATGTATTAGTATTCCTAAATCAAGGATCTGAGATCTAGAGATCTAACAATCACATGAAGTGGTTCCAAGTGAAACAGCTTCAGAACTAATATTTACAAGTCCAGACAAAATTCACCGTATTTCCAGAGGTTTGCAGAACCTGCAGTTTTAATGTCAAGTGGTTTGGGAATATTTTTTTCTCTGTGGGGCGTATTGTATGAACTTGTAGTTTTTAAAGGCACAGAGTATACTTTCCCTCTTCATTTAGGTATCTTTAAATATTTATTCCTTTCTTTATACATTGTTTTCGTATCTGAAATTCAGTGAATAGTATGCTATACCTTGAATTAGCTTTTATAAGCTGTTTCAGAGCTGTCTCCTGTCATGTTTCACCAAGCACAGGCAAGGAGGAATTATAAATTCATTTATGCTAAGCAATACTTTCCTGCTCAAATAGCACCCAGAGTTTTTTTTGTGGATAAAGGCAGAATATGGTAATAACATGGGAGAGGGATTCTTGTGCCAGTCACGTCCCAGCATACTAGAAAAGAGGCTAAAAGCTTTCTCCTTCCTTCCACGTGAATGTTAGAATAGCAGGTGGGTGCTTGCAAAATTATTTCCTTCAGCTCTGATAAATGAACTTGGACTTGCCCTTCCTCTAGTAGATCCTGAAAGGCATCATCACAGCTTACCAATGACCCACAGCTTACACTTCCCCTTTCTCCTTCATCTCATCTGAAATCCACAGAGCCTCCTCTACCCAGGGTTACACCAGAAAGCTACAAAATATCTCTAAGCAGATAGATCTGACTGAGTTTGAAAGACCTGCATTTCTACAATATTTTTTTTAGAGTAAAAAATTCATGGAAAAATAAGGAAACAAACCATTACTTTCAAAATGAAGTAAAATGCCTTTTGTATAATGCACATTGACTTTTTCCCAACCAAGCATGAAATCTTTTTAAAGCTGATTTCTGTTCCTATCTTTTCACTGCCAGTGGTGATAATGCTGCATTCAATGGAAAAAAATGATAGACAAAATTGTTTGTTTGTCTTTTAGAGAGAAAAAAGGCCAAACTGAAAATTCATTGATTCATAGCATTTGACAAAAAGACAGGCAAAAAGACATATAAAAAAAGAGAAGGAAGCTGTCTTGAGTGCTAAATGATGTATGATAAGCTAATGTTGATAATGCATCATACTTAACCATAGCATGGATGATAGGACTAAAGCAGAAACATGGAATATGAAAATAGAATGTTAATTGAAAAAAGGGAACAAAATCAAAGCATAAGGAACTTGTAAAATGACAGGATTAATTAAAAAAAAAAAAATCCAGAAGTGCTAGGGTTGCTTTAGAAGCAATTAGTTACTATCCTGGAAGGCTGTGCAACAAGCAGCCTCTAATGTACTTAACGTACTTAAAGGTCATTTCTCACCCTCAACAATTCTCTAATTCATTTCAGTCACAATACAAAAATCACTAATATTTAATGGAATGTTACCTTTTGAGGAATATATACTTCATTTCTGATAGGGTCTTGGAGATAGCACACAGCATTTTTTTATATAACTGATTTGCATATAAATGTGTTCTCCTGCATATTGGGCTCTATGGAGAATTTGGGGAAAAAAAAGTAAAGTTTTTGTCCACTGATATGGTTAAAAGTAGAAGAGAAACAGGGGAAAGAGAAGGGCAGAGGAAATCTCAAAAGAAGCATGAAAGCTTCTTTCATAACTATATTATCACTGTAATCAGTACAATCATCTCTCCAGAGAGCCTGTTCCCTTCCACCTCTGAGCAGGGTTTGGCACCAAAGCCCAAACTTAAACTCAAATTCTTGAGTTGATTTCTGTCACTGCAATGCACAAATCCTGCTCACATGCCCCAAATGTCTGAGGCTCTAAATCCAGATTTGAACATTGACTCATCTCTACCACAGAGTAACAGATCCCAAAAATGCTTTCACTGTTCACAAGTAGGTATTTTTAAAACTACTGTAGGAAATGAAGACAAAATGTTAGACTTCTATATGCACCTACATCAGTTAGGGAACCAAGAAACCTGAACATTTATTTAGCCATATATTTAATCCAGAAAACAACTGACAGCATGTTGTATCTGACTCACCTGAGGTAGTTACTACAAACATAGATGCAGAAAACAGCAAGTGGTCTAGGAGAAGAGAGGAAGCCATGAATAGGCTGGGGTCTTTTTAAGTCACAGGCAGTAGTAAAATCATAATTTTAATGGTATTATTTATTTTGACTGGGACATAAATGATTGAGGGTTTTTTATTTTTCCTAGTCCTCTATTACTCACAAAAACAAATGCTTTTTCTTACATTTGTATAAAGCATTTACTTATAATACTCCTTAAATGTTGTATTTCATTACAGGAGGATAGGCTTGCTTGGCAGAATGGACTTTTTCACAGAAATAAGAAAATTGATGAGAGATTGGCATGAGAGGATAAGAACAAAACACATTCTACATGTGTAGCAAATTTTAGGATGACAGAGAAAAATAGCAGACACTGTCTACAAGGTATTTAGCAATACAGAGCAGTTATACAAAACAACTGAATTCTATAGTAAAACTAAACAAACATAGATCTGTTGGCACTGAGTGTTCTCATTACATGTACAGTCCCCTGAAATAAAGAGGAGTTCCTCCTCTCATTTCAGGCTTTGGGGATGACCTTTTCTGTGATCAGTTTGCTGACTATTATGAACTCTTTTCTAGTCAAAGACAGCTCCTACATTCTTGTTCTTTCCTAGCAGGTTTTACTCCCAGCAGCCTGTGGATATTTAAAATTATTGCAGTAGTGACAACAATTAAATAAAAATATCTGAGAGGTTCCAAGTCTATGCTCTAGTCTCATAGAATCATTTCCTGCTTCATCAGACATAAACCACTTATTTTTCTGTACACATCTTCAAAGAGAATGCTGGAACTTATTTAATAAACTGTATTATTGCTTTGGATTAATTAACAGATGGCTTAATGATATGCACTAGTAATTGCTACTGCTTGCACATATTTGATTATAGTTTATTACCATAAATGTGTTTAAAATACATCATAGCCATTGATATTTTTTGTTATGTTTATAATTGGTTAAAAATTTCCCTGAGAATTATGAGTTTGAGATTTCTCTTGTGTTCTCTGTCAAAAGGGATTTTAGGCAGCTTTTTAATAGTGGTTAAATAAAGATGTATTCAAAATATAGATTAAGAACAGCTATATGCAGTGCTGATAACTTTCAAATAGTTTAGCCCATTGTACCTTTATAAAATTAACCGCTTCATGATTGTTTGCATATGGTAATCATGCACTTGTTTGAAGAATGAAAATTAGGATTGCATCAATGTTATTTCTCAAGTCTTCAGACACAATGTCAGTGTTCCAAAATCATTCACAGAATCACAGAACGTTAGGAGTTGGAAGAGACCTAGAAAGATCATCTAGTCCAACCCCCTGCCACAGCAGGATTCACACTATGCTTTTACATCTCAGTTTTACAGTAGTGAATCATGAGTACTGTAGCTGTCCTTTGTTGTTCTCTGTTGCTGGGCTCAGTTTCCCAGCCATGCAGTGATCGTTGTCCTCCTTGTGGTCATTTCATAAACATCTGTGAGCCCATTCCAGGGTTTCAGGCTTAAGTAGGCAAGGCATGCACTGATGTACCTAATTTAATCTTTGAAATAAATTAATCTGGATATAAGACTTAAACTCATACTGTATCTCAGAGGGTCACACACCCTTAGAAAAAAATTTCCTTTAATTCAAGAAAATTAAAATTATTTTTTGTTTGCTTTTCCTGATCTATACACTTTTAATCATGTGATGATCTGCTTTTTTTTCCTCATATCAATTTTATAGTGACAAATAACTGATGATCTAAACAACACCTTTACAGATTGGGCTTGGCTGCAATATTAACTGAATTGTACTTGTATCTCAAGGCTTTCTTTTTATTCAGTTATATAATGTATAAAATATCAGGTCCCTGATGATTAGAGCAGATTCTTAAATCCATCTTTAGCTTTGGACTTTTGTTCCAAAATTGCCTAGCACCTCTGGGTTGCATTAAAGCCAGGGTAAAAGAAAATAATTAGACTGAAGAGAACCAATGAGATTTAGATGCCTTAGTTTTGAGAAACACACTTGAAAATGGCAAGCCCAAATTTTAAAAGTTCTATGCAACAGTTATGTAATCACCATCATCAAAGAAGGGTTTTTTAAATATGTAGTTATTACATCTATTGCAACTAAAATTTAGTATTGCTCCTGTTGCATACAGATGAATTTTTGTTAAAGTTTCTGTGGGAATAACATCTGAGACATCAGCAGTACAAAGAAATGGCAAAAGCAATCTGTCTTGGATCAAAACCAGAAGCCCAATCTGAAGGAACTCTAGGAATACACTCTAATGAGAATAGAAGGTAGTCATTTTAAATATGGTAAGAAATGCCAGTGTAAGCTCATAGCAGGACTTGAATACTTGATTTCCTTTTTTTATTACTGTACACTTAGTAACTGCCCTTGCAGAGGAGACCTCTGCAGAGTTACCTCCTTTGTAAAATTCATCTTGGGCTAAGCGAGTCGAACTGTATATCGATGCAGAGCAGCTTTTCTTGCACAAAAGTCTACAAAATTGTGGCAAAACTATACTGCCTTAAAGGCCACGAGGGAAAGTTAAGCTAGAAAAGCCAGTGAAGCATACCCCTTAAACCAGACAGACCATCCAAGCCAAACACAAGAGTAATCAAGTCAGAACAAAGCCTGTTAAGTCCCACTGTGTCTCTTTGCCTTCTCTCACTTTAGGTGACTGCCATTCATAGTTTTCATTTTGAATTATAAAAATACATTTTATGTGACATTTATAATCCAGAGTTAGAAAAATGCTGTTTTCATTTGAATAGGTCACTCTGAATATGTAACTAAACTCTTTAAAAATGTGCACAGTTTAAGAGGTCATATAAATAACACAGGTGGCCTTTGGGGGAAAAAATTATAGCAGGCAATAATTATTTTGTCTGGCATGGTTCCTTTCCAATCTTAAGTTTCACTGCCATCAGTTAAATGACTTTGTCAGCAAAAGTGTTATCAAAATTACATATTTTCCATCCGTGGGCAATGTAAACTCTTTAAGAGGTGATTAGCCCTGGATACCAAAATGAATGATTGTCATGGCTCAATTTAATTTAAAATACATATTATGATTTAATTGCTTACAGTAAGCTGATGTGTTTGAGCTAGACTATTAGGAGTAAACAGGACTCTATAAATGGTAGGAAAGAGGGGGTGGAAAACATCTGTTTTCAGGCTTTCCTATCCTAATTTTTTTTCTGTTGCCTAAAGGCACAACTAAGAGGAAAAGTGTTGCAATTTTAGCCTTGTTTTTTTCCATATGCTGGCCTAACTGGACTGGCAGCTGGCAGATCATTGTTCCTGGATGGTTTGAACTGTAGTAACTGTTTTCACTAGCAATTAGCATGGACCAGGGGAAAGCCATCAGGAAAGCCTTGCAGTGCTTTGATGTGGAGAATCTGAAGTCGGCATCTCGAAGGTTTGGGGGATTTTTACTTTGTGTGAGGTCTAGTCTCACTTGTGATCCAAATGCACCTCCTTTTAGCAGGTAGTGCAATGGATCCCCTCCTTAAGTGCATTTTCCTCTTTTGTTTCACCCAAAAAGAATGCTACTCTGCATTCTCCAAGATGATGCTAGAGTGAAATCAGCTCCTAGGACAGGGGATGAACAGGGAATTCACTTCAATTGATTTGAACTAAAACACTAACTCTCATGCTCCTGGTTACTCAAGGTCTAAAGAGTTTGCTAGAGCTGGATGGCCTCAGAAGATCTATTTTCTAGACATTTGGGCTGTCTGTCAGTCTCTGTCTTCTATCCAGTGACATTAAACCATTGCCACTTTTAAATAAATTAAGAGGGAAACATTGCATCTGCAACCAAGTGAAGGACACGTACCCAAAGTTGACTCTTCTCAGGTGACAGGAGCCAGCAGCCAGCTTTTCCTTACTCTGAGGGGCAACCAGCCCAACTAGGAACACAGGACAGCTGGACATGTAGAGGGGACCACACACACACAAGTATCTGTGTAATGAGACTTGACACATTTTGTTGATCCTAGAAAACCTTGTAGGCTGTTTTGTGGAGTGCTTGGTTTGGTTGGGTTTTTTGTTAAAAGATAAAAGTCATGTTTAAAGCATTGATGTGACTTTAGAAGCAAAAGTCTAACCAAATATAATCTCATCCTGCTTCACAGGACAGCTGACATACCTGTTTTGCTCCTTTCTTTGAGACAGTAGTATACGTGGCAGGGGAAACACCTGGAACAAAGCTTTCTTAAAATTGCCATGGAACTATTGGAAAACATGCCAAAGATCAGGGAACATCAATTGCTGTAGTCTTCAAAGAGCTGCCATGAAACTTGCTATATCCACCAAAGTATCAGGCACAAATATTTTTTTCACATTACTGATTGCATAAGTGCTGAAACTTAAGTCCTTCAAGGAAATTTTGTAGGCATTGACAAATTCTGTCAGCTACTTAAATGGAGTAATGCACATCTAAATTGAGATTATGGGCAACATTCAACTGTATGTTCTATCTAGTGAATTACTTAAGTTAAATTATGTAGAAAGAGTAAGGAGACTGCTAAAAAGCAGACCAATATACTACTGTGACTCAAAAATGCTATCTTTTTTTGCTGGGATATGAGATTTCAATCACTTTTTTCCTAGCAATGAGACTCCTTGGATCACAGAGGGCAGAAGAAATAATGTCTGAAGGTCAGGGTTTCCCCTCTTTTCTTCAGCTGTGGAAGGAATGTTATTCTCCCTGGAGGAGAGAATAAGACAAAACTTGGGAAGGGGAGAAACCTATGATATGTCAGAGCTGGTGTTTGATTCAAAGTTATTTGGTCTATCTTTATAATTGACTGAGAAATTGCAAGAGAAATGGTGAAGTTGTGGTGACTTGGGCTGTTGAAAATATCAAATGCTTATGCTTTTGCAAAAAGACTTTGAAGAAACCATTTAAGATGTAGTAGATTATTTAAGACCCTTGCAGAATAACATGTAGGTGGTAGGGGAAATAACTGAGTGCAACTATAGTCACTAAGTTAGCTAACTACCACTGTAGGAAAGAGATGTGGAGCTATTGTAGACAGTTTCTAAAAGAACTGGCTCCCATAGAGCACTGAGAGATGGCTGCTTCTGTAGGAAGGCTGGGTGGAGTCCCAGGAAGGGCTGAAATGGGGTCCTGGACTGTGGGTGGCAGGAAGGGAGCCCAAGGGAAGGAGAGCAGGGGCAATCAGGGCAGGTGGTGCCATCAGGGCACTGACATCTAGGTAGAGTTGGACTAGATGATCCTAATGGGTCCCTTCCAACTCTGGCAATTTTGTAATGACAAAAAGACAAATCAGATTTTGGGACATGTTAGAAATAAAAGTAAAAGAGAGAAGTACTGTTAGGAGGTTACACACTACATGTATGGTGTTCCCTCATCCAAAATAGCACATGTGCAGTTCTGTTTCACTGCTGGGAAGTACCCAGTAGCTACAAAGAATAGCATGTGCACAACAGGCACAATCAGAGGAATGTACCAGAACAAACTAAGCAAGATTAGCTCTTTAGTTTGGAAAAGAGATGACTGGGAGTGAAACTTAGTGACAGAGTTCTATAAAAGAAGAGACCTGCAGAATTGATAAAACAAGAATCAGTGGAGAGCTTATGACTCACCAGGCAGCAAGGATACAAAAAAGAATTTCTTTCAGTGTTTTCACAATGTGTAAGGAGAAATTTGTTGAAATCATTGCCACAGGATATTTGAGAGACCAATAAAATAAGTGAGTCTTAAAAGGTATTAGTCAAATTTGGAATGGATAGGGTCACCGAGGTACTCCTGAGCATGAGGTGTAATTGTTGACATAAGTCACTAAACTATCACCTGTGGGAAGGCTTATGTGTGTCATTTTGAATGGTAGGATATAACATATCTTCAAGGGAAAGGAGTAGGTTAGTTTGGTTCAGCCTGACAACATTTATTTCCTCACACCTATTTAGTGAACAGAGATTCAGATCCTCCTCTTTGACCTGATTTCTCATCAGTACTTCTTTTCAGTATTCAGGCAAGTGGGAGCTTAAGGCAAGCCAGGTCCTGTGGGAGGATTTGTTTCAAGAAGAAATACCAGGCAGTAACCATGTATATCAGAAAGATCTGTCACATGACAAACTTTAACATAAACACTGTCAAAAAGTAGCTCCAAAAGCTGTGCAAGGATTTGGTTTTCTGATATCTCTTCCTGCAGTATTAATCAGAAAGATATGTAGGTATGTGTACGGTATGTATGTAGTCATGGGTAATAAACCACAAGCACATGGAGCACCAACTGGACCCCCTTTACTTTTTTCCTAGTTAATTTATCTACAAACAAATCTACTAGTAAGTTAAACCAGCTCCAGGAAATAAGCCTGTTTCAGCCAAGCAGCAATGCTTGCATTCCAAACATCTGACTGGATTAATGCTTTTAAACATCTAATATGTGTACGACTGATCTGAAGCCAAAGTAACATGGAGGTGTGTTAATTATTCACCTTGTTCATCCTTTCCTCAAGAAAAGTTTTAATGAAAGCCACAGGCAAACCCTGACTTTCTGAATGCCTTACCAAGTACTATATTCTTCTAATGTTCAAAAATGAGGGGGGAAAACTGGGGGTTTTTTGTCTTTGTCTCTAGTCATCTTATTTTGTCAGATTCAGATTAGACCAAGTTCTTTTCAAAGTCTTTTCCTGTTTCCAGGGTTTTGTATTGTGAGTGCTAATAAAAGGTGGAGGAAGAGTTGCAATCCACAAACCTTTTTGTGGCTTCGGTAGAGCTTTTTCCCCCCTTTCCTTGCAAGGATGGTTGGCTGTTCTGACCACATCTACATGCAGTCATCCTTCCTTCAAGCCAGGAGCAGACTGTGGTACCTTTGTAAAGAAGCAGCACAGTGGAAACATCCTGTAAACAGCCCTGAACCACGCAAGCACATCAGTCCCATAGAAAAGAATATGTTGGTGCAGCAGGATTTTGTCCCTTCTTTGCTTGCTCCACTCCACTCACAAAGTAGGGTAGTACACTCAGAGTATCTTTTCTAGGCAGTCAAGGTGCCTGTACTTTATGGACTCACATCTGAAGAAGTGGGCAACACTGGACAATTTAGCTTTCCTCCTTTGCCTAGGTTTTTTTCTTCCATGAAATGGCATAAAGTAAAATTTATCTGTATGGAGGAAAAACATCAGGTTTAGAGATAAGGTGTGATACATTTGAGCTGTCAGATATTTAAGTAGCAATAGCCTTGAGAAACTGGTTTGCTGCTGTCGTTAAGGCAGGATTTTATCTTCCACAGATATGTTTATATTATTTGCCTCTTTTATTTTTCTCTTAACACATTATTCCCTTTTATAATTTTTTCCCCCCTTAATTGGTATAGTTATGCAAGAAAATCTGAAGTATAAGGTGCTGTAAAAAAGTCCTGGGAATTATTCATTTCATCTCATTTGGCCATTATTTTCAGTAGGGCTTCAATCACTATTGCAGTTCTCTTTGCAAGTAATTTAATGGTTGAGTTCCTTTTCATACTGGTCCTCATTGTCGAGTAAGTTCTTCCATTAATTCCCTATCGCCCTACCAGTTCAGCTATATTTGCAATGTAAACAAATAGATTTATTTGCATCATTTAATGTTGAGATGTGTGTATAGAGAGTGTGTGTGTCTGTGTTGTCATTTTAGTTTTATAAGCAGCTTTTTATCTGCAGGTAAAAAGAGAAGAAAATTGTGTGTCAATTTCTGCTCTGGACCTTGTGTAAGAGAGTAATTTCCAGCCCTATCCTTTAGTTCTGAATGTAGCAGAGAGGATTTTAAGCACATAATGCAAAGCAACTGCCTAAAACATAATGTCATTTGCTGCACAGAGAGTTGTTTCAAAATTCAAGCCTAGTGCTTCAGCCTGGCATGTGCAAAGAAATTTATTCATGATCCCTGAGCTGAAGGAAAGTTAATTGTCTCTTAAAGTCATCTGCTTCTTCCAGAGCTGTCCCACTAAGGACACTCCTTTAGCTTGTGCCTGTCCCTGTTATCCATGGTGGGAGGCTTGGCAGCTGTCAGAGTCATTGCTCAAAAATGGCTCTTTCCAGTTTGTTTATTGGGCCTTTGCTGTCCCTTGTTACCCCCTTGCCTTGCATACAGGTGCGCAACTAACCATTTAGACTTTGTTCCACTGTATATGAGGAGCTCAGTCCTCTCCTTGGAGTTTCCACATGCTCTCCCCATGCACTGACACCCCTATGAGTCTGCTTTCCATGCCATGGTTCTATGCCAAGATTTTCAGACAACATTTCAGCCCTGAGCATCAGTGCTCCTCCATGTGATCGGGAAAGTAACTGCAGCCAGTGCCAGTGGTGAAAACAGACTATTCTTTCTGTGATCTATAGTGAAATGAAGTATAACCTTTATATCATTGCTGTATAAAGCATGCATTAAAAAATAAGCTTTGTTCATATTGTTTAAGTGATCTTACTTCATAAATTGTCGTCCCTACAAGAATGTATCCAGATACACTAGAACGACGTTTTTGAAATGTCACAGAAGAGCTGCTTCTTTTGAAAGTTAATGTATGTACCTTGTTCTGTAAGGAAAGAGTGATAAAGCTGACAACTCATTACTCTTGAACAATTAAAAAAAAAAAAAACCACCCTCTGGATTACTTGAGTATGTGAGATATTTTTAAAGTAAAATAAAATAGTTCACATTTTATGGCATCACCCTCAAGTCGAACTGAACAGAGACAAGATTCCTGAACTTGACTGAAGAATAAAATCCTGTAATGGTCTTACAAAGAGCTTCTCAGCACCTCCACAGGCTATTGACATCCCAAGGTTGGAAAGAGCTGGACCGGGGAAGATTGAAGGTCATTAACTCTGCTTTGGAGTTGACTATTGTGTGGATTCCTTTCAGAGAAAGCAATTCTAAAGTCATCTTTAACATCTTCCCCATATTTCACCCCCTAAACCCATAGCTGTATATTCATTCCATGAAATACCAGGCAAGCAGTAGCTCTTTGGATTGACTTTCACACATCATGATGAGATCCACAGACAGCTCCACTTTTGCATAAATGAATGAGGTTCACTGGCCTGGAAACAGACTCCATCTTGTAAGCAAGTGAAACACATGGCTGAACCCAGAAGAAGGAGATATACACAGTCACTTTGTTTATTGCCCTTTTTTGTTGGTCAGTTCATGCATTCAGTTCATTTGAGAGGCAAAAAACCTATGTTAAAATCTCTATGAAATAAGTCAACATTTTGGTCCTACTGATCTTTTTTCCAGGCAAACTGTAGGATAAAAAGGTGAAGCACTGTTTGGTTTGGTTTGGTTTTTTTCCCACCCATGAGACTCCTGTGGTAAAGGGTAGATTGTATTTCCCACTATACAAATCTTTAGGTTGCTGTGAGTGAGACTGCCCCTATACTGTGCTCTGATACTGTGTTTTTACTACTGATTAGAGGTTACTTCAAAGGGATACTTTTCAGGGAGCACTTGGGTTTGAATGGATTTTAAAATTGTTTTGCTGAGGCTACCAGTGTAGGGCAACTTTCATACCTTGCATATTGCACAGAAGAGCATTCTGTCACAAAAGATGTAGGAGTCTAAATAGGATCTCTGAGAACAAGTACTTTGACAGACATCCCCTGCACTTTTCTTAAACTTCTAAATGCACTTGTCCAAGAATCAAGACAGAAAAATATGTTGTTCCTAGACAGCTGCTCAGCAAAGCCCCCACAAAGCTAAGACAGCTTTTCAAACTGATTGCAGCTGATGTATGACATATACCACTAACAGTCATTTCATTTGAATATCCTTTCCAAATGGCCTGAAATGATCCAATTGGCTAACTAGAAAACCAAAAAGGTTCTGAGTCTTTGATTTTGAGACTTTTTTTTTTAATGTCCACCCCCACACACACTCCCACTGGTAAAAAAAAAAAAACACTAGAGTTTTAACTGAATTGCTCTGTAAGAAATCCACCTGTGGTGATAACCTCTGTCATGCACACTTGTTTAGGTCAGGACTTCCTCCATTTAGGTCCCTGTCTTGTGAGGGGACTGATACATTTCTTTTTCCCCAGCTTCTCTGTTCTATTCTTAGACAACACACATCTCTGTGTCATTTGATTATCTGAACATTACTTCCCCATCGCCGGACAGCAGCCAGATTGCCATTCTGCTCTGAGTAAATAACTTAAGATGTAATGAGAAATACACATTGCAAGAGGATTAAAAATAAAAAGTCTGTCAAACCTGTAATAGAAAATACTTTCTACTGAAACAGAAACCCACATAGGTAGTAGCCACTTTCATTTTGAACTTTCAGTTTCTCAATTAAAAGAAAAAAATAATCAAAATTCTTTTTGGTTTTATGTCTTGGGATCATTTGTGGAATTAAAAAGAATAGAGGACATTCTAAGATAAAAGCCCATGGAGTTAAATTTTAATTTCATATGTTTCAAGTCAGATCATAAAGGGCAAAATATAATTCTGTTGCACAGTATTTCTACAAGAAAGAATGCAGAATATATGTATTTATTTGGGTGCCTTATCACCTCTGTGCTTTGGTATTTTCATTCTAGTTTCATTACTTTTGAAAAATTATGAGTTTTCCATTTGAGACTGTCTCTACCAAACTAAAGCTCAAGCAATGCTATACCTTTGTGATATTTTTGCTACTTAAAAAGAATAGGTCCAGGATTTTCTACCTGGGATGTGATAATATTGTTTATACATACAAGTTTGATGACAAGAGGCTAGAGAGCAGCTGTGTGGAAAGAGATCTGGGGGTTTGGATTAATGGTAAGTTGAACACTTTGGCCCTGGCAGCCCAAAGGGCTAACAGTGTCCTGGGATGCATCAAGCACAGCACAGTTAGTCGGTCATGGGAGATGATTGTCCCACCCTACACTGTACTGCTGCAGCCCCATCTTGAGTACTGTGTGCAGCTTTAGGCACTTCAATATAATAAGGACATCAAACTATTAGAGTGTGTGCAGAAGAGGGTTTCCAAGATGGTGAAATTTCTCAAGGGCAAGACTTATAAAGCGTGCCTGAGGTCACTTGTTTTGTTCAAACTTGTTTTGTGGGGTCTCTCAAAGCATTATTTTCTGGGGTATTCTCACACTCTCATTTTACTCAGTGTAAGACTTCAACAACTCAAAATTATATTGTGAATTTAGGAGGTTTAGCACTAAAGAGCAATACTATTTGAAAAAAAGCTGAGATGAGGAATTATGTGACCCATGTACTTTTAAGACATACCAAACACTGAACATTGAGGATGACTGGCAGAGACAGGGGGTTTTTTTATTTTTGCCTTCTCCTGTAAATAATACTGAAGGCAAAACAATAATGATTTGAAGAATATATATATATCATGGTATGCTATCCCTTTGTGTTTCTAATTTTGCAGTGGAACTTTTCTGTTCACTCTAGATTTGGTATTTGGTTCTTAGTTCTCTTGTCATTTCTCTAGCAGCCATTGTGTTTTCCTGGTTACAGTGACACACATGCTTAGTGCTACATCATAGGAATTTTGAAGCATAAGCAGCTATCACACTGCTGCAGTGGGGTGGTGGAACAAAGACATAGCATTAGATAGCTCAGTAGCTGCCTTCTGCTCATGAACTGCTTACATCTGGAGATAAAGCAAAGGTTTCTGTAATGGCATCAGATTCACTACCTTGTGTTTTGTCACACTGTTTTCAGGTGTGACAGCTTTTAAATGTTATATCTCTGTTTCTAGGGGAAGCTTTTCATGCTGCCTTTTTCCTTTTAATGTATTATAAGCCCAACTCAGACCTTGTATGGCTTGAAGCTGTGAGATGGTGCATGATAAGGCAGAAAATCAAAACTTATTTTTAAGCTCTCAGCTCAGAGCAAGTAGCCTCCTTGAATAAGATTATCCTCTCCTGTGATCTTTAAAAATACATTTATAGTAAAATATCTAAATTTTCATTTGTAAGTAGCTTCATCACTTTTCTCCTATATCTTCCAATCCTCTGTAAGATATATATTTCAGACCAGTTCCTGAGATTTTCCACTGCCTTAAATTTCTAGAGAGCACAGAGGTAGATTGCAGTTTATATTTTCAAAGCCATGGGTTATAGTTCTAGGTTCCCTAAATAGTCAGTCTTGGTATCAGCACTTTAACTTCTAGAAAGTCATCATTACAAACTACTTCTGAAAAAAACCCTTATTTCCTTCCTTTCCCTCTCCTGACCTCCTGCAGTGCTGAAAAAATCTCTGATTCCTGTGTCTTTAAGTAATACCTTTCCCTCAAACAAATGAAACAGTATATTCCCATATGGAAATCTTTGTGTCTCATCATCATTTGTGTCTATCACAATGGCATCACTTCAGAATAATCAAGTCATAGGGCAAAACATCACAAATTTTGTGCAGCTGACATGTTTCAATTCTGTTTCCACTACTGAAGATTGATTTGTAGGAAGATAAAAAGATGAATTTTATCACTCCTTGTCATATGATGATAAAAAGGCTATATATACCTCTGGAAGGAAATGGAGCATACCAGCCATCTGTTAATACTGTGTCTGTTCTTAAATGTTGCAGGGAAGTCTCCTCAGGCAGATGTCTTTATATAAAACATACAATGTCTTACTTCAATTTCCCATTTGAAATTGACATTTTTCTTTTGAAAGTAACCATTTTAATTTCAATTCAAATTATTTTAAGTTAAATGTCTATTTTTGGTTAAATAGAGAGGTTTCTAGCTTGATAAGAGGGGCTTTTACAGCTTTTCTATCTCATCAAAACTTAGTCTTCTTTTGGAACAATTTGCTTTTTGCATTTCCTCCCCATCAATTTTCTCTGATTAGTTACAGAACCAAAATAGTTGTTACCCACTTATATTCCTCATGACATGTGAAGCCTTATAATATGAGAATGGTGAACATCATTCTGCAAAAGCTTATGTTTTTCGTTTGTATTGGGTATCTAGTCACCTGTATTTTCTAGATTGTATTTCTAAAAGTATAGTCACTGCCATTCATACTTCTTTCTCTGTTATATCTCAGCATCAATAACACATTTAATCCAGAATTGCCCTCTAGATTTTCAAGTGGATGGGAATGCAGTAGGGTCTAATCTTTGCTCACAATTCCTAGCTTCTACAGGAAATAACAATACTGTGATCCTGTTTCAGCACCAACTACAGCTACACTTACTGTGTAGATCATCTTGGAGCACCACTGTGAAGTTAGCACAAAACAAACACAAGTTTCAAATGTTGAAAGACAAAAACTTAAAAAACACCATGTTTCTCCAAGAGTGAGGAGTATTGCATCCTGCTGCTGTTCTGCCATGTTCTGTATCATGTTCTGCAATGATCCAGCACATGATGATAAAAAGAAGGGCACATTTGGACACACATCACTTCCAAAGAAACTAGCTAGGCAGTTAATGAATTCCATGAACAGTAAGGAATTCCTTTATGGTTCTCTGCTCACTAATTTATACCTTGGAGCATATTTGTTTATCTGTATCTTGACAATGTGGCATTACTGTTGATCATGGAGAAATCCAACCATATAAGAAACACAAGCCTGGATGGGTTTTTTTCCCTCTGATCCTCTGCAGCAGTAATTTCTATATACTGACAGCCACTGGGTATTTTGAGAGCCCTTAATCATTACTGCAAAGGTGAGGCTCTGGCAAGGCAAATTTCTTTGAATATTGGCTCACTGTGAATGACAAGGATATAAAATTCTATTGCTGATGGATTAGTCATTTTCTTGAAAACCAACTGATGATGTGTATTAATGGCATAACTAAAAAGTAAATCTTTTGCATTATTAAAACAGTGGTATATATATTTATGGATTACTGTAACAGTCAATAAAATAAAAAAATAGAGAAGCAAAGAAGAAAATTACAAGGCTGCACCACAAGGTTGTATTTATGCATTGTCAGTGTTTTGAAAATCTAGAATGTCTTGTGGGATTTAAATTTGGGTCCAAAAAAATTTATATAAGCTGGCTTTAAACATAAGAGAAATAGAACTATAAAATACTTTAAATGGAGTACATGGAACAAGTAGGTGTTTTGTTGAACTTGCATCAAAAAGACAGTCCATCCTGCCACCAAATTGTTTACAGTTTCTAAGACTTAACATCTGAGGTGATAATGACTGATTTTTGTAGCTGATATGTATTCAGCTTTGAAAATCAATGTCACACTTAATCTTATCCAGATGTTAAGAGAATTCTGTTCTAAGTAAATTATTTATTATGTCAATATCAAGCCTTCATTTTTTATCTTCCAATGAAATTTGAAATATCTTGTCAGATTGGCATGAAACTCACTCAAAAGAGTGAACAATCTGAATTCTCAAAACTTAGGCCCAACCAGATGAAACACAATTCCAATTAATTTTCATGATGGAAAGATGCTCCTGGTTTTTTCCTTTAAGCTTTATTTGGGGTGATGCTGGAAGCATGAAGAATGCCTTGAACATAAGCAATCCCATATCTGAAAATATGTGCATGCAACTTTGTTGCAGTATCCTGAAAAACCAGCAATCTGAAAATCAAGTTAGATTATTTCCTTCTGCATCCTACCACTAACTCACAACCATGCCCACTCTGCCAGCTTTTCTTTGTAAAGCTTTTACATCTAGGGCCAATCAATGTACCTTCAGGAAATAATTTTATTTACTGCATTTAGAAGCAGCAGAGTCTGACTCATTCTTACAAAGCTGCTCTAGGGTGCTTAGTGGTAAATATCACAGAACTTCTTTTAAGCATTGTGTTCTAATTTATCTGAAAAACCACTATGAAAATGTCAAACACAACTAAAATTTCTGAGTCATGCCTGCTGAAATAAATTTCCACTGATATCTACCACTGTTAGCTCTCCTTCTGTGTTCTTCCCATTTTGGTCTGGGTAGGAGCAGATTGTTGTACAGGTATTTATTAAATGGAGTGGAAAGCTGGCAGCCTATTTAAGCTAGCAAAGTAAATACCTCCTAGGGGTATCTCTGTCAGTTGCCCTGTCTGATTTTGCTTGTGTGAAGTTAACACAGAATAAGAAATACTAAGAAACTGCAGGTGGAAGAAAAGAATTTCTCTCTTTTGACAGGCAACCCAAGAGGTCAGTAATTACTTTGCAAATTATCTAGGAATATTATCTACCTTCCAACAGAGGAAAGTACATCAATAATGTCACTTATAAAATTTTATGTTTCCATGAAATTGCAAAAGAAAAAATGAAGCATAAAAATACCATCAGATTAGAATAGCTGAATTTTCTGCCTTGTTCATTTTAATAGCTTGTTTCAAATGCCAAATATTATTCTTTTACTGATTTGAAAAAAAAGAAAACTGGAAAGAATTAAAAGGATCTACATAAATTTAAAATATGACTAACAGATACACTTTATAAGTTATTTAAATGCTCTCAGTGTGTGTTAAACATAAATGCGTTGCTTTGTACTCCCAGAGAATTAGCTGCATCTGACCTTTCATAAAGGCTTTTTCACCATCCAGTCAAGAAATTCAGCATTCAAATTAAATTATAGCTAACATAAGATTATATGAACTTTTCAGGGATCCTTTTCCCCTAACAAAGTTCACAAAATTTATGTGCTTCTTAAGTTCAGGGTTTTTGTTTACCATCCTTCTACTAAGATGACATAAGTAAGGACACTCTTTCCTATTGCTGACTTTGTTTGTATGTGCAATGTAATTTCTGATTCTATGTATGTTCTAGGGGAATATGCCAAAAAGAAATATCACATAGGCAGGACAACCCTCATCATATGCAGAATTTACCAGCAGCAGCATCATAATAAGGATTCATCAGTAGAAGTCTGAGTTGGATGTTACAAGTGAAACATTGCATATTTCTCAAACATACAATATATCAATATATAGATAGAGATATATAGAATCTACATAGATTCTATAGATTTTTAAATTCATAAATATGTTTTCCATCAGTTACCTGGTCTATGTTCAACATAATGTATAACACTTGATGTTGGCATTACTACTGAATTGCTGTACTCAGACACAATATCCAGTCTTCAGAAAATGTGCTAAAACAGTGAAGGGGAGCTTACAAAGGAGAAACACAACTGGGAAATGCATCTTAGAGAAAAAAAACCTCATTATTTTACTTAATCATTTTAAAGAGAAGATTAAGGGGTGACAGCATTCCCTACTCTGGGAAGAGAACTTTGTTCATCTGTTTTATTTTTAACAGTGAAAGCAAAACTGATTTCCAATATTTTTGAAAACTCAGCAGCAGTAATATTTCTTATCTCTAGACTGGATTTTCAATTTTCTTTGCCTTTTGAATATTGATTAATGCAACATCCATCATCTGTGTATAGGCTAAGTGATTCCACTGGTAACATTTACAATCTCTTTGTAGTGACTATGTCTTTAAACTATAGCCCATTGGAGGTCCAGATAAGTACTATTTGGTTTATGTAGTGAAAATCTATCCCTTGAGATAAGCACAAAAATCATTTAAATGTTTGAGAAAGCCCTCCCACAACCCTTCTGACACCTCCTCTGGACACAATATTTCAAAGCTGGTGGGATGAAGAAAGCATTTACTTATGGTTTTCATATGCTTCAGACACATTGATCCTGACTGTCAATTTCAGCATTCTTACAGGCATTTATGGAGGCAACACTAATCTAGAATGGCTACCTACAGCACTGTGCAGGTAAACACATACAGATAGCAAGCTGCAAGTGAGAGTCACTTAACTTCTTAGTGAGTACAAAACTGTTTCTTATTACACTGTGTTCCTTCATCATACATAGTCAATCTGTATAAACTGTGTTCTGAACTCAATCCCTCTTCACTGACTCCTGTTGTTACTTTAATTCTGCGAAATGCAGAGGACTGAACAGCAGCTTCTCTTAATCACAAAGTAATTTCACCTTGGAATAAGAAAAAGCTGTGGTAAGAGGCTTTGCCCACTTTCTTTATTAAGCAAAAAATATTCTTTGAATCTAAACAATTGATTAAATGCCCATCACTGTTTGTGGTGCTTCTGTAGATGCACCTTCAATCAATACAGCAGCATCCCTTTCACCTGTACTGTCACAAAAACATAGCATCTGCTTCTAAAGGTAACCCTGAACAATGCACTAACTGAGCAGGGAAAATAGAAAGGCTTCTTAAAGAGTAATTTGGGATTGAAACCTTGTTAAAAAAGGGAATAACACAAGCAGGCTCTAGGCAGACTACACTTGGTGCCTGCTGCAGCATCATGTACGTTTGTTTTAACAGAATTACCAGTCAGTTATCAAATAGTGAAGATGACAATGCAGGCGGAAATATTCTGTAAGGTAGCTTTCATTGGTACAGTCTCAACTCGTTTGTCTCCTGCAAGAGAGAAGACTTGGACTAAGGCTGGTGTAGAACAGCTTCTTTCATCTGATGTTCTGTTGAAATAGAGAACTCTTCTGGCTTGTATTGAGCCTTTTTGAGACAGACCTTAACTGCTGTCTGTCATTTAGGATAATTTTCTAAGGCTCCCAAACAAGTATTTCTGCTCCATTTCCTTTCTCTTCCTCTCGACCTCCCTATATGTGTGTATAAAATTGTTCAGCAATTTAAATGCTCTCCAGGCTGAGGTGGGATTTTTTTCAGGTGGGATCTGAGAAGGAATGTTTGAAAGTACAGAGGAAATATAACAGAAAACTCAACCCAACACCAGTGTGACACGATGAAAGGATCTTAGGGAATCAGCTTTTAGTTCATGATGTAAGCTACAGAAGATTTGCAGCTGGAACTGTGGCTGGTAGCTTGATTTTTCTTGTGTAGAGCTTTATATATTCCAAAGTGATCAGAAGAGTGTCAGGAACATGTCACTCAATGCCATTTTTTTCTGAAGTAGCCTGCAATATCCCACATTTTGGTCAAATGAGTCCTAAGAATGTAAGAATATAAAAACATCTTGGCTGTCCTCTATACAGTGTTGAATGATTTTGCTAAGACTTTATCTTCAGCACTTGAAAAAATAAGAAGGATATTATTCTCCAAAAAAGCAAGAGATTCTAGGATGTTGTGACTGTTTGCATTCTTAAGTCTTTCATGCTCAGGACAGGTAATTCTCTTCCTATAGAAACTATTTATGCACACAGTTTCTTAATGAACAATGTTAGCTTCGCTCAACATCAGTTCTAGGAACAAAGTGAGTGAGGGAGGGAAGTGAGGGAGTGGAGCATCTACCCTATGAGGACAGGCTGAGAAAGCTGGGTCTCTGGCCTGGAGAAGAGGAGACTGAGGAGGGGCCTATCAATGTCTACAAATATGTAGGCTCTTCTCAGTGTCATCCAATGCTAGGACAAGAGGCAATGGGAGCAAGTTGGAGCATAGGAGGTCTAGGGTAAACATAAGGAAAATTTTTTTCACGGTGAGGGTGACAGAACACTGGAACAGGCTGCCCAGGAAGGCTGTAGAGTCTCCTTCTCTGGAGACATTCAAAACCTGCCTGGATTCACTCCTGTGTGACCTCATCTAGGTGATCCTTCTCTGGCAGGGGGGTTGGACTTGATGATCTTTCTCCATCCCTTCTAACCCCTAATATTCTATGGTTCTATGATTCTATGAAAGTGGAAAAAACCCAAACAAACAGAAAAACCAAAAACAAGAAACAAAACAAAACAAAAAACCACCCACATAGTCAGGAAGTACAGACTTGCATTAATTGTGCTCCATATGAGAGCTTGTATGAACAGACAGTAACAAGCTACCTCATACATTTACAATTGGGCTACAGCCAGTAGTAGTGTTAGAGAAGACACAGAAGACACAGACCATTCAGCAGGGGCAGGTTCTGCTCAGGGAGAGCTCAGTTTTCAGCCTTTTTTCCAACTTTGTTTTTAATGTCTTTTTGTGCAGCCTAAGTATTTTAGCAGATACTAGCCAGAAAACACTCAGTTGTCTCCATCCTGCTGTACTGTTTTGCAAATTTCCAATTTTCAGTTCTTTTCTAGGCTTGTGACAGTGGGTGATTTAATTTTATAATGTGATACCAAACTTAAATGTTGTGATAAGTATAGCCTGATAAACACAGCATACTGATATTTAATGTATTCCTCTCCACCTTGCAAGACTAAAAAAAAAAACATTCAGTGATTAAAAAATAAGCTTAGAATAAATTATTTTATTTATGGAACATAGTTATTGAATCTGTTTTTCAGTGAATAATTGCAGTAATCTACCAAAATAATAGTAGGAGTGCACAGTAAATAGGTCAGACCAAGTAAAATTTTAAATGTTTATTCCCAGATGACTTTCAGTGAATATCTGTCTGGAGGATTGTATGGCATTTTCTTGTTGGCTTCTATTTTCTTTTCTGCATGTTTCTGTCCAGAATACAGGCATGGATTTATGATAAACTGCATGGAAAAATACCTTCTATTGCTAATAGACATAACAATCAGTTTGCAGGATTTTCTTTTCTTATTGCCTTGCAGTATAGAAATGACTATAAAAATTAAAATGACAATTTGTAAGATTCTTTGTGAAGGTAGCTGACTCTTTCTCTCTGTCTTCAAACAAAATTATGGAATAATGTGGTGGTTTTACATGTTGTCATAAAATTAATTCACCTTTAATTTGCCCACAGTAGGTATCTCAAAACTGTAAAATGAACGGCCATATGTGCCATAAGCCACTGCCAGGCATCAATGCCAGTCTGATGAGGACTTTGAGGCACATGTACACCAAAATATATTTGCTAACTCTTCAGATAGGCTTTCTGTGGACCTCTGTTTCAGACAAACAGAAAAGCCAGAAAAAAAAAGAGAGATTTTGCTGAAGGGGACACATCTAAGAAAGGAAAACGGCATTTGCTAGTACTGGTTGACCTTAAATCAGCCAAGGAATTTAAGATATGCCAAGTAATGCTGGCTGACTTGGTTTTTAAACTCATAAGCCTTGAAAAATGACAAAACCAGAATTTAATCTGCATATTGGTAACCTTCAGGTTAAGTCAATTACCTGAATTGAATCTTCACAAGTGGCTAAAGGGTATCATATGCCTGTACCTATTTGTAAGAGCTTTCTTTTTTCATTCTTCAAGATGTGCCACAAATTATTCTTTGTGGATTTTGCTATCAATAGCCTCTGTTAGTGTGACTGCTTCTGTACTTAGCTACTGACTTTTACAAGTTTCATCTGCTCCCAAAGTTTTCATAATTTTGCAAGATAACTCACAGTGTATACTGAAGCAGAAGTGCAAAGACCCTAATAACTGCCATCAACCCAAGCTAGGATTTCCACAGGACACTGTCCTCTGCTCAAGAAGCAGCACAGCTAAGCCATGACTGCAGTGCTCTGGGTCTTGAGCTAGCTCAAAGCCAAAAAAAGACCAAGCACCAATGAGCCACAGTAGCTGTCAGTGAATTCTAAACATATTTCTGAGCATGATTTACCTTTACAGTAGCTTTGCTCATCTCAGCACTATCTGCTGAGCACCATGAAGAATCCCATTCTAAGCCACTGGCTGCTTTAATGGTGCCAATAACCATAACCCAGGACACCAGAAGTTTGTGTTTCTGCTTCCTACGCTGCCTCGTTTTGATGTTTTCATGTTTTACACATCTTTTCATGCACAAATAAGTGTTCTGAAATCTGTTTTTAGAACCTCAGGACTTTATTAAAAATAAACCATCTGTAGGAATGACAGGCAACTAGAAAAAAAATTGCTGTATATTTTTGTCTTATATATGCAACCATTAACCTTATCAATAGACACACTAATCCTGGTGTAGCAACCTGCTTTTTTCTTTGTTTGTCAGTTACAAAATCTTATTTTCAAAACCATTTGTAAGCACTAACAAAACAGGCTGCTCTGAAGGTCAGACCACAAAGATACATTCAGTGGCTGAAATTGCAACAAACTTCTCAACAACAGTAACAAAAAAAAGGAAATAGAAGAAGTGCCTGGCAACTGAATTGATGTGCAACACAAAGCAACCTGTACTATACCTTGTATTTCTCAAAGGCCAGATCTACCTCTCTTCAGAAATTCATAATGAGGTAGCTTCAGCAAACTTCCTCCCCATCCTTTCCCCTAATCTCTTTGTATCAAGAAAAAACAAAATCTTGTTAGCCTGTAGTAAACAGCCTGTTTCAACTGGAGTGAGGGCTTCTACACAGACAGCAGCCATCTCTACAAAACTGGCTGGTAAGGCCCCCAGGTTAATACATATGAATAATGCTTTTGATTTATGTTATAAGCAGCTATAACAGATGAATGGTTTTAATTTACTAAGCTAGAAAATCAGCATTTTTTCACAAAAAAAATAATTTCCTTGCCACTGCACCTGAGAAGGCTTAGCAGGGCTCACATGAACTCTGTAGTAGTTCCACAACACAGAGGACCTGTGGCTAGTCCCACTGATAATGATGGCTAGTTTGTGTCCCACAGCATTCACTGAGGAAACCAGAGAACACAATAAATAAATCCCAGATAGTATTTGTTTGAGTATCTGCTATGTTTGATATGTCAGGCACAAAAATGTGATTCAAAATTCAGCTTTCTCTGTCTCTAATTAGTCTCACCAAAATCTCACATGGGAGATGAAAGCTAGAGAGATGGTCTTTAGTTCTTACATCTTTTGCCAGCTGTTTATTGGCAAATATTGAGCGTTCTCAAATCCACTCAACCCAACTAAAGAATGCTCCAATTGCCAAGTTAAGGGTCATATACATGACCCAGCAGCATGCCCAGGTGGCTAAGAAGGCCAACAGCACCCTGGCCTGTAATAAAAATGGTGTTGCCAGTAGGACTAAAGAGGTGATTGTCTCCCTATAATTGGCACTGTTGAGGCCACACCTCACATACTGCTTCCTTGTCTCTCTACAACTACCTGAAAGGAGGTATTAACAAGATGGAGATTGGTCTCTTCTCCCAGGTTACCAGTGAGAGGACAAGAGGAAATAGGTTTATGTTGCACCAGGAGAGATTTAGATTGGATACCAGGAAATATTTCTTCACTGAAAGAGTTGTTAGGCATTGTAACAGGCTGCCCAGGGAAGTGGTGGAGGCACTATCTCTGGAGGTGTTTAAAAAATGTTTCGATGTGGTACTTAGGGACGTGGTTTAGTGGCATGGTGGTGATAGGCTGACGGTTGGACTTGATGGTCTTAGAGGTCTCTTCCAACCTTAATGATTCTGTGATATATGAAGTCCTACCGTATTAAGGGTCATATATGGAAGGCTGACAGCGTTACAAAGCAAAGGCATCAGATGGTTTTTCTGTTGTTACCCTGAGATGTCTGTTCTTCCCTTTTCTCAGTTTATCAAAACTGTGTAAAACTAAAAGCAAGATCTAAAAGGGCAGATGGCCAGTATGTTTATACTGATAGTGATACTGTTCAGTTGCAATTCCTGAGATATCATTTCAAATAACATTTTATGAGAAGAAATAGTGTGCCCAACTAGAAAAGTCACTTTTTTGTTCTTGTATAATAGTAAGACTAGGACCTCTTTGGTATTTTTCTTCTTTTGTCACCAGCAAGAAAGTTAATGATAACAGAAATTACACCTCTCAACCTCGCCGGTTCTTAAATGCAGTGTTGCACTAAGTCCAGTTACTATACTCTCTACAGCTGAATGTTAAGTTTATCATCATATATCAGTCCCAAGCTAATTAAAGTCACAAATGAAAAGACTGAGTTATCAGAAAGGACAACTTCCAGTTGAAATATTTCTTTTTCATTTTCTTTGGCAGGAATCACAAGATGGTGCTATTACACATGGCCATGAAGATCAATTCTCATCTTTTCAGACATTCAAGTTTTTCTTTATTACAAGAAGAAATACTGCTTTGTATTAGTGTACATTTGAGATTTTAGTTTTCTCAGATGGTCTTTTGTAACCACTTATCTCAGTTCCAGGTCCAGGATATAGTTTCTTAGTAAAATAAGTCTGCCAGAGTCTGCCTCACTGAGTCATGTGAAATGGAAGCAGATATTTAAGGGTGCCAGGGCCACAGTCTTGTATAACTTTAATTTGGGGCATTCTAGTTCAAAACTTGTGAATGAAAAGGTTAATCTATTGCTTAGCTTTCTAATTATCGCAAGTGAATAATAATCTAAAATTAAGGGAATGAAACCATGCAGTACAAGGAAATAGATCTGCTATATAATCTGCATAGTGAATCTGGGTTTCATTTTACTACACTGATTTAATAGCTTATTACAACAATCCAGCTGGTGTTCCAGGAATAGATCACTTCACTGCTATGAGTGGGATTTTTTTTGTTCTCACATTTATCAAATATTCTGGCCAGCTGGCAGTCTTTGCATACTTGGCTCTGTACTACATCAGTCCAAATGAGAGCAAATAAGCTATAAAACCTTGGTGTAGGGAATTAGATGGTTCTAAGAGGACATCTGTGAAAACATGGGTGAAAACCTTGGAGATTTTAGCAGGCACTTGCCAAAGGTGTGTCTGCTGCTTTTCCACATGCCTGTGTATTATGTAACAACACACAACAATATACTTGCCTTCAGAGAGTCAGAGAAAATAAATTGAAAAGACATAATTAGACTCCACAGGAATATGATTTTCCAATATACAGGATATCTGTCTGTTAACCAAGGGTCCATATGAAAACCAAATAGGGTGAATAAAAAGAAAAATCTAGTTTTACCATTTTAGTCAGGAACAGGGTGGGGAATGCCTTGTCAAATCAAAGGCTTCACTGAAATTTAGGAATTCTGTTCTGCCAGCCCAGTAGATATCAACATCTAAGGTGCATGCTGCTTAGGAGAAATTTTGATATATACAATATAAAAACAGCTTTAGCAGGAGTTATAGTATTAAATAAATAAATAAATATCCACAGGCTGGGCTACTAAAATATCAGATGAAATAAAACCTTTTTGGCTTTCTTCTATCAGTCCTTATTTAGGACAGTTAGAGGTGAGAATTTTCTACTAAGTCAAGTAAACTAAACGCTTCACTCTTACAGTCTGAAGCAATGCTATGAAGTCCTAAACCACATAATCCAAGCACAGGACGTGTGCAGCTGAGATTGTGACTGAAAAGCAAATAGAAATAAACTAAGGAGCATCACATTGTGACCCATCAAAGGTCTAGCAAATATCCACGTTAAGACTTAGCTACTATTATATAAAGGGGAAACACAAACAGGGAAGGGAGGAATTTAGTTCACAACTGAGACTTTGAGCTTAAAATGTTTATGTGTGGGCTTTCTGGCAGAGGTAGTTGCAAGACCACTCTCCATTGTACTTGAAAAGTCATGGCAGTCATGTGAAGTCCCTGGAGAGTGGGAAAAAGGTAACATCATCCCCATTTTCAAAAAGGACAGAAAGGAGGACCCACGGAACTACAGACCAGTGAGCCTCACCTCTGTGCCTGGGAACTGTATCCAGTTCTGAGGTCCTCAGTGTAAGAAAGACATGGACCTTTTAAAGCAGGTCCAGAGGAGGGCCACAAAGATGATCAGAGGACTGGAGCCTCCCCTGTGAGGACAAGCCGAAAGAGTTGGGATTGTTCAGCCTGGAGAAGAGAAGGCTTCAGGGGGACCTTGTAGAAGCCTTCCAGTTCTTAAAAGGTGCCCATAAAAGGGGCACACAAGTAGTGTGATGCAATATAGTAGACCTACTGGTCAAAAGAGTTGTGCTGATAACCCAGCTATAGAAACTGTACACATCAAGGGTAAAACTCTGCTGAGCTCTAGTGAGGACATAAGGACTTCATCCATTAATGATCAAAGCTCAGTAGGAGTGCTCCTGGGGTCTGGCTGAGTATTAGTTGAAAGAAATCTTGCTCTTGGTGCTCCAAAACTGCTCCAGGATGTGAACCAAATGTTGGAAAGGGAAGAAAAGGAAAACTGTTTTCAAAAGTATGTCCAAATGAAAGTGCTAGTGCTTAAACATTGCAAAGCAGCTCAAATGAGCCTAGACACTTTTGTTTAGGCAACAGATTATTTTATCTGGATGTCTATTTTATGGTGAATTGAATAGAATTGCTCCACTGATATTCATTTCCCAGACTTTTTCTTACCAAAGCATGAACCTGGACATGAGTAGACCCCAAATGTCTCTTACTCTGGAACAGAACCTCCCCTACACAGGAACATCTAAAGGTAATATTAAAAAGTATACAGCAGGAACTGAACAGGTGCTGCTAGTAATTGAAGCTTAGGAGCATATCTAACATAAGGATAAGGTAATTAGCAAGTGAAAATGTGCATGATAAAAAATGATAACCAATAGAGAATGATGGTATACTATATAGGGCACTGATTACACTACCATAAAGAGAAGGCACGTAGCTCAAGCTGAGTAGTTATACCCTACTGTGCATCCTGTCGATAGCATTATTCTTGTCAGTCACAACACTGCTCTGAATAAAAATAACCTCGGTTAAAAAAAAAGGCAATGATGAGGTAAATTGTGCTGCTAGGGAGTGTTAAACATCTCATCTCTGGAAGAAATGGTTTTGGAAAAAAACTCTATAGGTAACTTCTGTGACCACAGAAGAAAGAGCTGCTGTTGGGTTAGGAAGAGATGACCTGGCTTCCCACAGGCCCAGGAGACCTCAGGTGCAGCAGAGGAAAAAAAAGACACATTCTGAAGGAAACTGTTATGATTGTGAGCACTCTTCTTGTTTGACAGCTGTTTATAAACCTTGTTTTCTCAAATTAAGCAGAAGTAAAAAGTGAATTCTTGTCATTTCCAAGAATAGGTTCAAACTGCCTGATGTCTGCCAGTCCCTGTAGTCACTGCCTTTTTGGTCTAATTCAACAAAAACTCTTTAGATCAAACAGGTCCAGTTTTGTTTATGCCATGAGTCCACTGTCCAAAGAGAATAAGCACTCAAATATCCAAAGCTTTACTGTCTCCCTCCCCTCATTCCTCCCTGCTGCACTATTGAATGCTTGGTGTCTTCGCACCACAGCTGGGGGTGCATATGTGAATTCGGTGTCTTCATTGCCAGCCTCCCACAGCATCATCTGTCACCTTGCATGGGGCATTTCACATGGTGTCAGTGAACTTCAGCACAGCCTGCAGGTGTCAACGGAGCAGGAGGTCCCTCAACAGCAGCCAGGAACACTTGTAGCTTAATAATTCATGCTGGATTTTAGCAGAAGTGGTGCACTGGAGACTAAGGTACCTTTTGTTTGCTGTGAGCTGGGCTATCTCTTGAGCAACAAGATGCATTCATATTTATCTCAGAAAAAATATACAGCCTCATTAGTGGATGAATAATAATCCTTGTTTTCAGCTCTACAGAAGTGTGTGTATCACACTGGGTTATATCAGATGTCTTGCTGGATTTTTTTCAATGTCAGATAGTATCCACTCTATGGGTTGTACTGTTTAATAAATCCACTGTAGATATGAATATGTTTTATTATTTCTTTTCTATCTTCCTACATAGTGCAACAGAAAATGATAAAATTTGGCCTTCTTAAAAATCTAATCCAAAATCAAATGATGGAATATAATTTTAAAATCAAGTTAATGAGGAAAATAAATGTAAAGTTCATATAGCAAAGTGTAGGAATATCATTAGGAAATAAATGGTTTCTGATGTTTCTTGTTTGGTGCTTTTTGGGGGGCTGTTTTAAGTGTAAATGTCACAAATGTATATCATATCTTATGTTACATTACATTATATTTCTCCTTAGAGTCTCCACTTCAGAATAAAGGATTTTCTAGTTTACATTAGGGGATAGATTTTCCTTATTAAGGGGAATCTGGGAAAGCCATTTTCAAAAAGCATTCTCTTTTTAATAGGCAATTACATTTACAGAGGTGCTACCAAGAAGCTCAACAGATTTTACTAACAACATACACTCATTACACATGCATTTTGCTCAAGGATTCTTTAGGTCATGTGCAGCTCTGTATTTTTCCAAACACAAAAGTAAATATTTGCTAGAAAAGGGAAAGGAAAAGTTCTAAAACTGTGCTATATAATCCACCAATGCTCAGCTGAAATCTTATAGATCTTCTCTTCCTGGTTTTCCCTGCTTCTTGCTGTTCAGTTTAACTGAAGAGAAAAAAAGAAAAATAAACCTGAGACCAAAAATTAAATATTGATCTATGTGAAAAATTACTTTAGCTCTGCCTGTGAAGAAAGAAGCAAGATTTTCTACCAGACAAAGGGTGGGTCAATGTTGGGAATCAGCACAGACTGCTCAGTTGAGCTATTAGTTGAAATAATTGCATCTGCAGGGGATTGGGTTTATCTATGAAGAATCTATTTCTGAATTAAAGGTACATTCTATTGATTAGAGGATAACTACTTTCAGCCTATCAGATGGTGATACATAAAATACAAAGAGAAACTAGTGTCTTTTTCAAATTTTCCTGTTTATAATGCTTCAATTATATTTGAATTATTTTAGTTATTAACAATTCTTATGAAACAGTTTCATTCTACAAAACTAGATTAGCTTTAAAATTGTTGTCATTTAGACTGTTCTGTAGTCAGGATGTACCCTGGTAGTGGTTTGCTTTTGTTTTCCTTAGGAAAGCTTATCAAACTTCATGTTATTAAGCATATCCCATTCTCATTAGATATGAAATAGATACTGTTCAGTCTGAACTGACAAGAAGTTGGAATGCTTTGATGTCACATGGCATGACAGAGTACAAAACAAAGATTTAGTGCAAGGAGGAAGGATAACAAAATTGTAAGGTATGAAAGAATATCCCCCTAAAAATATCTCATAGTACTGAAAAGCCAAAATATCTCTTCTCTTACAGACTGCACTCTCTACATACTGTGTAAAACTCATGGATAGTGTGAAAGCCTGAGTATTCTCTCAAAAAACAAGGACACCATGTAGAGCTGTAAAGCTTTGAACCAGATCTAATCTTCTAGAGACTGAAAACTTGAGTATATCACTTTTCTAGACCTGGACTATCAACAACCAGACTTTATTTTTTAATTCACTAGCAAAAAAAAATAAATAGAAGGCATAGTCTCTGAATAGTTTTAGCTAATTGTGCTCTCATTGTTAAAAGCTTATTCTCTTTTTCAAAACTTTAAATTCCAAGTTTTTATGGTCATATAAAAAAACAAAAGATGTCTTCTACAGTATACTGTGAAGATGCTGATAGGTCTGAAGTCCCTAAAGATAGATCCATTAGAAAATCTGCTTATTACAAGACATACAGTGCTTATTAAGATATTATGGAAATACACAACTGAGAACAAGACATCGTTTCTCAACTTTGTCTCCATTCTATTGCTTTCCCAACCTTTATTTCCTTAGTCTCTTCCTTTACATTGTAAAATTTTCACACAGGACTGAATTTTCGAACTGTTTTGCCATGGTTTCAGCTCTGTCTCTTCCTTTGACTTCTTAATGAGAGCTATCTTGAAAAAAAAAATTCCCATACAGCTTTATGAGAACATAGCCTTCTGCAGCTTTCCTCTCTAAGCAGTGAACACTGTGATTGCAGACGTGGGAGGTAAGAAAGACAATAAGACATTTCAGCTCCAAGTATCTCGATGACACACGAAAGACAAACGGAAAGTGCTTTAGTTTAGAAATTAGTTTTTGTGGCTTTTAAGGTGATTGATGAGATTACTTTGAACTAGATCTGCATAGCAGCAGCGGTCACCGTGTTGTAACAGCAGAAGGCATGCAGTGAGTGTGCATCTCACGCGCTGCAGAGCTATCTATGAGCTAAAGTTATCGCCTTGCTAGGATGCAAATACAGGGAACTGGAACTTTGCAAATTTGAGTATTTTTTCTCCCCTATAAGAAAAGTGACCTTGTTATAAATAAAACCTGATGCAGCATGTAAGCACCAGTTTCAGGAGTCCAGGATACATAAAAGGTAGGTACACGTAGAGAAGGTTAGGGGAAAGGAAAATGGTGTGTGTGGAGGTATGCATCTAACTCAACACACAGGTGGGAAGGCCAGAGGTGGAAGGTGGTAACTCAACTGCTGGGAAGAGAAAACAATTTTCTTACATGTACTTTAAAAACAGCAGTTGCAGCCATCATTTTTAATAAGATTTAATCCTACCAGAAAGAGGAGTTTGAAAGTATCTATATTTACTGATGAGTGTTCTCATGGGAGAGGTATTTTTGTTTATTTTATTTGGGTTTAGGATTAGCTGTATTTTAAACTCATGCACTATCTTTAACTGAATGAACTAAGAGCAAACTATTACTGGTAGTAGTGCTAGGTGTCCAGTAATGTCCTTGAAGCTGGAAGAGCTGATAGGAAGTAGTTTGTGGAAAGCACTGCTTCATTTTTTAAGCCTTGTGGAAATTTCTAGCACAAGTCTGGCTCTTTTTGTTAACTGCCAGAAGACCTCTGAATGCATGATCCATACCAAAATCTGCTTACAAGGTGAAAAAGCTGAGTATAATTTAGTGTTAAGCTGGTTCAAAAAAAACAACACAGGAAAACCCCGAAAACAAATAAAAACAAAAAATACAAACAAAAGAAAACCCAAGACCAAAACAAAACAAAACAAAAACAGTGCTTGGGGAGAAAGAATGTTGGGTTTGAGCTCTTTTTGTTTTCTTTAAAAGGCTCTAATCATGTTGCACATGAGCCTCAGCATAAAATAGGAAGGTGTAAGTGCAGGAATGATTATTTACAGCAAAAAGTAATGGAAAGATTTTTAGAATCATTCATACACATTAGTTATGATAATTAAACATTAAAGAAGAATACTAGTAGAATCACAAATTAATAGCAATATAAATATTCATAATTTAAAGCCTTTTAAAACAGTTTGTTGTGCAGAAGACTAATTTAAATCTAACCTCATTTTTTAAATCAGCATATTCAGTCAAGCTTAAAAATGAATATGTATAAACTATTTATTAGATGCTGGATGCACAGAATCAAGGGGTGTGTGTAGACTACTGGAATGAGGTTTCTGTAGCAGTTTAGAGGGTCTTAATCCAATGGACAGGTTTGCAGAAGTCTTCTGAAGCAGCTCCTAGGTAAGTGGTACAGTAAGCATTTTGGGGAGATGACACATGCACAGTTTTCCTGATGGCAAAACATGTTAGGTGAAAGCCTAAAACTCAGGTACTTGCACAATGTAGACAGAGCAGCATCAGGGATGGAAACACCCAGTGAGCAGTGCCAGGAGAGCATCTCCACTCCAGCAGAGTGTTTTTTCCTTTGTCTGTATTCAATAACTTAACATCACCTGAGAAAAACTTTACCTGGGGTCATCTAGCCCTACAGGTGAAGGTAACTTTCAGTCTGCTTCTTTATGCCTTTGCTATGCAGAGCAGATGTGAAAGGTACATTTCATGGTCTTCTATGTCATTTTTCTTCTATATGCAATAGGATTGATACTGATTAGCAATTGATGACATAGAAATACTGACTGTGGATTGCTAGGACATGAGGACTCCTTAATGGTTGTTATAAAGCATATTTGTTGTTAGTCCACTGATAGCTATTTATTTGTTTTAATAAATCCACAGAAAACAGCCTAGAGATCCTTGTAGCTCAGATATATTCAGAATTGTGAAGCAATTGGGCATTCACTTTCTCTAAAAGTTAAGTCACATGAATCTGTGCAGTTACAGTCCTGGACACCTCTGAAAACGTAGGTGTTAGATTAAAGTATTACAGAAATTACTGATCCCCCTGACCTCATGCCCCCTTGGAGCTTTATTGCTCCATGGCAGCAGCAATGTTTCATGGCAGTTATTGTAGGGGATATAGTGAGCAGTTGTGCTGCAGGCTTTTCAGAGAGATTTAATGCAGTTATATTTATAGGATGAAAAGAGAGGTCTCTGCTGCAGGAAAAGCCCTGCAGAGATTAGTCATGTGGATCCTGAGGAGAAACTGCTGTTGGCAGAAACGGGGGCTGTGAGGTTCCCACCTCCTCCTGCCCGCCTTGGTCTCAACAGGCAGTGCTATCCTCAAGCTGGCTGTCTCCCTCTCCCTGAGGAAACAGCTGGCTCTGGTAGGTTTCCTCTGGCCGAAGTGACACAGGGACCACTGAGTATTTCACTCCTGATGCAGTGATTTTGCCTCACTGATGGCAGATTTTCAGTTAGAGAAGCAGCTTCTGTGAGGGCACTTAATGGGTGAGGAGAGCCAAGGAACAGCCCAACTGGCAGTACTTTACAATCAGTAGAACGATCTATTGTTCCTATTGATCTTGGCTCTCTTATTGAGATTTTGAAGGCACAAAACCCCATTCTGGAACAGTAATCTGATTTCCTGTATATCATAGGGTATACAACTTTGTGCATTAAATCAATTCTGAACTAAGCACCTTTATTTAGCTAGAAGTATGGCAGGCAGGATTTCTTCTTGGATAAATGAGTCCTTTTTAAAGAAATTGTGACTGGATTGTCAATGTAACTCACTCCTTTAGAGTCCAAGCAGTTCCTCACAGGTCCTTTTTGTCTGTTTTTACCCAAAAAGGCATATTACCTTGTTCTTACACCAGTGTCAAAGTAACCTTCTTTCTATTAAGTTTTGAAAAACTGAGCTGATCTCAAACTAGCATGATGAGAAGAAATTGGTTTAGTCTGACAGTTGCAGCGTATTAAATGTACTAGCAATCCCAAAACATAACAATAAAGGATTTGCCTTCAAAAAAATATACAAATAGATTTGTTGGTTTCATCTTTTAAAACCCAGAATGTCTTTAACATCTACTGCATAAATAACACAGAAAAATTAGTTTTTTCTTCTATAAAAAATTTTTTCTTCTATAAAATGTCATGCTTTCATCCAGTCTGAGATGGGGAACATGGGATGTTTGGTTTTGTCTCTTTTCATCATTGTAAAAAAATATTCTCTCAGTCAGAGCTACTAAGTGTTCCTACTTATAAAAGGAACATAGATGCCTTCTAAAAACAACAAATCAGCAGTATTTCATTGCTGTCTATGTATTTTTTGCAAAGGTATTTAAAATATTATACAGCACATGCATAGGAAATATTTATATTATTTAAATAAAAATTGTTTCTTATAAAAATCTGAATTTAGATAACAAACTCTAGAACTTGCTTCATGCCATCACCTCTGGAATAGGAGAGAACACTTTCAATTATCTCCTTATGGAGAAATCAGACTATTCATGTGCCTCATGATAAGAATATTTCTTGTACTGTAGGTAACACCTCTGCACAAGGAATATTTACACAGAATAATAGAAATCAGACTTAGAAAGACTGCAAGAGGTCATGAAGGAGATGACTGTCACAGGAGCAGCTGTCTGTAAATCCTACCTGATGCTAGAGTGTGTCATTTGTTCCCCAGATCTCCACTGATATGTCAGGTCTTCAGGCAAGATGTGGCAGAGAGACATTTTCCCTTCATTTCTGCAAAAGAAAAAAGGTGTTACTCTGGATACAGTGAAAAGGATTTTTTTTTCCTGAATTTATGAAAACTATTTAAATCTATAAACCCAGAAAAATGAGAACTTGTACCCATATTTAGCATTACAAGCTAAAATACAAGCTGTTTGGAGTGAGTGTGTTTTTCTGTGCTGATCTGAAAAGCTTCGTTCTCCAGGAGAATGCAGGTTGTGGCTTTGGAAGAACTCTTCTTTAGGCTCTAGCTCAACCTAATCTCTGCATCTCAAGGATCAGGGAAGCAGAAGAGTCAGAGATGGAAGAGTTAAGAAGAAAATGCATGGCTCTTATGGTCTCATCACTCCTTCTTTTCACAGTTGTCATCTGTAAAGCTGGTAAAAATGGTATCATGTAGCCTAGGACTAAAGGGAATCTTCTAAATATTTCACCATGCCTTACTATGCAAAATAGGCTGGGTTTGTGCCTGTCTTTGCCCCTAGTAATCCCTCCAGCTATCACTGAGGGCAAGACACATTGAAACTGGTAGACCTAGTAATTGCACTGGTAACAACTCCAGCTGTCCAAGGAAGCAGTCACATGAAGGTCTGTTTAGTAAGGCATGAACAGATGCTAGACCACAAATGCCAAAGAGTCTGATATAGCAAACCCATGGCATAGTATTGCCTGGTGGAAATCATAAGTATCAGATAAGTAGGAGGAAATGCTCAGCAAGCAGAAGCACGGACTTGGTGAAAACAAATTACACAGTCCCAAAAGACTGAGAGTGAAAATTTGTTGACTAAATGCTAGTCAGTGAACTGTAAGCAAGGATGTTCAAGCCAGGAATCCTTCAGGGAAACTTGGAGCAGCTTCTTGTGAAGGGGGCCATGTCCATCCTAACTGAAAATATAGTTGCCATAAACTTAAGACTTTGCCCCTGCACCCTCAGCAGAAGCAAAGACTAGTTTGAGAAGGATTTTACTAACATACATGTCAGTCAGATATTTTCAAGACCCATAGAACTGCCATGGTACAGCCTTTCCAATGATTTAACTACAGACAGAGACAAAGCACAATTTGCAATGCTGTCATAAGGAGCATCTTTCTGGGGACTTCTTAAAACATGTTCATTCATATGCATACCCACAGAACAAAATGTTCATAGAAAGGTTCAGCCACTTAGTGTGTGTTAATCTACAATTGAACTAGCTGCACATCAAGGGGTTTAAGTTTTTCTGAAAACCACCATTCATCATCAGCCCTGGTTAACTGGAGAGGCCCCAAATCTGTTCCCTCATCTAGGAAGGAGTACCAAAAGCACATTTCTTAATCCAGAAGATAACCAAGTACATACTGTTGGAGAATGCACATAAAATAGAAATAGATGCTAGAACTCAAAAGTGTGTTCAGTTAGTTTAGCTACATTTCCTTCCAGAGCAGTGAAATGATTTATAGAGTACAGACTGTCAAACCATGATCCATCAACAAAGGTTTCAATTAAACTGGGGCAAGGAGAACCAAATGAACAACAACAAAATCACAAAAATTCACCTACATTTCTGTATCAAAACCATCTGCAAAACTACAGTAAATTACTCTTACGTCAGTGGTAAGCATGGATTTGGAAGAAATGTGAAATCTGTAATGTGAATAGAAAATGAAAAAGAAAGCACTATGGATCTGACAATATTCATGTGTGTTAGGTTAAACTTGAACAAAACAAATGCTGTTATAGGGCACTGCATCACTGGGCTTCAGTGAAATATTTGATATCATAACCAAAAGGATATTATATGTTTTACTAGAAAAGATGGAGTTTACTTCAACAAGTCTGAAAGAGTTGTGGAAATTACTGAGACAAATACAATATGTTATGCTAACAAGGGAACAGTTGAGCTGAAGCCAGCAGATCAGTGTAGCTCCTTAAGGGTGTATCTTGGAAGAGTCAGCTGTTTCCTTAGTGGCATTAACAGAAAGTACTGGTGAAATGAACAGATAACATAAAATTGGAAATGTTTTGCTGTTAGTACAGAGGATGTTTGGGATATTATTTGAGAAGACTAGAATACTCAGAGTGAGAATCACACTGAATCACAGAATGTTAGGGAAAACATCTCCAGTGCAGACAGGTAATGATGACTAGTGCCATATAGCTCATAGTGAGATCTAGTCTAGGAAACCATGTAGAGTTCTGGTTACCATCACTGAGGAAATATTAATTAAGACACAAACAAATGTAGGGAGCAACACAGACACCTTAAGCACAAGAACAAATGAGGGAATGAGCATGGTTTCATGGTTGGACTCTGGAAGATGGTTGTCTACAATATCAGAGGACAGGATCAACATTTCAGAAGACCTGCCATCTTCCAACTCTTGAGATTTGCCATGGTTTTCTGCTGCCTTATTAAATTGATTTATTATGGTGAAAAGGGGAAGTAAAAAGCAACAGTTTTACTCATGGGAAGTCAATTGCTCAAACTTTCAGCAATACTTCTCTGAAACTTCCCAGGAAATATCAGCCCATAGACATCTTAAGGAGCTGCTCCAATCCTAGTATTTCTAAATATAGAAAAGAAATCTGTCTTGATTTCAGTTCTTTTTCTGTGAGGCCTTTGGTACAATGAAATTTTTTCAAAACCTGAAAATGGGATCATATGCTCAGAATATCATGTAATATTTATACAACAAATACTGCATTCTGATTATGCCTTAGCAACAGTATAATACTCAGGTTTTGCACCATTGTGTGAAAGAATAGTAAAAATAAGATGATATCTCAGGAAAACCTTTATTCTTTAATTAACTATCTAAACTTTCAAAATCAGTTACTATCTCTTTTTATGTCTTCATCCAGCTCTGTTTGACTGATTAGCATTCTTTCAGCACTGACATTTTCAACCATATCATACAGGGTATGTCTTTCTGTTGTAAGAAAGGAAATAGAAATCCATTCAATAGAGCTGCTGTTTTTCACTTCACCTGTGGTGGTACTTAGGCTATCAAACAGGGATCAATATCCATTTCATTGCACTCGATGCTCTGTGAACAGCAGCAGAAAAGCAGCTCCTTTCCTGAGAGCTCACCTCATGATATACAGGGTGAGCAAACATAAGGTAAGGAACAGAGGACAGCTAAGAACAGAGGCATGTACTTACATTATTATTCTAATAATTCAGTGCTTTATTTCAGCCTGCTTCATAAAATGTCATCATCTTTTTACATATTATTAGTGCTAATATTTATGTATTAACAGTTCACTTTGACCCCAAAAGAATGAGGGAATAATGTGGAGGTTCAACTTCTGCCTCCAACATTTTAGTGCAGACCTGGGAAATACACTTGGTGAGGCACTTTCTCACATCATACACTGCCTATTTTTGCCTTACATATTTTAGATGAAAAAGGCATCAAATATTTGTTAATTAGTATTATCAAATTAGTTAAATGACTCAGAGGACACTATTCCTACAGCAGCAGCTACATTTATATTATGGCTTTCTTGCAGTATTTTTATGCACCAATATACTGTCAAGCAGATCCCCATTGTTGTTCCTCAGGTTAGGTGCAGGCACATTACAGAGGCAGAGAGATGACTAGGAGGTTTACTCTGTTTCAGCATAGAAGATTCATTAGAGCAGTCAGAATTTTAAAATTTTCTACAAAGACTGAAAGAACTGGGGATATTTTTTTCTCAGAAAGAAAAAAGAATAAAACAGAGGAAAACCAAAACAAACAAAACAAAAAACCCACCAACAAACAAAAGAAAGTGCAATAAAGCATAAAAGGCTGTTGCAGAGTCAAAAGGAATAATCTGTGCTCCACATCCATGATGAATAGGACAAGAAATAGAAGAACTGGAATTCTATCCTCTACCCTTCTGTTCCTCTTGCTGCCCTCCTTCCAGCCATCAAGTCCCCCCAGTCTCTCCTAGGATTTGAGTCTTGCTTGATTTACCAAATAAGGTGGAATGAGGACAAATTTACCCTCTTAATGTACGTAGTCAAATATGCCACTGTTACACAAAGGGTGAGAGCTGGAGAAGAAATGAAATCTGTGCTGACCCTCAGGCTACAAACCAAGTGTTGCATTACTGAGCTGGGCCTTGAGGGTGACTGTATCAGGTGAAACATCAACAACGGTATCCAGTGTGACAGAAAACAGCACATCAGATCAGAAATTAAAAACTGAATCTGTCTGAGCAATTTACAGATGTGGGTGGTTTTATCCTATCTTTTGCTTTCAGACAAGAGAAGCCTGCACTGCATGAAATGATCAGGTGAGTCTGAGCACAGTCCTGGACTCTCGTTAATGTAACAACAGGGTTGGGTTTGGGGTTGTGTCTATTCTTAGGTTTTATATTAATGTTTTAGGGGCTATTCTTTTCTCTTTTTTTCTTATTAAAGTTGTACCCTCTTTATTTATGCTTCATTTGAAGACAAAACAATCACATGCACTAATTTTTCATGGTTTACATACCTTAGCTTCCTGTAGCACAGTCATTAGACTGTTACTCGGGTCTCTTTAAACAGTGAAGACTTTCTTCTTCCACTACCCCAGTTTCTGTTGCTGAGCATGATGTTATATGGTATGGAATATCCTTCTGGCCAGTTTAGGTCAGCTGTCCAGACTGTGTCTCCTTCCACACTCTTGCCCACTGCTAGCCTACTTGCAGGAAAGACAGAGAGGAAAAAGTAAGCCTTGACCTGGAGGTCAGCTCTGGTTCAGCAACAGCCAAAATATCGATGCATTATCAACAGTGGTTAAAGTACAAATCCAAATCACAGTGTAAAATTTGCTTTCTTTGTCATATGCATAACTTGGCTGGGCTTTGCAATCAAAGAAAGAACAAGATGCTGATCCTTTCTGATACTCTGCCTCAAAACATAAGGCCTCTCAGAGAAACAGGTTTTGGTTTAATGTCTATAAAGTGGTTTCTGATAGTTTCTTGTGGGGAAGACAAACCAACTGCTCAACCATTATTTCTTATTGTGATTACTTTCTGCTCTCCTCAGAGGCTTACCTGGCTGTGTGAGCACTACCCACGACTCACTAGCCAACTCCAACAGGGCTGGATGCCAGGCAGAATGCCAAGGCAGGGAAGAGCAACCAGGGAAAGCATTGTGTTCAGGGTGAGAAGATGTGTGTGCTGCACTACACAAAACCACAGAGAGCAGCAAAGTGTTTTGTTTTGTTTTGTTTTGTTTTGTTTTGTTTTTCCTGTGGGTATATACGCAGAGAGTTTTCTGTTACAATATAGGTTCCTTATGAGAAATAATTAGGCACAGAAAGGGCCTGTGGGAAGCCAGGGGGAAATGATCTAACCCAGGGATGTCCCATGGCAATTAGGAGTTTACAGAGAGAGTTTGTGCTAATTAGCATCTTCTCTGTTACCACTTCATTTCTGATATGCCCTGTGCCTTAAACCAGAAAGATAATTTCTTCATGCCTTTTTTTAATGAAAAATTGTATTTTACAGTATAAAAGGAAGAAAAGGAGAAGGATGGCTGTGCAGCTTTAAGAGAAAAAATAGCCCCCCAAAATTCCCTAATGTAAGCTGTAGTACAGAGATGTAAAGGAGGGGAAGAAAAATAAAAAAAAACACGAAGAAAAGAGGCAGTGTTGTTCAGTTCTTATTTGGGGCTGAATTTGTACTCTTTTAATCCTACTGGTATTGGGATTTTTTGATTGGTTTAGTATTCTCAGTAGTCTTCTAGAAAATGCCAAGAGCTGTACCAAAGGTATCCCACATCTTTTCCTGTTACACCAGAAGGAGAGGCTGAATCACAGTAAAAGATGCTTTTTGCCTCATTAGGACATTAGAGTCTCATAGAAAGAGACATGAACTGGTAGAAATAACCAGCCACAACTGCTGTGAAGCATTTCCTGTTACTGCAGCACATGCAGCTAACAACAGAATATAAGAAGAAAAAACAACAAAAACCTTATGGGGAAATAATAGCTATAAGTAATTTATTCTTGTATTATATAAAAATATAAAGAAGGAAACCCATAAATAGAATGTTGTTATATATTAACCTCTTTTGAAGTAGGATTAAGAAGGGTTTGAAATGACCCTTAGCATTTTTACAGTGACAGAAGGCACTTGGGGCTAGATTCCTAACTGATTCCTATGGACATGAAGACTGCTGTTGTTACTGTCTGGCAGCTTAGATTTAGATTACAAGCCCTTTGGTGCAGTGACCTTCATGATATTTTGTGTCCACATAGATCGGCCACCATCATTTTGTTTTCTTTCCTAAAGATATCATTAACAAGGAAGCACAGATCTGGCAGATGTCACTTTCTCCTGAATAGCAAGACTATCTCTAAAAGCTAAGCAAAAAAACCCCCACAAATTTGTTTACAGAAAGAACAGAAAAGTTAACAGGATAAATGAAGGCAAAAACTCCATCCTTGATTAGCTCAAACAAATCCTGCTCTCACACTGCCGATCGCATTGGTAGAGATGCCACCTGTCAGGCTGGAGAGGCAATAAAGTACAAAGAGAGATATTAAGCATATCAGAAGAGTGTTTACAGCTCCCAGCCGTGTACACTCATCTGCACGAAAGCAGGAGTAGCAGTTCAGTTTTGATGAAACCAATACTGATAGGAAAAGAGCTTCCACTGCTCAAAGGAGAAGAGGAAAAAAAGAGAGTTTTAAATGAAGTCTCAAAAAAGCCTTTCAACTGAGGCAGGCAATTAAGGCTTCACATGACGATACCTAGGAAATGTTGTGGTTATTCTGCACCTGCCTTCTCCATGTCCTGAAGCAGAGTGTATTGCAACAGATGTAGGGAATGTATTAACTGCAACTCTGCCTTTACATATCACCTTTACTGTTTTCCTGCGTAAAAATAATGGTGTGTGTACTTCATGGTACTTTTGGTATGGAATATATCATAGTGATGTTTTACAGCCTAGTTACTATTCTGTCAAGAGCGAATAATGCAGCATTTTTTCAGGGGGTCACTGTGTTATTAGGACTGGAGGGAAAAGCTAGTAGTGGAGAATTTCTTGCTGTATGTGATAAGTAGAGACTTGAATTGCCTTTGGGAAATTGCTTTCACTTTGCAAAATACCCCTCTTCCAACTTTTCCATCCCTCTCATGCTTTTTGCTCTTCATGCAACAAGGTTAATGAGAAGGAAACATCCTGACACACAGCCAGCCAAATAATGCCATTAATCTTATCATCCTTCAAAGTCAAACTGAACTTCTTTTATTTCCCTCCTCCCTCCCTAGCTTTTTCTCATATTGCATCATTTCTTTTGAGGTCTGGGTTATGACCACCCTCTGCCATCAGCCCTTCCCAAAGTCCATAAGCTATCCCAGCTCCCAAGATATTGAGGAAATTCCCTGAGAAAGCTGTAGAAGGAAGGAGATTGAATATCTTCAAGGGCAAAGAAGGGCCCAGATATTTGTTTTTTCCCTGGGAGTCCTGATACCACAGGATATTCTGCTCTGCTGGAAGGATGACTCTTCCTCTCACTCATCTGCAGGAGCAGGGTATGCTGGTTCCTTTGGCACTGCCTATGCGTGTTTTGGAGCAAGCATTGTTTGAGCTGGGAAGATGAGAAATTCTTATGAGTGGCCATGGTGGCTTCTGTCAGCTGTGATTGTGAACCATGTTGTACTTGTTTCTTCTGTCCTCGTGGCCAGGAACTTACTCACCTTTCTGTTTCATAACGCTAGTCTGCCAGACATCAGTTTTAAGATGTTCCTAGTCAAATAATCAGGAATTATACGAATCTCCCATTTTCAAATCTGCAGAGCCATGTACAGACATCTGCCCTCTACTCTTCCTCACCACCCTTTGAGACTCCTTCCACCAGCACTTGCAATGGATGGGAACAGCTTTCCCTTGCTTCTTCCTTTTCTTCCTTCTCGCTTCATCATGGAGCACACTATTCCTTAGCTTCATTTTAACTTCTCCAGTCAACCTCTCTCTCTGTTTCATCCTGCCACACTCATCAAGGCACTATCTATCCCACATCAGAGAGACCTGAGTTAAGCAGCAAGGACAGAAAATCTTAAGTTTTCTGTATATAACTCCCTCTCTCCTACTGTACCTTTACATTTTTGTCTGAACTTCCCTAACTGTACCTCTAATTTCACCAATGCTATCTTCTGCTGGGCAATGTTTCATGCAAAAATAGTTCCAGAAAATCTTTCTCATGAATAATTGATCTCTTAAATTATTCATATAGACATTTCCACTATCTCTTCTCCTGTTGGGGTCAAAATGTTAGACTAAACAGAGCAATGACTTGGTGTAGCACTTTGTTGTGCTCCTGTTTTGTTTTGCCTTTCTCTCCTGTCTTTGTCTTGAAAGTAAACATAATTATGTTTGGAGCCCAAATAATATTGACAAAGCACAACATATTTGCTTTTATTTATTGCCATTTTCTCTGATTTATTTCTATTTCTAAAGAGTATCATAACATTTTGATAATCCCCTGGTGATCATCTTGACAAGAATGTTTGTTGTTAATTAGGTAGTGCTTACAGATTATAAATATTCCTTTACAGACTTTTCACTCAATTATATGAAGATACCAAATATATATAGAATTAAATCAAAGCAAATTGCTTTAACCTGGCATGGTAAATACTAACTAGAGGTTTTATTAGAGATCAAATGCTAGCTGCTGAGCTGGGGGAATGAAAGCAATTATAATTCTGATGTTTTTAAGAAGAACAAAACACACTTTCCCTAAAGCCATTTTTCTTTGGGACTAGCTGTAATCAGATCTCTTTGACATCTGAAACTCCTCTTCACATTTCCTAGAGATCCTCAAAACAGCTCAGTGCATATATGCTTCAAACAGCAATCCTTTCCAAGGGTGCTGGAAATACAAGGATGTTTACGGTGTGGGGCAAGGATTATGCTGAAGGCATTGAAGAACAATGATGCATTCATGTGATTATTTTTCTTTCAAATGTATATTTCAGATCTTTGAAATAATCAAGGAGGTTCACCATCACAATTTGCTAGTATGAATTGTTCTAAAAGCCGATTGGAGCTTGAAGAAAGTAATATTTTTCTACGTTGTTGAGATCTGAAATAAATAGCAGTAAACAAAATGTTCTGGTTTGAGTTAGAACAGAAATAACTCTGCCCAGTGATTTTACTTTTCAGCTAAATCTCTTCTAAGTAATTGCATTTTCTGAAGTTAATGAAATGTTTTCACAGACAGCGTCTGTTAATAGTGATAATGCTTGATGTTTATAGTTACCACCAAGGATTGGTATGACCAAGGTCACTGGTAAATCCTGTGTACCACGTTGGGGAGTGCAGGGTGGAAGGCTGCACCTCTGGGGAGGAGCAGACAGGACAGGTGACCCTAAACTGCCTAACTAGGTTTTCCATTCCATATACATCATATTTGATATAAAGCTGAGGCATGACAAGGGTCAAGCTCTCTTTTTAAGTGGCCGAGAAGGACTCTGTCTGTTCTGCCTTGATCTCAATCCATAAATTCCTAAATCCACAATCTAGGCCCAGAATCTGTTTCTGGAACAAAGGAGGCTAGGAGATGAACTGCTTCAGTCTTTCTCTAATATTTTTCTCTTAAGTGGATTTGCATGGTACATTAAAGTAAATAGCGTTGACTTGATATTCGGTCTGTACCTCTGAAGTACGCTGAATGCCATTTGATAGCAGGCATTTATGTTAAAGCAGATGCTTTGGTTTTGCTGCACCTCTGAGCTGGGCAATGTACCATGAACAGTAAAGAAATATACCTACCAAAAATAAGTATATAGAAGCTCCTGAGGATGGGAGTCAAGAGACCAGGCTCATTACCATGGGTTTAGAATTATACTTTTACACACTCCAAAACTCTTGCTATAGTGTGAGGCCTTATAGCATTATCCTAGGAAACACTCAGACTTCCTTCTCTCTGTTTTCAGGAAGAGCTGGCTAGAAAGCTGGCTGCAAAGTGCATGTGGTTGGTGTCAGCCCAAAGCCTGCCTGAAGCTCCCACCAGCCAGTCCCCCTGCATAGAGTTCTAAGGCATCATGCTTAATCTCATTAGGTGCACGTGCACCACATCACCTCTTTCTTAACCCTTTACTCTGCCTTTCAGGCATTTCTTTATATCTCACATCTGCAGAGAGTTAACTTGCATAATGTTCCCTGCATTTTTACCAGCCATTGACAGCAAGCAGCTTTTGGTACAAATTAGAAAGTACGAAATGTGTGGCAGACAGAAGTGTAACTTCTTGGATTAATTAAAATTGAATTTTTAATGTATGAAAACCTTTTGGAAAACAAACAAACAAAACAACAACAACAAAACTGCAAAATTTAGCATTACAAAACAAAACTATGTTATATAATGTCTGGGAGGGATGGCACACATGAAATATGTTTGGAGTTATGTGGTATACATGGTGCAATTTAAAAGCCATTAATAAGATTTTACTAAGGAATAATTCTATAAAACCTAGAGAAATGCCCTGGATTCCTGTATGAGCAAATGACTCCACTGTGTGCAGTTGGTGAGTCACCACTGCAAGCAGCAGCAGGGTCTAAGTAGAAACCTGGGGCAATCAGCATGCACCATCCAGCATTCTGAAACATTGACTGTTACTAGAGAGCACTAAATAATCAAATACAAAATAATGTTCTAAAATAACTGTCACAGGATCATGTAAAATAAAAGGAAACTAAAATCATTAGTGAAAAAGTACCTGGCAGAGCTACCTGAGACTATTTGAACAGCCAGGTAATAACTGTAGTAGACAACATGGAAAGAGAAAAAAATGTTTATGTTAATACTGGCTCCTGCCATTTTTCCTGATTTAAAAATAAATTGAGATTGTAAAAATCCTTCCAGCTGTCTTGCTGACAGTGCATTTTTTAACCATTATCAATTTTGGTGAACTTAACACAGAAGTTTTGTAATCTTGCTTGTAAGGCAAAAACCACCAGGTGAACCTACCTTCTTCATAAGAATATGTCCAATTATACTCTTGTAATAAAAGGCAGATTCCCTACCCATCCTTATCATTTCTCTGCAAGAAGCCCTTTGGGCCAGTTCTGGGACAACCTTTGATTATGCTTAGAAAAACTTTGGTTTAGCTTGCATGAGCTAGCACAAGACTCAGCCTTGGAAGGTACCACATCTCCTGACCATCTCTGCAGCAGTGCTGCTTGACCAACACCTAACAGCCTAAGAGGGGTATTGTATGTTTTATTTTCACTCCAAATTTGTCCAATTTCCATTTTCAGCATCTAGATTAATCTTATATATCATAGATATCTATATCTTATACACTATTGAAGGTCTTATTATCAAATACATACAACCACACACAACCCATGCAATCACAGATCAGCTTAACTGTTCATTTCCCCTCAAGAGCAAGGGAACAGCAATCTTTTACCCAAGATTTTGTTTCAATCCATGACACCAAATTGAAGAAAAATGTTTAAATAGCATAGGTCAAGAGTTCATCCCATCCATTCTGCAAGATCTGCCTGTTCAAGCAGGGCCCATTTACAGTCACATTTCAGTTCAGAGGCTGAACAAGTGGACATTTTTAAAGTGGACATTGGAACTACTGATTCTGCTCCACCCTAATTTCTTCATTTAGATGTTGTTTGATGTCATGCCACATGTTTTTTGGAAGTCAATATGTTACACCGATGTTCACAGAACAAGTAATATGCTTAAGAATATACTAAATTAGTTGATGCTAATTTGATTTTTATTATAAACTGCCTTCTTTTACTGTTGATTAGAAAACATTTAAGATGGCCACTCCATTATTTTGTCTTACAGCTGAAAGGTTTACAATTGTCTTGCCATCATATGTATTCTCTGAAACTGAGGCACAACATTAACTCTTTTTTTTTTCCTAAGGTATTTTAAAGTGAACAGTATGACTGAGAAGGTCCTCTGTGCAGCTCTTCCAATATTTTAATTTTAAGCATAAAGCTTGGCTACCTAATTAAAGAATTGAATAAACATTTATGAAAAAAAGCTTCAGAGGCTAAGAAAGACAATAAGCAGTTTTTGATGGGTTAACCTGGCTCTTTTTTTAAACATACCTTTTCAGCAAGAAACCCTCCCACTTCCTCCAAAATCACTTATGTTGATAGACCATAACATCATTCTATGAGAAAATACAGGAGAAAGGAAAAGTAGAAGAAATACATGGAAGATTTCCCTCTGAGATTTTTCTGTAATTATTTATGGCAAGAAGCTGTATGGGAGTGTGGTGAAGTGATGTGATTTGGAGCTGCTCTTTGAAGCTTTCAGCAGCAAGTGGCTTCCTCCCCAGCATGTGTTTTAAATGTTTTGCTGGATTACAGTTCACCTGCACAGAACTGTTCTGACCTTTTTACCCTTTCAATATTTTAAACATTTGACCTGCTTTCCTTCCTGCAGTTTTGCTTCCGAGAAACTCTTGAAATAATTATGTAAATGTCATCTTAATGTATTTTCACTGCCATGTGCATTTGCAGCCCTCTTATGATGTTATCTTTTCAGAATGCCAGAAAAATGTGAACCAGATGTGCTGAGCACAAAATACCACAGCAGGGATTTCCCTCACAGCAATCATGATATGGAAGTTCTTAGAGGCTTGCCATGAAGTACTAGGGCTATTTTTAGTAGTAAGAATATAACACAGGTAATAGAGTTTGAAGTTAAGTATATTTAGTGTATATATACATATTTACTATGCTGAATTATGCTGTTCTGCAGCCAAACACTTTGGTCATGAAAGAAAATCCAATGGAAAATTTTCTCCTTATTTTAAAATTTACCACTAGTACTCTGTGTTTCTTTAATATTTATAAGTAGCTCATTTTCTGCATTCATTTTTAATATGAATAGGGCAAAAAGGTGAATGACAAAAGTTGACCTGTAGACTGTTGGCATCCCATATTATTACATATTGTATATTATTGTATATTGACACTCATCATTCAGTTGACTTTTGAAACTGTGCCAACTGACTAAACACTAGTTCTATATTGGATTGCTGAAGACCTTTGTTTTAGACCTCCTGGGAGAAAGCACAACCAAGGCTTTCAGTAGAAATGCCTGTTGCTTGTGACAGTTTGTTTATGTGTCTTGGCCTCATTCCGAAATAGCTTCATCTCTTTGCAATCCCATTCCATAGTCAGAAGTGAGAACAGTACTGACTCCATCCTATCACTCTTCAGCAAAGAGTGACTTACTATTTTATTTTATATATAGTACTTAGTGCTGTTAGGAGCCAGTCTGGAACTGAGGCCTTTATGAAGTTCCAAAGCTCATGGGATGGAGTAGAGCTCTGCAGACAGTCCTTTTACCATGTAAACCAGTCTTTTCCCCAGTAATGTTAACAGCAAGTGAACCACCCCATTTCTTCTCCTTTAAATCCATGCCTAGCCAGAAAACCAGAAGGAATATCAATGACAGCTGCAGAATGACTATAGTTTCTGTTAATGCTGCATTATTTGGAGTATCTCTTATGATTTGATTCAATGTCTTATAAGGTGAGGCAGTGCTGGTGGCATCTATGCTTCCTTGTAGGTCACCCATCATTTGTAAAGAGGACTTTCTCATTTTTGATCCACAAACTTTGGGGATTTCTTCAGAAATGGCATAATTACTCTGTATACAAACAGGACAAAAAGGTATAAAAAAGTTGTAGAGAGCTGGCAGCAAAAGTCTTAGTTTGGCTCAGTGCATTAAACTCCTCAAGGTATAAAGTTAAAGTGATATTTTATAGCTTTTTGTAGAAAAAAGGAGAGCTTCTGCTTAGTGGTTTCATTTTTTTTTCCCTTTCACTTTTTAATTATGTTTATACTGGGTCTGAGCCTTGTCCCATAAGCCTGCCACAGACTTGGATGCTTATTCTATATTTTGAAAAAAATGTTGTATGTGGCTATGAGCTCCCACATATGTGTCATTTGACCTCTCTGGATTATAGCTGGATTAAGTTTTGCCATGTCTTATTAGCTTAATGATACCTGAGTTAGAGAAATCTGCACTGTAATGCACAGGTTTCTTTGGTTGTTCATGACTCAAGTTCTGTTGAAACTTTTCAGGGTTGCTCTTAGCACCAAAATCTAAACTTTGAGATGGTGAGATTGACAAGAAGGACTGAAGTGGTGTCCTCAGACCATAATTTTCCTACCTTCAACAGGATGACATTTTCTAAGGCTGAAAGAACAACATCAGTGCATGTTAGAAATCCATCATAACTGTATGGATTTGTAAGATACTGGTTTTGAAACCTGGTTCTAGTTCTATAGCTACAGTAGAGCCTGAAGATATTTCTGAATTGGTGGTAAACATGCCTAATTTAGACTAAAGTAATTTCTGTAAGCAATGTTTGTTTATGATGGAAGAGAAAAATCAGTGCTGTGGACTGGGAAACAGTGACTAGACACTGCTGAGAGGTTTGACAGAAGTGTGACAAGGCTCTGACAAACTGGTGAGAATATTTCTGATAGAAGATGCAGGGGTGTAGTCTTGCAGCAGGGGTATAAAAGAAAGAGGAACATGAGAATATGTCAAATTCTGATCACTGGCAAAATTCTGACTGAATTAAATAGGAGCAGAACTTCATCCTACAGATTAATGTGTATGCTTATTGACAAAATAAATAAATAAATAAAATTTGGGCAAATGGAAAGTGAGTGTTCAGTGCAACCTTAGTTCTGTTCTTTTATGCAAACACCTGACACAGTCTTCACTAACACTGCTACACAAGATTATTCCCATGGTATCTATCTGGTTCAAACTGAAGAGATTCATGGGTACTGACTGTAATAATATTAACAAGGTTTGAAAAATATTTATAATGGGAACTGTTAGTCAGCTTAGAGCCTAACTATAAAGATTGCTGGATAATATATAACTCCCCAAGTCACAAAACCATTTTTCAGTTTTCTTTAGAAAACACCTCTGAAACCAAACCCACATTTCAACAGCTCTGGCTTAATTTCAAGCCTTGTGGCAACATTTCTAGTTCCTCTCCTATCCCCTTTCTTAAACTTCTGACTTCACAGATAAATAACCTTAAAATGGAGTGGTAAGCAGAAAGTAAGTGTAGGCTAAGAGGAGAATGAGGAGCACAGAGAAAAACGTGGTCTCAGAAGGTGGACTCTGCAAAAAGGACACAAGATATTTTCTTAAGCTGATCTGGTTCTCCAAGCCCTTTCCTAGGGCCAGCCCTGGGAGACAGGCCATGGCATGCTCCACTCCTCTCAACAGCCCTCACCTTGTGCTGCTCACCAGTCAAGATGCTGTGCTCTGCTGGCCTGCTTGGGCTGGCAATAGCTTTTTGCTTTGTAAGCAAACAAGCTCTGCTTGCTTTTCCTTCTTTCATTTGAAACAAATAGCATTTTAATTTTGAATAGAAATAAACCAACATAGAATAAAATGTGCTTGCAGATGCTGAGACATGTCCCACAACACTATTAACTTGTTTGCACTTTCCCCATAGAAGTTGTTTCTGTCAATTTATTTTAATTTCAGCAGAGCAAAATAGGAAGGAAAAAGCAGGTTGACACAGATGGTTGTCAGCAAAGTGATGACTGCAGCTGAGAATGGGTGTATAAAAATACACAGCTTGCTAAACTGTGTATTGTTTAGCTTCCATGTGTATCAAATGTCAAAAGAAGTAAAATTTGGGGAATATATTTAGAACTCTTCTTTTTTTTAAGCATTGTTGAGATTATTGCTGTTGAATGGAAGGGTGGTCATATGTAAAGGAATCACAATGCAGAAAACAGAAAATGGGACAAATCCTTCATCCAGAACTACTGAAAACAAAACAAATAACCTCTTAAATGGAAAGCTAAGCCCCTAAATAAGTGATATAGTTTGAGAGTTATCTCAGTCTTTTACAAGTGCTGAGCAGCCACAGTCCTGTTGTGGATAGAGGAAGAGAGTGATCAATGCATTTGAAAATCAGACCATTAATTTAAAGGTCTGAATGCAGATTTTTGAATCCTATGTTAGGATTCTGATTTTAAAGGAACTCTTAGATCACACAAATTACCACGACATTGTGCTTTAATAGACCAAATAAACTTGGTGAGAAGAAAAAATTTAAATGGTCTAAAATAGTCTTCCTCAAGTTTGCTAGAGTCCTGCCAACTTCAAGATGGGAACAGGCTTTGTCCACACTGGAAAGCTGCAGCATTTTGAGTACAATTGATCTCACTTTAACTTAGATCTATCTTGAACAAAGGCTAAGCCTAATGCAGACACACTCAAATTGATTGTATTGTTGCCTGTGTAATTTAGCTAATTTAAATGTACATGCATTAGCAGATTGCATCAGTTCAACCAGATTGATCTTTAAATTGCTTTGTCTAAAGTTGTGCCATTTCTAGGGAGTCAAGGATTGTGTTTGGAAGAGAGGGCTGCCAGAGCTGCTTACCTTTCTCCTACCTGTCAGCTCTGCAGATTACTACCCCAATCAGTCAATAAATGTGTAAGTATCAGTATAACCACTCATCAACTGATACTCATAAAAAAAAGCTAGTTTCCTGAATATTCCCAGGAGAAAAGCCACTGAGTTATACACATTTCTATTGCAATTCTACTGAGATTAGTTAAACTTCTAAATTTTAAAATTTTAATATTAGTTTAATTTAGGCATAGATTTGGACCATAGCAGACATAAGCCATTGTCAATATATGATTTATAGTCAGAATTTAAGTAAATAAATCAGTGATGACTTTTGAAAGTCTGAAATTCTTTCTGTTCTTGAACTGCTGCCTCTGTGAGCTCCAAAAGCAACTGACAACCAAGCATAAACTAATTTTAAATTACATGTCCTTTCTCCATCAGCTTTCAGAGTAATGTAATCTCACCTTCATTCTAGTGGGGTAAAAACCAGGTACAGAAAATCAGTGTGAGATAATGAATTTCTCTTACTTTGCCTGATCATTAATAAATGAGGTTATTTTCCTCCTTGACTCTTGGAATTAGATGTGACACAACACCTTAATACAATCAGTTTGTTCTGAAACCCTGATAATAGGAACCCATCTGCTTGGAGACATAAAGGAGAATTCATTATATGCCTAGTAATTACTTTGAATGCAACATAAAGAGATTGCATGCATAGCTTCTTAGAGTTAAACATGCTGTCAGAAAGAATACTTTGATATGCAGGAATAAGAAGAGTTCAAAAAGGTGATAGCTAATAATGACATTTAAGGAAAATGCATATTGTGCCTTATCCTCCCTGTCCCTCAGTGCAAAGAAACCCATCTTTGTGCAGGGTTTCCAAAAGGCTGTTCCTGAATACCTCCACTGTAGGCAACTCTATCCTGTAACTAGCTGTGTTATGATGGACAATAACTTGTTTGAAATGGACATTCTCCTATAAAAGAAGGAAGGATAAAATGTCAAATTTTGAGATCCTAATCCTTGTGACTTCCCCCCAAAACTGGCAAATCCTCCTAGTGCTGTGTCAGAAGGGAGATTTTGTACATAACTGAACACCAGGTCTTAAGGCCACATAAAGAACAAGTACTGTCAGGCTCCAGAGTAAATCTTTTTCTGTTTTCCTAGGTGACCACAGCCTTGAAGGATAATGTGAAATGAGCTAGGTCGAGTGGGCAGGTGACTGGGACTTAATCTGGGAGGGGACGGAAAGAGTGAAAATAACAGCTCTCTGGTCATCCTGACACAGCATCCAAATAAGCCTCACTAATTATGTTTCCCCTTATGGTTTTAGTTATCAAACATGTACAAATATGTATGGAGGATGAAATACACCTTTGTTTAAATGTCACTTTTTCATTGTGTTTTATCCTTTGAACATTCTTTTTATTTTCACTTTATCAGCTGGAGTCCTGTAAGTTTCTATTCCCACTTCCAGTTCACTTAGAAAATATTTCATTTAGTAGAATCATTAAGATTAGAAAAGACCTCTAAGATCATCAAGTCCAACCTCCTACTCACAACACCTCCATGCCCACTAAACCATGTCACGAAGTACTGTGTCTACACAGTTTTTGAACACATCATGGCATGGCAGCTCCACCACTGCCCTGGGCAGCCTGTTCCAATGTGAAGAAATTTTTCTTAATATCCAACCTGAACCTCCTCTGGTGCAACTTGAGGCCATTTCCTCTCGCTCTATTGCTTGTTACCTGGGTGAAGAGATTGAACCTCACCTTGCTACAACTTCCCTTCAGGCCACCATTTTTGCAAATCAGGCTGGTTTTTAAACTGCCTAAATCTTCCTTTCAGCCAAGCATGAGGTTGCTAAAACAATTAACACACCCGAGGTTGAAAAGATACTTAGTGTCAAGTCGGGCCTTAAATATAAGCTTATGCCAACAAATTTAAGATACTTTTCTTTGACTTCTCTTTTTACATATAAAACTTTCATGCTAAGTAAAAACAAGAATATTCTGGATACAATACTGAAAGGATTTGCTAGCTGGTTCTATAGCAGCTAGATTTTCCAAAAGGTAATACCTTCTAAGCATTTTTAAAAATCACTCTCCCAGAGGATTTACCTCTTGGGCACACGTGGAATATAACTATTCAGCCTTAACAGAGATCTCAGCCTAGTGGCATTTTTCCTTCTTTTTGATTTATACAATAAAAGCTCTCTTACTTGCTGTAATTACTATCCAATGACACTTTAAAAACAATAGTATTAAAGACAGATTCTTGACAAAACTACAAGCAAAATCCTTTGTCCACTTAGACTGATGGTAAAGCTGCCACTGTTTTTCCTTGAGGCCAGGATTTTGCTCTCAGATAAGGTCATTATGTTCTGCATGTATATAAATTCTTCCACCTGATCTAGTGGAAGATGTCCTTGCCCATGGCAGGGGCACTGGAACTAGATAATCTTTAAGTTCCCTTCCAACTCAAACCATGCTGCGATTCTATGATTTCCACATTTATTGTAAACAGGATGATCATCTTCCACTAGGGTTGGTAGAGTAAATATATTACTTTGGCCCAGTGATTGTCTAAGGACTATGTAGTTTCTACCCAGGCTTTCCTTTTTATGACCATGTCTGGTAGAAGCACTGACAAGGTTCCCTTGAAGAAGAGGGGGAAAAGCATCCCCAAGTTGACACATTTGAGGCACAGGCCAGATGGAGAACAGAACAACTCTGAAAAGGTGTTACAGGGGTAGTTTGTGTTTCCACTGGTCCTACACCTATGTCCTAGCAGATTCTCCAGGGCAGGTGACTGCCTTAGCCATAGGTGCCCCAGTGACAATGAGCATAGTGAGACACTGCAACAGAGAAGTTGTGGATGACCTATCATTGGAAGTATTCAAGGTCCACCTGGATAGTGCTTTGAGCAACCTGGGCTAGTGAAAGATGTCTCTGCCCACAGCAGGGAGGATGGACTAGATGATCTTCAAAGGTCCCCTCCAACACAAATCATTCTGTGACTCTGTGAGTCTATGACTTCTCAAAGGTTTCCAGGACTCAGCTGACCCTTTTTGTGCTGGTTCTGTGCATTGTCCCCATCCCTGTACCCATCTGACTCCTTCCACCTCCTTTGCCTTCACACGTGCCTTCACCACCTGCTCCACTTCTTATTCCCAGATTCCCATCACCTGGAGGACAAGTGCACAGAGAAGACATGCAGATGCCTGCATGCTTTGGGACAGGAGGTGTATTCCAAGCATCTTGAAAGAGATCTAGCCTGTGCCAGAGGGGCTGCTTTTAACCTTGGAGTTTACAGGATTCCTGGATGCTGTCCGTAGTTCAGCTAAAAATTTTACTTAGCATTAAATGTGGCATAAATAGATTATTTATAACTAGTAACTCAGAACTCAGTATCTTTTTTTTTTTCAAATACTTTAAAGAAATTCAAAAAGGCATGTGGTTGAAAACAACTTTGTACATTAATTACTACATTTTAATACTGTTTGTTTTGAGATAAGGCCTGTGAGTTTGTACACTGTCATTTGGTGTAATCTGTTCTGCTATTAAATACGATTGAAGAACACTTATTAGTAGATAAATGAGTTTCTAATATTAACTGATATCAACTGTCTAGTTTGTCAGTCAGGAAGAATGATGGATGGCCACAGGGGGGTATTAGAGATATTTGGTATGCAAACTGTGATGCCATCCACTATAATTAGGTTTTATCTTACATATTTCTGTATAAAAATTTGCCTTGGTAATTTTTTTATGTCAAATTTAAAAAACTTGAAGTATCACCTATCTCTCTAGGGTTTTTTCCTTTCTGTCAGAGACAGTAAATAAGGTCCACCCAAACACTACGTAAAAGTACGACAGTTTGAACCACTACAGTTGGCTAAATATAATAGATTGGCAACAGTTCTGGTTTTGAGCAAGGACTGCTAAAGTAACAACAGACATCAAGGCAGTACCTAGCAACTGGATTTGGCCATGTGCCTAGGTAATTTGAAGGATACCATAAGTATCAGGTGTTTCACTCCCATTAAATCTCTGGTGCAGTCCTTTTTTTAATGTGACTGATGTCAATGCGAATAGAAGAGGGAAAATAAAGTCATCAAAGCTGGAAAACATTCAGAGTATAAAATATCTGTGTGATATCTCCAACATAGAGAAAATTTCCTTTTCCAAAAAAATGCTCATGACAGGGTAGAAAGAAAAATCCTGGAAGGAAATTTGCAGTTCACTGTCTAGGGAATTTAACCTCACAATCCAACTAAAAGGAATCAATAATCTAAATCCATCTGTGCCACTCTGAATATTTACCTCCTGAAGTTGGCTAACAGAGATAAAACAAAACCATGTGCAGGTTTCATCTTTTAAGAAGAAATAAATACAGAGGTTTCCAACACCCAAAGGGCAAAATGCAGGCATACTTTAATAGTTTAGGAGCAGAGCCAGGATCATATTTATATGACTGTGAGTTCCCTGTGTTCTGTTTCAAAACCTTTTCATGCCAATTTACGAACTGAAAAAAAACCCTCAACATAACTTTAAGAAATTATTTTGAGAATAAAATAACATTTTTTTTGCAAGAATTTATTCATTTAATTATTCTGGTCAAAACCAAATATATCTACTGGTTTAGAAGTAATATGAATGCTTTTCAGCCTGTCTGCCAGAGGCAATAAAGGAAAGCTTTTCCTACATCTGAGTTAGAGGGGTTTTTACCCTTTTCAACAAACAAATCAGATCCACTGGGAATCCAGATCAGTGGATGTGGTGTTTTATTGTAGGTCTGTATGTCCTTGACAGATAATCACAAGAAAGATTACATTTCAAATCCAGAGCATCTGCCAGTGAAGAATTTGCCTTATGAAGACTTCTTCAAATTCCCACCAACAGAGTGTACATTTAGAGAATAAACGATCCTTCAACTTGCAAGATGTCATGAGGTCTCCCTCCACAGTTCTACCAGTCCATTTTTGTGCTCATCTTTAATGTCTCAGGCAGCTCTCGTGATTCAGGAATCAACTCATCAGATACTTTTAAATGATCTTTAGCTTCAGCTGTGACAGCAGGCCACAATGTGCATCACAGAATTACATTTTATTTTGTCTCATGTTTTCATGTAACCTGACACATCAACATGAGTACATTTAACTTAATTTATTCCTCATTGGGTTTAGTAGGAAGTTAACATGTATTTTTTTATTATAGTCTTAACTCTTTCTGTTTGTGGTTCTGGTTCTGCCAGTCTGACAATATACAACCTCTCAGCAAACTTTCTATCTTTTCAATTTTTAATCAGTTTCTAATACCTTTTTAATCTTGATAAAGAAGTTTGGAAATTGGGCCTTCAGTCCTAAAAATTTCGTCACACATTGGTTTTGAAACCTAAATTATTTTTTTGTCCCATGGAATATGTCTCATGTACAGATATAATACTGCTATCACTAAGTATCAGCAGCAATCTGAGAAAACCACTGTCTCTTCTTTATTTTTTAATAATGCAGTTACCAAAGGGGAATGTTACAACATTCCTTAATATTCTATATAGTCCTTAAAAAATCCTTCCAAATGTACCCATCAGGCCAATTATGAAATCAATCTCTTTAAGCCTAATACTACCCTGCCTGTAGATCTGTCCACCTCCCTCAGATCCAAGAGTCATGTTTATTTGCACTGTATCTGCTTCTTTCACGCTTCTTTCCTACAAAAACGAGAATATTGACAGAACTCCAGCATCAGTGCATGACCATTAATTTTCAAAGGGACAAATCCTTTTTCCACCTCTATATAGACAAATATAAGAAGAGATTTTTCAGGTACATATTCTGTGGTCAACAGTGCAATAGGAACCATTTCAGTATTATCCAGTTTGTAAAGCTACCTGCTGATTTTATAAATATAAATAAGGGATAGTTCAAAATACTAAGCAATTGAAAGTTAACCCTGTGAGATATACAAAGTTTAGCAACTATATCACACCCCATCAGCACTACCAGTGGCAGGTTTGGGGTTTTTTGGTGGGGGGCAGGAGGGAACTATAGAAAGGTCAAAGACTAAACCACAGGGTTGCAGAGGGAGGTCAGTGGGGTCACAGGGATTTGCTGCTTTCACAAAAGACATTGCAATCAGTAATCTGTTGTCACACTGCATGTACTGCTCTTTAAGCAAGTTTGACACTGATGCATGGGAAACAATCTGAGTAGGAAGCTAAGACAATTGCTACAAACATACAAGGAGTACATTGGAACTCCGATGATATTTAAACAGAATTAAGACCAAAACCTTACAAACAAAACAGAAGAAAACACTATTTACTACAGTAGATAACCTGCTATATATACAAAGAATGTTAGAGCAAACTCACAAAAATTATAAAAGCAGTTTTGTTAGTGTTATCGCAGTGTGAGTGAAAACTTGGAAGGAATCAGTACAAGGGCTCAAATTTGGAGACGATCCACAGAAATGGAAAAACTCCATGACTTCACATGATTGATTTTCAAATGGACAAAGTTATTTCAGCCACAAGGGTCAGGCTGTCCCATTCCCTCAGCCCAGCACTAACTGCAGCCTTGCCATTAGGGTTTTAATTGAGTGTTAGTGATGGTGTAGGAGGAGCCAGTACTTCCAGGCACACTGCCTAACCGAGCCCAACTCGTCTTCCAAATCCCTATCCAAATGGGGTATAATCATAAAGATGTTGTTTATTTATGACATCTAAGACATAAATACTCACCTGACCTGAATTCACCTACCTAGATGAAGTCTTTTATTTAAACACCAAGCTATCTGGATATAAGAGTTTATTCTACATCCTTCTCTTTTTTTACCTCTGTGAAGTATGAGGTATTTCTGCAGACATTTATTCAGACTCCCTTTTTGACACATTGCTCTACCACGTGTCACACTAATATCTTGCAACATTGATATAACTCCTGTCAGAAGAATGACATGGCATATACAGCTGAGAGGTGACAGCTGAAGAGCTGCAGCATTACATCCTTTGAGGATGGAGTCTGAGAGCATTTTCCTTTCACTAAAAAAATAAAATAAAAAATAATTTAAGAAAATGTACTTAGCATTCTGTGCTTTTATATAAAAATGTTAAGTCATTTCCTTCAACAGAGTATTCATGGAAGTTTTTATTCCATTGTGAGATCAGTGAAATTGCTTGAAACCAGCCCAGGGCACACGCTTAGACTGCTCAAACTCCCCAAAGGTACGTGCCTGGGAAAAGCCCTGGAAAACTGACCCCGAGTTTGTTTCCCAGGAGGAGTGTGAAGGGCTGAAAGTCTGACCCTTCAAAAGTCACTGATTTCATTAGGGCTAAGTTTTCCTCCCTGATCTCCGTAATTAAGCAGTTAGCTGGTTTTTTAATCCCTTTTCTCTTTCGTGTTGGTAGCAAATTTCCAAACTTTCAAAGTCCCTACAGGTACTTTAGACAAGGCTGCAAACTTTAAAATCAGCATAGCCAGATCCCTATTTTAAGCCTGAAGCACAGATGCCTTTTTTTCCAAGTTAGATACTTTCATGGTTTAATGCTCCCAGTCAAAAGTGACACATTTCACTCTACAGTTGCACAAACAAATAAAATGAAAGAGCTGAAATCTCAGCAAAGGCTTGGGGTGGTGAACATCTCTCTCTCCACCTCATTGTCTCAGCAAAAAGGACATTTGTATTGATTCTGCCCCAAGAATAATTGAATTAAAACAATCTCACTCATCGCTATTCCCTGTTTTGTGAGCCCTATCAGACAGCCTCAAAGAGCCTCAAACATCTCAGGCACATGTTGTGATTTTATGTATATATATATATATTTATATACACACATACATTTATTTTAATTTTTTTGAGGTTGTCCTGTGCATAGATAGGACTTGGACTCAATGATCCTCATGGATCCCTTCCAGCTCAGGACATTCTATGATTATATGATTTGATGTTGAGAAATGCACTTTGCACTGTTACTCAGCAGCACTCAAAATCCCTAACAATGCCCGACCGTAGCTGGGTGAAATCTGAAGCTGAATGCTTCAAGGGACCATTATTACTAATGGGCTTTTTTATTAGAAACTGTGAAATCAAATAAAAATGGTAGGAATTTGAAGTGCAAAGAAAAGAGGCATTGAAGTTTGCAAGTATCATTAAAATAATATTACAGTTTTATGAGATCCTTTGGTCAGGTTACAGCTCATCACAGAATAGGCACTGAGAATTTTCAAAAACATTCAAGTATCTCAGAAACATAATGTATACTTTGAAGGTGAAATGCAGCTTTAGCAGTCTAATTTAAAGTATCTGGTCAAAAAACACTGACCCCTCATGCCATGGTCTTGCTGCTAAGTGACAAGAGAAAATGTAAAAGACTGGAAATGAATCCAGCTAGACTGCAGTATACCTTGCAAGTATTTATCTGTTAATACCTACATTTCCATTCTGCTACAAGATCCCCTCCCAGAGCACTGCCTCAGTATCTCAGACACTGCACAAAATCTACAAGAAAATAGTTCTCCTGAAGATCTTAGACCTAGAGGAAGATGTAAACAGAAGCTGGCATCTGACTGTATACAGTTCATTTTTGAGAGCCTAAAGAGTTTCAGGCATACTATGTGCTCATAATCCCAATTAAAGCTAAATCACTCAGTATATTTTAAAATTTCATAAAAAAGGGCTGAAGTGCTTCAGTTCAGGAGCCAGGTTATTGGATTTTGACTGTGTCAACAAGGAAAAGATATAACAGTGCAAACAACAGAGCTGAAAGCCTGCCAGAGCTTCACACAACTGCTACTCACAGAGCTGATAAGAACTAAATGATAGAGAAACTACTCTAAACTTCACTAGTATAGATGAGTAAAGTAATATTCTCTTCCATAGGGAAACCTCTATATTTTAGCAATATAAAGAAAAACAAGTTCTTACCTGTCATCTGTGAAAATTTATAGTGAAATCAGCAGAAGTTCATATTACACAGCTGAATTATGTTTACCACTACACTGTCACTGTTGCTTGGACAATACATGCAAAAATTATTCCCCAAAAATGTACAAGCTTTATGTCATCTTGTTGTGTGATTTTCTTTGAAATCATCATGGGAAACTCTACCTTGTTATTAGAAATTCTCCTACATAGGTGCATACGTAATTACTGGAACCAAACTTGCATTTTTACAGTCTCTCTGTAAACTCACTCATCTTGTGAATATACATGAAAGGTATCAAGTTGTATTTATATCTTTCTTCCTGCAATTTAATACACCTACAAAAACACATCACTGGAAGGATGTGAAAAACTTAGAGAAGTACATGAATCAGACCGGTTCTGGCTGTTAAGAGCCCCATGTGACATGTTGCACATGGGTACCTGGAGAAAACACAGTAAGGGAAGGAACAACAGGATTTTCTGCACTGTGTTCTTATTCTCAAGAGGGGGGACATCCAGTCCCATCTCTTAACTGCAAATCTCCATCATATAATCTAGGCATCTTCAGGCCTGGGATTGCCTTTATAATCTTATCTACCCCAGAGCTACTAAAAGCAGCAGGTACTCCATTTCTGTAGTCTTTGGCTGGGGCAGCTATGTACTTTTTTGAAAAATCCATGAAGGTGACAGACCATATAGCATACAGCCAATCTAATTTATGCACTTGATGAATCCTTTTATCCTTTTCATGTTATTTCATCCTGCTTTGAGTATATCAAATTGGAAAGAAATTAGAAAATGTGCCATGCTTAGAAATTTTAAGATGCAACTACAGCAATATGGTGTCTAAGAACAGAGACATAGGAACATGATGTGATTGCTGGGTGTAACAAAACAATCTCACAATTTAGACAATGCCATATTGATCACAGGCCTTTCTATTGTCATTTCGTACTGGAAAGTGAAACTAACAATTCAGTGCTAAATATAAAAAGAGGAAAGTAGCTATTGATTAAATGGCTGAACATTTAAAAAGCAGAATAGATTTTTACATTATTTGTCACTTCTAACATTTGCATGGATTATGTTCCCATTTACAGAGGTTCCTGAAGCTTATATAAACACCCACTCTGCTACTAAGTTTATTATCCATAAAAATCAGTTTCTTGGCTTGCAGAGTTGAAAGCTAAAGCATTCCTGAATCTATTTATCCTGCCACTTTTCGGATGTTCAGGTTTGTTTGTTTGCTTCCCCAGGCGGTACTGTATTCGCCTTCAGTAACTTGGATACTCAGATTGGAAAATCTGACACAGGTTACAATAATAAATGTTGAAGAGTGATGACATGAGTCTGGAGAGTTGCAGCAGGCTTGCTTAGAATGGTTCTGAGTTGTTAATGTATTCGCTGCACAGTACCTCAGCAGTATTAACATAGGGAGGAGCATAAGAATGGACGTAGCAGATCAGCCCACAGTGTTACCTAGTCTAATGGTCTGTCTCTGGCAGTAAGCAGAAGTAATTAGGAAAAGTCCCCACATCTTCCTTCAGCGCCCTCTTAACTGCTCCACTCCAACCCCCTCTGTCTTTCTTTTTGCCTGACTGAATGAAAGGCAGCCCACACCGCATCCATTTGTACCAATTGGCCAGCCAGTGTGAGGCAACTGGCACGCTGGACAGAAAGCACTAGTTTTGAATGCAAACTGATATCTTTCCTCACTGAAATTTATTCCTTTCCTTTGTTCCACCGTATATTTTTTCCTATGTGTAAAATTAGTAGGAGCCTCTTATTTCTATTTCAGGTGCAACTGAAGTTATTAAATGTGTTTCAAAGTTAGAGACACAATTGCATTAACCTTATTTCATTGGGAAGACAAGCTAAAAAAAATGTGTCCTACATAATAAACAATATCTTTCTAACATTGCCTGTTATGTACTCTCCTCCCACCCTTTTCCTATAGAGTCTTTTTTTTGGAAAGCAGGAAGGGGTGAATAGGTACTAAAGAGAGCCCGTGAACTGCACACCTAACCTGAGAAATAGGGTCAGGTTTGATCTTGAGTTCTTCTGATAGAGATTGAATTATTAAAAGGCTATTGTCTGCTTTAGAGTGACATTCTGTCTGAACATATTGTACTTTGTGCAGTTCATAAAGAAAACCAAATGTAATATAACTTAAAAATAATCCCAACTTTAAAGCTGGTCACCCTGTTCCTGTGATATTTTATCCATACTCCACTTTACTGCTTTCACTAAATGATTAGTCAGTCAGTTCCTCAGGCTGTGTTTGTAGGTATTTCATGCTGGAGCAGGGAACAGATTACATATATACTTCAAAAAAAAGCCCAAAACAAAAAAAAAAACAATGACAGATGTAGCTGCAGCTATAAAAGTTAGTTTTTCTGATTTTAAAAATGCTCTTCATAACACAGTTAGAGAACTTCATTCTTGTAACTGTAAACTACCAACATCTTACTAAACTCCTTTAATTCATAAAGGTGTAGTGGACTTACATGTGTTACCTGTAAGACAAGTTGATTTCTCTCTGTCGGGAAATGATTTCTATACAAGGAGTTTTATGTTTGTTTTCTTAGAGTGTCTGACATAACATTTCATATACATTCAGACAGATTTCTTTTCAGGGGAAGTGAAGAGAAGGAAAATATTATGCTGTAGAATTTTCCTCTCATCAAGCAGTAGATTTTTTTTACTTTTTTTAATCATTTAACATATACTTTTGGGTTTACATTTGAAAGTTTAAGTCAGCTTGGATTTCCTCAATAGAAAAGAAAATATTTCTGCATTTAGTGTGTGTGCCTAAATATATATAAAAATATGTATAATCTGTTACAATTTTTTTCTTACATATTAAATATCAGACCCAGATTATTTCTTGTTCTGAAATAACCTGTGTGCACGAACAGTGAAATTAACTGAGCAAATGTTTTCCTGCGTCTCAGGATGTCATGCTTATGCCATTTCTTGTGCAGTGTTATAAAATTCCCCATGGGTGGGTGGGAAGATAGCATTTCATAATTATATATGTGATGTATTGGCATAGCTGTGTTCTGCCTGCCTCACATACAAGTGAAGACCCCTGCCTGGCTTTACCTGCTGCTTCACTACTGCTGCATCAGCCCAAGGACTCATCCCAGACTAGGTGCTGGCAACAAGCCACTGACACTCCCTGCATAGTCACCTGCTCCTGCACTGAGCATCTGCAAACTACGGGCAGCGTTACTGATGTCTTCTGCATGGTGATGATCTCTTTGCCCAGGGAGAAGAAATGAAGGTTCAGGGATTTCTAAGGATATACTGTTATCACAAAGACATTTTGAAAGCCATCACTACTGGAATAGGTGCTTGACTTTGAAACCACAAATCCAGCTTACAGTGCCAATGCAGAAAAATTTCCTCATGTCCTCTCCAGGAAACCTCAGGATCACAATAAATTCTTATATTATATGTCAATATTACAGGACATTGAACAGAATTTAGCCTCATGACAGTAAGGAGAAGCAGACATATCTTCAGCCCCCAAAGCTAGTGGCAGTTCAGGAAGTCAGGACCTCTACAAACAGAGATGAATAAGTAAGACCTGAAAGCAGCACAAGAGCTAAGGCAGACCCAGGACAGATGAGAAGACTGGACACAGCCTTGGATGCACAGCCTCTGGATAGTGTGGGCATCCAGCTCTGTAGATAGCAGCACAAGCAGTTTGCAGAGGAGTGTATGAAGTGATGAACTGTTCATCAGAGTCACAGTGTTTAGTTAATAAAAGGGTACTCTATGTTGTGGCATTCACTCAGCTTTACTTTTTTAGTGCATGCTGGGTATCACTGCATCTCAGGAGCTGGCATTTCTGAGTTTCATGCCTGCTCCCACCTAGCAAAAATATTGACTGCAATGAGGAACTCTGTCCCAAATCAGTTTCTCTATGTGTGTTTGAACACCGTCAGCCCTCCACCAGAGACTGTCCCAGCCCCTTGGCCCACCTTTCAGGCTTTCCCTTTGAACTCAGTCCCATAACTCTCTCAGCTTTTGCACACATGTTTACACTGGAAAACCTTATCATGGAAACACGCCTGTATTGGGTCATGGGAGAAGAATGTTAAATATGATGAATGCCAGATACAGCTTGAATGGCTACTGTCTATCTCATAGTTTGGCCTTTTTTGGACACTACAGTTTTCATGTTGTTTTATTAACTGCCTTTAAAAGCATTTCACCTTAACACACATGACATATTTTGCAGTCATCTTTTCAAGTACTAAGCAGAGGATTTCCATGCAATTTTAATTCACTTTTATGGACTCCAAAACTGGCTGAATGCCTTTAGGAAATAAATATGTTGCATCATATCAGTAAGTCAGAAAAATAAGCTATTGTCAGCCTTTAAAGTTGTGAACTTTGTGCATGTCTGCAGGGATAAAAGAAAATAGAATTTGAGGTAAAAGTGCCCCATGGGGGTGCTAGCATTTCAGCACAGAGCTACCACACCACCCACACTCTGTACATACCCAGCAATGAAAGGCAAGGGGAGCGAGGAACACTAACACAGCATGTCTTGTGGGACACAGAGAATAATTGTCACACCATTCAAACCAATAACCCCTGGCAAGACACTGCTGCAGTGCATCCAGGGACAGTGCATTATGGTGTCAAGAAGCACACGAGGCAACATAAAAAAACATTTATCATCTTTATGGGTTCTCAGTATGCTTAGGAATAGCAGCTTGAAATTACACCGGAGAGAGCAGGGCACAGAGAAGAGAGATGGAAGACACGATAAAAAACCAATGTTACTTGTGGCACCATGTCTCCAGTGTCATGGGTACAGCTCCTTCCATCTGAAATGAAAAATGATTTCTGAAAGCCCCTTTTGAGCAGTCTTGCTCTAGGTGGATTGCTGTCCTCAAGCTTTCAAAGCTCTCAAGCTTTCAAAGGATAATCAGATTTTTTTTTTCTTAATCATATAGTTGCAAGCTTTAAGGTAGAATATGACATGTATTTTTAACAAAATATTCTAAAAGGCAAGAATAATAGCACAAGAGGGTGAAATTACCACTTCAAATTACTTCACTATTGTCTCAACTTTCCTTTAACCTTAACTTTGCTTCTAACATTTTTAAGTGTGTGGTTCATAACACCACAGAATTTGAACTTTTACCAAAAAACCCCAACTTTACCCAGTGGAAATATATTTACTAAAAGTTTCCCTAGACAAGCTTGACATAGTGAAACACTTCTGGGCTTCAGAAAAAGACTTCAATAATTTTTAAGATATAGTATTTTCAATAAGAAACAATAGTGGCTGAAACATTGCTTCTGTCCTTAAAATTCATCAGGAAAAGTTATACTATTACTAAAAAGTCAAATATGTCTCCATGAGGAGAAACACATCATACATTCAAATGACTGCATTAATTATTTCATTACATTATTTTTTGTATTTCCTTTAAAAAAATGCATGAAAAACTACACAAAACATAAAATAAACAAAGCACAAAATGTCACTGAAACATTAAAAATTATCTCCTGTCATCCCATTAGAAGACATCTCTCATCTAAAACAGCATACTAAAACAGCTGCCAACTGATCGCTTTCGTACAACAGTGTCCATGTGCTTCTGCCCAGCATGGGAGATGCTGAAGTGCTGATTCAACAGATATGTGGGAGTTTCACATATCTTCCTGTGAAAGTGTCCATTGCAACCAGCTATGACCAGCTGCCCAGGAATTGCAGCACAGTTCTCTCATAACAATCAAGTTGAAGTCTGAGAAGGGTACTGCCCTGACTGACACTTCAGCCAGAAAAATGGCTTTAGATACCTTTATGTCCTCTTCCTCCCTGTTACTGTTCTCTCAGTAGGTCTGTTGCAGAGAGACTGGTGGCATTGCTGCTGTCAAAAATTGCCTGATAATGGTGTTGACATTAACTGCTTGCAAATACATGAACCATAATTCATGGAAGCTGAATCCTGAGAACAGCCCAGATCCTGATACCATCGCTAGTTCAGTTTGACTTCTGCACATGCTCTCCAATATATCAAGAGCATTGAGTCAAAACCAACCAATGCTGAGGCTATTCCTGCAATTTGGAAGCACTGACTGAGTTACTGTAGAGCAGAAAAGACTATGATCTATACCAGTGTCAGCAGCTTCAGCAGAAAAGGGACATGTGGTCCTCAACATTTTTTGAAGCAAATCTTTTTTGTTTTCTGCCTACATAACACTCAAATTTGTGACAGCAGATGAAATATAGGAAGTACTTCCCTGCTCTAGCCAGGGGCCAAGTAGAGTCATAAAAACAATAATCTCCTTCCTATCATCACTAAGCAGAGATCACTAAGCCATTCTTAATTTTCTTGGCAAAGGCAAAAGGTTGAGTCCTCCAACATTATATATCTACAGTACTGACTGATTTACAACACCTTAACAGAAAGTATTTGGCCAGGTCAATAAACTGTATGACATTCAAAGATGTAAACTGGGACTTCATGGAGCCAGAACTGCTGTCAGGGAAGGTGGAGAATACAGGAAGTATTTGACTGGCCAGCGTTTGGCCTCCACACACAGCAAGCTCTGCCATCAGCGTTGCCCTAGCAATAAATAATAGCAATTGTCAATACAGATGCACAGAACTTAAAAGAAGTATGAACTCTGAAGTTGTCTTACTGTGTTACTGAACACAGCAGGGTGCATAGGTTTCTGTATTTATATTTCTGTCTACAGTCAATAAATCAGAATCTGTAGTACCTGCACTATCCAAGCCATCTGCTTTACCACATTAAAAAAAAATGCATATGTGGGAAAAAAACTTATGATAGCTTCTTTTCTCCCCTGCTCCTGTTGCTAGAGAAACCAGTTCTTTAAAGTATTTTCTGATGTCTGAAAAGGAAGCTGTCATGTTCCCCTTCCCCCACAAAAAAGCCTGAAATGTTCTGTGTTTTATGATAATCCAACAGTTGGTGGAAGAAGGGGAGAGGAAATCAAAAGCACTGATTTTTCCACCTCTTCAACTGACTTGTTGACTGACCTTGGCCAAATTGCATAAGCTGTATTACAGAATCATAACAAGTACAAAGCATAACATTAGAGGGAATGGTGCCATTCACAGGACCAAAATTGTAAACCAGGGCATAACCATGTGTTACTGGAGTGCCCATGATATCTTCAGCTGCAGAGGCAGATGGTCTTGCTCAAGATACTTTGGTCTAAACAGAAACAAACCAGTGAGTGTTAGACAAAAAAAAAACAACAACAAAACAAAACAAAACAAAACAAATACACACCCCAAAACCACCCACACTATTTTTAGTTTTCTTCCTAGTCAGTAACAGATAAGGCTAACCATCACTTATTCAGAAGTGACAGATAAGGTCATCTATTCCCTTTGTCTGTTTTTACACAGACAAATAGGGCTAATAGGTGTGCTAATGCTGCAGTGATAGAAGAAGAGTTAGTTGTTGCTGGCAAGTTCTTGGAGTTCCTTCCATAAATTTGTATAATTACAAAATAATATAATTGATAGTATTCTGTTCAGAGATTGTGTCCAACTTCTCCAATAATTTTGGAATGATTTTGTATCATATGGTAGGATGTTCAAGTAGTGTTGAAGATTTCATTGCTGGTATGGTCTTCTGCAGATACACTGCTCAAATGAGCTATAAAAAGTGATCATACAAAGCCAATTAATATCTCCAAATATTTTACATTTTAAAACTTGCTATTCTGAAGTTTATGCCACTGTTTATCCCTATAACAGCAAAGACTGTTTTTCAGATGACTAATCAAATATGATGTGATCTTGGCATTAATCTAAGATATGGTTTCCAGAGGAAAAGATACCAGTTCTCTGAAACTCTCTTTTTTATTATTGTTTTCTTTCCTCTTTTTTGCTTACAAAAATAAATAAACAAAGAAATAAGTAAATAAACAAACAAGCACCCAGCCAAACAGATCAATTTCAACCTATCCTTGTATAACAATTTATTCACTTATTTCAGGACCATATGGAGAAAAGTTTCACATTTAAATTTGTTCTGTGTTTTAAGAAAGAAGATTAGAAACTCCATCACACAAATCTTGCAGCCTGAAGGTGGTGTTGTATAGAGAAGTGATATTATTTTGTCAATTTACATGTTATACTCACCATGGAAGACTTCAGGATCATTAAAATTAAAACCACTTGGACCTTATGGGAAAATTAGATGGTAAACCTTTCTTTAGCACTAAGTCCTATTAAATTCTGTTAAATAAACACCTCTACTGGAGTATTGAACAGATTGTTAGGCATACATGATGTGTCAAACTCTCAGCCGTATCTGTAGGATAAGCTCAGGCACTTCATATTGCTCTAAACTGTTGGTATTAAGTGTCAGTCTGATCAGTCTCCTAGTGCTTCACCTGTCTTTGAACAGTGTGCAGATTTTCTCAAATAGTTTTTCCAGTAGGAAGAAGTAAAACTGTATTTTTTCTGGGAAAGGGCATTTTCCTTCATGTCCCAGTCTGAGTTTTAGCAGTAGCTTTAATGCTAATAAGCAAGAATATATTTTGGCACCTGACAGCTGGAGAGGCTGATTGGCAGTTAATGAAAGATAAGGAAGATTCACTGCATGGGAAAAAATACTATTGAACAACAGAACCAATGCTTGTTACACAGTGGTTTTCCAGTCCTAATGTGAACCAAAGGGTACATCTCAATCTGCAAAGCATGTAGTATCTTACAGATGTCTAAGGAAATAAGTTGTCATGTATATCAATTTTCTTGTGACATTTGCACCCTATAGCAACTGATCTGAAACCAAATGCGTGTTCCAGCAATTAAGCTGACTGAAACAATGGAAAACTCTGATGCTTTCAGAAATTCCCACTCTCCCACTGTGGGGAAAAAAACCCAGAATTGTAGTGGAATGGAGTAAATTCCAGCTTTCCAAATGTTGTTTACTGATCATCTGTAGTTCACTAAACAGCTAACTAAAAAAAAAAAAAAAAAAAAAACCAAAAAAAAAAAAACCACAAAGCCCAAAAAAACAGAGAAGAAGAAATTAAGAAATATTCCATCTCTTTTAGTGAACAGTTATCCCATAACTTAGAGTAAGGACAATCTTGCTAACACAATTATCATTTGTTAATGTGAACAAGCACTGGAAAAGAAAGTGAATGCAGTGACACATAGCATCCAGCCTGGGATCAGCTGGCTGTCAGGTGAGTTGTACAGAATGATATGCTGTCTTGCTTGTGTGTTTTTAATGTATGTTTTAACTGGTGGTGAGAGAGAAAAGGAACACAAATGAACAGGCTAACCTATACCTTTCTGTAGAAAAGGTATACTTATGAATAGATACTCATTTTATCTAGAGAAAAAAAGACTAGAACTCACTGAAGTGTCATTCCAAGCAATGGGAGTATTCCTCCCCCTGTCCACGAACCAGGACCAAAACTTTCATCCAGCATTCAGTTTGCAGCATGAAAAAGGCAAAGGAATCAGGAGTCGCCAAAAGGCTATGGAAAGGAATGCTGTAGTCTGCATTTCTCTTTCTGCATTTAAATGTCTACATTACTATACTATTGCCAACCAGTTCAGCTATCTACAGCTTTTGGCCTCAGTCCTGTAAACTGTTAGTTCTCATGCTTAAATTTCTTCATGTGAGTAATCCCTACTGAAGTCACTGTAGCTATTCAGGTGCATGCTTATACTTACAAAGAAATGTGTGGAGGTTCAGGGTCTTGGAATGAAAGACGAATAAATGAAATATGAGTTTATAAGAGAAGCAGTCATGCCTACCATGACTGCAGCTGGGTGATTGCTATTTTACTCATGTATAATGGATGTCACATTGTAAAAACACATGGTGCTCTGTCTGTGTCTTGCCATCTAACTCAGCCTCTTTTTTTCCCCTGAGAAATTTTAAGATGACATCAGAGACACCAGTTGATCCTCATTGTGTACATTCATTAGGTGCAAAATGCTTATTTTGATTTGGCTTTCTGTAAGATTTAGCTCTGACATTTGTATTAGTTTTTCTGTTTATACCATCAAGATATGTCAGTGGGATTTTCTGATATTGAGTTGAAATGGGCTAGGATTTCATCTTGGATCCAGTTTGCGGTAAGCATCCCTGATCACATTATTAACATTTGAGGAACAAGCAACAGGAGAGCCCACCTTCAGATGGAAGAGGGAAGGTTGTCAGTAAGTGATCTATTTGAATGAAAAGCTTTTTTGGTTAGTGTATTTGGGAATTCATTTGTTTTGTTTTAAAGAATAAAACATTTTAAATGTTGGAAAGTTCAAAAGGTCTCAAAAATTACTAGAATATCTTCATAATTCTTTCCCTTTTTAGACAGCTCCAAATCAACAAAAATGCTTTCATTGTTCTGAAATGAGATATGTGTTTTCCAAGACTTTCTAATGATACTCATTTTCCACTCTTGGCTCCTGAAATTCTAGGTCAAAACTATTAACTTCTGTGACATGCTGTGTGGTTTAGAGATGGTTTCAGGGAATGCAAAATCAGTTCTTCAGACTTACAATATTTTTAGAACAGAGCAGATAACTGCACAGTTCCATGTAAAGAAGCCGTTCTGAAATAATCTACCACGTTGTAAAAAAGAAAAGCTAGAAAGCTTTCGTCAAGAATGGAATGCTTCTTAGAGAAGCTAACTGTAAATCAGTCAACAATGAAAGGAACTAGGAAAATGTCTTGCTAAGAGCTGACACCACCTTTTGCCAATAGATTTTAAAGAACATCTTTCTTCATTTCTATTGTGCTTGAAACTGGCACATCAGCTTTTATTTCCACAGGACTGTTTATCTGCTTTCACAATAAATGATAGGTTTTATCCCTTTACAGATGTTACACATGTAACATATTCATTTTCATAAATTACAGTAGAATCTCCAGAGAAAAGCGTTGTTAGGCAAATGTTATACTGCAAGATTGAGTATGCACATATGTAAGTGTGTGTATATGCACTTATGGGGGTTTACCTCTCAACACATATTACTGAACATTACACCAATTTTTCCATAACTTATCTAAGCCAAAATGATAAGTCTTTCATGGAGTTAGATGATATGAAAAAAACAAATCTCTTGAAATGCATTACCCTTGGGAATAAAAGATAGAAAATAGTTGCTTAATAGAATTTTTCTATCTTGACTACAGAATCTTACTTCCATACTGGATTCTATCAAAATTAACTCATTATGGCACAGGCATAAAGGATCCACAGAATTTCAGATGCAAGATCAGTGTTGCAATTCTCTCTTCAGTTCTTTAGGATAGTTAAATGATCATCAATTCCACTTCTTCTCGATGTTATAGTACCTCTCCACAAAGAATATCACTTATTACACCAGCATTAATGGTTTGATGTTGTTGGGAGTTTTTTCAAGTGCAAGCATTAGCTGCATTTAAACTGGTCACAATCTATCACAAAGGATAAAATATCAGCTAGAACACAGAGGCCACACACCAGCTGGCATTTTATCCCATGATCACTGGGGACTGACTTGATTCATGTTTGATTAGGTCTCTAGAGATTCAATATTCCCCAATTTGTCATCTATTAAGTGTTTTATTTATCACCAGAAAGAATAAAATCAAACTTTCCTCCCCTATCCTTACTGATGCTAAATGCACAACATGGTAAGAAGGTTAGAAGAAATGGTGGCAGTAGTGGGGAAGGTCAATTTTATTTACCAAATTTTCTGTATAGGTGGTTAAGTTTGTTTTGTAGTTTTTCTTATAATTCCAAGTCAGCAGATCGACTTTTTTCCAAGGGTAAGCTATGCTTTATTTACAACTTCTGTGGTTCAAAAATAGATACAACCACAATCTGTTACAAGCTTCTCACAGAAGAAGATGGTTACTCTTGCAAAGCCTTCCCTTGGTCACGTGCCTTTCTGTATATTCACACTGGCATTCCCAGCCAACCTCATAAAAACTGAGGAGCTCCTTTACCAAAACACTCACTCAAAAAGGAGCGTGCAGAAAAGCTCCCTGGGGCTCAGCAGTCATCATAGACCATGCTCCTACTTAAGCACTGAAAAATCATTGCCCTTTTGATGTACTTGATCATATGCGATTGCAGTTGAACCCTAATGCTGTGGAGCGCAGTCATCACTGCTCAACCTGCACACATCAGCTGGCAAGGCGCAAATTCATTCTCACCTCTCAGCATGCACCCCACGACAAGGTGCATCAGAAAGTGTGGTGTTGGTAAACGTGACACTATGGCCACACAGGATGTCTCTTCATCAATAAATTGGAACTGTCTGATTTATGCATTTATTATAAAACCTTAGAAATTACAATTATGTTAACAATTTCTCTAAGCTGAATAACTCCTTCAGCTAAGGATGGCTAAGACAAATACCTTTTCGCCTGGATATTTTCAATATTCTTTCTCTCATAGGATAATGTATGTGCACTTGACATTTAATTGAAAGCCTGCTGGATCTGCTATCACTCTTGCAAAGGTGTGAGAGAAAAGCATGAAAGAAATCCTTCTTAAAGGCAAAGCATATCTCTTAATATATCCAATAGGCCATTGCTTGTCTTCTGAATGCTGGAAATAGGCAGCCTGTCTAACTCATAGTTACATTGGACCTTAAGGAGTACCACCAGACTATTCAAAGGTTTTGCTAGACCCCCAGCCTGTCTAGACTCAGCAGCTAATTCAGCTTCAGCTTTTCATTTCCATCCCTTTACCTAAGATTGAATTTGTAAAAGCTTCATTCTCTGTGCTTCAGGTACCTTTGCTCTAATAATCTTAACTCCAGAGAAGACTGAACACTAAGAGAGCAAACAGCACAATTTATCAGCATGATATAAAGCTTTCTTTTTTTCAAAGACAATTTGCGAAGTATATTTTAGGGAAGCTAATGTGGGGAAAAAGGAAATTTCATGTTGCTGTGGCAACTCAAGTGAAAAAAAGAGATTCATCCTGCAACACCTATGTTCAACGCAGTTTACTTTTAAAATACCATTGATTTCCTCAGCAAAGGAAAGCAATCAGCCACTGTTATAGAAATGTCTTCTGCTTCCCAGTTCCCCAGTGTTAAAAGTTCAAACTGAAACAAAGCTCTTCTCCAGAACAATTACTTGAGGCTTTTCAGAAGAGGAATCAATGTGCATCTGGCTGATGCACACAGTCTTGGTGAATGAACAATATTATTAGATTTACTTCAAACATTTAGATCTTGGTCCAACTAGTAGCCCATGAAAAACGCTGGGAAATTCCACCATTCTGTTTATACTTAGGTTCAATCCAATCCTTTTGAATCCCTATGGCTGAACTGGAGCCTGCCAAAGACCTACTCCCTTAAGTAAGTTGCAGCCAAATCACTATTAAAAAAAAGAAATGAAGGAAAGGCCAGTTCTTTCCCTAGAGAATGGGGTTTGTAAGGAGCCCAAAATACAAATAACTGTAACTGGAGAAGCATAGAAAATACTCAGTTAAGTACCCAAAGGATCAATTAAAGGAAAGTCTTTAAGAGGAAGAGATGGTGTCACATGGATCAGTACAAAAACCTGGGGTTTGATAAGAAAGTCAGAAATAAAAGAGGAAAAAGCAGATGCAGGAAGGAGCAGGGTGAAAGTATGAGGATGAAAATCGAAAGTCAGAAAGAAATAGAATTTTCAAGCAAATTGAAAGAGAGATGTAGGGATCATATTACAGATAGCCTAGACAATGTGAAGAGAGGTTTTTGAATTCAATGAAAAAGATTGAAAAACTACTAAAGGGATTTGGTGAATTGAGAGGCAAGAAGGTCAGGGCAGGAAATACAGAGATCCTTGTCAGCAGCTCTTTCATATATTGAAAGGAAGATAAGCAGAAAGCAATAAGGATGTACGGAAAGGACCACAGTAATTCAGGAAGAGGTAGTGAAGACAGAAACGTGCATGCTTCGATGATTTCTTGTTTATAACATCAGCCTCTGCAGGTATGCTTGGTATCTGGCCTGGAGACTCATCCTCCAGGCACTAAGAATAATAGCTCTAGAGAGATATGAGCAGGAGCTGTGGTTCTCCAGTCTCTCAAACTGGACACTCCCCTGGGCAAATGAAGTGTGGTGGACAAAGTCCTGGACACGTTTGGTACATTTGAAACTTTTAGCAGTATAGCTGCATATTTGACAATGCTGTAAAAGGTACAGACTTTCACCTACTGTAAATGTAAAACATTTGTAGCCCTAAAGCTGAGAACGTCAATAACAAACACCACACATCCAAGTCTGTGGCTTGGAACAAATGTGTCACGGAAAGAAACTCGTTGTTTCACTTTCCAAGGGTCGTTTTTTGCTTTGCTTTTTTCTGAGAACCAAAAGGTTTGTTCAGTGGAAAAAGTGGGCAGCAGGCAGGCCTTCTTCTTCACTGACACTTGAAGACACCATTCTTGGAGCAGCAGCTGCTTTCCAGAGAGGAATTATTCTCTCAGTGCTCTCACCCTGGCTTTCTAATCTGATGCCACACAGCAGGTTTCATAGTATGTGGCTTTTTCTACTCTGTTTTAAAAAGTTACCTAGAAATGAAAGAAAAACTCATTCAGAATACTCCACTATATATAGCTTTATTTCTCAATTGATATTAATTCAAAGTTACTCACCTAAGAAGGAGCTGGCATTTACTACAGGGAAAATCCTTTTCTCATGGAATTTCCTTTTCTTTCTTGGCCAGAGTGAGTACTGGCAAATAACGTGGCCTTTTCTGATGAAGATCAGCTGGTTTTCACTGAACAATAAGCACATTTCCAGTTAGCATAGCTATTGTTTGAATTTCTTCTACTGTTTTGATGATATTGTTGGTTGCATTTAATTATATCCCTGTGGAAACAAAGAAAGAACATCCTCCTTTCTCAATATATCTCTCTCACACGCATGCTAAGAACCAGCTTCCTAATTACTGAGTAAGGCTACTGCTAATGACAACATAATCAAAATGTAGAAATTCATTTTTCAAATGCATGAAAAACACCATCTGCATGCATCTTTTAAGTGAGACATTAAAAGCCTGACTCCGTCTGTTCTGTGGACATTAAAAATGTGTAAAAATGAGGGTTTTCCCTGGTGTCTTTGGCCAAAATCTTTCATTTACCCACAATTGCTCAGTCTGTTCAGTTCAAATTATTCATAATAGTACATCTAATTTTGCTTTCTTTAATTTCATGTCATTACTTTTCATCACATTCCTTCTCAGACTTAACCCTTTCCAATACAGATTATTATGGCACTCAGTCATGATTCAGTTAAGCTTAGTGTGCTCAATTTCTTTGTTCACTATTTTTCCTGGTTTTCTCTCTTTCTCTTCCAATCACATTCTGATAATGTATTTTTGGTAACCAGATGCTCAGAGCTTAATGAAACAGTTTCTGTCTTGTCACACAGGGAGAGGGACTTGCACTTCTCCCTTATATCATCAGATAGCTTAAAGGTAGTTCTCATGTCTTTTATTGCTGTACCACATAATATAGAAATGAGAGGTGAAGTCATGTGTCACTTGCTCTTCAGTGGCACCTCTAGATCTCTCTTTTACCTCCAGTTCTTTTCAAGGCACCATCTTGGCCTTTCCCTGCATCTGAGCTTTTACTTCCTGAACTGTTTCCCCTCTTTGCCTATGTATTTATTTTTCAAGTTAAATCCTTGATCTGTTTTCTGTCTATATTTTCCTGTAAGACTTCTGTTATCAGTAATTTTTTCTGGGGAACCATTTGTTTGTTGGGTTTTTTTCACAGTAATATTTCTATTTCTCATGAATTGGTACGATCTGTGAATTACATTAATAAATGTGTATATGTGGTCCTAATTGCTCTTATTCCCTGCTGATTATTTGCATTATTGCCTAATGCTTTAGCAAGCTTTGGGCCCATATGAACATATCTCAGTGAAGATGACTTTAGGGTAGATGCTATGCTGGATATTTAGAACTTGCTTCAATATCCACTGAATTCAGCTGAAATATTTGAAGTGATACTGATGGTTTCCAAGTCAAAAAAAAAGATACAGCTTCTAGATGATCACAGCTGGGATATATTGGTATTAAAGCTCTGAGCACTAACGGGAAGAGTAAGATCCATGTTAAGGACTAGAGAAGCATTTGGCAGAGCAGCATCTCTGAGAGAGTTGCAGGTTACCCTGGAAATGGAAGGAATGCAGTGTGAGTGTATTTTATTAACAGAAATGCCTAAAGGAATAATGCTTCAGCTACCAAAACTTTGAACAGGCTTTTTCAGTGTTTCTCTTTGAATGGAACTAAATTTCACTCTCATTAGCATTTTTTTCCAGCCTCTGTAGACCACAAATTGAGTTGAAAAATCACCAACTATTTTGCACAATGCACTCCTGAGAAAATTCTGTAACCAGTGATGAACATTTCATAACCAAGAGGAAAAACAAATTGAGCATTTTTTCTTGCTTGTATACAAAAGTTAATTTTTCCATGCTGTAGTCCAGTTTCTAAGCAGCATATCAATGACTTCTGATCATCTGTGTGCTATGTATTTCAGTTGCATTTATAAATATGCCATATGCCAGAAAAGACAGTCTAAAATTAGGTAATTAATATGTGAAGGTATTCTTATTAATAAATAGATTTTTTCACAGCAGTAACTAATTATTCTCACAGCAACAGGGTTCTTTCCTCCTGTAAATTAAGACATTTCCTAATTGTCTGCAATTGTAAGAGATCAGCACTACTGAGCTAAGGATCTTCCTTCGGGCTACACTTCCAGCCACAAAAGAGGAGAGTTGAAAATAGTAAGGAAAAACAACTAGTTCTTCAGTACATGGACTCATTGAGCCACAAGGCACAGAATTATGCCCTCAAAAGACAGGATTTTCTATATTTTTTGACATTTTGGCACCAGCAGGAATGCCTACTACTTCCTTCAGGGAAAAGCTCCCACTGTCTGTATGTGGAGATACTTATCACAAAAATAATACCTCACTGAACTTTGAAAGATCAATGCTGGCAGGGATTAAATGACAATATAGGTCAACAAGAGTCATTGCTAGGAGTTTGTAACATTTATTAGATCTACTAACTGATACACTTTTAAACATCATTAAATCCTGATTGCAAAGTGAGCTAAGACTTTCTGAGGAAAGGGTGAGGAAACAAATGCAATTTTATCCTAGCTATCAAATAGCTTCATCTTTCTAACTGATATTTCTACCAAAATGTGTTTGTTCAGTATTATCAGAAAATTGGATGGCAAATTGAGAGCCAGTAAATGAAAATGTAAACCCTGATGAGTTAAAAGTGTTGTAGGTGCTTTTCTTCTCTGAAGACAGTCTCCCACAGGCAGTGCCCGGCTACAGTACCCAGCACTGTCTGCCCTCATGGCAAAGGCTACCCAGCTAAAGGCCACTGCAGCCTCAGCCTCCCTCTCCCAGGCAGGTGCTTTAAACCCTGCTGAGACTGAATTACTAGGGGAGTGGGGAAGAAAGAACCAGTGTTTTGCCTAGAACTGGGAGAAACACACAGGCAGACATCTAATCGTTTTGTGGTAATCAGAAGCCAACACGATGGTTCCCTGGAGCAAAGAGGGTTTGTGTGGGTACCGATTTGGATTTTTCCATGCACATTTACTGCTTATAAAACTGCAAGAAAGGAAGACAAGCAGAAACTTTTGCTAACATGGCAACTTCATATTTTCCAGAGACTGGTCAACAAGATCTCATAAAAAAGGTGATTTTATGTGACTAAATATGAGTGTTTATAATGCCTACATCTAGGCTAAGAGATGTTGTCAATATAATCAATCTTCACAAATTAGATATTTTTTAACTCATTTCTGTAGTAGTCACCTACATTTGGTCAGATTAATCATTCAGTTGGCCATGCTAACCAGATTTCCCATGACTAACAGAGAGTTGGGTAATTAGCTCAGATGCAGCCATCTACATGATGATGATTTATAGATGATTAAAGTTTTCAAGATGGATATTCGTATTTTATTTTTGACATTGAACTTCCATAGTATTTTTTTATCTTCTAATTTTTTTCCTACTGTCCTACTGCTCCATCAAAGAGGACTATCTAAAAAGTGCTCTTGTTCAGCATCATACTCATTTAGCTATTCAAGAGAGTGAGTGGGAAAGATTACAGAGGAGCTCAGCAACTTATTCCTAATGCCAAGGTTAAACACCATTTTAGACCGAAAGAAACTTCTCTTAACACTTTGAGAAGGGCCATAAAGAGAACATGAAATGCAAAACATACAGTTCAAAGAGAGCACAATGCTCTTTCATTACAAATTATACTCTCCTTTGGGTTTCTTTTGTGCTACAAAACAGGCTACTTCTTACAACCAATATACAGTGCCTATCTTCACTTACTGAAGCTAAAATCTACCTTCATGTCAGTAAAATGGGCAAGGCAGTGCTCCTCCAGTAAAGACATAAAGTCAATAATAACAGAAGGGAGAATGGGAAAGAAACCAATCTGCACAAATAAGTAGGAATAGTCTACCAGCAGATACCTCAAAAATGAAAATCAATAATTTGGATCAGCTGATTTTACTAAATACTGCCAGGGTGTTAAAACTTTTAATTACTTATTGTAAAATGTTACAGTCTTAGTTTGGAGCAGGGACAATCATTTATGAACTTTCTGTGGAGTGTATAGTACGTGGGAGCAATTAACATGAGGTTTTTCACTTTTAGTCCTACCACAGTGTAAATATTAAATAATGATGGCTCAAAACATGAAATTTTGCACCCCTGCTTCTAAAACAGCTCATGAGAGAACCACATCTCATCCCTCCTGCTCACCGGCTTGGCTCTTTGGGCTAGTCTGTTAAACAACATGTGATGGACCATTAAGTGAGTGCTCAGTAATTTAAAGGCTCTGCTCAGCAAGGTTACTTCCAGAGGCTGATTCACTTCATATATTTTAAAGGCAGATTAAGTATATTGTTTTTATTTTTGCTGGATGACTTGATGAAACCACAGAGTTCCCCTTTAACTTCAAAATTTTGTTCTTGTTAGCTTTAATTACTCCTCTGCAGTGCTGCTCCAGAGTATTCCAGTGGCTCCCATATTCCTGGAGAAACAATTGTGGCTGATATTTTACTTTCTTGACTTAGTTTAACTGGCTGGATCATTTATTTCTCTTAAACCATTCTTATACAGTTTGACATTTGCAAGAACAAGAAATTCACATGATAAATGGACGTCAGCCCATCAGAAACTGAGCCCTTTAGCCCACTAGACAAAATGGGTAAATTTAAATCAAAAGAAATGGATCTGGGATAATCTCAAATCCATTTGAAAACTGTTCAGACTAATTGCAGGCAGAGACAGTTAGATGAAAATAAAATTGCTTGGAATAAATTTTAACTCCCAGAACTTGGCAAAATAAAAAAATATGGGCTCTTTTTTCATTCAGGGTAGAGTTAGAATTTACTCAACTGTTTTTCTTTTTGGTTTACATGTCTGAAACTGAATGGTTGTACATTATAAAAATAATTCCTGGAGTAATAGTTTTATAGCTTCTAAATGCTGCCAGTGCCATAAACAGTGACATTTGTAAGCTGCTGAAGGAAAACCTCAAGAACAGAAAGCTCTGAATTTCTCAGACTAATCTTATTCAGACAGATCCAAAGCCAGAGTCAAATTCAGAATTATAACCTCAGTAAATTCAGGCCATTGTTTCTCAATAGCTACTGCCTACCTAATTAGGACTCTTTCAAATGAGGATGAAGCCAGAAATGAGACTTCATTGGGTGGCTCAGACTACTAATATGTTTAAAGTTAAGAACATGTGGTGTATATCTGCTTTATCCTTATTACCAATAGCTTGAAAATAAGCCAATTATTCTTTTAAATAACTTACAGTCTTATCCATGTCTTGTCAGCTTGTAAGCTGACAGCAGAGAGAAAGGGAGAGTGAGGGGAGAAAGAGAAAGACTGTTCCCTTTGATCCAGAAAAAAAAGCTGTAAGAGGTATCCTTCACCAAGGACATGAAGCAAAAGGAACTTTCACCTAAGCAGAACCAAAGGTTTGGGTGAGGGTTTTTCCATCTTCTACTGTCAGCAAAAGCTATGGGAGGACTAGCATACAGAAGAGAAAATGTAGTGCATTCATATGTGCATAAACACTTTCCATTTCTTGGCTAAGCACAGCTTCTTTCCAGAGTTGCCTTTTATCATAGCTTTAAGAAGCTGCACCCACTTCCACAAAACTATGTGCATTTTGACCATGTCCACTGAATAGCTAAAAGCTGCTCCACACCCTGGTAGAGTGAACATTATTTTAAAATGAGATCTGATCCATCTTCTTTCCTTGTTAACTTTGCTTCCTCTCTCCCTCCCCACAGGTACATTTCTTAACACCACATCTTATGCAGATAATAGTTTGCTTCACTTCTGAAAAGGCAAAGTCTATCTGGAAGACTTTGTTGGTAGTTCTCTAGCTTTAAAAATGCCACCACTAATTACCTGGACCTGAGAAAACAATACAGTGATTTATCTACTTCTGTGCATATCCTGCACTTTCCACCTGGTAGGAAGGGTGAAAAAGAAAATGAAGAAATACTGAAGAACAAGTTAGGCTGCAAAACTCTGCCACATACATCTCATGTACCAAGAGGAACTGGGTTTGCTTTGGGAAGAAAACATTAGAAGCCAAACCACTGTACACATACCAACCTATAAATCTAGGCAAAGAATTTTTCACAGTTCCAGGAATGCAAGTAAATAAATGCAGCTGTACAGTAAAATTGTACCCACATCAGGAGGGAAAAAGTTTATCCACAGAGGGGAAAAACCAAAATATGTAACTCTATCTTAACAGTATACTACCTGCTTTATAACATGGCTTTTACAGAAATTTGTTTCTTGTACTCACCAAGGGACTGCAGTAGCTTTGCTCCTGGGAAAAGGAAGATTTTGTTTCACCTACATTCTGATTATTCTGCAGATGAAGGGCATGTCCTTGAGAAGAGTTGAATAAAGATCTTTCACATCCCTCAGGTTTTTTCCATTTTGTCTAGTGTGAAATGGAACAAAGACAAAGTAAGTAGATTCTGGCCAGAAATTCCTTCAAGTTGGAATTAGTTTGGTGAATCTGAAATCATAGTTTTTATAAGATCAGCTCAACAATCAGAGAGATGTTGTTAATTACTATGTTAGTTTTCCATGTAACTTAGTTTAAAATTTACTTCTTTCAGTACCAAAGCTTTCAGTTGCTTTCTTTATTTTCAGGGGTTTAGGTCAAAACTATTCACTAGGGCACTTAAAGATTTTTTAGGCAATTTGACACTTCATCTTCAGTAGCTGAAGGGTTTTCTTCTAATAAAATATTTTGCCCCAATGCTAATCACCTGCAATTGAATATTCTTGATTGCCAAGCTCATTGCTTGCACTGTGATCTATACATGTGGTTATATTTCTTCTGCTAACTATATTATTTGCAGAGCTATTTCTTATAGAGTATACATAACAGTACTCCTACATCATTCCTACTCCAAGTCCCATAGGAATGAGACATCATATGAGAGGTATTAAAGTGATGCACCAGTTAGGAAGAGGAGAATTTCAGCTTAGCACTGTCTTGTTGCTGTACCACTTTGACAGTTTATTCTCCTGAAGCAAAATGGCAAATGCAGACACTACACCACAATTTGCCTTTCCAGCTGGGCTTCAGAAGGCCTCTTTTAAAATTACTCTGACACCATACACACACTCATGTGACAAGGAGCTACCAGTAACCTCTACAGAGCTAAGTTAGAAAAAGTGAGATGACCATACAACCTATTCATTTCTCTTTTTCCTTTCCTGTTGATTTTCATTAGTATAATGAACTACAATGTTATTTTAATTTAAAAAGTTACATCAGTGTTGATATTTTTAAAACAATTGAGCCTTTTGCCTTTGTCTTACATTGTATTTTTGCAGACTATTTCCTACCTCCAGTCTCTACCCAGCTCCTTTCTGTCTACAGAGCTTGGAGCTTGGGGTACTATCCTAAAATAAACATCTTAAATGAAACTTCCAGCCCTCTGTTTATGCTGCAAATAAGGAATAAGGAAAAAAAAATACAGAAAAAAAATGAAGAAGTTTCATGTAACACTGTTGCTTTCTATCTTGGAAAAAAATCTGATTCCTTAAGCTCCCTGTCTGCACCAAGAGGAACCACAGCATCTGTTAAACTCATTGACTGTGACTCCTACCTTCATACAAAGCAAAATCTCATTTTTATGAGCTTTAGCCTGTGTGAAGCCCAGCAATAACGTCACCAGAGCCCCGTGGGGATGGCAGAGAGAACAGACAAGGATGACATGCTGTAGACTTTGTGGGACCAGGTCCAACAGGGCTATGTGCTCCATCTAGAACACTGCTGAGCCTCAGTGCAATCCAAAATACCATTCATGTTACAATATTTCGAGCTGCCAACTACTGGCAAATTTATTGACTGTCAGGCTAAAAAAAACAGAGAAGTCAACCATTTATTTTATTATGCTTTTAGATGTCCAATATGATAGTAAAATATAGTAGGAGAAAAAACACCTCTCCTCTCTTGAGGGATATTTCCAGATTACTGGAATAGTTTTACTGATCTTATTTGGATAATTTTCATAGTGTACATGGAGCCATACAACATGTCATATATAAAAACATAGCATGGATTTATAGATTTTTGAATAGGAGGTCTGCTTTAAAAACTTCTCTTGGCCTTTACACAAAAATACAGGGAAAAGAAAAAAAAATTCCATGTGCTTTTACTGCCCTAAGCACAAAAGATAACCAGTTAATTACAGAACTCTACTAAGAAAAAAAGATCATTCTCTGGGAGTCCAATTTTAATTATGCTCCAGCCAATGACTGTGTTTAACACTGACCTCAACGGAAGAAAGGCACATGACTGGCAGACTACATTGCCCAGACAGATTTACAGAACAGGACAGGACGTGGAGCGTGGTTGAAGTTCTACTCTTTATTCTTCCAATAAATTCACAGTTTTGAATACTAACTTAAGGGGAGATTAGATAAAATCTTTCTAAATGGCATTTCAGCTTTTTCACTATTTCCATGAATGAAATTTGAGCGATAGAAGAGATTATCATCTTGAAAATTTTGTGGAGAGGGTGCACTGCTTGGCACATCAAACTGTAAGATCTCTAATTGTATGTTGCAATAAGTAGCCAAATGCTGATGTAGTAACACACCATGAAACACAGTATCCTTTTTGAAAGGTGTAAATATAAACAACAGACTTTTGCCACAGCTGTACTGGCTGACTGTAAGTTACCAATGCTTTATCTTAGTCTGTTTTTCTAAGTTTGTTCTCCCTAAGAGGGCCCAATTTTCCAGTGACTAACAGCATTGTAATTTAACTGACTTCAACAGCTCAAGTCCCCTTATCCAAAAATGAAAGCAGAATCAAATCAGTGGAGGGGTAGGGGTTTCCACACAGAAGAACATCTTTCCCTCAGCATATGGAGAGAAATTTCAGCATATTTCTTTCTTCCAGACTCTAAATAAAATTAATCTACTTCCAATGTATTTTTTCAGCTTGGTCAGGAAGCTGCCCAGTTTATCAAAGCCAATGTGGTCACAAAAAGGCATTTTTTTTTCCTCTGCTGGAAGCAGGATAACTGAATCTGGACCTTCAAAAAATACATATTCAGGGAAGAAAAAGTTTCAGAGATGAGCAATTTCACACTCTTTCTTTCATTGTTTTTAGATTTTCTGAAAGTCTATTTCCACTCAAAGTTGTGCTGCCTGTTTTACAATACTTGTATTTCACTCTACTTTTTGATGGTGGAAAAGACTAGAAAAGGGCTGGAAATGCTTTCTGTGAAAGGTTGCTATTGTTGTTTAAGGAAAAGCAAAAAGTACATCTTCATAGTATGCAGGAAGACGAATGCAGAAGTGTGTGCTAAGCAAGGGCTCTAGTTTCCTACTCCTGGTGGTTCTGGAAGATGAATTTTAGAAACCAGAAGTGGTTGATGGGAAGATCAGGATTTAAGATACCCCCAAGCTCACAGTGGTGGTGGAGCAGTCTGCCTGGCAGGTCAGTTCAGTAAGCGCCCAGGCCCTGACCCCAGCATTATCTGCCACAAATCCAGTCAGGGCTTCAAGAAGAATCTACCTTGTCATCCATAAAACAGGCAAACTTGAGGCACATTTTAGGGTCACAGAACTGCAATTTCTCTAAATAATTTCATTTTAAAGATTTCCAAGGAGTGTTACATTCAGGAAGATAGCAGAAAACCTCCCGTCCTGAGTTCAGCCAGAAAACTGATCTAAAAGGCAGCTTTCAGAAGACATTGTGATGGCTACCACAAGGCTATTTTTCCTTCAGGGTTGGACTACATGGAGCCACATTTTCCAAAGATTTCTCTTTCCTTTTTGGCATCATAAGAACTAAATTTTCAAAAGAGTTTATTAAACCATGTGTTACCCCTCTGGCTGTTGAACTTTCCAGACACAGCATTTTAGAATGTCCTTCAGAATCCCACATGTAGCCCTGGGTCTTTTATCTATTTTTTTTCCTGCTTTTGCTTTTCCTCCTCTTGTTCAGTGTTCCACATAGTTTCATATTTGTGACGTCTGGGCTTTTCTGGGAGTGTAATCATATCCATATTGTGCAAATAAAGAGGTTACCTGTGAGGAAAAGAGACAGAAATATAAGTACAAATCCTGCAAGTTATCCACAGAATGTGGATGAAATTTTGGCCCCACAACTCTTTTGACTACTCACATCTGCAGCTGTTTCCTCCTCAGGCTGAAAACCAAATTGCAAAATGGTGCTGACTGAACTGATGGTTCCTTTCCTACAGTATGATGTTGGTTAAAACAGAGACCAAATAATATTACCTATGTATCTTATTAATTAATATCACAGATACCCACATTAGTGACTGTTGAATTTTCAATAATTTAGACATAGTTTTAGGCTTGTGGTTAGGAGAGGTTTTACTCTGCTTTGATCTGAACATTTAGAAGCACTATAGCAACGGTTAATTCTCTGTAAGATGCACGCTTGACTGTTTTCTTCCTGAGAATTACATTCTCTATTCTAAACTGTAAAACCCAAAGCAAGAGAAATATATTGCTTAAGTAGGGAAATGTACATATTTGGAACTCTCAGCTTTCAGACATTCATCTCTTGGCTTGCGCTGGACAGACATAAAGAAGTACTAAATGTGTGCCTAGAAATTGTGTATATCTATTTCTCTGTTCAAGAGAATGTTCCAAGATGCTTTTCAGGCATGATTCTGCATTTTATATGTGTTACTATGCCACTGGATGCAGTACACTTCGTGCAGGATCACTTAGAATCACTGCAAGTTCTGCCAGTAGTTAAGGCAATGTTGCAGTTGCAGAGTTCATGAAAAATATAGTAAGAGATAACAGTGGACCATGGATTTCTTGACCTGTCACAAGAGAAGACAGAAAGCAACAGCACAAGGGTCTGAAATGTCATCTTTGACAACAAAAGTGCAATTTGTTTTTTATACTCATTTGTTTTGGGCCATTTAGGGACATCTCCTGAGGTTGTGCCTCAGAAGTCTTTATTCATTTCCAAGAAACTGCAGCAAGAGACTGTAAATGGCCTGAAATGTGTGAAGTCATTACACACACCTGAAAGTGTCTCCAAAGTTCATTAGCTAAAGGACCCAGGACTCTACAAGAAGTATGTTCCACAACAGTTACACAATGGTGGAAAAAATGGAACTGAAATTGTTGCATAACAGAGGAAGCCTCAAAACTTAAACAGGACTTGTACAATGGAAAAAGGCTGCTGCAGAGAAGAAGAATCAGCAATTTCTGAACATTTCGTTAGTCTCACTCTCCCCTTATACTTTCTCATTCCCACTCACCCCAGCTAACCCAAGTATTTCTCTCAGCAGAAGATAGAAAGGGTACTACATGCATTTGAAAATCTTTAGAAGACATGCTATAGCAAAATATCAATCAGAAAGTCTGGAGGAAAATCTCATCTCCTTTGAGCAAGGCAGGCACTAGCTTACCAAAAACTGAGGTTGTCAAACAGTCTGTAAGGCCAGTTAGATACCAGATTCTCTGCACTAGACTGGTAAAGGGTAAAAGTTAAATAATCTATAAATGAAAAGCTCAATATCCCATTATCAAAACTTTAGCCAGCCACGAGATTATCCTAAACTTACTGGCAAATAAATCATTGATGTTGCCTGGAAATAGTAAAAAGCAAGGAACACAAAAGATTATGTATATTTAGAAGAGCAAAATCAGCTGATAAGTCTCTAACATGACTGGTTGTACAGCTTTTTTGTTAAGGACCTGAAAATCCTTCATTCTCTTTTAAAGCAAACCTCATTTGAATACACATAACAGTTAAACTGCCTAACAAGACTTATGATCAAAGCAAATGTGAAATAATTGCTAGTGGTTTGTGCAGCAAAGTGCCTCATATAAATAAAGGCAACAATATCAATAGAAACTAATTTCATTCAAGATGTAAGGAAACAGACCTCACAGGAGGAGGAAAAAGATGTATACATTCATGCTATCAATTCATAGTTCTTTTTAAAATTCCACTGTGAAGTGACAGCACCAGCAGAAGTGAGTTTTCCTGAACGGTATACTGTTCATAAATGTTACCTGGGTAATAAGAATTTCAGATTCTGTTGGACAACTCCACAGTCCTATACGTGAGTCATTAGTAAAGATTTCCCAGGGAGAGGTGGGCAAAGGGGGCAGACATAAACAAACATAACAAAACAGGGAAGTTAATCTCTGGAAGTCAACATCTAAATTAAAATCTATGACAACACTCAGCTTAAGTGGTATCACCATTTCTGCAAATTTCTGCATCATGATGACAAAGTCTGACTGTTCAAGAAGAAGACATTGCAGGAATTGAATAGACATAAGAGCTATACACATAACAGTTATACTGAATACACATAACAGGGGAAATGGATGCAAGCTAGAGGAGGGTAGATTTAGATTAGACATTAGGAGAAAGTTCTTCACTGTTAGGATGGTGAGACACTGGAACAGGTTGGCCAGAGAGGTTGTGGAAGCCCCATCCCTGGAAAGTTTTAAGGCCAGGCTGGATGGGGCTCTGGGCAACCTAATCTAGTGGAAGGTGTCCCTGCCAGCCAGGGGGTTTGGAACTAGATGATCTTTAAGGTACCTTCTGACTTTGACAATTCTATGATTCTATGAGTTGAATCACCTTATGGCCCTCCCATGCCTAGAACAACAGCTTCAACGTGAGATTTAATAAGAGTTTGGACTTTTGCACTGCTCTGAGCACTTCCAATAATTTCACAATAATGAAAGCAAGATTAGTTTTTTAAAAGTTCATGGTATTTTATGGATCACAGAATTATATCTTGAGAGTCTCACAGCATATCATCCTTCTCTCAAATTGTAGAGATATGGAATTGATGTGTGGACTGTTCAGTAGATGAGGAATCGTTGGATGGTTGCATCCAAAAGGTAGCAGCCAATGGCTCAGTGTCCAGATGGGGACAAGTGTTGTCCCTCAGAGGTCTGTAGTAGGACCACTGCTGTTAAATATTTTCATCAGTGACACCAACAGTGTGATTGAGTATGCTCTTAGAAAGTTTGAAAGTGACACCAAGTTGAGTGGTGCAGTTGACATTCCTGAACAACAGGATGCCATCCAGAGAAGAATGGCCACTGAAATGGTGACAGTAGTTTAAACACCTGACACAGGCGACAAGAAGCATAAAAGATTTTTTAAAGCCTATTTCATACCCAAAGAAAGCAGTCACATTAGCTTTGCTGCACTGAAAATTTCACACTTGCTAACAAACAATAGTCATTCTACACTCATTCACTGAAATTTATGGTATTACTATATTTCACAGCATTAATTCACCATAAGAAGGTCTATAGCTAAGGTTTAACTCAGTATATGCATTTTCTAACCTGTGAAAGATAGATTGGAATAACTCCAAACCACATACTTCAGTCTTTGAGAATTCTGGACACCAGCTCTTTCCTCTCCAACCTGCCCTACCATTCCTGAGTGAGCTTGTAGCTTAACTAAACAAAGACTAACTACAGCTTCATCTAGTTGATGCTCATAATATAAACTTGGAAGAGTCTGAAATCATGCCAGACTCCAGAATGGAGCCTATTTAGCAGCACAGATGATCCTCTACCCGCAGAGGGAACACAGAATACGGTTTCTCATCTGGGACATATCTGCAACATTTGAGTTCAAGTTACATGGTTTTATGGAGATTATAAGACATTTGCTAAAAGAAATGACAGGAGCAAAAGGTAATTTACTAAAATGTTTTGAGTCTTTCTGGAGTGCTTCCACCAAAATCTGATGGGAAAACCTCATTTTCATCTGACATCTATTATTTTGGAGTACCATATGTTGATTTTTTCCTTCGTACCTATTATATGGACTATATGAATACTGTATGGATGGTAACAATGTTAATGCTAATAATCAGTAATGACACAGAGAGCTATCTTTCACAAATAAAGTCATGCCCTTTTGTATAAGGTAAGGAACTGCTTCATCCTTGAACTATGTAGCTGAATGTGAGCCTCAGCACAGAAGAAATTTCTGGTTAACAAAAAAAAAAAGAACATTCTGAAGACTTTTAGGGTCTTCATTAGTCAGTCAGTGAACAAATATAGGTGGGATTTATCTGCCCTGACACAAGCAAAGGCATGCCAGATGTTTAAGGATGAGAGTGGCACTCTAGGTTCTCTTCATATAATCGAAACTGAGAGATTCTCACCTCCTGAGAGTAATTCATTTCATCTAAGGGTCAGGTAAATCACTGTGGAGATGTCCATCTCTCTTCACAGATCATATAAAAAGAACCTAAATTATTAGCTCAGGCTAAGACTTTTAACATTTAGACATCTATATTTAAGTAATTAGGTATTTCTCACTAACACTGAAGACTGTGGTAATGCCATGCTGAAACAAGACTCTTGTATGAGGTTGGCAAGAAAACTGGCTCTTTCTGCTGGATGAGACAACAGCAGCAGTTCACTCTTCCTCCATTACCGAAATACACAATATATGCCATTATAAAATACTAATGCCTATGATCCATCCATCTAAAACAAAGTGCTGGAACACATCTTCAGCCACTTATGCCACCACACACATGTAAAACTTTATCTCCTCTGTATTTCTTATTTTTCCAGAATATTTGAAATTGTAGTTATCTTTATGGTAGCTATTGTAAGGATTCTCCAGGCTGCAGACAACCAGAAAAAAAACAACCCTAGATCTTCAGGATAATAATTTTATATTTGCTTCTTTGCCATATAAGAACTACCTGTAGCAGAGCCACACAACTCCAGATTTGTGCCATTGGCTGCATGTTCCTTTGGCAGAGCCCGTATTGCTCACCATTCTCCTGGTCACTGGCAAGAACTATGCTACTGTGTCCAGAGAAAAGTGTTGTCTCTGTAAAGGTGGAAGCAATCCACTAGCTCCTCCTCTTTGACTCTCGTGAAAATTACTAAGCAGACCTCTATAAAAGCCAGTGAACCTCAGAAAGTATTTGTAAATTAGTTGTAAAAATAGATTTAGTAGCTGTGCTCTACAAGGAGGGCAAAGATCATTTCAGGAGCTGATCTACAGTTGTGGAGCAGATTCCTAAGAAACTAAGAGCATTCACAGCCCTCAGCACCTCCTGAACACAAGGCACATTTTTTTGACCTTGCCTTCACTAACAGTAATGCATAGCATATGTGCTAAAAAACCACCAGAAATTTTACCATAAATGATTCTTTGCCCCACCTAAGGAGTAGATGAGTGTGTAACAGATGTTAGTCATGTTCTTTAAAATGCTACTGGGAAGCACTCACATACTATAGTAATGAGTATGGTATAACAGTCTTACTCAGAATAATAAAGCTAGTACACCAATTTTAATGCATATTTTCCACAGAAAAGAGTTTTCTACTGCTTATTTGTCTTGTGTTATGATGGGAGAGTAATAACAAGAAAGGCTCTCAAACTATTGTTGGGTTTAGGGAGCAACAGGTGAAGTAGAAGGAGCAAGGTTTTAAAGAAAAGGCAAGACTTGCATCATCCCTTAAGGTTTTCTCTTAAGATACATGAACCATAAAGTTAAATAAATGATTCACTGTATTGCAAGAAGCAGGAGATCCGTGCCTACTCCCCAGATGCCTTTCTCCTCCAGAAAAGAATTAATTTCAGGTGAGAATATACAATGAGAGAACTGCTAGGTTTTTCATATCTTCCACTCTCAAACCAAAGAAAGGATCCAGATTTAGGGAGCAGACACACATAAATATAAGGCTAAGCTGAGGAACAGCACATAGAAATTACATCATTTACAGGCATCTTATCAGTACTACATACTGGGGGGGATAAAACAAAACAAAACAAAACCCACCAAAACAAAACAAACAAAATAGAAATAATGTTTTAGAGATGCCAGGAACTAATTTGAGGAAAGTAATGCTGAACTCTCCAGTTCTGAAAGAAAAAAAGAAAATATATATAGTGCTTTGAAGAGGGAGAGGGATCAGATAAGCTCCAGAGATTGTTTCCAACCTGAGCAATTCCATGATTCTACATGAAAAATTACAAAGGAATTTAGTTTAGTTTTAGTTTAGAAGAGACTTCTGGAAAACCACAATTAAACCTGTAACTTTGGTTTTGTTTTCTTCAGAGCATGATTGTTTTTTAGCTGTTCCTCACAGTACTTTTTTGATTGTTTTTTTCATAAGAACTTACATGTCCCCAAATGTAGAATAGCTTGGACATTTATTTGCCTTGTCAGGGAACAGCACATCTCTCTAAAGCATGCATGTGTGTCTGTGTATTCATATTAGGACAATCTAAGCTGGCTTACTGTCCTTGAATTCTGCATATTTGAATGTCTAGATTTTACAATGACCTGAAGCAATGCCCCAAAACACAGCATAACATAAGATTTTGTTTTCTTTCCATCATGCTCGCATACCAGTGCTGCAGAACACAAAGGCAGCGAGACAATCTTTCCAGCAAAAGCAACATATCCTGAAAAGCAGGTTGTCTGTTGCTTATAAGCTTTGTTAAACTGACCTGTTGCACTGCCATGTGTTGTAGATTTCATAGCACTTATGTGTAATTTCAGAAACATCTACTGATTTTAGAGCATTGTGTTTTTCCCCTCCACTCAATACTTATGTAAAAATCAACTAGCAAAGTGTCACTTTTTACATTGCCATAATGGAACTTCTCTTTTTTTATCACCAAAATACTATGTCAAGGCAAGGTGCTAAAGTCCTGTGAAAAATGACTGTAATAGCTTAAAAAATTCTGACATCCAGACTTGTAGTGGCAGCTTCTAATGAATAGATAAGGTTGCTCTTCATTTGCCTCGTAGGGCTCAGAAATATTTATCTTTGGATCTGCTAGCCTAAAGGTTAAAATTTGGACAAAGGTACTGTAATTGTCTATAATTGCTGTGACTTGGATAACTGCATTTTCTAAGCTTTCTGCTCCAAACAAAAATCTATCCTCTCCTTGAAAGGACTTCAGCACAGCTGTGTTATATGCACATCAATTTTCCCTGGCTGGATCTCTGTAAAAACATTATCAGTAATAATAGACTCTAGCCTGTTTAGAGGACTGATTTAAGGCACAGTTAATTTCAGACTTTTGCCTTCACTTCCTTGCTTGTTTGGAGTAATGAAATTGTTTCCAAACAAGGCAGGCTCTAGTCTTACAGGCATTAGTAGAAAAAGTAGTTATCTATGTTTTTTAAGACTTCACGTGCATAAACTCAAATTCTGCATGGTGATTATTTTTCAGACCCAGAGGTTATCAATTCACAACAACTAACGCCTCTGGAACATTCTGTTCATGGCTTCACTGCATAATCAGAATCCAGTCATGTTCAGTTTGGGATTTTTTGTCTTGAATCCTAAGAATCCCCAAATCTGTGGGGTTTGTATGTAACTGGCACTTGCCACACATTCAAAGATAAGCTCTAAAGTAGCATCTCCCCTTTCTTGCAGAATTTTTATGCTGGTCTGTCTCAGCTTGGCTACAGATCTGTTAGTGAATCCAGCAATAAATAAGCACAATAATAAGCCAAGAACTTCCTAAGTGTTTCTGAACGGGTATGCTGAGAGCTGCCACTGTGTGAGTCTGTCATCTATACACACATCACTGCAGACTGATCAAAGAAAAGCATTTTGGCCTGTAGATTTCAAAATACTGCAAAATGTTTAAAACTGAGAAAATGCCTAGCACTTTGCACAGAGGGTTACACAAAATAGTAATACTTAGAGTCCCTTCACACTGCAATTTCAAAACCTTTGAGGAACAAGATTTAACACCAGCCCTAATTTAGGTGTTTTCTTCTATTTCATGTAAGCAGCAGAGTGGTCATTTGTCTGGATGAGAGTTGGTTTGAAAAGCTTCCATTTGTTTCTAAAGGCAGTTCTTTTACTCATATCTTTCTGACATGAAGCCTCTGGTAATTTGGCTTTCTGTGATTTCTGGAAAGTACATTCACTGTTGTGTTTTTCTCTTTCTTTGACACAGTCTCCATGTTTATTTGGCTTTTAGTTTCTTCCAAAGCAGACTGGTAGGAGATTTGATTCCCTAATACAGGAGGGTGCTTAGGTGTCCCCCAGGTACTTTCAGGTTTTCATTAATCAACTGTGTAACTGAATACTCAGCTCTTTATCAGGAAACAAAGACAATTATTTTTTCAGACAGCAGTTTTATCTTCTTTTTGATCCTAGAAGTGGTTAGGATTCACCACTCTCACCACTGGGGCCTGGGTTCAATTCCTAGTCAGGGAAGACTCCTGCTCTGGCAGGGGGATTGGACTAGATGATCTTTGAAGGTCCTTTCCAACCCCTGACATTCTGTGATTGTGTGAAAGTTATCTTTGTTCTAGTCTGCAGGTAGATGTCTCCATGGTTGTGTCAGTGTGGAGCGTTTCAGAGGTCCTAAGAGAGCAGAAGGAGAAGCTTGCAAACAGCCATGCTGAGATGCATACACACTCTCTCTGGTTTATCCTCAACCCCTTTAAACACCCTGGCATTTAAACACAGACATATATCTGCATGTGTATGCGTATGTGTGCATGTACGGATATATGCATATTTGCACATAGTCTCTTACAGGGACAATTTCAGCACAGGAGGATCCAGTCATGAGCTGTCAACCTTACAGCACATTAGCTACACAAGCACAAGTTACTAGCTGAAGATATGTGGTCATCTGCAGCGAAACTTCTGGCATTCAGCTGTCTCACTTCCAGGCCAGCAAGGAACAGAAATGCTGTGACAATTCTGAAGAACAGAGACAGTCTTCATGTCACCCATCACCAGTGACATCTGCTGATCACTCAGAAGCACAATAACAGAAGGGAGACATGCAACTAAACATTCTGTGCAATTGCCATCCTCATCCACATCATCACAAGCAAATCTGTGCTTTCATCTCTATTTAATTCCTCTTTGCTCTCATGTAAATTTATTCCAGAAGCAGCTCCGATGTATTTTCCACAAAATGACACTGTAAGACTGCCAGATTTCTTCCTGCTGTCACAGTGCCTAATATAGATTTCCAGCCCTGCCATTAACATTTAGAAGAGCTCTAGAGAAGGAGGTCAGCATTGAAGAGAGCCATTTGTTTATGATTACAATTAGGGCTTTACCAGGATTTCCTATAAACCTCTGGTTTGGGGGAGGGCGACTCAGTAGGAAATCTAAACAAGTACATGAGCCGTTTTTAGACACTTTTCTCAGCTGAAATCACGTATTTTTGACCAAATCTTTTGCTATGGCTAAGAATCACGTAATATAGCTTGGGACATAGATGTGCCAAGTTTTCCACAGTTTGATTCTGAATAAAAAATCTTGGAGCACACTTCCTACACAAACAGCATGGGGGAGGAGCAGCTGGAGGTAATACAGTGTGCCATGGCTGGCTGCTTTGTGCTGGCGATTTGATGCAGAGTCATTTGCCCTGCAGCATAGGACTGGGCTCTGTTATTATGAATGGTTTTGAAATGCTTATATGCCCCAGGAGACCAGAATGGAGTGTTTTAGTCAATAATGCATGTCTTAGCCCTGTCTGCACTTGGAAACAGCCCCATTTCAGCAATTGGCTTAGTTGAACTGAAAGGAGGAAGACATAAGGGGTTTCATTATACAAATGTATACAAGCAGAGGGGATATATTTATATATGTGGGAGTGTTGTTCTATATATATCTATCACTTTGCTCTGTACTTTTAACTGAAATTGTGCAAGTGTTTTTATCCACATGTCTGAAGCCAAACCTGTACTATCTTTTGTATTGCCACTGACTAAGTCTTTTTTGTCATTATAAAGTATATTGAAAATTCATCAGACATTTACTTAATTAGGGGCAACTGTCATGTGGAACAGTGGTTAACTCCAATCAGCACCATTAGGAATTGCCACTGGAATTTCTATAAGCATTTAAAGATAAACTCTTGTCAGCACCAGCCTGGACCTTAAACTATGATGGCTGAAGCGGTGGGACTTTCAACTCCAAATTATGTCTGTGCATAGGCCATTTGAAAACAAACGAAAAAGTGTTTGAACTTTTCTTCAAACAGGTACACAACTTGAATCAAAATTTTAAAGAGAATTGCCTATTTTGTCTTTATTTGCATTTCCATCACATCACATTTGCACCATGGCTTAAAACACAGCTTTGTATTAAGGCAAGAGCCATCACTTGCAATTTCCCCAAAAGGACTAATTATTTCCAAAGTGTGTTTAATTATTTAAGCATACAGTAGTTCTTCTTTCTATTAATTTCATCCATTACCTCACAGAAATCTGGGAGCACAAGTTCTGCAACTTAGCCACCCTCAATGCCTCTCCTCTTTTCCCTCCACACTGTTGATGAACTCCAGGACTGATGACTCGACTTTACTGCACAAACACTTCCTTCTGAGGGCATGATGATATCACAGAAAACGACCTTGTCTTTTTTCCTATTGCCTATGTGGTTCAAACTGTTACTTTCCATCACATCACAGCAAGTAAACATGACAACATTTAAGCATTTACTTATCAGACGCCATGTCAACAATTTAAAGGAAACACTTTTCTCCCCTTGCTTATCCACTTTCTGAACCAAATTATGGTAGGCTGGTGGTGGATCATGCATATCTACAGAAGCAAGTAATTGAAATGATCCATGGGTCAATACCCAGACAACTGTAATTTGCATTGCAGTGGCTTGTGCTGCACATGTTTTATAGATCAGGGTTTTTTCCACCTTTGCATGATAAGATTATCATCAAGACGCAGCAGCCTTGTCGACATAGTTAAGGATATCCCTAAGCCTTTTTATTTCAAATTGAAAGTAGCTTTTGAAGTTTATAAATATCTCAAGTGGAAGATAGAAAGATCACATTTTGAAGACAACACAATGTCAGTACTAATGTTTAGCCCCATTCTTGTCTAGTGCTATCCACTAAGTAAGACAGCCTGTGAACGTCTGTGTGCAGAAGGGTGTTAGGAGGAATATGAGAGAATACTCTCTCATAAAGTCCAAAGAATGGAGTGAAGGAAAAAGGGAGCTGGAAGTTTAGGTGGGTGAAGGTTACAGCTGAATTTCAGTCAAGATAACTCTCTATTCCTAAATATAGATTTTTTTTTTAATGCTTCTGCAGTTATGAGAAATACCAGAGAACTCTTTACCTCTATTCATTTTATTTATAACTCCACTGGGGAGCAACAATTCCATAAATAATACACATACAAGAAAAAAAAACTTGCCTTTTTTTTTTTTTTCTCCCGTGTCATTTAGAAGATAAGAGCCAAGAGGGGTTCAGTCATCTGTGTTACACTTCTTTCCAAGTATGTGCATACATTGGCTTTCTACTTTCGGAGAGTTCCAGAAAAGTGTACATTTTGGACATTAGTCTGCAAGCATTTTCTCTGTCCAAACTGCTGGCACTGAAATTCTTGCAGGCATGGTCTAAGCTAATTTTAAAGTAAGTCTTTTATGTTTTTCAGTCAAGATAGAGATGACTTTTTAGTTGCGCAACTACTCACTCAGTATCAGAGATGGTTTTGCAGCCCAAGATTTACCTCACAGAACAGGTCTAATAGCATTTGTCCAGCTTATTGGGAAAGGACCACTGTAGGAAAAAAAATAATTAGATGAGTTTCACAGGCATAAAGCCATAGTTTGGTAGTCTGCAACTTCTAAGTTACATAAAGCCAACCTGGAAAATCCATCTTGATTGTGATCCTCTTCCATGAACACACTTGCACAGGTTGCCTTTGGGAAATGAATGGCAATCTATTCCACAGAATACTACAGTTCTCCTCCATCATACTTTTATTGATGGTCCTACTCTGATTCCAAAGAAAAGAATAGCAAAGAAAAGGCTCAATTCACTGTTTTCATGACACCACTCTGGCTTTTCTTTCTCCTTTCCAGAGAAGAGACATGAACCTGGAGACACACATAGGTTTGGTTATATGGAGGTGAAGAAGCTGCTCATAAAGCTGTGCCCACCATTGCTATGTGTTGTAAAGGCAATATCATGAAAGGATCCCTGCTTGTTCCGGTCACTGGGGTAGCAAAGAGTGCATTTGGGGAATGCACTGAAAAGGATGCATGCAATCATAATGTTTGCATGGAATGGGTGTTTCTAAACATGCAGAGCCATAGTCTCTGTAGACATCTCCTGCTACACCCACACATCCCAGTTTCTAAACATTTCTACTGTTCCTAAACTCCAGCTTCTTGCTTGCAGAGGCACGAGAACTTGCATGCCAAGATCATTTCCCCACAGGAGACTTGTAGCCACATACAGCTCGTTTTGTGCCAACTAAGTTTTTCTTCTTCAGATTCTTTAAGGGACTCTGAATTTCTGGCAACTTATTGTGATTTGGTTATTGTACCATCAACTGTTTCCCACTGTGTATCCGTGATTTAATTTCATACTCGTAAACAGAGCACCAGGGGCTTTTCCTTCCCAAATTCCATTGCAATGGTTTGGGCCATCTCTCCTATTTTCCAAACACAGTTTGAATTCTGACCTTTCCTCTAAACTTATAATTTACCCAAACAAGTTTCCACATTTTAAATAAGTGAATTGTTCCATCACACATGTTATTAATGAACTGCCATTTAAAAGAACATAGTCCAGAATAAACCCTAGCAAGATCTCCCTTAAAGCATTTTGAAGCATAAAGACATCATATTTGCAATGAAAGGTTGCTAACCCTGCAGTAAGGCTTTTCCAGCCTAGGCTGTCTCTTTGAGATCAAATTTCATGAAATCACTTACAAAAAATTTCAAGCTGGATAGATAGCACCAATAGTCTTACTGAAGACATGTAGCAAATAGACCTATCAAAGAATGAAACTAGATTCCACAGACATTCAGAATAGCATCCTGAATATGTTAAAAATCAGGTCTTCCTCATGACATTCACTTGTCCTGCCAAAAATAGTAAACTATAGCTTCCTTCAGTTCCCTGTTCCATTCATGACATGTTATCTAATACTTGCAAAAAATGTACCTAACAGCCAAAAGCACCCTTCAACTCCTCCCTGTGCTTGTTCTGATCTCCCAGTCTCTCCTACTTTCTCTCACTGTTCCTCACACCTCTGCCTTCATGATAGGTTACCTGAGTATCCTTACCTGATTTCAGTACATAAGCTGTCTGTAATAGCAACTAACAGGATGACACCAAAATGCTTCGTTGTTCTTATCAGGGCTGAAGGGAAGAACTTTTTTTTTTCCTAATTAATTCAGTTTTAATTGTTGCCAAAGTCTGGATCTTACATTGAATGGATCATTAATCTATCTAATACTGCATAGGGATCTGTTGTTTCCCAGCTGTCTTTAGCTATGCCAATTTCTCCATTCTGTTCTTACAAATAAATGAACTGCACTGAGGAAGACAAGAACTAGCACTGCAAGCAAGCCCTGTATCAATATGTTGAGATGGAATATATTCAAAGATGAAACTGCATAAATTACTGACAAATACAACGAAAATTGTTTATGCTAGACCCAAAAAAATATGAAACTTTGTGGATGATGTGGCAGAAAAAGGCCTAAATTGATTTGCCACAAGGCAATGTGCAAATTGCAGTATGGGTTCACACAAACCCCAGCTCAGAAATGATGTTTGCTTTATTAAGAATGACAAATATAGACCCCACGTACGTGCACACAAACGCATACACGTACAGGTCTTCTAATCTCATTCTGAAGACTGAAAAATCAACAGTTAAAAAAGAAGATAAATAAATGGAAAGAAGTTAGCACAAATATATACATAATGTATTTGCTGTACTCTGAGGGAAAAAAACCTTCCCAAATCAGTTTTGAAAGCTAAGTCTAAACAATAAGAATGTCACCAGCAAAAGGGCATTCATCCAAAATCAATCAATCAAAACAAACTCAGTAAAGAGTTTGTCTATCCAAAGACTATCATATTGTATGGTTCCTTAAAGAAAACTCATCGTTAAATCCATCAAAAGAACACTTAGGATTTCATGGTGTTTCTCTGTCTCCACACATTTCCTTGTTACAATGTAAATTCCTTCTCACAACAAATCTCCAAGGTACAAAGCAACCTCACAACTCAATTTCCAGATGAGTCAGTTCAAACAGAANAAAAAAAAAAAAACCAAAAAAGGGGGAAAAAAAAAAAAAAAAAAGGTGTTAGGACTCAAAATTCTTCTGCTGCTGAAAGAGAAAAGAATTTTTTTTCAAAGCAATAAACAGTCTCAGCTCAAAGAAACTATTAATTCATAGAACTATTTAATGCTCTCCAGTGTCAGAAGATTAATCAGTCTCTCCACACTTATTCTTAGGCAGTTCCCCAAGTTTGAATACCTTCCAAAACCAGTTCCTTATTTGAGTTGTACTTGCAATAAACATTTCCCTTTCCAGTGTGCACTTTTAACAGATTACTAGGAAGCAATCACTGATGTCATTCCAGCAGCTTTACCATACTGGAGACCAAATGAATCTCATAGAAACTCATCAGTTCACTGATGTGAAGCCCTAGGTAATTCTGAAGCAGTGTAATGAACCCTGCATAGTGTGTGACTTCACTGGTAAAGTTCTGTAGCTCCAATTCCTGCATAGAATAAGCATGAACACATTGCCGCCAGGCCAGTAAAGCCTTTATCTACTCGGCACACAAGAGCTGATCAGGGTGGTGATGTCTATGCAGATTAAAACCAGCTCATGATTTAGAAAACATGTCACGTCACCTAAAACTTCTTACCTGATCCCTAATCTAAGAACTACCTTCATGTGGGTGGATAAATGGTAAATATTTTAAGTTACTTTTCTTTTTGTTTCCTATCATAAATATTCCTGTGTATCAGCAAAACTCCACCCCAGCCATATTTTCAGGCATAAGACTTCTGCACACACCTTGTAAGACTAAAATAAGCTAAAATTGCTGTTACAGTTAATATCAATATGACTTTTCCAATACACATAACAGAGACACACACAAAAATGGAGCTTCAACAGCTAATGTCTAAGCAGCCTAGTTAGCCAGCTGGCAAACCATTAATGATTCTGCCCATTTGTAAACATCTTTATGCTTTGATTAGGTGATGTGAAATAGTAGCCAGTATGTGTTTGTCGGGAGGAATCATATCAGATTAAATTAATTCATTTCCCTAAGACTAAAAATCAATTTGTGTCCTCTTCCTCTTCTCAGAGTAATTAATTCCCATTCATTTAGTAGCATGATGGAAATCAAATTAATACTTAGGTGAATTTGCAGTGGAATTAGAAAGTGAAGGGACTACTTTTCACATTGAAATCTTTACACTAGGAGGCACGCTTATGGGAGTGGATCCTTAAAGGACTGAGATTGTGAGGGATTTAACAGATCAAACTCCTATTTGCTAACCATGCAGCATATTGCTGTATTGTTATATACAAAGCTTTTTCCTGTGACAGCATGTTCAGTGACCACTGCTCCACACAGCTGGGAGAATCACAGGACACTCACTGGCAAGTGTCAGCCCACGTTTCCTCCATTGCACAGAGTTATCCAGCTCTGCCACAGCACAGGAACATGGACTGCTTGGGTCAGGAGGAAGCTGCTCCAAGTCAGATGATTCTCTGATTATTTCTAAAAATACCTCAAGTAGTAGTCAAAATATTTCAAGGAATTCCATCGTGATATTTCATGTAATACTCCTTTTCCATTGAGTAATTCCCAGTATTTGTATACCAAAAGAATGGTCAGTGAGCAATACTCCAGTGACCAAATAATTAAAAACCTTGAACTTGAATACTCACAATAAATGTGTTGCACAGAAAACAAATGTTCTTATCTTTGTTAGGATATAAGTATCCTTCAGGAATGCTTCACTACTGTGAAGTTTTCAATCTTGGGAAGATGAAAATGGGCCTTAGAGTTTCCTCTAAGTGTACCAAGGTTCATCACTGAATAACGCATTATAGAATCACAGAATAGTTTGGGTTGGAAGTGACCTTTAAAGGTCATCTAATCCAACCCCCCTGAAACAAGCAGGGACATCTTTAACTAGATCCTCAGGTCCAGATTTCAAAGTCCAGATCCACATCTCAATTTTAATCTTCTGTCACCAAAACCTAGATTTTTGAGTAATGCTTAAAGAAAAGATAGGGTTCTATTTTGTCTCTACAGACACAATGATTAAAAGAAGAAAGAATGCTGTATAAAGGAGAAATTTTGCTGAACTATATTATAAGTAGCCAGTTCATGTTTCACCACTTTGCCTAGGGGGATGCAATTGAAGACCACATCACAGGCTTTGCCAAAGTCAAAGTTCACTCTTGTTCCATTTGTTTGTTTTGGTTTTGGTTTTTGGTTTTTTTAGTAAATAAATTTGTCCTGGCAGATTAATGATGGCTCAGATGTCTTTTGCTTTCTCTGAGTCAGAATAAAGCCTAACAGTGGCACAAAAACCATGTTGCTTTTATTGGATAATTTAGAAAAAATATGGTGGTGTGCTCATACCTCATCCAGATTAATTTATATTTGCTGTCTCGTCTGACAGTGCACAGATCCAGGATTAATGTACACAGAGCTGTGATCTAAATTAAACATGCTTATTCTTCACAACTCAGCAGACTCCTAACTCTCCAAGAAGCAACCTTATGGATTATTGTGAATAAATATGGAAGGCAACAGTTCACACGGAGAAAAATGTTTGCCCATGAAAATGTAAAACGTATTTACCAGTCCTTTTCCTTATAATAAGATGGTTTCAATATATTAATGAGAGAACAAATAGGATCTGATTTAATAATTTGTGCAATTAAAAAGTGATAAGTGGGCCACTTCAAAAAGAAAACATTCAGGTAAAATGATGGTGTTAGAAAGCATTTTCATTTCATCATGCAACAAAAAGGAGACTTATACTTCTTTGTACAGAAGCAAGAAAGACAAGCCCAGAATAATGAGAAGTGAGGAATCAAAAGTTTTCATATTATATATAAGTGCTACAGTCATCAAACTATCAGCTATTCCAGTTGCTTTTGTTATGATCAGCTATCCATCCTGCAAAGAAGAAGTCAAGTTTTTCACAAAGACCAATATACCTCCAGAAAACAGTGCATTTTCTTCCAATTGCATTGCTGGACAAAACATATTCACAACAGGTGATATTTTTTTCTTCAGTAATTATTCAAATGTAAAGTCCTGAGAACCATGATATCCTGGAAAAATGTCATCTTCTGTATGCCACAGCCATAGCATTCTGCATGCCACAAGGATCCCACTCTTGGTGGTAACTGGATTAAACCTGATGTAACAAATTTGTGTCTAATGTAACATAACCTCTTTAATAGACTTCTGTTCTGTAAAATCAAATGGATCTGTGGTCAGAATTCCTGTATGTCTTCCTATTTGTTTAAATTATTTTTTCTTTTCCCTGATAAACAGGGGAAGAGTTTGCAGCATAATTTAGATGCTGTTTTACTGACAGTAACACACAAAATACTTTCTCAATGTCAGCCTCACCCACAGTGCTTTGAGTGATGTGACTTGACGTACTGGCAGATTTTTTTTTCTCTCATCTTTTCTTCAGCATTTCCTTTACTGTGACATGTCTAAATCTGTTTCTGTAGGCTTTCTCATTTATTGATTTTTTTCATTTGCAGGAGAGCACATTACTAGTCTTTTTGCACTTGTTTTGATTTTTTTTATTCTTTCATCTCTGTGGACACTATTTTTATTCAGCTTTTCAAGTAATATTACTTTGTGTTTTGGTCTTAGAAATGAAAAGGGAGAGACAGAGAGAAAATCTCTCATCTCTTTTTCTGTTGGCGTGCCCAAGAGATTGAAGCTTCCCAGACTGCCAGTAGAACTAATGTCATAAAAGTATTTCAGTTTTTACTAATAATTTATCATACTCTGCCTTAAGAGAGTTCAAAAATTCACTAAGTCACAGTTCAACGAGCTTGTTCTCAAAGCTTCTGGGCAGATAAAAATGTTTATCATAATTATATGACTATAATGTGTAAAAAGGCAACACACAGTTGTGCAAAATGTTGACTGTAACATCTTTACAATAAGACATTAACATCTATGTTCATAAGTTGACATATTGCTTCGTGTTAAAAGATGCAAAGTTTGTAGAGTCTCAGACTTTACCCTAGGTCCTGCAGCAGTCTTGTGGTTCTTAAAGTACCATTTAAAAAAATGTCATCAAAACCCCATTCTGTTTCTAGAACTGGACTAGATAGCTCATTACAGAGTAAGAGCAATGACAATGTATTTCTATTTGCATTTTCACATGTGTTTCCCTAACATGCACATTTGAAAAATTTGCTTTGATCTGTATTTCTGAGACTTAACAATCGCTGCTCGCTCTCTCTTCAGGCAGGTGAAGGAAGTGCTTTGGAAATGCCACTGCTCAGGAGGACCATGCTAAAAATCCCACATATTCTAATAGTGAGTCAGAATTTTATCATAATAAAAATCACCATCTTCAACCCTCTGTGCACACTTTCCCTTCCTCTTCCAGACCGGGCTTTTTTCAGCAGCAGGCCTGCAGACAGAGCTGGCTCTGTGGTGAGGATGACCTCATCCACACACTGCACAGCTGCAGAGGCAAGCTGTGCACCCTGCACTCCAAACAACAGATTTCTGGGGAATTTATTTGTTCACACATGAACAGTAAATCAGCATTCAACACTTCCAAGTTGCAGAAGGGTTTTGCTTTGTGGGAAATGCCTAAGTATGAGGTTTGTATTTCACTGCTAGGAATGAGAAATAAAATGCATAATCCACCTAACAAAGATATGTTAGAAATGGCTTGAAGAAACCTAGAAAATCCTAGAATATAAACAGTTCTGCCTGGAGAGTCAGATACTCAGCACAGTGGATCATGTGCCAGACTCACACATAACAGTTAAAGGGCCAAATTTCCGTTCACATAAATAAATTATTTAACTAAACTTAGTAAATAAGCCATTTTATTTTAAAAGTCATCTAAGACCTGCTATTTGCTCTTTCTATCTGCCACTATAAGCCTATCAGTAAGTCACCTTGAGGAGACAACCACATCTGCTAAACTGCCTGCTTTGAATCATGTCCCTAAGGACACCATCAGTCAGCCAACTTGGGCTACTCTCACCCTGCTGAGACCCCAGGACCCCATGTTAGTCTGTCAGGGACATCAGCCCCTGCGCCAGTGTTGCCATAGAAGGGCCAGTCTCCAGCTCACCACAGCCCTGCCTGATCCAGGCATGGGCCACTTTGAGCTGGGCTCACCCAAAGGCCCACACCATGGCCTGTCCCCATCCTCAAGGAGGTGCCTGATGGGGCTGGGGTTGCCCCAGGGCCCCCAATCCTCTAGCTGTCCAGCTCCCGCCCAGGGGTAGGATGGGTCCTGGCTGCCAGGTCCTGCCCTGAGCCCCCAGCCTCAGGAGCCCCCAACACTCCTGCATGATGCCCTGATGGATTTTGCATATTTGGGCAGGTTCGTGCTACAGTCTGAAGGTGTGACTGAAGGTTATACACATGAATGTGAAGTGACAGCCAATTAGAGAGTTCAGCTATGGGTGCGTGTCTGCTGCCAAAAGTGGACAAAGTACAGTCATCTGCCCAGCTTAAGCTGGTCCATCCTTCTGGATGTTAGCATGTTAGACCTCACCTGGTGATTTATCAATCCCTCTTCTGTGTCTGTGATTGAAATTTGTTCTCAGGGGAGTGTGAGGTTTGGGATCTAGACTACCCCTTCAAGACTGTGTTAGTGATGAAATTCCAGAGACATGAAAATAATAATTTTGCTACTGAAATCACTGAACCAACACTGCTTTACAGTGAGAAGGTCCTGGACCTTTCACATCATGAAGCTGTAATGAACCACTTTTTGTGGTTTTTAATGCATGTACAAAGAACCTTTTTCCTGTATTTTTCCATCATCTTCCCTCTGATCCAAAGCAATTAGGTGTCAACTGAGGCCATTCTGCTTAGCTACAATGCACGGTTCAATCAGCACACCCTAAAAACAGGCAAGATTGAGAGTGAAATAATGCTTGAGGTGGACAGTGACAGGTAGGCCCCCTGTCACAATGCAGATTTGCTGACAGCTCTGATACCTGCACTGCTTTAACGACTTTTGGATCCAAAATGGCTCTGCTGAATGCAAGAGACCTGCAGCAGATCTGCGCTCACTCTGGTGAGCCATTTAACCACAGTATTTATAACTGCTGCATAGAAATGGAGATCCAGGCTTCCAGTACCAACACGCTCTGCCATTGCCCTCCATCCCTTTAACAGTCCTCCACAAGCCCCACACTGGGAAATGGAAAGAAGCAGAGAAGTGACCCTTGAGCTATGAAAAAAGTTTCCCCTGTTTCACGCACTGACTGGAAAGGAGCCTCAGTATTTTGGGGGCACCACCCCAGCCTTGCTGATATTACGAAATACATGGGAAAATTTGCCAAGAAACAGCGTGGTTCAGTGGGTACTATCTGAAACCTGAAGCTTCAGGAAGGTAGAGAAAATCCTAAATTGATAGCAATAAGTTTCTCCAGCAGAGTTTTCTCTAACTCTGTCACTTGATGTAAGGTACAGAGAAAGGTACCTCAGTGTGATGCAGGTAAAACAGACTATTGGAAACAGGAAAAGTTTTGAAATTCAACGTTTAAGAAGCATGGGATAGCTGTGGAAGTGAAACAGTGCAAAGGGAAAGATCTGTGAAGTAGAGCAGTCAGACACAGACCTACAAATATAATGGATATTTTAGTTGATTCTGAAAAACCTGCTGGGGAGGAAAAGGGAATGAGGATGGAAAAAGCAGTTGTCACCAAACTGAAAGTACTGTCAGTGTTGACATCATTTCAATTTTGAGCTTTTTTTTTTAATGAAAACAGACTTCTAGGCAGGAAACTAATTTGAAATTAAAAAAAAAGGGGGGGGGAGAAAGTTTCAGTTTGAAAGTTGAGGCAAGATATACAGATTATTTTGGCATGTGTTGGATTTTTTCAACATAAAATTCAGCAAAGTCTCGCAAGTCCATAGACTGTTTTCATGCCACTGAATCGGCATCTTTCCATGGAAAATGTTTCCATTCTAAATATTTAACCAAACCTCATCAGCAAGAGAGATGTTTTGGCATGACAGGAATTACAGGAGAAAATGTTTTGCATTCTTAGTGTCCACCCTTCACAGCATATTTTCCATAATATGTATTTTCTTCTGCTTTATACCACTAGAGTACCATGTGTCTTCACCATAACATGATGAATTTCAAAATAAAGATTACTTCCTGTGTCTAACACAGCATTATATTATTTTTTTAACATTCTAGATAAATCAATAGAGAGGACTTAAAATATTGTGCGGAAAGCATTTTTAAATAAAAGATTGGATTCCCTTTGGAGATGCACACAACTCCAACAGCATCCCAATAGCAACACTCCATTTTTAAACAAAAGCAAATATTAACTCATTTTATTTTAACCACATGCTTCCTCACTCTGCATACTGTTGCAGCGACTAACAAATATGTGGTATTTTTCACAATATCCAAAGCAGCGACCTGAATACAGTTCAATTTCACTCAAATTATAATGGATTTTTCCAGCTTAATCTACTCTAAACAAATGATGTTTCTAACAGGAGAGTGGGAAAACAGGGATGCAATGCAGCAGTCACAGCCCAGTGAGAGGTCACTGGCATCATTGTTTGCGAGAACTGAGGGGAAGAAAAAACTCTCGCACTCAGCCATCGAAAAATGACATCCCAATGTGCCCTGGGATTACCTAGAAGCTCAGCAAGGTGTTTGGCACAAAAGAATTATAGCCTGCCCTTTGACACTCTGAAACAGGTTCCTGTGACTTGGGAGCACAGGTCACAGGCTGCCTTGGACTTATGTCAAGACCCTGCCACCAGCAAACAGCAGCCAAAGATGACTGTCTAACCTTACACAGACACCCACCAAATTAATAGCGCATAGTTAGTGATAGCACCATGCCCTGCACAGCCCCTACCTGCACCTCACTACACATGTATAGATCTTTCAGCCCTCACTAAAAATCAAGGTGAAAGCAGATAGATAGGTAGAACAGAGGGAAACCTGCTTTTAATGGGAAATCTTGTATTGAGAAACACAGCTCGGACCACGCACACATGCACACACACACCCATTCTTGGTTCCTCCAGTCTTTCCCCTTCCCTAGCAGAAATTTCCAAAAGTCGAGCTCCTAGGCCCACTCGGGCCTAACCCCCTTAATTTCAAAAGGGGTTGAATTATTTCTTGAGTTCTTAATTTCAAAAGCAGGTTGAAGAAGGGTCTTTCCAAAGAGTTCTTGTCAAATTTAATAAACAATTATCTTGCTCCCTTCCTGACTCCTAATACAAAAGAAGGAAGGAAGGATCTAGCAGATGGATACCCCTCTACACATATGTGCATGCACCTGCACATACTCCATACCCACGCATACGTACACAGGCATATACTCACGAGGGGATTCTTTGGAAGTCTTTCTAAGGAGGTTTTTCCCCCAGCAAAGTGGGTAAAAAGGAGAATAGTGATATGGGGGTTTTAACTCCTAGTCTCAATCACCTCCTTCCTTCAGCTTGCATTTAATAGGCAAGCTGAAAATATTGATAGATTGACATTAAATAGTGCCTATCCTAGGCTTCTTCACCACAGCTGTGCTGCTGGCATAGACATATTGACAGCCTTAACTACTGTAGTGATTAAAAAGCCTACATCAGCCTACATCAGCCACCCTATCACCAGTGACAAAGCAGCATCAATACTGGCAAGAACATTAAGTTTCTTCAGGGGGGGTGGGAAGGCAGCACAGACATAATCCTTATCTTCATAATCTCTTATTAATGATTTTAACATGCTGTTATATGGATGTTCATTGCCTAGTATTCAACTCTCTTTGCTGAGCTATGTGATTCAGACAATATAGCAAAAGTCATTGATCATAATATACTAAATCATTGTCTTTTCTGCCAATTGCCAGCTGTCACCCAACTTGCAGGACAAAGTGCATAGCAGGCACCAACCTCTGGAGGACTCCACTTTAACCCCCAGCACCTCTAAGACCTGAGGGAAAGCTGCCATGTACTAAATATGACAGAAGCCACTGCCATCACACCCTAGATGACACCTATCTTGTGTCTGACCTGTTGAAGCTCTGTAGAAAATGAGGTAACTGCCTTGTGTCTTCCCTCAAAACCTGCTTTGCATCATGCTGAATACAGGATGACTACAGAAAAAAAAAATCCTCCTTCTGTTAACTTAATCTCATGAGCACTAAGCATATAGAAGAAAAATCACAGTGTCATTCAAAATGCTGACTCTTTACAAGCATAACAAATCCTCTGTGGAGTAAAATTATCAAATTGGTTGAGTGTTCAGAGGGCCATTATGCATACAGAAATGTAAAAAATGTGTGTGTGCTTTTTTCTGCATTTTTTTTCAAAGCTGCTGATTGGTCATGTGTGTGTAAACAAAGCTTTCACATTCATATCAACCACCTCCTCTTCCTTCCCTCCCTCCTCTCCTGCATTATTCTTTGCATACATCTTCATACCTTCTTAGTATCAGTAATCATACGAGACTTGCCTCAGAAATTTCAAGAGAATCAAAAGGGACAAAAAAAAGTCTTTTCATCAAGCTTTTGTAACGTCTTTCAAACTCCACCTAGATCATATTGCAGTCCTTACCATGCATAGTAAGTTATGCTCATAAGGTCATAAGGTATTTTTCATGAGATGTGTAACTTTCACCTAGCTTAAAACTCAACAGACTACAAGTATACAATTGTTATTTAGTTACTCATCAAAGCTGATGTTGAATCAACAATTTTTAAGGCTAACTTGATCTGTTTTCACAGGCTGGCTAATAAACCTAAACTGTGGCATGAAACACATTAAGCATCCTGAGATCCAGGAAATTGTCTATGACAAGCCCTTTAAATATAATCAATGCACTGGTTAGAAGTAATTCAGCTTGATTACTAAAGTCTGAAACCAAGAATAAGATGGCATTTTTAAATAAAAGAAAAATATGGCATATTTTCTCCCAAATCATGCAAAACTATTTAAATTCATCAATCCCAAATTCATGGGGAAGTCTAGAAACTATGGTATTGGCAAAAATATAGTAGCATTTAATGTTGACTAATGAGAGATAATGTGAATTTAAACAAACAAACAAACAAACCAAAACACAAAAAAACCCTCCAAATCAGTTTAAAGTGTTCCAAGCCATGACCTGGACAACTCCTTACTAACAGTTGCATGCAACTGAAATATGTTTGTGAAGTTTTCCTGGCAGAATAATGTGTTTGTGTTTATTATTGCAACATTTTGTCATCATTATCTGTTAGGTATTTTTATCTGTGTATTTTCCAAGCTACTTTATAAAGTAAAAAAATCAAAAATAAGTCTTTCCTTTCTAATACATTTGTAGCAACTGCAAGATTTATACAGTACCTTAACTTAATGCAACAGATGGATTGCCAGCAGGAAACTATGAAATTGTCAGAAAGACAATAAGAAAAGAAGAAAACACAAAAATTGCAAGAGTTCCTTTATACAGTCTGTGTTTATCTACTACAGTACTTTTCTGTCACTGCTGTGAATTCTTATTCTTCTGGAAAATTATACTCTTACCCTAGCAGGAAAGTATAAGGGCCTACAGGACTTCCCAAATTATAAATAAGGGACCCGCAGCAATGCACTGAGTGTGATGTGCACCAGTTTTACTTATAGTGCATGAATGTTAACTGAGATACATCATTATGACCATAGTAAAAGATAAAAAAAGGTAATATTCCTGTAATTGTTATTATTTTTTTACTATTTTTGCATCTAAATATATAGAAAAATGTCTTCATGTGTCATGACATAAGTATTTAGCTTTTTTCCCAAAGTATATGCAAGCACTTCTGATCAACCCTTGAGATTCAGATCGATTCTTTTTAAATCAATTAGCTAAATTATTTAGTTGACAGTACTTATTCTATGGAAAACAACATACTGGCAACATTTTTAAAAGACCTTCATGCTTCCTGTTATAAAATAGTAAGGAGTTATTATTCTCACCAAGCATCAAAACAAAGTACAGGGAATTCCACTCATTAAGAAAAAGCCCAGACACATAGGGAGACCATATAAGGTAACAGTGAGTGGCTGAAACATGAGTCCTTAAAGAGGGGGAAAAAACCTAAAAAACACCACAAACCACAACCATGAGAGAGAGCTGACAGGAAGAATTTACAGAAAGAACAGCTATTTTTTATATTATTATATTAAGATTATATTCACAGGTGGAGACAGGGAATTTATTTTTTATTACTAGAAATGTAAGAGCATTTCTTTTTACAAGAATGAATGGTTTACATGTCTGATACTGGCAAAACATTTTTGTGCACAGTAAAAACCTTTTAACCACTTTGGAGGCCTGGTGCACCCATCAGCAATACTAGAGGCTTATATATCAGGTTACAAACAGCTTCTGTCTCTCCTGACATTAAACATTTGGATGCTTTGCAGTTATAAAAACATGGTACGTGCAACAACAGCTACACTTCAATTGGGCAATTTGGGCAAAATCTCCTCCAGGGCTCTTCACCCTTCCTGGCCACATTCAGGAGGGAAGCTGATGCAGAGGAGAGGCCCAGGAAATGGAGGAAAGGTCGGAAGCACACAGACACTGTGATGGTGTTGAGGAAGAGCAGAACGTGTTGCAGAAAGTCAGGGCTGATATGCTGACATGCACTGGCAGAGCCTCCTGACTGCGACAGGAGCCATAGGAGAAAGCTGCAAGCCAGTATGGTGCTTTAGGAAACACACAAATGACAACATCTCCATTCCAAAAAGGGCTCAATCTCTGCATTTCCACTAAGCCAGCCAACCCCAACTCCTGGAGCCAGATCAGACATCACCTCTCATCTCACTGTACCACCCCAGTGTTCCTTTTTCCAACAGGTAATTTATTCGCCAACTTCTATTTTTGTCAGATCAACCTGTTCCCTGAAGCATAATGAAAACTCCTTGCCAGATCAATTTGTTTCTGAAGTTTCCTGGTTGCCAGCTCCACTCTGAGTTATTTCATTTTGTCTGCATGTCAGAATCATTAGGCTGGCAACTGCTTAAATGTTTCATTATTGTCACAGGTTGCTGGATAATCACAAAGCAAAGTAAAATGTCTGCCCTGCGGAGATGGCACTCCGAGTGATGTGGAAGCAAAAGAAAGTACTAGCAGTGGGTGCTGCCACTGGGAGAGGTGAAAGGGTTTTTGGCTTTTATATCCAACTGTGCAGGTGGCACAATGCTGCAGGAAGTAGGATTGAGCTTTTAGCACGGGCTGAAGCACAGTTCAGCGAGCAGTCCTGTTGCAAGGCCCTGGGAGACACAGCCAGAAGGCATCAGCTCCTGGTGTGGCTGAAACCTGCTGCTTGGTTGGCATTGCAACTAGCTGAGTAATCCTACATAAATGTCCTTTAGTAGAAAATTCTTCTTTTTTTTTGGACCCAGTATGATATTTTTTACCATCAGGATGCAAGTGGCAAACAGCAGTGACCAAGAAGAGGTGACTCAGGTTGTGTGGGCAGACAAAGGAAGCAGATCTGCAGTCCTGCAAGGGGAGCGCAAGACTGTGAGCATGTTAGGGAGAGGCACAGGATTTTTACGAATAGTGGTGCTGAGTCATGAGTGACAGCAAGGAGACAAAGGGAGATTGAAGGTGAAACAGAGTATACACAGAAATGATTACGAGGAAAAAGCCTGCATTTCCTATTATTCCTTCCATTCTATAGGGCTTCACAGGAAACTATGTGCCTTGGTTTTTGAAAACTGTGTGCAGAATCTCTGCGTGCTCTGCTCTTAGTTCATTCTGCATGCTTTGCTGTGAACTAGGACAGTTCTGATTAGACTTAGAGAGCTCATAACCCTATTCAGGAATTTTCCCCTTAGGAGGAAGAAAAAAAGCTGACGTAATTCCCCAGGGCTCCTTTGGCTTTGCTATTGCATAGTTACACAGTCTCTCAGAGTAATTGTCTTGAACAACATCCCAGCCCCCCTCTACACTGAAGGACCTTTTGGCTGCTTTTCCTTGCCTGTGTTTTCTGCTTTATGTAAGGAACAAAACAAGGAGAGTGAAATCAGAAGAATAAAAAAGGTGATGAAATTTTCAGTTCAGACACAGAAGGTACATTAAGTACTGAATGTCAGAGGGAAATCTGAGTAACTAGCTTTTGCATTCCAGACTCTGACTTCTCTACTGATGGGGTGAAACTGAAGTGGGAGGCGGCAAATGACAGGCTGCTGATCCTTTAGAGCAGAGACCCTTTCCAAAAGGTATCAGCCATGCAGAGACTCTGTTCAGATACTCTGCCTCCCTTTCCTACGCACCACGCCATTGTTAGTTGATTCTGAAAACCTGCTTCTTGAACACACCCACAGGTCTCATAAATGCACTACAGTTAAATTCATCTTGGCCTGAAAGCTGAAGGATCACAAATATATCCGAGCCCTTGTCTGAATGCGCCCAAAATATGAGTCCTGAAAAAACAACAAATCTGCTTTCAAATAAGCAAGGAAAACAGACATGCTAAAGATTTGGTTTGCAGGAGCAAACACTGCATTCCTCTCAGTCTGTGACCACTCACTTTAAAAAGCAGCATCTGAGAAATCAAAGGAGATACTCAGATTTGGAAAGCCAGTCATATTTGAATGTAAATAACTGTTTATGTACTTGTAGAGGGAAATAATTCTACACTATATTACAAAACAACTTCCTGCCTCCATGTCTCTTTTTTCTACCTGAAAAGTAGGTCAACAATCCTTATGGCTTTCAAAAGAAGAAATGAGGAAAGCTTGTTGAAAACAAGCAGGTCTTAATTTCAGTCAGAAACAGTAAGAAACAGTAGCTCTACCTCTTGTATGCGCGATTTCAATTTATAGTCAGAAGTCAGGCACCACTGCATGTTGTGTGGTGTTCACACCAAGAGCTTGCTGCACCCCAACTTTTCAATAGTCTGCTTCAGCATCGATGCAGGTGTAAGAGCTGCACTATACAGCCTGCAGCAAAATAAAATCAAAACCTCTCTCATTTGAAGTGAGGGGGAAAAGGGAGAGATGGGCTAGGACAGCCTTAAAAACAAGGAGCTATTTTGGAAAAGGAAGACGGCAAGATGACCAAAGGATCTGATGATTCACCATATCCCACTGTAACTATCCAGAAGATTACACAATAAATGGGATCTTAAATTATTTATGGATGCTTACATCAACACATTAAAATCCAAAGGGAAAATAATAATTACATTTCTTACCTTCCCCTGGAATAGACGTCCACCACAGGCACTAGGGGCTTTATGTAACCAAGCCCAGTAAGTTTGAGAGAACTTCTATTTGCCCTGTGATAAAAAACATTTCACATTTAAAAGGAATAGTAACTGATACATTTTTAAAAGCAGTCATCAGCTACTGGGATAGCTTCTGTTTTCTGCTATCAGGTAACTTCCCATACCAAATGTGAAGCTCTTGACCATTACAGTGTAAAGCTCTTTAGAGAACTAAACGTTAACACCTTGTCTGTGTAACAGCACTAGTGCCTGCTTACACACATATGCATACAAACACAATTTGATCTATAAACATGACTTATGATGCAGTTGCATATTTTTATTTTTAGGTTTCCTGATAGCCTACTGAGAGTATTTTAAAATAGAGAGAAAGCACCTAGGGCCATGTGGTTCTGGCCTCTCCATTCCACTACAGAGTAACTGCTCAGGAAAAGCTCTGTGCAAAACCTGAAGTTTATTGATATTCTAGCTCAGAGAAACAAGGCTGCATATGCATTAGTGAGGCAAACTGAATAATAAAATCCCAAACAGTGCAAGATACAATAATAGTATTTTGTTTAGCTGAACAATGAATTTTCAATAGCCCTTTAAAAAAAAGTATTTTACGACTTTGGTTGAGACTGCAAGCATTAGTAGTGTTTGTAATGTGTCCAGTGATTGTGGTGGATCCTTTTCAAATTGCAGCAAGCTTTCCATTTGGATTTTCTCCATCATTAGGTCTTATTTTCCTGTCAGTTTGCCCATTTTGTCAAGACTTTCTTTCAGACAACAGACTGGGCAACATACCTCCAGCACCAAAAGAAAGCAAACAGTCTACAAAAATAAAAATACGTTTTAATAATTATTTCCACAAAAGATGGTCTATCAGAATGTATATTATGAATGCTAGACTCACGATAGCCATTTCAGTTTTCTCAAGCACACAAAAAAGATGTGTTTTTCCTTATTTTCTTCTTTAAAAGAGTTGATACACTCAAATTATATTTAGGACTCTTGAAGCATACTAAAATAACCCAACAAAAGCTAACTTGCCACATTCCACTGTAACATGAGTTGGGGTTTAAGGTGCATAGCAAGTTTAAATTGGTAATAAAAGGGGTAGACATTAATGCTTTTGCACCAGTGCCACTCACTCAAAGTTAATTCTAAAAGCTTTTAAAGCACACTGATAAATTCTCACAGCCTGAACTGATCCTACGTTAATTACAATTATTGTTTTAAGTTAACACCAGTTTACATCAGTCCTGAACTTTATGGTCTCCTTTACTTGCTGTTGCTGAAATACTGCTCTCATCATTCCAGGATTAGAGTCACTTCTTGTATTAACCAGTGCAATTTTCTGAGATTACGGGAATGGCATTAGATTAGGTCAGCAGAGAAATTGGCCCTCTGCATGTATCCTAACTTTGTATCTCCATGAAATACCACATCACTCACACATCAGTCTGACTTTTACTCTTGGAATGAGTTTCACAGTGCGCTCTTGCAGCACAGATTCATACATTGCCTTCACTGTACAATGTCACAGGGTGTCCAGAGAGACCTCCTTGAATCTGTTCACTCCAGACAGCATTTGACAGACCTTGGCTTTGCTTGTTTGTTTTTGTTTAGTTTTGATTACTTAGAAATAAATTCAGGAGAGACAAAAGATGATGCATGGGTATCACAAGAATAAGATCCTTTTTTGTTGTTGTTTTGACTGAAGTTGCAAAGGGACCTGTAGTTCTTTCACTACCAGCAGGTCCCATGATGACGGGCAGCTCACTGCACTGTTTCTTCTCTTCATCTCTTTCTGGGCTGATGTGGAAGATTATGGTGTGCAGAGAAGCTGGAGTGCAGTTCACAAATTTAGGTACTGCACAGGGCAACAGACATAAAGGAGGTGAAATCACTGTTTCACAGGTATGTGTCAGAGGAGTCACCTCGGAGGACCATGGGCTACAGTCCTCGCTGTAAGAGAAGGATGGGACCTCACTTGGTCCAAATGCTTTTTAAGTTCCCACTACCTAAAACCCCAAATAGTTCAGGTGAAGCTGTCCTGTGAAGGTCACGAAGTGGTGCAGTACCTACACACTGTGATCATCTGGACTGGAGGGGCGTTCGTGAGCTGCCTCTCATGTCTTAGATCAAGGTTGCTGAAGCACCTTCTCTTATCCCCACCTCCTTATTCTGCTTGAAAATTTAGAAGGAAACACTGTAACATGCAAGTAGCCTTTTGCGAATGTAAACATAACCTATTGAATGTATCGCTTTCTTGGCTTCAACACGCATACGGCAGGCCATTTTTGCAGCAGTCACAGTGCAAGCAATACGTTACTGGGACACAGAAAGACGGTTTTGTTCTGTTTCAGTTAGGTTTTGAACCAAACCAAGATGTGACAGGGACACCCGGTCACACTACCTACCTTTCCATTCGAATTGCGTGGACATTGAACTGGAAAACCTGAATACAACTTCTACAAGGCAGGCCCACTGCCCACGCCTGTGGGGGAGAAAGGCTCTGGCTACAAGGGAGCCCCAGTATGCCCCCTGAACACGGCCTCACACCAGCGAAGGGGACTGCAGAACACTCCCTCGTCCGTTTTCCCCTTTATTTTTGTAAAACCTCCCCTGCAGCACATGCACCCGCCTTATACAGAGCAAGATGCGGTGGGTTACGGGGAAACCCCATGTCTGGGCGGACAGGGAAAATGGCGGCCACCTCCCCCTCCTGCACGAAGCTCGGTGCCTCCCGGCTCCTCTTTTTTAAGGTGTTTATTTTAAATTGCTGGCCCGACCCCGGCTTCCCGACAACGTGTTTTAGCACCGCCCGCGAAATGAAACTGTAAATTTTGACAGTCTGGTTGAAAACAATTAAAAAAAAAAAACAAAACAAAAAAACAACAAAGCCCGAACTACATTCACCCCCCCGCCAGGGCAGTCGGGAATCCACGCCGCAACGCCCGCCGCACCCCCATCCCCCCGCGGGCGCGCGGCCCAGTGCGCGCCCTTTCGTTTCCTCTCCCCTCCCCGTTCTCCTCCCGGCGGGGTCACGTGCTCCTGCGCAGGGTGGAGGAGAGGCAGCAAAGGGAACCTGCTCTTTGTGGCGAGGTCAGCGCCGGCTCCCGCCGAGCGGGTACCAATAACCCTCGAATAGACGAGCACTCCTTGCCTTGCCCGGGCCTTCCACCTGGAGGGAAACCAGCCGGGGGGCTGCGGTGTGTGGAGCGGGGCCTGCGAGGACGGGGTAGGAGGTGGCTGCGGCTTCTAGTGCTACCTCGGCAGCCGTAGGCCCAGGCGTGGACCTAGGCCCAGGGCCTAGTTGAATGTCGCCCTCGCGGCTAGCTTCTGACCGTACTCGGTTTGCTATCTGTCCGCGATGGGAGAGCCAGCCCACACACAGCTTCTTGTAGCAGCCCTGGCACGCTTTGTGTCTTTTCAGTGCTTGGGAGACCCCCGGCCGCAATCGGGTACCACCATCTCGTGCCGCTTATGTTTCCACAGACGCACAGCCTCCTCAGGCAGGTACAGAAGGTTCAGCCTCGCCTGTATGAAGGGTTGCTGTCATGGCTGCTCCAGCAGCAAGCGCTTGGGGTTAGCACAGACAACTGCCTCACTCCTGCAGAGATTGTCCCCTTCTTAGAGCAGCCTTCCTCCTGGTCTTCAGGGGTTTGCAGCTACACCGAGACCTGACACTGAGGGCGCTTCAAAAAGTAAACAGAGCACAGGATTATTTCTGACTGTTGTAGGGGAATGCAAATGTGATGAAATCCCCTCACTTCCCTCTCCTCTGCCTCCCGGAGAGCAGCACAGAATCAGATGTAATCTCTTGAAGCATTGCTAAGATTGACCTACTGAAACTATTGGAGGAAAAACTTATTTTATCAGCATCGATACACAAACTGCCCTGATCCCCATTACTTTCTTTGCCTGCAAGAAAACTTTCTTCGATCTTTCTCTCCTTTGCAGGCTTAATGATCAATTAAATAAATACCAGCTTCAAGTCACCTTTCGTACACTTCCTTTCCCTTCCCTCCCCCAGCCCTCGCATTGAAGACATCTGTTTCTGGCTGCCTGGGTTAAACTCTTCCCTTGGAGCCTCTGTGTGCTCAGGGGCAGAGGCAGGGAGAGGCTGGGGGAGGGGATCCTGGTTATTGTCCTTTGACCTCTGTTGGTATAAGAAAAGCAGGTTAAAAGGTCAAGGAAAACAATTGCAAGGCTCCTTTTGCTTGAATAGCATGTCAAATAAACTTATCCTGGGGATTTGGAATGATCCTTTTATGGGAGTACCTACCTCTCTCGGGATTGTGCAGGCTTACTTTATGGGAGCTGAAGGCATGCTCGATTATTTGGGGGGGAGGGGAGAGCAGTGCTTGAGCTCTTCTCAGCACCCTTGTGCTGAAATACAGGGGAGGAGGGAGACGAGAAGAGCTCTGCAGCCTGGTTTAATTCTTGTGAGATTCCCTGAAATTTGTCAGCTAATACATTGGTTTCTCCATTTTTTAAAATAATTTCTCATCTATAATGTTGAATTTTAAATTAAGGAGAAAGAATATGGGTCTGGCTTGCTTTTTACACAAGTTAGACCCCTGTGATTCCATTTACTAATGAAGTTACTGCTGTATATGAGAGCAAGTACTTTCTTAACTCTGTTTAAAGTAGTATTTTGGTATCATTAGCTGCCTGGTAGTTGTAGGTGCTAGAACTTTCTTTAGAAGCCTTCTCTGTGAATACACTTTTTTGGCCCTATATTGTTCCAATTTCTGCACTGCAAATTGGCAAGCAAACACCATTGTAGATGAACGAGTGTCTTGGAATATACTCCTTCATGTGGCTGAAAGTTCTTCAGAGATTTTAAATTAAAATAGGGGGTTTTAAAAATTCCACAAAATTGCTCATGTTTAATTTGTTTGAATTTTAAAACAAAGGGCATTTTTGCTTTGTTTTCTGAAGTTAGAAGATTGTCATTTTTTACAACCAGTTTTTCACCTAAATCTTTGTTCCTTTTTCCTTATTTGTAAGAAATTCCAGACAAATCCCTAACCATTTGCAAAAAGGTACTACAGGAACCACTCAGATTTGCCATCCGGTTCCAACAGGTACCAGGTGCCTTTTATGTTGACCTTTTCCATGAGGATGTGTGGCAGCTCTGCCAGCCAAGACAACAGAGGGAGTTCTGGGGAAAGGGAAACAAACCCCTAGAGCACAGGAGACTCTTGCTACTTTGCCATCTCCTTTGCATATGGGTCAGAGCCTGATCTACCAGTTCTATCAGTTAGCATGACAGAAAAAACCCAACCTATGTGGGCAAGAGACTTTGTGTAGGCATAGTTATAACCCCTAGTCAAATTAGGGTAGTGTACACCAGTCTGGGACACCAAATCTAACATATTCTGTGATACACATATTGGGACCAATACTTTCCTACATTTGCATGTGTAAGAATTCATCGTGGGACTGTGAACACAGTTCTGAAGTGCTGGTAGCCTTATTTGCAGTCTAGGATGTGGATACATGCAGACTGTTGCTTCTTCGTCCTTGTTTCTGAGGATAAAAGGAGGTTCTTTGTCCTCCTTAGAGAGAAAAAAATATAATAATTGTATCAGAAAGACAGTAATTTCTTTTGGGGGGCCAGTGAAGATGTTACCCTTCCATGTGAAACTGCAAAACAGAGTAGATCTGCTCCATCTACCACAACTGCGTGTTGTCCACCCAGGGCTAGGAGAAAAATAGTCCTATCTCCTTGCTGTTGCTATGGGAACTTTTTCAGAGTTCTTGCAACTCTTCTTTCAGAGCTGTTGGAACAATGAAGAATATTGAGCAAAGAGTATCAACTGTTATCCAAAGCATTTTAATAAATACCAAGTTATATTTAAATCTGCACCACCATCAGCTCGTGCCAGCTCTTGTCTAATTACTGTTGCAGCAGATATGGTGGCTTTCCAAGAACTGCACTGAAGCTCCCCACAGGTCTGTTGCTCATCCATTTGGGTCACCCACCGAGTCACATTCTGCTTTGTGGTATGTCAAAATCCTAACAGTACCCATTCCAAAAAAAAAACAAACACAAACCCAAAACCAAATAAGTTACATGGTTGTAAACTTGCCCACACCTCTGCTAGCATGCCTCCTTCAACAGCCCACCTCTCCTCCCTTCCTCTGGAGCACCAGATGTCTTGAGTAACTGGGAAGCAGTTGGCTTTGCCCAAGAGTTACATTTCTTCTGGACCACCACGTGGCCAAAGAGAGTAGAAAGCAGACACTGCCTGGCATCCTGAGGGGATGAGGTCAGGTCAGAACTAGCTTAAAGAGGTAGAGCAAAGAGAAAATGAAACTTGATTCACAGTTTCTGCTCAGCTGCACACATTTCATGCTGTCAAAGATGAACAACTCTCTTCCTGTCCGCAGTGCCAGCCCAATGAGCTCTGCTCACAGGCCTTAGCTGAAACAGTTAAACGCGTCTGCTGGAAAGGCAGAGAGGAATGACCTGTGAGGCCATGTTCTGAAAACCCCCTGCCATGCACTCTTGTATCAGCATGGTTGCTGCCGCAGGGTCACACAGCAAAGAAGCATTTTCCATCCTGAAGTTTTTATTGTAAAGATGATACAGGTATTTTCCAGAATCAAGGAGGGGGAGAGGAAGGAGTCATTTCAGGCTTGTGTTTCAGAAACATGGATTCAGTTAACCACACCAGCAAAAGTCTCATCCACTGCAGCTGAAAGTAAATGAAACCGGTGCCAAGTGCTTTTGAAAATCCCACTTAGGCTGGCATTTAATTTCTGTCAGTGCTGCTTGCATCTTTGTTTTTTATTGCAAAATCATCCTAAGTTCTCTTTGCGTACTTTTTTTTTCCAGCAGTCAGAGGTCTCTGTTCCTTGTCCTAACTTCCATAACTATAGATTCCATTTATACTAGCTCAGTGCATTTTTCAGAGTCCATTTATATTTATTGTTACTGGATTTTTTTTTCATCTCTATTAAAACAAAGTTTTGAAATATATTTAAAATTAAATTGGAAAATATGTTGGGAACTGTAGGCACACTCTAAGAATGGCATTTAAAAATGAAGTAACTTACAAAAATGTTTCTGTAAATTCTGGGAAAATGAAACAATACAGATTTTCCATGAATTTCACACTAACCATGTTGTGATTTACAGTTGTTGAACACATACCTAACCTCCCCACAAGCAATTATTTTTTATACTGTAACTCTGTTCCCAGCAGTAGTGGAGGACAAATTCGAAGTTTACATCTTTTCAAGCTAAAGAAACTTCTTGCTTTAAGGCTCTGGAGTCCCAGAATAGCTCAAATTACTTGTATTTCTATTGCTACTGTCTGTTAGCACTTTGAGTCAGCAAAACAGGAATGTCAAGGGATAGTTGAGGTATGCTCCAGGTATAATAAATGGATAGAAACAAATCTCATCTGTTCTGTGTATTAGGAAATCTCTGTTGGATTCAGGATACATTGCTAAAACTAAAGGACATTTCAGGTTTGCTCCAGATAAAAGAGAGATTATGGTTCAGAGAGCAAACTAATTCAAGGTCAGACAGATATGTTCTAAAAGTAAAGCACACAGAGGAAAATCTTCCCTCAACTACCAGACTATCCAATAGACTATCCAATAGCTAGAGTTTAGGTATGCNGTTTTTTTTTTTTTTTTTTTTTTTTTTGGTGATAATCTAAATGTACAAGACATCACCAGGCAGAGCAACCTTTCCAGGTGATTCTGTACTTGGGGGTTACAAGGTACTGTACATCTCACAGAAAAGACTTTAATTTGTAGAATTCCTCTGCTACTTATTGCCTGTGAGACCTGTAAAGGATTTAAGCTCAGTTTCCAAAACTTGTTGGGCATCTACATTTCATTTCTTTCAGGGCATGTCTTAAAATAGAAGAACAGGATAGAAATTTCTTCCCAAAGAGACATTCCGACACCGAAGAGCAGGCTGTGAATGCTAATGCTGCATTGGCATTTGCTCAGACCTATACCAAGGTGTGTAAACTTGGAGAGAGGCAAGACTCCAGTATGTCCTGTTGGACAGCTTAAGCATCCCCACAACTGTGATACTGGCTGGGTAAGTACTGTGAAACTTTGGCATAAAATTTTGGCTTTTTATTGATATTCTGAGTCACCTGAGAGTCATCCTGACTAAGCCCCTTTCAGAAGCATGTCAAGGATCCATCTAAACTCATGGGAGAACATATAGAGGGACCTACATGAGGCAATGAAGACCCATGTGCCATTAGAAGTGCTCATTGCCTCAGTCTTACTTTTGGTGGCCCTCTTGTCTCCTATTTCCATTCCTGGAGGAGGAAGTTGCTCTCTACCATCATCTGTGTCCTCCTGCATGAACATCTAGAACAGACCTGTCTGCCTCTTCATTTTAATAGTGTTGTGAATCTTCCTGGAGTTCTCCAGCCTAAGTGTAGGATTGAGAGTTCCTAGCATAAGCATAGAGAAATACAACTGAAGTGATGAAACTCACTCATCTATGGCAATTTAGCTCAAAATTTTAAATACGCTTATTCAAAAAGCTGTCACCTGAAGATCAAATAAACTAAAAGTTCACTTGCTTCTTCAAAAACATCTGTATTTGCAGCAGTTTTTCTCAGACAGCTCAGATCAATCAGATTGCCTCTATCTCAACAAAATTCCACAAGTTGATTACAACATTTCTTCAGGAAAGGAAGGGCAGTCATTCCCCTTACATCTACCTTAATTACATGGTTTCTGAGCTGCAACACTACAGCTTATAGTTCAGTGATTGCACAAACTCCCCAGTGAGAAATCTGAACAATATTTAATTAGCCTGGTCCTGCTGTGTGATACTCCAAACACCCATTTTACCCAATTAAGACAATGGTTGCATGATCTTACAGTTAGTAAGTATCTGTATATACTAAGCCTGGCAGCTGGAAACTGGTAATGTAAAACATCTCTTTGTAACTCTTAATTGTGCTATGTCTAAATAACACAAAGCACATACAGAATAAGAAAGTAAGGAATCATTTTCAAAAACACCTGGTTAAAAACATCTGCATGATGCAAAGGAAGCTCAGGTAGCAATAGGATTCAGGACCATGGCATGTTCTGTGGCAAAAGAACTTTCCATATGAGCATTTAGAACTCTAATGATATACTCAGGAAATGGATCTTCAGAATAAATACACTCTCTAGCACAGTGCTAATGAGAACTACAGTATGTGAAATGTACCTGAGCTGCACATTATACTAGGAGATGGAAAGGAAGGAAGGAACCACTTAGGGTTCATGTAATTTTTCTCTGCTTGTTTCAAAAGCATTGTTTTGTCTTAAATCAAGTAAGAACATAGAGAATATTCAAATAACAATGTAGCTTTTGCAAAAGCTTTCATTTTGTTAACAGTGAAATAATTCTTTCCCTTATCCACAAGGCAGTGTTGAAAATGTCCCTTTCACCTCAGAGATCTTCCCATCCAGAAGGGATACTGCAGGATGTTGCACTGCTTTAAGGTGCACTGCAAGCTGCAGACATGTTCTTTTGGCTCTGGTAGAGTCTAGTGCAGTTTACTTCCCTTTTACCAAGTGTGGGTTTTGGCTTCAGCCTCCATTTTGATATTGTTATTCCAACTTTGAGCTCATGATACCCTCACAAAAATCTAATAGTCATCTTCTCTACTTGTTATTTTAAAGTTTTCATTTTAAAACTAAAGAATGTTTAAAAAACTGTATACTCTACTTTTTACTTATTTACCCCAGGAGATATTTATAATATTAATCTTTACTTTCTAAGAGTTTCTGTGTATTGTTAGTTGTCTTTCATCCTAGAAGTCACTCTTTTCAAGCGATGGGGAATGGATAGGTTTGTGTGTGTGTGTGTGTATATGTATGTGAGTGTGAACCATAGAGTCATCCACTGCCCAGTCACACTTGTTGAAGTAATTTGTAAAAGGTAGCAAGGCAGCTAAAACTTAGGTGTTGCCACAGCCATAAGCAACACACATGTATTGCTCTAGTCCTTCCTGCATTACACAAGTTTCTTTAATCATACTGGTGTCTCTCATTGGAATTACTCTTATACAAAGCAAGAAGCAGTCTGGTAGCATTGAAAAAGTTGCCAGAAACAGCTGAGGTGTGGAGGGGGCTCATTGTCACCAATGTCTGTAGTCTGCAAAAATTGTTCAGCTGATATTTATATATTTACATTTAATGAGAAACACTTAAAACTGTCCCTATTAGGTGGGTGTAATACTAGTGATGTCTACAAGGATCGATGACTGACACTAGGAGGATGCAGTAATTCTTTGGCCCTTCTATGAATCCAAATGTAAGTACTTTTTAAAGATTTCATTATGCCTTGCTTTCTGTCATTGCATATTTAGCACTTAATTCCGTCATAAATAAGGAAAAAAAATGTATTAGAAAAATGACTGAAAGATAGTCACTAATGTTAGAGGTAGAGTTATCAGCACATCTCACACGGTAGAAGGCAAACCAAAATCACAGTGGCAGTAACTTCTACAACCTCAAGCAAAAACCTATCAAAAAAACTTGTAGGACTGATATCCACTACTAAACCATTTGAAACTAAATTTGAGAAGTGCTGTTAAGCAACTGATTTCCCTTTTAGGCATCTCAGACTGATATTTAGGCAAAGCTAGCTGTTAAAAACTCCAAGCTCAGCTGCTGTCTAAATTGCCTTGACACATAGCTATGTTCATATTAATAGTTTTAACTGTGCCAGGGAAAGTTCCCAGGCACTGGAACGCAAATCTTGTATTCTCTTAACATGGTCAGAGAATGGTCGTTGGCTTATTTTGGGACTGGATCCACCATCGCCATCCTGAACATTTCCCTAGCTTAATTCAGGATTTTGCACCATCCAGAGACTGTCTGCACATGACAGAGGATCCACACACACAGAGCTTTTATTTTCTTGTTTAAAAAGTGTCTTTTTCCTGCATTTGGGCATCTGAGACCACATTTAGTTAGAAAAATAAGTTGTCTTCCTTTCAAAACTGTTGAGTGCTCTTGAATCCTACTGCAGTCATGTTCCCACATATTAAAAATGCTAGACTGGAAGAGTTTCTAAACAGTGTTTAGTAGACAAAAGCCTAAAGGTTTTGTTTACAGACTCTTTCACAGAAGAATAATCAAACTCTGTAGAGAGCTGCTACTCCACTTACTTGCTAGCCTTATTTTGACAGCCTTTGCTAGTCTGCCCTACTTTGAAAGGGGTGGGTTGATATAGAAGCCAAGAACAGTGAAATCATATTTACTGTCAAAAAAATGCATGTTTTAAGCTTTCATCTGCCACTAGCAAGTAATCAAAGATGCAGTGGTAGCAGCCCTTTTTAGTTAACCCAGTACATGTTCATTAAACGGCAGGGGGTACCCAGAGTGTTTATTTCGGTTAAAACAGTTAAGCATATATGTATATATATTTTCAGTGTTAATGATTCCCTGTTGACAGAGCTGAAAAGGGAGTGCTTCTTGAGTTTCCAAGAGTGATTATTAAAGAGAAATGACTGTCAGCCTTCTAATTTGGGTGAATGCCAAGCAGACCAAAGGTGACAAAACAGGGTGAAAAAGAAAAGAAAGAATATTCAAGGCTCATTATCAACATGGTCTGCCTTTTCTATTTTTTTGCATCATCACAAATGAGCTTCACAGCTTTCCCTTGATTATCAAACCCCTGGCTGTAATGCAGTCCATTTTCCATTCTATCACAATGTTTTTCCATGTATGCCTGAGATGATTTCTTCTTCCTAACTTCTTTTTTCGACTCATTCATCATTTTCTTTATAACATATTATCTCTCATACTGCTGTTTCTCAAGCTTGTCCCCCATCTGTGGAGGATTTTGTTTGCACTCCAGTAAGCTGTTTCAGGGGAAAAAAAAAAAAAAAAAAAAAAAAAAAAAAAGAGTTTTCAGGTTCTCCAAGGCTGTAGGGGAAAAAAAAAAAAGACAAAACTACAACCTGTCATGCTGCCAGCACACCATATTCTCTGGAAGCTGTGGTTGTTAGGACCCAGACTAGGAACTGGGTGAAAATAAATGAGAAGAAAGAGGCCATGCTCTTAACATTGTTTTATAAAGTAAAAATATGTGAATCAATAAATTCATGGTCCTACAAAGGTGTGGTCCACTTACAGGTTGGCTCATCCTGTTTCCAGCCTTCACAAATGTTCATATGCCAAGCCTTTCAGATTGCTGTAGACTAAGTTCTGCTGGCTCATCACGATTGTTATCTCTACTGGAAAGCAAGCAAACCTCTCATCTGTATGAGATTTGATGTGACATTCTGCATTTTAGCCAATTCCAGCTGACTGCTCCAAAAAAGCAGGCAATGTTTCATAGGTACCACAGCTATTTCTCTTTCTTCAATCCCCTGAAGCAGTAGCTGTGGGGCTGTACTTTAAGCTGTGAGGTAAGGAACCATAAATTTATATTCCATTATATACAGATTTTTTTCTTCCACCTCTTTTGCCAGCTTTGTAGTAATACAACTGCAGTACATGATGATACTAATTGATTCCTCCTCCCTCTCTCTCTCTCATCTCTTTTGACAGTCTCCCCTCTTTGATACATCCCTCTGACTACATTCTGTGCGTTTCTCTGGACTACACAATCTATTTTAGAGCCTAAATTACAAACCCCAGCCATACAACCATTCTTCCTCTCTATGTTCTTTATTCCTACCTTAAAAACAAGTTGAAGAAAGTTTGCATATGATCACTTTAGGCAGAAATGGGAAAGCAATGCAGAATAAAAATCCTCTGCTAGCATAAATTTCATCAGCAATCTGTTTACTTCAGTAGAATTGTGGCTGAGGATCAGCTTCCTGGTAGATCATGTTCATTCAGCATTTCAAGTAGATGTATAAGACATACCTTCTGTGATAACTCTATCATGGAGTAACTATACTATAACCTTCAGTAGAAGCCAAAATACACTCAGTAATATACTCTCCATTGACTCCTGTCAAAAAGAAAAGGTTGTGTAAATTTGAAGACAAATGGACATAATCAGCTATCATGTGAAGGGACAATATCAAAACAGATTGGTTACACACAGTCATCAGGTAAAAAGTAGAAGATTTGGGATGTGAAATTAGTTTCTAGCCTTTTTAATGGTGGATGAAGTCTTCTGACTGGCAGGTAACATTGATTATATTTGTAACCTTAAATAGGTGGTTTATTTAATTTGTACAGTATAAAGTGTGTTTTATGATGTAAAATTTTATAACCTCTACATTAAATTGCTTTCTTAGTTCAGAGAAATTATTCCAGTTCTTGCCATTGCCACAGATTTTCGCTATTGGTGGCAGTGTTGGAAAATTAGTTCAAGGAGTATGTTTCAGTTATAGCAGTATGTGTGAGAGCATGTGGACACAAGGACTGCCTTGTCCTTCAGAACATTCTTCAAAATTGTTTTAGCTGGGAAATTGGCTGCTATCTGAGACACCAAGAGCTCAAAGTTCTTTGACATATTTTGGCCCAGGAGGGTCATGCTTAGCTGTTGCACAGCCATTCTTCACCAAGGATCATGCGAGCAGTAAATAATTCTGCCTCACTTTGTCCTCTTAAGAAGCAAGTAGCCCCTGCAAGGTTGCTGCAGCAATTGGTTGAGGCAGTGCAAACAGGTAAGCCAGGTGTCAGGGGGTATTTGTTCATCACCATTTCCTGGCATTCCCCTTGTTACCTGGTGTACCTCCTCATAAGCAAAAGCTGCGTCACCATATGGTTTTGTTTTGCTGAAAGGAAATCCATCAAATCTACCCACCTTAAAACAAGAATTTCCTCACTACTAGTCATCACCTCAAGGCTGACACAACAGAAATGTAGAAAGCCACCACCTTGCTGGTGAAAACAGCCTCACTGTGTGCAAATCCCCAAGCCAAGCTGCAAGTAAGCCATAATAAGGTGAGAGTCATTCTGTGACTTGGCTGAGAAAAGAACATGCTACTGCTTGGGACCACAGTAATAAGGTTTTTAATGTCCTACTATGGTTATGATTCATTCCAATCTTTTCACTCTGGAAATCGGAGTCTGGGTTTATACAATGAATTGATTATTTGCATACTTGCATTCTAGAATAAAGCTCCACACTGGGCCAAATTCCAATGCCACACTGGTGTAAATTCATAGTAAATATATTTATGTCAGTAGTGACTTCAGAGTTTAGAAGCTTTATTATAGCTTCTGTATTTTGTAAAGATATTTTAGTTCTAAAAAAATATTTCTGATTCAACAAGGTCAGAAGTAAATGATTAGAGTAAAAATAGCATATAACTGGTCTAAATAAAATGTAAACCCTATTTTATTAATTTTTAAATATACTGGGTGCAATCGAAACTAAGTTGCTACCATTTATAAAAGAAAACAAAACTAGAACCAAACAGAACTAGCCCTCACTTTTCCTTTACATTTCAGTTTAACTTTCTGCATGCAATGAAATACCCTAATAGTATTTATGTCAGTGTTCCCTTGCAAAACAGTAGTTACACATTAACAGATTCCATCTCTCTATATTTTTTCTGCTGTGCTGCCTTTTTAATATAGTTAACAAATGCACTAACTAAATTTAGTGAGTAATGCAGTAGTCAAAAATAATTATTAAGAAAGGAATGGCCTTTAGCTAAACCTGGAATCCTTTTTACTGGTGAAGCAAGATCTATTAAATGCTGTAAATGAAGAAGGCTTACTTTTTATTATAGTTGTTTACTTAGGGCTTGGAATAAAATTCCATATACCTTGAAGGCAACGGCCTTCAAGTTTGCTCTTCTCTTCGCTAATGCTAATACTGGATATTTGTTTTCCAATTTAAGTTATGGGACATTAGTCATATATCATGATCCAGCCTGTTGCTTAATGAATAAAAATTTGTCTTCTGTGCTTTACACTTTCTTTAGCTGCTCTGCACTGTGTCTAGAGCAGGTTTAGATAACACAGCTTTGGGCTAGTCTGCATTATGGCAAAATATTAGCATATTTTGTCTGTTAATATATTCTTCACTAGGCACCTGGTGTAGGCTGCTGTCACTGGACACAGTTAAGTTTCCATCTGATCTGATCTGCCCATTCCTATCTTCTCTCACACTCTGCTTTTAAACAAGAGAATACCTGGCAATTCGCGTTAGAGTGAGCACTGTGATGCCTCTGCAGGGAGGTAGTGCCCTTCTGGGATGCTCATTCCTTGTGCTCACAAGTGGTGAATTGTTCACCTTACACAATGGGCTTGAGCTGCAATTATAATGTACATCTGTGCCTTTGTAGAGAAGCACTCTTTATTTAGTCAAAGTTTTCCTTGGTACTTGTTCAGAAGCTGTCGGACTATGCACGGTCAAAAACAGTAATAAGAGGAGTCTTTGTTACCAAGAAATGGATAAGCTTTTGAATTTTTGCAGTTTTTTACATCCTCCTCAGGGAGTCACAACTGATAAAGAGGCATTTGCAGTGATATAACCACATTAATTAAATTATTATTGCAGTAACACACTTCTGGGACAATAGTTTAGACTGATTGTGCAATTTTTAGTATTCTAGCTCTGTTCTCTATTTTTTATGAAAATTAATGTTTTCTCACAGCGCACAGGCCCTGCAATTAGGATTGTTTATAAGGAGACCATTTCTTAGCTCCCAGCTAGTCCATGACATTTGTTTATTAGAAGAACTATCCCTAGATACTGCTCTTCTGGTCTAAGGCACAGCTTTGCACCAGTCCTTAAAGCACCTAGGTTACTCTGTTTCTTAGTTTGATTTACTAAGATTCACACTTTCCTAAGGTTTTGGGTTGGCTTGGTTTGGTTTTTCCCTTGCCTTGTTTGGGCCTTTGTTCTTTTATATCATAACAGTCATAGCACAGTGCCAAAACCTGACCTGAAGATTAAACAGATAATCTTCAAAACACATTGAGTCTGACAATGGAGCCTGTTCTACGTGGGGCTATGCTGCAGCAAGGAACTCTTCAAAGTATGTTCTGTTTTCACTCTCCTCTAGTGACAAATGTTAAGCATTTGGTTTTCTCTCTTTTGTTTTTTTTCCCCCCGTGCTGTATTCTTAGTGCTGACTGTGTGTGATGCTGAGGAAAGCAAATTTCCTGCTTCTGCCTACAACATTCTTGAGAACTTTTTTACTGGAGCCAGTAAGAATACTTTCTCACTAAGGAGAAAAAAGAGTAAGAATGTGATTTGGGTTAACATAGTACATTCATATACAAAATGCAGCAGGCCAAAGTAGTGTACATACCAAGAGATGCTAAAATTCTGCTGCTGCTCTGCGTAAATTGCTCTTGAAATCCGGTCCCTCTGAAGTTGGGCCATCTATGGTGATGATGTAAAGGATAGTTTGTTTTTTCTCTCTGTTGGGAAGTATTGTTGATTTTACACAACGAAGAGAGGACATTGGCATTGCAGATGTGCTGTTTGATTTCAGGATGCAGCTCTTTTAATTCTTCGGCATTTTGGGGGCTTTTACAAAGTGTATCCATGATAATTCAGTGCTCAAAGATTGTAACCAACTCCTATTGCACAATAGTACATCAGCACAGTTTTATCATTCCTGTGTATTTGCAGAGAGTAGAAGTCATCTTCCAATTTGAGCCACTATATTGTGGATAGAAAGTGGGATCTATCTCTTTTCACTTAAGGTGTCTACATCTTAGGTAGTCATCATAAGTTTTTTTTAAAGTCAACGAAAAAAGTGAGGCAGTTCTAGACTGTGATGCTGATATCTATAGTAGGATGAGATGAGTCATACTCTAGAAATGATAATACTTGTCACTAACCATGCAGGAAATCTGTGCAGCAGCTCATTCATAAATACCTGTATTTGGTCAAACAAATTTCACCCACGGTGTCCTGTTTCTATAGTGAGTAATATTCACACAGAAACAATTTGTAGTCGAGCAAAAACTTTTTATTCTTCAGGACTCATGACATTGGAAGCAAGGAATATAAGTCCAGGCAGAGAGGCATGCTTCTGTGGCTGTTCTGCTTCTGCCACCAAAACCTAATCTGAGTTATCTTGACTACCTATATAGCACTGCACTGTGCAGCACCAGCGTCCCTTTTATTGCAGGACATGCATAGAAGTGATGCATCATTTCACATGTTAGGATTTTATTTTCACGTGTTAGGATTTTTGCCAGAAACATTAGTTGAACTTTAATGCAGTTGAATTTTGTTGGAAAGTTTCATGTAACATAATTTCTCCTTTTCCAAGAATTAAATATCAATCTATTTTTTTTCCATATTAGATATGTTCTTATCTCTGTTTTTAGCTGTCAACAGCTACTACCACTACTGTGATGCCTAATATTGAAATTAGAAGTAAGAGTTGTCTCTTGTGCTTATCACACCTCTGTACTTCCGGCAACTAACCCGGTGGAGGAAGGTGGTAACATGATTAAATACAGAGGGTGAAAAGTGCACATAGTTAGGAAAAAAAAGAAAAAGAAAAATGGGAGGCAAGAAGAAAAAAACTCTGGGGAGGCATGAGGAACAGGAACAGTTAGATAACGAATTGAGATCTAACAGAAGGATAGGTAGCTGGTTGCACAAACAGGGTCAAAATGGGCAAAAAAAGAGAAAAATGAAGGCCAGGTGTATGTAGTAGACTGAGGCAGGAGGCAGAAAAGAAAGAAGGGAGGCAGGGGCCAAAGAGAAGAGGAAGAAGCATCTCAGATTTCTAGAGCCACAGAACCTGGGCCTGTCTCTGGCCACTAAGTACAAGCACAACACTGTTTTTTTCTAAGGGGCAATTCAAGTGTGTAATAAGACCACATCAATAAATACCATTTATTTTAACTTGGTTATTTGAGGTTAACTTTTCAGTCTCAAGTTTTTTGTGAATATACATTTCACATATAAATCTGTTCCCTCACATTTCTTTTTCCTGGTGTGTTATGTGATACAGGAGAATGCAGTGACCGCAACTGTCATCAGCACACAGAACAAGAGATATATGGGTTTTGTCCATGCATGTTAAAGCATAGAAGTGAGACAAATTCCCATACATAGATGGAAAAGAGGTATAGAGGATGGAAAATGAGATTACACTAAAAATGCAAACCTATGGATTATTTTATAGATTAAGAAAAAATAGAGGAGGTATATTAGTTTTATCTTTCATCCTTTTTGTAAAGTTCCAGTGCAGCCCTTCTCAAGTCTCACTTGAATATTTCATTCGAGTGAAAGCAAGTTCAACTTTACTTCACACTGCTATGAAGTCTTTGAAAACTGTCTCAATCTTTCCATCCTAAGAGTACACTACCAACAGAGCCAAACTCTTAATAATACATTGCATGACTCCAGACAAAGCATATACCTTTGATCCAGAAAAATGTATAATGGCACTGCGTGAGCTCTTTACTTAGAAAGAGAAAATAGCATTTGCTTTCTTCTTGTGCAGTTTAATCTTAGCCTGAATGCACTGAATGCTTTATTTTGATACATCATCTTTCTTCTGTTTACTGGAATAAAATCTGTGGGGGGTGGGGAAGCAACCTGCACTTTTCCCTTTCAGCAGCATTCAGACAAAAACATTACAAAGATCTCTTGTTACCTAGATGAAAGCTTAGCTTTAGTGCCTACATTTGCATTTTCTTCTCCCACCCTAAGAGACACCCCTCTTGCCTTCTTCCTTTATACTCCTTGCAGCTGACCTGTAAACAAGCTCCAGATGCATGAGCTCAGTAACCTGTTTTTCCTAACCTGAAGGCTTCCTAAGAAAAATGGATTATGTTTCCTAACAGAACATCACTACAGCCATTGTCTGGAGAATTTCCTATTGTTAGAACAACTGCTACAGAACTACTCTGCTTTTACAGAAATCTGCTGTAGGAAAAGGATGTACCAGTGTATTGCACACCACCTTCATATGTACAGCCTGCAGACACTCCCAAGGGGCTGGAACTGTGCTGGGTATATTGTGCAGAAGACATGATGACACGATGTATCTGGAACTTTGGCAAGGTCTACAGAAACTATTTGCGGTCTGGATCCAGATTAGTCTGTCCTAGTTTAAGAGTACCCACATGATTGCATGCCCTAGCTAATAGAGTTGATGCTGAGCCATCCATTTGAATAGTGTTTTGAAAATTGTTGCTAGAGAGATGCCAGGAGTATAATTTAGTAGGCTATTCTTCCACTTAAGTTACTATCAATCTTTAGTCCAGCTCTTCTGTGGGATGACATGCAAGACTGTTAAGTGTGTCCAGATTTCAGAGTTAAGAATATAATACCTTTAAATTAATGACTTTCCTATTGAAAGTGCCTGATGTGGAAATGACCCCACCACCACATAAGTAGATGCCTCAATTACTGATAAAACTGTCATGGGACATGGCCTTTGATGGATTTCTTCATGGTGCTGAGAGATGGGATGCCTTAGGATAGTCACGAGTGGGGCTGAGACACAGCCTGTTTTAAATGGGGTCTGCAGTGCAGAGGGCACTTGCTGACCACCCACTCACCTGCCTACCTGCAAGGGCTGCTGGCTGCTGCATGTCTATTATGTCAAGCCACCTGGAAACCCCTGAACCTGCAATGTCTGCCCATGGAGGGTGCCCAGGAGATCGTATGCAGGAAGAGGTTTATACCCTGACATCCACTAGGGAAAAGTCCTTGAAGAGAGAGTTTGGAAGGAGGGTCAAAGAGAGGGGAAAAGGTCTTTATTTCAAAAACCTTCAGTATTGGTTTTCCTTTGTTCCCTCTTCCTCCTCAATTTTGAGATCTCTACTTTTTAAAGGGAATTTATTGTACAAATGTATAATTAGTCATGGTCCTTTTCAGGTTGCCAAGGCAGAGGAGATAAATACAAGTTGTCCATGTTATTCAAATTTCTTACCTATCACTGGTATTAGTAAATGAGGCAAATTTATGTTCTGTAAAAAAATGAAAGCATGTCTTCTCTGGTCTGAATGCACTCACCTTCTGGAGAAAAATATTTTTCAGATAAAGGAGTAGTACACAAATCAATTGAATTTTTGAGCAAAGTTTAAGGGGGCTGGGGAAGTGTATGTAGGAAGCTTTCAGCCTACTAACCTGCCTTCTGTCCGTCAGTAGGACTTAGAAGTAGCCTTTCTTTCCGCAGTTGAGCCAAGAAAATCAGTGTGTAGTCAGATGCACATGCATGCCCACTTCAAACTCTTGAAGCTTACAGCTTCCTCTGCTTCCCTTGAAAGTTTTTCCTATATCTTAATAATCACAGAGGTGACAAAAGTTCTGCTTAATACCACCTTTGACTGATGTATATTAAGGGAAATGTGTTCAGTGCCAGTTCACCTCTGGTCTACTGCAAGTCTTTATTTATTACCACTCTGTTTCCAAGCTAATAAGTCTTATAAACTAAACTTGATTTTTTAAATAACCTATGAATCTTAAGATTCAATTGGAAGCTTTTGAAGCTTTACAGTATATAACTGGAGCTGATCTCTTATTCTTTATTCTTTAGTGTACAGGTCAAGCTATTATTACTTTCTGTCTCTAATTTTGTGCCAGTCTGTTTTAGCCTGCCAGCTGTTGTACTGGTGGATTGAGCTTTTCTACAGTGCTACATAGTATATTTCTAGTCCAAAGAGTAAAGCATTTCTGAATTAAAATGCATAATTTGCTAAGAAAACTGTTAACACAAATATAAATATTTTCCAAGTAAATGTAATAAAGCTATAGTACGGTCTGATGCTGGCTTCCACCATTCTGACTAGGCCTAAAATTAAAGACACTAGTCTCTGTTGGCTTTCAAACAAAGACCCAAAAATTAAATCCATTTTCTCTATTAAATGGTTCCAATTTTTTTTCAAGAACAGAATAAATCATTACCTTTTCCTGATTAAATTATTTAACAGTTGTAAATGTGGTTACTTGCATGAAAACATGTGATGTAGTACGTCTGGCAGTTCAAGAAATATGTTTCCCTGCTAAAGATTCATGGACTTCTGGCAGGGGAAGGACTGGATTAGCAGGAGTAAATTACACTATTGTTTTGTGATCTGCTTTTGTTGCCTGTCGTTTTGGACAACAGCTGGATAAGAATTTGGTGAGAAGTAGCTGGTGAAGGTTGTCTCTCCTGCTCTCTTGTGTTATGGCTCCGTCCTTTTACCCAGTAGGTGCTTAGTTGTGCTGGATAGGTGCCTTGCATGCTGTGGACTGAAATGGAGTAGATGGCTGTGTCTCTTTGTATCAGGCACCTGACAGGTCTGCCTTTCAACCTTTCTGTTTTCAGCCTTCCATCCTCCTTTCGTGTGTGCACACACATCTGGTTTTGCATGCGTGCACATATATGTATATATAAAATATGCATGTTTACACTGGATTGGTGTAGAGCTTGGAAAGCAGTAGTGTAAATTGCAAGAGCAGAACATAGAGGATGAAATGCTAATCACTGAGATGTTTTGTGACCAGTATTAGTTAGAAAAGTAGGCTCCCAGTGGGAAGCCTCTGCTGTGCATAGTAGAGAGGAAAGATTAGCAGAAAAAAATGGGCTACTAGTGACAAGAAAAGCAAAATTATACGATCACTAACCAGGAAGGCAACAGGGTACTATGTTTTAGCTTGTTCTCATTTATACTGATGTGTAAATTACACAGTGCCTGAAGGTATGCTGGGTACTCTGTAGAGGGTCTCCAGAAAAAGTATACAATATAGAGAGACTCATTGCATAACGAATAGGATTTGCACTGAAGGGATGGTGAAGTAAAAATAACAACAGCAAGACCATGAGCATGTTTAAGCTTTGTGTGGTCAAGCAGCAAAAAAGAAGTTGATAAAATTAGGAGATAAGAGGGAAATGATTTGAAGTGGTGAGACAGGCAGTGCATAGTCAAAAGTGAAATATATGGGAAGTTTAAAAAAATTCAAGTAATGAGCTCACTGGAGAAATTTTTATATGTATTATAAATGAATGCAGTGGGATAAAAAAAATAGTAGAAGTAAAAATGTATGAATCCAGAGAGGATCTAAACATCACATTACATCTGATCAGACTTGACTAAACCACACTGAAGGTACAAAACTTAGCAGCTAAGTGTGAAGACTGACACTTTCGAACAGACAGAAGTAGATGGAAAGGGGGAGGGAGAAATGAACTTGTTTGTAAAGGGAAATTTGTAAATCTGCAGGGTACAGACTGTATGTTTCTCAAACTGTGTTAAAATATATTAACCAGTTGCATATGGAATTTCACACTGTTTACATTGTCCCTGCTACACAAAAGTATTAAAAGACAGACAGATCTTCTTGAGAAAAGATTTCGCATCCTAATGGGGACACTGTATTTACACAAGGCTAGTTATCACATATTCACTAGACTGTTGGAGAGGAAGATGCTCATGAATAGGTACAGCCAAAGAACATGGTACTTGATCTACTCCCAGCCACATGATTATCCGCCAGGGACTATTTCAGCCCAGGTGCAAATTAGGGCCTCTGAAAAACCAGAGAGTCCCAGAAGAGCAGGTGGGCTTTATGTGTCCAGAAGGGATAAAAATAAGTCTGTTAAAATAACACATCTGTGTTTCTGTCAAGTAGAAGAAAATGACGAAAGCCTTAATCCATCTTTCAAAGGCAATCAGAATCAAGCCTTGGTAAAAGATCTGAGCAACTCCAGATATTCAAGTACAGAAAGTAAACAGAAAGATGTATTTATCTGATGATTTGAAGAAAATAAAGCTCAAGATACTGATGAGATGTATTCAATTTTAGGCACATTTTGCTTCCACTTGTATTACTGGGAGAGTCTTATTGCCTGAAAGGGGATTTAGAATATTAAAAAACAACAGTTAGATCATAAAGACATAAAAGTCACGGGCGCAGTTTTTTAAACGTAACATAAAATGTTAATCCTGGGAATTCAGGAGAGGTTTCTCTGACTTCAGTTCCAAAAAGCTCTTGGGGAACCAATTCTGAACTTGTATTTATCCAAACACTTTATTTTCCAATTTTTCTGTAGTCATCAGTCACCTCAGAACTGAAGTAGAAGTCCTGTGCTAGAGCTTCGAGAATTGTTCTTAGTTTTTTGTATCTTCCAGATCTCAACTTTGCTTTCTAAAACCACATAACAAAGTTTTCTGGCTTTTTTTTTTGTCATCATGAAAGCTCTTTTCAGTGCCAGTTGAGCAGAAAGAAACATGAGCTAGATGCTATTTCCACTATTGTAGTGAAAGCCATCAGCTCAAGTGTCCGACACCTCTGTAAGAGAAGGCAAAACTTGAATAAATTTAAACACTATGAAAATATCATAGCCTTGGATTTTACTGTCACTCTGCTTCTCAGGGGTAGGCAAGAACAACTGGTCTCTACATATTCCTTTTACCTAATCTGCTCTGATAATCTGCTCTTAGCACTGTCTAAGCAATAGCTATGTAATATTATAAAGTCCTTGAAAAAAGATGAATGTTGAGTATTGTTAGAGGAAAGAAGTAACTGTTGTATTTAGCTTTGGCAGAAACACAAATGCATTTTTAATATCTTTTTGTTTCATCTAAACCCATTAAGGGAGCTTTTCCTTTTCTGTCTGTTAGAAGTACAGTCTGCATTTTGCATCATGATAACACAAATTCTCCAGAGACTTTACAAGTAGTGTAATGTAGCATTGCTGCAAAATCCTACAGGAGCTGAGGATTCTGTTGCATTGTGTTGATGGATGGCTAAGCAATTCAAAACAGTATGGCTTTTAAATATAAAAATTAAATATGCAATCAACATAAAACAAAGTCAGTGCCTTAAAATGTACTGTAACCAAACCTTTAACATTTTCCCTTTTTTTTCCTTGGGTTTTGTGATGTAGGATTGTCACCTGGCAGAAGCAGGCCACAGAAGTCAACCTTCTCACTATGACATTCCAGGTGCATGGGCTGCAGAAAGCTCCCTTTGTTCCTTCCTCAAATACGAATTAACAGTAGCAGCTTTTACAGCTCTTACACTGACTGTGAGCCATAACAAGAGAAAACATGAAATGCTAGAGTACTCTGAGGCAAAGTTATGCCTTGCAAGGAAATATAAATTTTAAAAATATATAAGTAATTTCAAAATAAAGGACAGAAATTTCAGCTAAAAAATCTAAGTGCCTGTAAACTCAGATTTCCCAGCTAAAGGGAAGAAGTTTACAGATTAGGAAAGAGTGAAGACAAGAGGGGATTAGAAAATAAACCAATCCTCTCTCCTTTCAAAAAATTGTACAGATACACTTTCTGCACTCTTACATCTTTTCAGATGCTCAGATGATCATCAGCTCCTACCTCATAGTCTAAATCAATTATACACATTTAAAATGCAAGGCCAAATCCCATGCTCTGCTAGCTGGCACTGCTGTATTGGCTTTGGCGGCATCAGGCCAAAAACACCATCTGAAGATCTAGCTGAGAGGCAGAGTGCAACTGCATCAGTTTGAGGTTGGCACCACACTAATGTAGCTACATGACTTCTCTTCCCCTCAGAGCTCGTGCCAAGAAAGAGCACCTCAATCTGCAAAAGACAATGTAAGTCAAAGATGGGGAAGCAGTAGCTCCAGCTTTCTTATATTGCTTGTCCACCACCACAAGGGGGTTTTGGGTGTGTACTGTTGTTGTGGATGCTAGATAATAGTGAAGCACATATGTATGTATCTATGTGTGGCATACCAAGGTCTACTTATCTCTTACCAAATAAGTTCCTCACAGTTGCCTAAACGAGAGACCAAATTATACTGCAATGCTTTTTTTTAATCAAAAGCCAAATACACAAGTGACAGTACAGAACTCCTACAGTGGGGGGAGGGAGGGAGAGGGAATGAGAGAAGATTAAAAAAATTTAGGAAGACAGTGAATGTACTCTCTACGCTTTGAATCCCTAGAAAATAGTTTGTTGCAATTTTAATTTCATCCCAATCTGTTTCAAATTATATGCTTTCTCATTATATGACTGCCTTGTAATCTTCATCTTTGGACCCCTATGTATTTTGTATACATACTAAAGATGAAACTTTATTCTATGCTTAGCCATTATTGGATTAAGAGAAGGAAGGGTGAAGATGCTTACGCTCAGTGTGTTTTGATGACTCATTTAATGCTGAAAAGTTGCCAGATATGCATCATTTCCATTTGCTGGGAAATGCTGTTTTAGTCAACTGAAACTGTTTTTGATCTAGGGGGGGGGTCCTTCAACCTACAAACAAATGGAGACCACATGGCAATTATCCTCATGTTGATGCCAAAGCCAAAAATGTCGCTGTTTTAGAAAAGCAGAACCAAAAGAAAGAAGAGAAACTGTGCAGCTAGAATCTGTTTACATCTGGAGTATGAAGAAAAAGATGGCAAAGACCACGGAGTAGATGGGATGAAACAAGCAAAATTAGCATGTGTTTCCCTCAAGGGATCAAAACCGAAGTCAATGGCACTGAAGCACCTGAGTATCAGTGCTGCCTTAACTACCATAATAATAATTCAAACTTTGAAAAGGTAATTCAGGTATCTGGGAAACCAAAGTGCTTTCTGGTTTGGAAGGAATACAGGGATTTTACATTACCTCTGTTTTTCCCACTGTCTTAAAAATGAAGGTTAGATACTTGCCAGAGATCTGATTCCAAAGAATTTCTGAGGCATTTTTATCATACTACTTTTTAAAGAGGTGGAGCTGCTAGTGGTTTTATAATGGAAACATTAGCTGTTTACAGGCTTTAATTTAATTGCTTAATTGCTACTTCAGAATGCAAAGGACTGGAACTTGAGCCAAGAGCCATTTTTCTCAAAGAAAATATTTATTAAAAATAAAAGCAAACTTTCACCACCACATCATGAAAGCTAGAAAATGAAGCAGAGCTGGTTAGGGAAACGATGTCAGCTGCTGAGATGCACTGGAACAAGAAAAGAAGAAGATGCTTCTGAGAGTTTCCCACCTGCCTCCAATACCCCATCCTTAATTCTGGTGGCTTTGTAGGAAGAAATCTCAGCTGTTTTCTTCCTCTTCGAGAATGTCCATTAATAGAGACTTCAAGTTCCTAAGGGAAAACATACTTTCTCTTAATGGTTAGGAACAGGTCAGGGAAAGGATTTGAGGTGTTGCCTAAAGCAGATATGTGCTTAATGAAATTCAGAAAGAAATCTAAATAGCTGCTGTGCTTAATTTCTTTTGACTATATTATCCTACTAGGTACCTTGCCTGTCAAAATATATATACCTAAATACATATGTAAACTCAGCATGTGATAGCAGTAATATTCTGATGGTCATCAGCTAAGAAAAGTCATATAAATCAGGTTTTCAATGCAGGATAATAATTTCTAAGGCACAAATAGCATTATCTAAAAAAGGTCTCCTCTCTTCAGATTCCTCATGTGACAGTTTACAGCTGCCTCCACATATTACAGATAACAGGAGGAAAAAATAGATGTGTGGAAACCAGACACTTTATAGAGATAGACCTATCTTATTTCACAGGGCTACCTCACTAGATGATCCTTTCTTGGTTCATATCTCATATGACACACAGGCATGTGAATGTCCAGCCATAATGGACTTGATTTTGAATTCCTCTCATCCTCAGCTGGCACTGAGCTGAAGAATACAGGTGATTCCAAATAGGTTGCTCATTGCTTCTCTTCTTTGGAGAGCTAGATTTTCAAATACTCACAGAGGGTTTATCTTCAAGCATGGGAACCAGATGTAGTGTGCCCACTGATTATTAAATAAGTATTTAATACAACATTACAAAGTGTTCTGGTAATATATTAAGGACTATACTGTACCTCTTTGCTAAAATAGACTCTAGGAATGAACAAATTGACATTTAAAGAGCCTTGTGGGTCATCTAACCCACCCGTGGAACATGCAGAATTTATAACTATGGGCCTTTGGATATCATCCTGAGAATAACCTCAGGAACAATATAGAATTTATAGTCCATTTGTAGTTGCAAGCCTTTCATTCTTGTATAGATACATTTGGAACAGGAACAGAATTTAATAGTGCAAGCAGTACAATAAGGATGGTGACAAAAAGCTCCTCTTCCGTTAGCTTTGCACACAAATGTCTGTGCCAAGCTCCACATAACTCAGTTCTCACTCTCGCACATTCAGGCACGAAGTTTAAATTCTCAATAGACTTTTATAAGCTCTCACTGAAGTTGGTGTAAATCCAGAGTAGCTCCAATGATGTCAGTGAATAAAGTTACTCTGAATTTACTGCTGCGTAACTGGGAGTGGATTCTGATGTCATCCACTTAATTCTTTCTGTACTTTACATGGCCTCACATAGGCAAAGCCTCCTGTTATCAGCAGAAATTATGACTGAACAAACAGCCTTAGGTTGCCCTTTAATGTCTTCTTACAGCTCCTCCTTGCACTCCTAACAACTCCCTATATTAGGTAGTTACACTTTGTGGAGATTGTGGCAATAAGGACTGAGGATGTAGACACTGGAAATTATTAAAGTAATTCTAAGCTATATTTCCACCAAAAGAGCAGAGGTGCTTGATAGGCCAGTTCTTGCTATGTCACTATCCCACACCTCCCCTAAAGAGCTGGTTAATTTTCAGATTGATAAAAGATCTGTCAGAAAAACTCACCTTTTATTTCTGCTTCACCATTATTCTTCATCTCTCAAAATGTTATCCAGGTGTGCTACATTACTACTGCTGTGGCAGAGCATTGCAAACCTAAAATTCAATTTTCCCAACAGAGCTTATCTGCAACAAGCTGACAGATTACTGAACTCCAGTGTGCAAGCTGACTCCCTGGCATCAGTGAGTAACATATCACCTAGATGCATCCCTGAAAGACCTTTTCCTCTTGGAAGCAAGCTCTAAATTGTAGTGCCTCTGAAGTGAAATAGTAAACTCTCTGGGCTTGTAGTCTGAAATGTTAGTACAATTGTAGGTGCTGCAAAATAGATGTCTTATGCAGTAAAACAATGCTTTTCATGAGAGTTTTATGTTAATTTCTTCCACCTTATTGCTATCTACAGGAGGATGTCTTTTCATTAGTTTTATACTCCATGGTTTTGTTAGGTCTAAAATCAGTACAAAATGAGAGATGTTTACAGTTTCACCATAGTGAAAATGGGAAGAAAGGTTTGAAATGAATACGGAGAAGTCATATAAACTTAGCTAATTACTATCTGTAAATCATGTTAGTCTGCAACAAGAAAGTAGTCCAGGGAACAGTGAGTCATAAAGGGGGAGACTAGCTGGATATAATACACTCTATGCAGCATTGTAACTATCTGAAAAACAGACAAAGGAAAGACATTAACAATTTGCCACAATAATGTATCTTTCTAATGCGCTGAAACCAAAATCTCTGTGAAGATTGCAACTCTGTTCAGATTCTCCCAGTATGCCTAAATGAATCGACTGGCCAGAATCCCAATGTGATTTAGGGAAACGTGGCACAGTCACTCCTTTTCCTTGCCTAAATTGTGATAATTTGGTGTTGAAACAATGCCTCTTGCTGTGTCTTGAAGTCCATTGCTACAGTGGCTGATGATTACAAAATTGTTGATTGCAGTGTCTTGAATGTTTTGTTATGTTAGCTTAAAATGTCTCTGAACTAAAGGGCAAAAGAATGTTTTCTGACATTTCATGCACTCAGGCCTTAGATCTGTGGTAAAATGGTTCCAAACTCATACACAAATGAATATGCAAAATGCTTAAGAAGATAGGGCAGACTGGAGAGGCAATCCCACATGTCAGGCTTTCAGAAGCATGAGAACTTTGTCAATGGAACCGTCACCAAAATATTCGGAGTGATGCCATTTATGTATAGACATTTGTGATTGTATTAGCATCAGGTGGTGCTCATAATTTTGTACACAGTTTGGGTTACGGCATGACCATGGCCACCCCTATTCATTTTCAGCTGCACCTGGGGGGGTAGCATCCTAATGCTGGCTGAATTTTGTCTGTCCCTCTCAAGCAAGCAAAGTGCCAGCAGACAATGCTGCAGCCAGAACTGCCTACTAAGACCCCAAAACGTTCTGGTTCCTAACAAGAACTAACACACCCTCTGGAATCCCACTGATGTTATTTGAGCACTGCTTAGTCAAAAAGAAGCTATTCCTCAGTTTAAAGAAAAGTTTGGCATTTTTTCTTCACTTTCAAAGCTTCAGCTGGAGATTATTTTGTTCAACTAGCATCATCAATTATTCAAATAAGTCTATAAGAGACCTGCTGAATTCTTTCTTTGTTTTCCTACTGAGGAAAACTCTTTTTTCCAACACAACATAAAGGACTTCTGTGCTAGTTTAAACTGTCTTGCAGTGCCAGGCCTAAGCCAGTGGAAGCAGCAGTTGATGACAGCCATCCCAAAAACCTCTTGTATTTCCTTTACAAAGTCTTCACTTCTGGAAAAAGATTTAAGACATGCAACTCAACTTCAATGTCACTTAATCTGACTAAACGACTTAGCTGAAGTCAGAGGTGCTGTGTTTACAGTTGCAGCTTTGGAACAACTGGGTTTTGCAAAGCAGAGAAAAAGAAGCTGATGCTTGTCTAAAGGTTTTAGATTCCATTATTTTGTTCATGAATGTAATAACTTTTTATTAACTCTGGATGACAGAAAATGTATAGATGGCTTTTTAACACTGACACTAGAAGAATATACTTTCAGGATGATGGTCTAATTTTATTTCTTGATATGCATTTTATTTAGGGAATGATACATATCTAGCCCACTCAGCACCTGCTGTCTTCAGACACACCAGCCATGTATGTCAATTATTTAGGATTCCCCTTCAGGCTCTGAAGAGCAGTTCTTCAACTTCAGAATCCCCTTCTGCCTTCATTCAGTTTTTGTCAGATTCTCATTTCAAACTCCTACCACAGCTGGTTGTGTTGGAGAGGTCAAGAAATAAGGAACAGATTGCTTTCTGTGCTGGTGAGATACCCCAAGGAGCTCTAGCTCTGGAATTCAGACTCTGGAAATACATCATTCCTTTCATTTCATCACATGGTCCTGTTTGTTTAATGGTGTGTCCAAAATTCAGTTGCAGCAGCGCACCAACTGGCTGTGACATAGTATAATCAAACCTGCAACAAAGACTTCTGAAGTCATGGAAAACTGGTTTTGACAATTTTGTTCAAAACAGAACAAGGATCATATCTTTTTTTCTTTATGGAATTGTAGGGGAAAATTCTTCCAATTTTAAACTGAAAGTTACTTTACACAAAATGTTTCAACTTAACATAAATGCACATTCACAGCAGCTACAATTGAAATAAGAAAATGTTTTGCAAAGGACTCAGACAACGTTAGTCAGTTCATTAAGAGCTCCAGGAACTGAGAATGTTTCCTGCTCTTCTGCTATGAGGCTATCAGCTCTACAAACTAACTGCACGCTGACCCTGTGGTACCACAGCTATGGATTTGTTTTACTTACTCTTCCTGTGGGCTGGAACTTCACTTGTGCAATTTAGGGGGTGGGTGCTCATGGTGGTCTCGGTTTCTCTTTTTTCTTTAGAGAGTCTTTACTGCTTGTCCCAGTGATACATGCCTGATGTCAGTGGACAACAGCAGCATATACACTTTGGGGCACAGATTATTATCCTGAAACAAGACAATAACATGAAGCGTTGATGTGACGACATGTAATTTAAGAACATAATTTCAAGTTTTGTGCTGAGCAGTGAATACTGGTAACCACTTCTAAAATAAATCCTAAAAGATACACAGTATTTCTCTAAAAATGGTTTCTTTATCACCATTATTCTACATGTAGGAAAAAAAAAAGCTGGTTGTAGTCTGCATCAGAGGAGCGCTAAGGGCAGATCTGCATTAACTCCCTCTGGCTGTTGTGCTCAGCAGACATACACAGCTGCTGGTCCTCAACTAGCTCTTGATCCTTCTAGCATATTTTTGGATGAGAAGGATGCATAACTTTAAAAAGAAAACATTTGCCAGACCACACATAATTTCATTTTTGCAGCCCTCATGTTTAATAAACTATTACTTCTTCCACAACACTGTAATATTTTCCACAACACTTCACTTTTCCAAAGCATTGTCCAAACTTCCTCTGAGCTCTGCAGCAGCCAGTACTGAAATTCTTACATGATTTATTTTCCCAGGCACCTTTAGTTCTCTCATGGGTTTTAAAAAGCCAGGAGTTTTAAATATATACATATATGAAAAGAAAATATTTTTTTGACAGTTACAGAAAAGTCCTGCTATTTGTATTTCTTTCTTACATATAAGTCACCATCCTTATTTTAGTATGGAATATCCTGTGTGCTTCCTCCTGCAAGAATGTGTCCTATTTTGCCTTTGATTTCCTACTTAATCCATTTTAAAACTAGTGTTTTTTAAAAGAAGGATGATACAAAAGAAGTGAATTTGATTGTACTTCTTGGAAGATCTGCCCATCAAGAGTAACCATGTTGCATTGCTGCTCTTCTACTCTGAGTATAAGGATTCACAATGCAAAAATGGAATACAAATACTGAACGTGCTATGCTATGCCAGCCATTTGGACAGAAAACTTTCATTTTAAATCTTTTCAAAACTGTATTTGTATGCAGGAAAAGTGAGCTCTTCTTTTCAACAAAACAAAAATAACTTCAATAAGAAAAACTTCAATTCAGTGTCAAAGTAATGTGTCTGGAATTAGACACATTAATAATTTTTTTTTAAATGTCCATTTCCAGAGTTCATAAAAACCTGTGTCCACCATTCATTTCAGGTTTGTCTGAAATTTTCCAAGACTGTTAGGAAGCACTACATAAGTGTGGAGGAAACTGACAACCTTTTATCATCAGAGTCTGAATTATCTGACTTGGGAATGTTATGTTACGTTATGTAAGACTAACTTCTGCTCGTGGAGGTTATAAGCAACAAAGAGCCACTTCAGAGACTGTACTCAGATTTAGTGACTGGCCTGAGAATGTGTATATTTTAAGAAATACTGAACAAGCAAATTCACAGATGCATTAAAATGCTGGTTGGAAGGGACCTCTGGAGGTCATCAACTCCTCCCTCCCACTCAGAGACAGCAAGTTGCTTTCTTCTGGATGCCTATGATTGATGAATATAATACAGCACATTCAAAAAAGATGTAAATTGGAAGACCAGAAGTTTTGGTTGGGTTGCTTCTCCACATCCTGGGATGAGATCAGCCCCATTGTGTGAGTTCAGCAAGGCACCACAAACCAGGATGGGGTTCCACTATAGTTGATCTATTTCAACAGCAAGAAAAGAAGACTCCTAAGGGTGTGGAAAGTTTTGTCTTCCTTAGTGCATATGGTGTTCATGAAACTCTCCATTTACTTACAGTATAAAATACAAACAGATTTTATAAGCTGGTAAAAAAACCAACCAAACACTAAAACCCAAAAAACCTAACCAACCAAAACCAACAACCAAAAACAAAACCCACAAAACCAAAACCAAAACAAAACAAAAAACCCCAAACTAAACCAAAACAAGAACTCAAAACCCACCAGGAACAATGAAATAAAGCAGAAAAACAAACAAACAAACCAAAAAACCACAACCAAATAAAAAAACAGTGGACATAATAAGCCTAGCATTTTGAAATAAACTGCTGATGTACCCATTTGAGGTGTGAAATATGCTCTAATACAAAGAAAGACAAAATGCATCCAACAGTTAATGTGGTTAGATAGTTGTTATCATTAACAAGTATTTTAGTTTAGACCAGTAATGGATTTGTAATAGAATATTATTGTAGGCTTTGTCTATGTTTAGTTTTGATTTTTTCCATTATTTAAGGAGTAAATGCTTTGATTCTTGCAGAAATGTGATCCTTTGCATTAACTGCTTGGTATGATTATTAACATAAAAGAAACAAGTACACGAAGACCAATGCTGTTCAAATAATATAGAGGTAGCTATTAGCTAGTCTTGTTGGCTTCTTTGTCTTTGTTTAATTAGAACATGTAGATTTTCTTCCACAAATTAAAGTCAAATTTGAAACTGTGGCTGGACATAAATTTCTCTTAATTTCTTGAGGTGCAAAACCATGATGGCAGGATGGACCATCCAGTAGAAAGATGATAGCAGGAGTTAATCATCTTAATTACACCTTATTCTGCAGATTCATTTCTCAAACTCCACTTTCCAGTGATTAGATTTTATTATGCCTTTATGGAAAGGTCAAAAAGCTCACACCACCAAATAGCTATAATGTGTTTAAATATCTACCCATAGTGATCTTCTCTTCTAAACTTTTAAGTTTAATTTCTCAATATAATGAGACTTCCCTAGTGTTCAAAAACACATAGCTAGTTCCATTCATTTACTAGGGTTTACTTTTGTGCTCTAAATTAGATACTAGTTTAAGATGTGGCTAGAAGTTTCCTATGTGCACATACCTTGTATTATATTATTTGAGAGGTGAGAATTGATAAATGTTGCAGCTGCAGAGCCAGGCCTAAGCAAGACAAGTGTAAATCAAATAAAAATAGAAGTAGTCCTTGTCCAAAGGGACTTACATTGCCCTGAAGTTGTTTTGTTCCACATATGATTTCTAGTACTCTCTGCTTTTCATAATGTTCCTCATTAGTAATCTTGTGCTTTAGTCCATCAAGGTCTTTACATATGAAGCTATCAAACAAAATGCAAGACATCATCTTTGTTTAAGATCAACAGAGAGGGTCTGGTCTCTACAATGCAAAACATGCTCTGGCCAGTTCTGGAAGCCTCCAAGGCACCTTCTTTCCAGTGTCGACTCAGGACTATCAGCGTCTCTGAAGAAGTGCTTGAACCCTGCCAGGTAGAGTTCAATAAATAGGCAGCAGTACAGTGATGAAATCACCCTGAGAGTGTGACAGTCTTGGCACAACATGAAGAAAAAAGAGCCAAATACTCACCAAGGTAAATGGCTATATTACCATCAAATACAGTTCTGCCAATTTCTACCATTTCCTGAATCTATGCATTTTCCATTGGACTTTAAAAGCAGTCCACGTTTTATGCATACTAAAATTCCCATTTTTCAAAAGACCACATTTAACTTCATCAGGCATCTTTTCCTTTTTCCTTACACATCTGAGCAAACTGCAGCCAAAGCAGGAAATGCCAACAGCCACTGAAAATATGTCTGCAAATCAAAATTGTCCAGCTAACAAAATTTTGCCAGCTAACAGTCTCGCATCCTTCTCTAATCATTGTTTTTACCTGTGACACATGCCACTTATCTTCCCTGTATTTTATGTGTGTGTGTGTGCCTGCTCACTTTTGGAGAGAACTATTATGTTCTGCACTTCATCTTATTTTTTTAAGCCATTCTTATCCTGACTACAAATCTGGCTCCTGTCTCTTCATGCACTTTAACCATCCTGATTTGGAAGCTGGCCATGCTCAGCCTTCTGCATAAGCAGGAGTTTCATTTTCTCTGATCTTTTTCTCTTACTTTCCTCTACTTCTAGGCAAGTACTTCCAAAAGACCAAGCCCAAAATACATGCTACAAATTCTGAATTTTATATTTTCTTTTTCATTAAAAGAGTAAAAAACATTGTGGTCATCCCTGGATTCTTTTTGATGCACTTAATATAAAATGATGATTTTAGGCCAAACCAAAGGAACTACAGTAGCTATTTTAAAAGACTTTAAAATAGTCACATTAGAGGCTTTCAACTTTTTTCCTTAAACTTGCCCTACATTTGTTTGCCTGAAATTAAATTTCCATTTCTGATTTAAATGGATAATGTACACAAAGTGCCTGCCAAGAAAACATACAGATTTATCTACCCTAAACAGTGCAGAGTCAGATAAAGATATCAAAGGCAATTTTACTGCTGGGAGTAGTAACAGGTGGCATCCCTCCCTCTCCAGCAGTTGCTGTCTCTGGTTCTATGAGAAGTTCTGCAGCACACCCTGTCTTGGCAAGGAGGTGTGCAGCCCTTGGTTGTTTTCGGATATATTACTCTGATTTTCAAGAATTTTCAGGCAGATTTGGGAAACAGAGAAATAAAATTTTAATGGTCACTCGTAATATTTTTTCCATATCATGTTAAGTGAATGGAGTTAAGCTGTCATTAAGATAGTCAGGTCTGCCAATTTTACAGACAACCCAGCTGAAGTACGTGAGCGCTGCCCAGTATGGCTAGAAATGCTTCATATCCACAGTGTGAGAAAGATCTTGATAAAAATATTTGAATTAAAATCTTGAATGTCAAGGGCTTTTCTTGAGGTCCTTTTCTCCTTAAATGCAGTCAAACCTCATAGAGCAATTGGGAAACAATGTAGTGGAACAGACAGGGTTCTTTTAAGGCAATTCTGGAGCAGGGAAATTAATGATTTACACTAGCCTGTACTTCTGATTTGGACCTGAAATTAGGTGACCTAAGCTACTAGAACATCTATCAAAACTAACTGTTAAATGATCTTTTAAAGTACACACCTGATCTGTCAAGTAAAGGAATCTTTGATGTTGTGGTCAATATGGCTCAGCAATGTAGCTAAAAAAGAGATACTGACACCTTTAAAATTATGCTGCTTTCTTGCTCTTTTAATGTATTTTTACACCAGCAGCTCATGCAGTAGGGGTGGCACAAGTATGGACCTCAAAGTCAGCAGAGTCTGCTCCAAGGGTTAATGAGGCTGGTAGAGAACCCAGGCTTTGGGCTGACATTCTAGAAATGTAGCACAATAACATATATAATGTAATGTAAGGGCTTAGGTGGGTGAGGGAAATATGATCTGTGATTAATCTGACCTTCATTTACCTTGTTGAATCGAGCTCCTCATTCAGCGTGGGCTATAATCAGTCCTGCTCTCTATGGTTCTTTGTTAAACCGGTGCTGTTTCTGTTTAGTCAGCTGTGAAAAGGGACCGAGAGAATAGTTTTTTCAGTGCAAGGTGCTAATGTCAGTCTCCCACACACATCCACTTAGAAACAGAACCAAATTTCCTTTTAGAGTCTCTTCAGCTTAAAGGTGAATGATCTGAATCACCATTCCACGCAGAGTAAGTGTAATTTCCTTTTACTTGATTTGCATGACAGCTACTGAAGTCAGATATCACTTACACCTCCTTTCTCTTCTTTGTTATGCAAGTGTAAATACGTTATGGAGGCTTTGCTTTAAGATTGCAGCCAGAAGCTGACCCACGAAAGCATTTTGTTAGTTTGCCTTCAATAGATGCAGCTTGCAAACCTCAAATATAGATGCCATTTTTCAAGCAAAATGCATGCCTTTTATCAACAAATCTAGGTTTGGGGATCTGGTTTAAATATATTGGAAACACAACCCTAACTGTGGCACAAGGAACACCTCCAGCAAGAGAGTGTGCTGTTTTAATTTCATAGCTATGTCCCTTCAGGTATAGACTAAGTTCCAGTAGACATTAAGGTTTAATGATAAAATTAATAAACCTTAAATGTTGAATAAATTGCATATGTGAACAAATTCCAAGTGTTGAAGATTTCTTGGAGCAAGTCAATGTAAGCAGTAATTAAATGGTATTAAAAAATAATTTTATTATGTTTCCCTTGACAGCTAAAAAGGGAAAAGCAATGATAAGGACAGACAAAGGCAACAGTTTCAAAGGTCAGCGTTTCAACTACTGTAAGTAGCATACCTCAATGGGCTGCAGAGTATTCATAGAAAGGCAGACTTGTTGAAAAGCTGACCTTATTTTAAAATTAAGAAATCCATTCAATGGGCACATCATGAGAGTCAAGAAGCAGTAGTGTCAACAGACATCTTTTTTTCTTCTCTCTGTTCCTGATGTATCTTAGATCCCACCACCGTCCACAAAAGAGGGCTATTTTGTTGTTCTTTTAACTAAATTAGATTATTTTTCCCCTTTTTTTTTCACCCTTCCCCCAGTAAAACACCCTAAAATACTTGGGCAAAGTCACCTCTTTTTGTAAAGTTCATTGCTGGCCTTGCTGAGGTACAGCGTAGTAAAAACTGTATTTGACTGTATTGGGATTTTAGAGGATAGTAATGCAGACTGATTCCCCTGCTTTAAAACAGATGTCTTTTTGGTAGTTAAGATATACTACAGTCTGTGTCCCAGCTGAGAGAAAATCCCACAGCAAATGGAACCATTTGTTATGGCTTGTGGAAATGTATAGCACTCCCTAATGTGGGAAAAAAAGTAATAAAAAAATGGATGAATGCCCATCCAGTTCTCTATTTGTTCAGAAAATGAAGACAAGAAGGTTATAAACTATTAATTAGTATGTTTCTCAATAATTTGTAAAGAAGGTTAAATGCATGATAAATGTGTAAAAGGAAAGGATTTTCTTGGGGTTTTTTCACCTTTAAGCTACTAGGAAGGCTAATTCTCTCATGACTTAGCTTGAGGGGTCATTAGAGACCCCACATGTTTGCTTTGAACTTTTTCTGCCCCAAAGGAAGACAGAGAGATAAATTTTCTCGTGAGCGTTTTTCAGTACTTGAGTTAAAAGTCAAGACCAAACAGTGTGAACAAAATTCACCCTCTCTCTCATTACTCACGATTTATGTGCATAGATTTTTCTGCTGACATAATTTTCTACTCTTCTTCTTCGTCCAGAAGTCCAGAGACTCTGAGGAGTCACCTAGGAAAGGNTATATCATCTGATCTTTGTAATTAAAGAGAAGGAAAAAGAACATAAACCTGACATTTCTCTCCTTTCATAATCCATTGTTAGTAACACTATCATTTTCTATAAGGCTCTCACGTGTGTCCTTCATTATCCTCAAAGACTAGCAAAAGATTAGCTTGATTTATCACTAGCGTTGTTCTCTGACCTTAAAAAAGTGCTGCATTTTAATCCACCTCACAGAGAAAAAATGGTGAATGAATTTCTAAAAGGAGAGTGAAATAGTTGCCATAGCCCCAGGGTAGCAACAATGCAAATGCTAACAAGTTATTCTGGTTTTACATGTCTATTCACCTTTTATATAGATTCTACCACCTCTGCATCTCATACTGCATATGTTAATGCTCAGGAAGTTCTTTTGGGCCCTATAAACAGTACCATAACATACTTGAATGTAAACTGAAGTTGTTTCACCTAAATCTCAGTTGCATATTTAATAACCAGATTCTCACTCCCATTTACCTAGTGCCTGGTTGTGCCACCCATACATACTCCCCCATTTTAGAACCTTTTTTTTTTTTTTTTTTAAGATTCAGCACAATAGCTTGGACTGTGACAATTGCTTATTCAGTTTCAGGGAAAGCCAAAAGAGTGATCTCCTTCTGCAAGATCAAGCCCACATCTTGAAGCCGTATGTTTGAGTGTGGCGGAAAACTGTATCTGATGCCTCCACTGTGAGCAAATTAAAGTAGGAAAGGCTGACAAGAGTGCAATAGTGGTAGGAAGGGCAAGGTTCAATCCAGTCTATAACTGTACTCTTAAGAGGGACTGCATGGGTGCAAAACTTGGGGAGAAGACACTGTGTTATGCTACAAACCATGGTGTTACACATTACCCTCTTGCCTGGGTCAGAAATTTCAAGTCAGAATATTCCTACTTAGGGCTGACAAATAAATCTATAGTCCAGATCATTTGCTTCTCAACCTGATGAAGTAACACACCTCCCAGAGGTGAGAAACCCTTTCTGTGAGCTGAATCATGTTGCCATCTAAGCTTATGGAGATCCAAACAGGCTCTTATCAAAGTCCCAGCAATAACATCCTCTGGTGTCAGCAGGCAAATGTTTCACCCAGAAGTAAGAAGCCCAGTACTGGCTGATGGCCAGAGCTGAAGCCCTGTGTGTCCAACCAACACCAGGTGTCCCAATGACTTCCTCCAGAGCTGCCTGGCACCCGATAGGCTCCTGGCTTCCAGGGCACTGCTACTGACTCTTACAGCTACAACATAATCTATGTGAACTTTAAGTGATTTCAGCAACAATATGACATGGTTCTTCATTTTTAATGGGACATGCAGGTACAATTTAGGGAATAAATATGCAAATGTCAAGGCACCTTACAATGAATATAGGAGCAAAAAATAGTTTCTTAGTGACAGCAGAGAGACAAGAAGGAAAAGGCAAACCAGAAGATCAATAGGAAGGGCTAAGTAGGCAGCAGAGCTCATACCATGCCTGATAAATTTTCTTTAACAGATAACATCTAAAACTCAGTGAAAAAAAGTTCCAGAAGACAGAGCAAAATACTTCCCACACTTGTTTCTTCAGAGACTGGTTAAGTAAGGAGCAGGCTATGAATTCAGATGGTGTAAAAAGCTGCACAGAATAGCAACTGCAGAACAAAATCAGGGTCTTACTGCAGGTCAAGGTTGCTGTCTCCAAACTACCAGGGGATCTGAGTTGTTGCAGTTTGCACACGGGCGAGCACTGGCTTGAAAAGAGATGTTTAAAGAGTTTAACCAAATACCACATTAATCGAGGCAGCAGCCATGCTTCACGGGAACCCACCTGTTAATGACCCCCCATCAGGCTTTAGCATAGAAGGGGGCAGGTTGCAATTAGAAACATTGAGCCTGTTCTTGATCTCTCTTATGCAAAGCAAATTAGCAGTTCCAGGGCTGTAAAGGCTGCTGCAACCAACAGTGGGAGAGAGAAGTGGCTACTCCCAAGCCAGGTTTCACAGGCACAGGAATGGAAAATAACAAGGCAAAGGACAGGTTTCATATTAACAGAGTGGCTGGAATTCAAGCCTGAAAAATTTCAGGACTTTTTTAGCCCTCTATTTGTATAAAATTTATAATACAAATACAACTGTATTTTTGTATGCCATACCTCTCAGCTCTGTTTATAATTTGACCATCATTTTCAAACCTAGCTGATTAATATTAGGCCATTAAATTCATGCTCAGATTTCTAAAGAAACATTCTCCTTTTTTATTGTTGTTGGAAGAGTTGGACTCCTACCTTCCCCTATGGCATGTGTAGGATGGTTTTGCCTTTCAGCAGACTCTTAGGGCAAAGTAAAACAAACACTTTCCCATTGCATAAGAGTCTCGGAAATTAGGCTCCTGAGCATATCATGTTGTAACAGAGGTGCTGCTCTCTCCCCATTCCCTGTGTGCAAGCACAGGCAGCCTGTGAATGTGGTATCACAAACTCACACAGATTTGTGTGGAAAGGGGCTCATCTGTCCTACCCCTTGCCCAGCATGGGACCAAATGCAAAGCTGGCACACTTTTTATCCTTCTCTCCCACCAGATGTTTGCAGAGAACCACAGGGTGTCCCCTTCTCCGGGCTAAACTAAGGCCATGCCCCTGTCTCCTCAAGTGAGGTGGACTCCAGCCCCCTTGGCACCCCTGCCAGGCCTGCTCCTAGCTGCCATCAGCTTTCTTCTGCCCCTCTGGTTTCTGCTGCAGAGGTTTACTCCAGCCTTGGGCCAGGTCTTTGCTCTTGCCTCAGTTGAACTTCATGTTGCTCCTGTTGGCCCATTTCTCCAACCCAACTAGGTCCCCCTGAACCTCAGCCCTGCCCATTGGCATACCATCACCCCCATCCAACCCACTTCACCCCACCCCAGCTGAATTTCTTTGCTTGTTCTACATGCAGGTAGATAGGAAGGGCCACTGAATTCCAAATTAACTTTGCTGAGAGGTAAAAGCTCTCATTCACACGGGTGAGCTGAGTCTATACTTCTATAAGTTGTTCCCAAATGATTGCTCATGGTATCTGCATCCACAGCAACTGCCTGCAGATTCACACCACATGTACCCTGCTTTAACCTTAATGATTCACCATCAGAATTTCCTGACCAAGATTGTATTGTTGTAACTATGGTCAAAAAACCTCTGTTTTCTCAGTAATACAATGCCTTCACCATTCACAGGAGAACAGGAGGATGAGTGCATTGTTAATACAGAAAGCACTCAGTTTTAGGGAATGAAAAGCACTAGCACTTATGAATTATCTTATGAATACAATATAAATTATTCAGCAACTATACTAGCTTCTCACAAAGGAAATCAAAGGGGTTTGGCCCTACTGAGCTTACAGATTCCTAACTAGACAGAGGAAAAAGCCTCTAAAACATAAATGTAAACAAAAACGTAAATACAAATGACCATAGTTTTAAATACCTCATTGGCAAAGTTTGCCTGCATGTCACTTTTTAAATTAATAGTGACTGTCTACCATTTTAGGAAAGAAAAAAGTGTTCATTTCTAATGATGTTTTACTTTGATAAGGTCATTTATTAATCTATTTTCTTTGTTTATTGCTCTTCTTGATGGAATGAAATCTCATATGTTCCCTGGTGTGCCAAATTTCATTCATTAAAAAAGTCCCAACCATCTTTGAAAGGACGTTGTTATACCTATGGTAATTTTACCATGAATTTTAATAAAGCCAGAGCTCCACCCTAGAACTTTCAGATACTGGAAGAATGTCTTTACAGAGATTTTGGAACCCACTGGACTTATATTATTTTCCTTTTTCGAGCTCAGACTCTTTCACAGCTGTAGATGCTTGTGTTTTAAAACAGAAGGGCAGCTAATATGAGTAAGGTAAGTGAAGTCTTTCTGAACTTGGAATTGAAGATTTTTTTCCTTTCCAAATTCTACCAATAGAAAAAATATTCCCAAAACATTTCTTTCTGGTTTACTCTGTTAGCTACAATCTCTCCCACTCATTGGTGAGCTTCAGCAAGGAAATTGTTCTGCCAAATACAAGTAAAGTGTACTGAAAGTACTTAACTGATCTGTCCTTAGGTCATGTAAATACACTCTTTAAAGGGGTGCAGACTTTAGAGATAATTATAAGCGTTTTATGTGACTGCATTTTTTGTTGACAGCATTTCTCGAGTATTAACAGCCCATTTTAGGAAGAATATAATTGTGCCAATGACATGTTTGCATTAACTACAAAAGAGAGTGCAAAATTCAGTTTAGAGGAGGAAAAAGACAATTAGGTATCACCCACAAGATGCCCTTTTCTCTCATGGTGGTTCTCTCATACTCCGGGACCATGTCTATGCACTACATGAAGCCTGCAACCTGCCCATCACTGCATAAGAAATATCTGAAATCTGCTTTGCACATTCTTCTGTGGAAAGGAATTAGGGATGAGCCCCTTGGCTGCTGTAAATAGCAATAACTCCATTGACTTTAATGGAGCTTGACTGCATTGCACTCCTTCTGAACATCCTCCCTGTGCTTTGAAGTACTTCTGATGCAGAGGAAAAGGGAGGGAAAGTTTTCCACTAGCTGGAGAAGAGGGTCTGGGACACCATTTGGGTCCTGTTCTCTTTGCTGCCTCTGTGCAGTCACTTTGGATTGATGGACATTAGAAAAAGCATATTGCTTTAATTGCATTCATTAGGAATGTGATATTTTAATATATTTTTACACCACCATTAATTCTTGTTCCTTACCTAAGTACAGTTTATTTTGTTCTTTTGTTGAAGGGCAGTGACCTCTACACGGTGGAATTTTCACTTAACACTAAACCTGTATTCTAGTACAGACAAGCCCCTGGTTTCTCTCTGCTTCAGCATACCTTTGAGGAACGAGAGGGATGCTGGATTGTTGCATGAGCTCAGGACTGCAATTGCTCTCCACAGGTACCTGCATGGGACCTTATACTGACAGAGAGAGCAGGGCATGGGTGCAGCATGGGGGCACAGCTTTCCAGGCCGGTGACCTTCAGGAAACTCACCCTGTCTTACTCACTCCACCACATCTGACAAGTTGGAAGGTTCTTTCTGCTATTTGATCCTCCATGACAGGATCCTTGTAGATACACATCTTTCTCTCAGGAAAATGTGTATGAACCTCTCTCCACACACATGCATACCACCCCTGCCATGGTCTTCTCCAGATTTAGCAACAAAATGGTATGATCAGCAATGTTAAAATAGAGATCAGAGTGTGTAGCTAACTTTCAAGTTGGTTTGGGTTTGTTTGTGTTTTGTGGGCGTTTTGTTGTGTTTTGTTTTCAAATAAAATGAGCTGATGACAATATGAACATTTTTTTATTCACTTTAAAATGGGAGAATCACTTCTCTAGGGTGCTGTCATCACAGCATCTTCTGAAAATAAAAAAGAAACCTGAAGATAAAATTTATTTGCTACCCTTAAAATGAAAGAAAAGCGTAAAACATCGATTATTCCTCTGTTCCTGGGTTTGGGTAGATCAGGAACTGAACACAGATTAATCCCAAGCTTCAAGCTCTGATTACTATTGAGAAGTAAGGAGTACATGGCCATATTTGGATGGATATTAATATGGGTCCTAGTATATCACAAAAAACCAGAAACCTTGCCATGCAGCTGGAACAACAAAGCCTTTTTCCTTGAACCAATAAGATGCAGTAAAGGACTGTTGGCACACTGCTCCATTGATTTCTGCTGGACTCTTTGTGAGGTTAAAGACTAATGTGTTAGGTCCAAGGTGTGGGGTTTAAAATGAAGCATGTTTGTATATTTTGTCCCTGTGTGTTATCTGTGCAAATACATACCTATAAATATGGTTGTGAGCCCTCAAATAATACTGAAAAATAATTTCACAGCTTTGTTTTGGTTGATAAATCTGATGATTGCTTTGCTGTTTTACAGCAATTTGTAGACTTAGTAAAAGAAGATAACAACCAAAGCTACCAGAAAGGTTTGGGCAATCTGTGCCTTTGCATGCAATTGGGAAGCTTCTACGGAAGCTCCTCCTTATGGAAGGCAAGCTGGTTAGCTTCTCCTGGCACTGGGCAAAGGAAAGAGATAAAAATAATTATATTCTATTTAGTGGCTACATAGCAGTTGCAAAAGCTCACATGGCTCTAGCTTGCAGATAAATCTTTCTAGCTAGGCTACTCATTACTCTTACAATAGTAAATATAAACATTGATGAGTGCAAATGTAGTCTGTTACAGAAATCATGTGGTATCTGTAAATCTTGCAGCTGCTCTTACTCCCAATTAAGTCCAAGTTCATCTGGAGAGACTGGGGTTTGTACAACTGACAGTCTAGGAAAAACAACACAAACAAACTTAAGAAAACTTTTAAAAAACCCAGTCTTTTCTCTGTCTTGAAAGTTACAGAGCAATCAGCTTGAACAATAACACAGTCTCACCCCAATTCTGAAGTTGATTCTTTGAACACTTAGTGCTGAAATCAGATGCCATTGCAGTTGGTATATTTTTAATCTGATAGTATCCTTGTATTCCAAAAATCCTTTGTATCTTGCATATTGGATTAAGTATTTTTGCCTGAAGGTAATTTCAGTATCAAGTTCTGATAGGGAAACAGGTCAATAAACATACAAATACACCACAGTAAGTAATGTAAAGACATTGCCCTGAGAGGTATCTGGTGACTGACATTGGTGCAGTGCAGATGTTTGGTCCTTACAACCACTGTTCCATTCTACGCACCTGTGCTGAGCTACTTGCTTATCCGGATATAAACATGTCTTGTTCCATGAAACTCTTGTTTGATTGCTCTTCTGCATACACACTTCTCCTGAGAGGGACTGGACTCTCCTTGAGGCTTTCCTGACAAAGACTCCACTGGGCTTTTTCTATAACCTGTGCTAACAAGACCTCTTCAGGAAGATTAGGTCTTTTCTAGAGGTAGGGTCCCAGTTCCCTCCTTGCTTTAGCCACTTTGAGGAGTATTGTAGCAGGGTTGCTCCTACTGCTGGCATCAGGGGTTGAGACTATCCTCACAGAACAAGGGGAGACCTATGACAGCACCATCACAATGCTCAGGACTCATATACCTCCAGAATACCTGGGCAATTAGGGGAGATGATACATGGCTAGTATCTCTCACATCTATAGCACAACCTCTGTGTAAGTTTGGCTTCTCTGCAGGAGATCTGATCCTGCTAATTCTCTGGGCGTTTCCCTCTCTGCAGCCAGCTCCTAGGTAGAACTACTTTCTCTTCTAAAATCATTCACAGGAGGAAAAAAAGGCTTGAAACTCTAAGATATCCTAGGCATTAATTCAGCACAGCTGGGCCCATGCAACACTGCATGGATGAGGGAAGACAAGGAAAGAGATGACTACCTCCCCCCCGCTTCTTTCTATCCTAGACTGGCAGGAGGCCAAACTGTCTCTAAGAGTAAATCACAGTAATATAAAAAAATCTCTGTTCCATCTAAGAATCCCAAGGGACCCATATAGCTAGCTCAGCCCTTCACGTCAGCTCACTAAATAGATCAGAGGAGTGGAGATTATATACTTCAAAGTTTCTGATTTATTTTACCTTAAGCAATAACAATTACATGTTCCACAAACTAAACAATATCTTCAATGTAGTAAATAGAAGAGCTGCCCTAACTTACTTAGATTTTTGCAACTGCACTTTGGAAGAATCATTGAATACATTCTTATCATCTTACATAAAGAAGAAAAAATACACTCAGTGTAGTGCTTACCTAATACACAGTGTCCCTGAGCAGCAGAACACGTGCATTTATTGTATAATGGCACAGGGAAGAAACTATGAATAGGGCATCCTGGTTTGCAACCTCTGCAACAACATAATAGCATCAAAATTCTTGTCAGAAACTATTAGATTCCTGTTAGATTAGATCAAATTCCTGTTAGAGTCCAAGCAATCTAGATCTTCACATCTCAAAAAGAGGAACGAAGAAGTATCACTAGAAAGTGCAGATATTACAAACCACATGAAGAAACCTATGGAGAGAAAAAGTGTAGATAAAAAGGATCAGACCATGCCTTCTTTGCAAAATCAAAACATTTTTGAGAGTTTTGCCTCCCAAAAACTTTGCTATGAGGTCTCACACTTTGATTTTTGAGAGCGTTTTTGCTTAAGAGGTCTGCTTACACAAGAGCTTGTGAATTAAGCAAAAACTTTCAGTCTAGTCCAAAGATATCAATGAGGTACTATGTGAAAAAAATACCAGTGATGGTCTCGGTTCCTGAAAACATCTTAGTCAATCAGAATTTCCTTTGACAATTGAAACTCTTGGTATTAACAAGTGGCCAAATGAGAAACCTTACTGATGCTGCAGAGAAGTTGCTCACATCGGTGACTCCATGAGAACATTTATCTGAAAAATATCAAATACTGTAAAGGTGCTCAGAAAACAGAAATCAAAGTTTGTTGCCACAAATGTGCTAAATAATAATAATAATGATAATAATGTGCTGAAAGTCTTTACTTTCCTACCACACATTGCCTAGTGGGACAACTCACAACAGAAAAGCTAGGCATTCATGTTTAATATATTCTGAGTGTTGCAGAAATAGTGCCTAACATGTCACATTTCACTTTATAGAAAATCCATGTATTGCAATGTAAGAATTGCAAACTGCAGCTGTATCCATATACCCTTAAGGCATCTCTTCAAGTTAAAACACCAGTACAGGTTTTATATTCTCTTAAAAACTTAAATAGCAGATTAGCAGATCCAGACATTTTACAGTTCAAAACAGGTGTAAATAATTAATCTGTATTTCAGACTTTTTTTGTGAGGAGAATTAATTAACTACAGCTATGTAAAAGTAGAACCTATTATTTAGTTTTTAGTAATTCACTTATTCAAGACAACTTACTTCCATCTGTATAGTCAGAGAACAGAAAAACAGTGTGTGGAGGGAAAACACAGTTAGAAACAGTTACCAACACGATACACAGTGATGAAGTGCTAGAAAAATAACAAAGGCTTTCATCTTTCAAAATGCAAAAATATTTTGTCTTATGATCCCATTATCTCCACAGTAGGCCAACCCTGCTAGCCCTTGACTTTGATTGTTTCTGGTTTGGGTTTCCATTTTAATGAGGATAAGAAACCACAGCTCTGGCTTCCTTCATTTGCAGTTGCAGAGCCACAGCACTGCTGCTGATCACCATCGCTGCATCGCAAGATATGAAACTGAAAAAATATGACTCTTAAGAACCTGGAAGTTTCTTCTGTATGTGGTCACTTTGGGGTCTTCTGTCATACAAAAGGCAAAATTACAGTAATGATCAGAGCAGCAATTCACTCTTCTTTTACTCTATCATCACTTTATAATTGGGGCTTTTTTCCATTTTAATTGGGGGAAAAAAAGGAGTATTTCTCAAGTGTTCTCTGCTGCTCCCTTTAGCCAAGCACATCTTGAAAAAAATGCCTTCCTTGATAGATTTCATTTTAAGTTTTCAGCAAGCATTACATCAATATTTAACCTCATCTCCCTAAGGGGCTAGCTGCAGCCTGCTTGGCTTCCCGGCGTAGCTGAGACCATGCCTGCCATGGCTGCTGCTCAAACACAGCTATATACAGATGGTTCGGACCAGCCATAGGAACAGGTTCAGGAAGCAAGGTGAGTTAGACAGCTGTGGCCCTCCAGACTTGTGGCCTTCTGCTTGCCCTGCTTCCTGCAAGACCTACACTGTGGTGGTGAGGGGCAGTCATTATACCCAGCTAAAAAAGAGTAAAAGTCACTTTACTGTGTGTATGAGGTTGCAATTTATTTTCCCTGCCATCACTATACCTTCAGTTCCCCACCACCCCAAGCTCTGTCTCCCACCCAGCAGAAGCACATGTGGCTGGGCTCTGGCCAGCCTGGGATAAGCTGTCCAGTTGCTCAGCTGGGGCCAGGTGCCTTTCTCAGCCAAAGGTTTCAATGCTGTGGTGGGCTATATGGCCAGAGCATCCAGGCAGCGTAGCATAGGGTGAGCATGTGCTGCTCCTCAACAGTGAAAAATCAAGCATGATGCTTGGACGCCTATGTGGGATAGACCTGAAGTGCTAGCCTTCACTGGAGCCTGCTGCTTGTCCACCCTCTCAGCCCTGGGCTGGTGGTGCTGAGCTAGCCTAGCCGGGCTGAGCAGCAAGGACCAGGCCTAATGGAGGAGGTGAGAGCTTAATCACTCTCTGCAGAACGCAGAAGGGCTGGGAAGGGTCCCAGCCTCCTTGCTGGGTGACCAAGCCTGGAAAGCTATGTAAGTCTTGGCTCGGGATCATTTTCACTTGTAAGCCATAGGACTTCAAAAGAAAAGCAAACAAATAAAATAAAAATTCAGTGCTATCTAACTATAAATCTGGGCAGGTTTTTCCTTTGTTTACATTGTTAAGTAATAAAAACGTAATGTAATTTTCCCTTTTGAAAAAAAAAGTATGTCAAATGGGAGCTTATTTAGAGGGACAGACATTTGCTTATATGTCTTGTCTGAGCACCGATGGCCTCACGCTGCAGTCTCTGGGCTCCAGCTATGACAATGACTCACATTAGCCTGCAATAACATTTCCCAGTGTTTCCAGAGATCTCATTTCAACACATACACGGATGTATGTAGCAATGGTCTTTGTTGTCCTGCCTTGGATAACATCATGTTTTTCCATAAGAGCTCTTGGTGACGGCACATATGTCAGCTTCGGCCTGTATGTATAAGAAGTATGAAATTCCTTTTTTTTAATGTCAAAATAAGGCCAAAAACCAAGCAACCAAACAAAAAAAGTGGGAAGGTCACTTGGAAGAAAACCCCAATGATAAGTATGACTTTTGGGAACGCTTAAGTCTGTCACCAGGGTGAGCCCATCGAGGCAGACATCCAGGCAACACCCAGATAATCTTATTAGTTGCACAACATTAGCCAGGAGGTCGTGGGGGGGGAGGGGAAAAGGGGGGAGTGGGTGGGGGTCGCAGGGCTACAAACCCCCAGAAGAAGCGCAGTGGCCCCCTACAACAGGTCGGACCCTATTCCGCCGTTGCGCCGGGACAAGCCGAACCGGGAGGCGTAGGGATAGGGTAGGCGACACCGGGCCCTGCCGTGCTGGCTGGGATAGACGGTGGGCAGCGGGCGTGGGCCCACGCCCGGCGCAGCAGCGATTTTTTAGTATGCGCAGCTACTCGTCGTCGCGCGGTAGCGGCTGGCGGCGCGGCGGGGCACTGCGGAGCGCGGTAATGATGTCAACTTGTTATTTACTTTCCAAGCCCGAATGACCGAGCAGGGCGAAAGGAGAATCAATCAACCGCCGGGTGACTCGCCAGGCGGAAAAAACCCAACAACCGGAGACCGGCGTCGCCGCCGCCGGGCTGGGGGAGGGGAAGCACATGTTGCCGGGGCCGCGTTGCATCATCCTCCAGGCGTGGGGCTGCCCGCCGTCCGTGGTGGTGATGGGGGGATGGTACACACACTGGGATGGGGACGCTGGAGGCTGATGAGCAGCAGCGCTGGCGCCCCGCGGATGTTGCGTTCCTAGCGCTAAGCAATAAAACGCGTTTCTGCTGATTCACAACCATGGAGGCCGTGTCAGTCCCCCTGCCTTTCCTCCGCGCTCCGGGGAGCTGAGCCGGGAGGGGGGTTGGAGGAGAGAGTGTCCATCGTGCTTCCTCGGTGATGCCGGCCGGCACCGGGAAAGGGACAGGAAAGGGGGCCTGGCGAGTGTGTCCGGCGCGGATCACTGCACCCTGTCTGCCTTGGTGTGCGAAAAAGAACGTAGTAATAAATTATTAATACTGATGCGTTCTTCTCGTTAATCTGCTGAGCGCTCAGACAATGCGCCCCGATGCCGTTCGGCCGCTACGAAGCCGGGCTCGGTCACCTCAGCCTGCACCTCCACCGGCCTGGAATTAACTAGTGACGATAATAACGGCGGTAACAGCCCGAGCGGCACCGTAGTCGAGGCCGGGCGCTTGCTGGCGTTGTACGTGTGTGGGGGAGGGCCGCCGTGTCCCACGGCCGCGCAGAGCGGCTCCACTCCTGGGAGGCCCTCTCTAGGTCCAGGCCGTGCTCAGCGGCGGGGGCGGTTGGAGGGTGTCCTCCGTGCGCGCGTGGAGGGGGGGGGTGGTGTCGGGGCGTGTGTGCTCGGTTTGTCACTGTGCGCCCGTAACAGAGGCGCGAAGCACAACAGTACTGAGGCATAATACCTGGAAGCGAGTGGCAGGAGTTACCTGAGGGCGCACCGGGGGGCGTTGGCGGCGCTGAGGACACTCGCGGTGTCCGAAGCTGCGTGTGCCCACAGGTGG